>CM050204.1:24021041-24106041 GCA_027475355.1 Coilia nasus | reverse complement strand
AAGAGGAGGTGGCACTAGTCTGGGTATTTGTGTGTGTGTGTGTGTGTGTGTGTCTGTGTGTGTGTGTGATTGTGTGTGTGTGTGTGTGTGTGTGTGTGTGTGTGTGTGTGTGTGTGTGGAGGAGGTGGCACTAGTCTGGCACTGGGGTTTTTAGACACATTAGTGCTGACAGCAGAGGAGGCCCAGTATGAGCAGCTCTCTGGAGAGGCATCTTAAAACCTGTTTACATGCAACATGCACACACACACACACACACACACACACACACACACACATGCACACACTCACTCACACACACACACATACACGTGTAGACACCAACACACACACACCTAAAGAAAGACACACACACCCCTTAAGATAGGCACACACACACACACACACACCTAAAGAAAGACGCACACACCTCTTAGGACACACACTCACATACACACACATCTAAAGACATACACATACACCTACACATCTTCAGATACACACACACACACACATACACACGTTTAGACACACACACACACACAGTTTTAGAAAAGTATGGACCACCCCTGATGCACCAGTGGACAGTCATCAGTGAGTAACCCGAGCCAGCCTGGTCCCCCTCTGACTGTGACTTGGACTGCCAAAGGTGAGGCAACACTCCCATCTACCGAGCTTCTCCGCCACTGACCCCTTCCCCCTCCTCTCCCCTCCCCTCCCCTCCCTCCAGGCTCACCTACAAGCAGCCGACGGCAACCAGAGCACGTTTCAGCCAAAGGTCAACGCCAGAGTCGGCCTTGCAGTGTTCAATAACAAACTATACCTAAGCGCGGAGCCACGCCATGTAACACACACACCACGCCGCGCAACATCTGATCTGTTTGGCCATGCCGGTGACCCTGCTATCTCTCCTCCTCTTCCCTTTCACACCTTTTTTTTGCTGTCTTTCTTTTCTCTGTCCACGATGTCTCTCTCTCTCTTTCTTTCTCTCGCTCTCTCTCTCACTCCAGGCGGCTACACCTGAGGGACAAACAGTCCCAGCTCACCTGGAGAGGTGAGGTGTGTGGTGTCAGGGGACCTGAGCTATGTAAACAGCCTGTCTGTCAGGACAAAGTGGTAGGACAGGGCCTCTAGCCGCCAAACGGCAACTGTTGACTCCGGTGGACTGAGAGGGGTGGGAAGGGAAGGGGGGAGAAGAAGAAGAAGAAAAGGAGTGACCGAGCGGGAATGAAACAAAAAATGGTGAAAGAGAAGGCGTCGCCGATGAATGGGTTCATCCGAACCCTGCTCGGATAACAGTGGCCCTTTTTTTTTTTTTTTTTTTGAAGGTTATGATATCGCTTCTGGTGGAAATTCAGTAAGAGAAACTCCTTTGAATTGGACTGCTGGAACAGGGCCAGTTCTGCCACAATACAATCAGAGCAAGAGAGCAAAAGAGAGAGAGAGAGAGAGAGAGAGAGAGAGAGAGAGAGAGAGCGAGAGAGAGAAAGAACATTTTGGATGGTGTGTTTAAATGTGTGTGTGTGTGTGACAGAGAGAGAGAGAGACAGAGAGGGGGGAGAGAAAGAGAGAAAAAGAGAGAGAGAGATGATGGAGAGAAGGGCTATTGGCCTATTGGCTATACTTTAGCTTGCAACCCACTTTCAAAGGTGGCACATTTTTCCTTTATTCCCCTGCGACCCGAGGCCTGGGGATTTGGTGAGTCTCCAACAGCATGCTGGGGAAGAAAGGAGAGCGAGAGGGAGACACACACACACACACACAAAGAGAGTAGCCTATTAGCCTCCCGCTGACCTTTTGAGGAATAAAGCTGTGACAGATATTAAAACTAATATCTCAGCATTCTTAAAGGATATCAAGAAAATGAAGAAACCCTAGTGCAGTAATACCTGCCAGATCCTTTCAGTTTCCTTTTTTTTCGATTGCTGCTGGACAGACCTTCAGGAAGGAGTGTGTGTGTGCGCATGTGTGTGTGTGTGTGTGTGTGTGTGTGTGTGTGTGTGTGTGTGTGTGTGTGTGTGTGTGTAGGTGGGTGAGGGTTGACGTTAAGGAGAGAGTTACACCTAAGACTATGTGTTCGTTTTCAGGATGTCATCTAAGCTGCCAATCCTCCTTGTTGTTCTTTTCCCCTCTTTCATCATTCAGCAATGTTGACGCTCTCGTCTCTTCCTGTGTTGTCTGACAGAGGGCAGGCCAAGCTCTCGGGCGTTTGAAAAGGAACAGGTGAGTCGTCGCGTCGGAGAAAGTCATTATGATGCCGTGTGATTGAATTCCGCCCCCTCCACCTCCACACCCCGGCACCCCGTAAAAGGCGTTAGCGGGGCTCCTCGGAGGCCTGGGAGGCCCGGATCAGGAGGCACGGCAGGCGGTCGGTCGGTGCTCAGGCAGGTGTGCTGATCACAAATTCACACTCCAGACTGTGACTGAGGATGTCTGGCTTTATCTTCACTTTTCCACTTCCATTTTTTTCTCTCTCTCTCTCCACGCTTGAACGGTTTGGAGTGTGTTTGAATATGTGTGTGTGTGTGTGTGTGTGTGTGTGTGTGTGTGTGTGTGTGTGTGTGTGTGTGTGTGTGTGTATGTGTGTGTGTGTGTGTGTGTGAGAGAGAGAGAGAGAGAGAGAGAGAGAGAGAGCTGTGGAGAGGAGGTTTGGGGGATTCGGGGGGTTGAGGTTACAGCCACACCAGAGCACCACTGTGGGTGGTCCCAAAAAACACACATGGACTCATGTGCACGCAGGCACACACACACACACACACACACACACACACATTAAAGATGATTATACACTCTGCCCCATGCCATTCCACAGGGGATGGGTTAATGTTACTGTACACACACACACACACACACACACTAGCACTCAGAGGCATAGGAGCCCGGGTTCCCATGTCTAATGAGGCTGTAGCTGCTGGCGGGGCCCCTGGGGTCTGGTTCGTACATGCCTCCATCCAGGGGAAACTGTTCCAGCAGAGTTACAACACATCCCGCGCCACCCCGCCCCAAAAATAAACCCCCTAACTTACTGCCTACCTACGCAGAACCGAGGCTCACCCGTCGCCTGTGAGCTACGTGTGTCGCTACGTGAGGAGGGACTGCCAGCGCAGGGCTCACACTGCCATTTATAGTGTTTCTACAGAGATGGGACATTTTGTACCATCGAGCCAAAATGGGAATGGGATGGGAATGTTGCAAGTGCTGTATTTGTTTTCGATAGCTGCAGTGAAAATGAGTGGATATCAGGTGCAGCTTTGACACTCTCTGCCTCTGCTATCGCCTTAAGTGTTGTGTCCATCTCTGTCATTTTCTCTCTCTCTCTCTCTCTCTCTCTTTCTCCCTCTTTATCTCTCCCTCTCACAATTTCACTTTGTTTTCCTCTTTTCTTGTCTTTCTTGCTTTTCCCCTGTTTCTTCTTGTTTATTTGCTCTCTTCTCTGGGCTAAAATTGATTATAAATGGCACCGGGGCACCTTCAGGATGTCTGTCAGTCTGAGTAACAGCTGTTTCTATGGCCAGTCACCTCACAACGGGAGGCCAGCGGGTGGCCCGGGCGAAACGTGCAATCACAGTCTGCATGTGTGTGCCCTTGAGAACGGCACAAAAGACGGACACTCTGGGGTTCACTACACTACACACAAGTCGACCACCTCAGGAGATCCTCAAATAAATGGTTTTCTTTAAAGGAGGTATTGATACACTGTAAAGCAGACAGGGATCAAAACAAGCAAATAGCGTCCACAGCGAAGTAATAATGGCGTGAGGAAAGGAACAGGAAATTGACTAATAAAATGTGACCCATAAACTTTTATGCTGAGGAATCCTGATGGCTCTTTAAAAGGGTGATGTTGTATGAGTGAGTAAATACTATCGGTGGTAGTGCACTTTTAAGGGTCAATAGCCTTTTAAGAGGAAGTGTGGCAAATACAACACAGATATAAGGATAATAGCACAGCATCATCAGACATTTCTTCTAAAGCACACATTTTTAATGCAGAAATGTAATATACTTTTAAATATGATATTGTACTACTGAACTAACAATTGATATTTAACCAGGAAAAACTGTGCATCAAAAAAAATAAAAAATAAATAATAATAATAATAATCATAATAACAATACTAATAAATAATATATTATTTAAAAAAAAAATAATAAAATGAAAGAAAATTGGTTGAAAATTGGCTCAACATCATCACCTAATTTGGAGCTTGGATGTGGGCTTCTTCTCTTCCACATAAAACTTCTCACAAAGACAGCATATGTGCGTGAAAACTAAAACAGACAGCGCTGCCTCGGGCAGATGAAGCAGCCCGACTTACTCTTGACCATCCTACACCACTGTCTGCCGTCGTTACCAAACTGAGTCAGCTGGGTACCATACATGAGGAGTCTGACCCAAGGCACCGCTGGGCCCCAGTGTAAGACATGGCCCGTCACAGCTGTTTGAGAATCTGTAACAGACACAAAAACAATAACAATCAAGTGCATTTTATGAGCAAGTCATGCACGAGGAAATACTATTACACAGAATACTATCCCACACACACAATACAGAACCACTGTTTTGTGGCCGCGCTTGAAACAATACACTGCGCGGATCAGCCAAATGTTTACTGGTCCTTAATGATTCTGTAAACTTGTTGTTTCTTTGGAGTCCAGACGTTGACCCCCTTTTGACTCCATGTGAGGATGTAAGCACGCTGGAAATAGTGAAACGAACAAGCAAAACAAGCAAAACGTCTTTTACGGATCAATAAATTGTGCATTTCGTGATGCATTTTTTTCTGTTTCGCTGCATGTCGGCAGGAGAGTCAAATTATGTTTGTCAAACCTGGATGAACGAAAAATGAGGAGGACGAAAAAAAAGAAAAAAAAAAATGAAATAAAACTCTGCACTGCCTGTTTTTAAAACCCGTCCCTGGGCACCAGATGTTGTTAATTACCAAACCATGTTTAACGAAGAGTCTTCAATTGCTCTGTTTTCAACTCAAACAGTTCCCTTCACAATTCAGGCTGCCAAAGCCTGTGTGAGTCGTTGGCATGTCCTTTCATCTCACCCCATTGTGTTTTCTTAGTTATTAGCAGTTATTTTCACAGGAGATCACAAGTGAGCGAAAAAGAAAGAGCAAGCTTGAAGATTACTAAATATAGTCCCATGGCGATGCATTCCACCTTGCAATGGCAGGGCTGCCCAATGACTGTACAGCTCGCGGCGAGCTCTTTCACACCAGACCACCACGCAGGACCAGCACTGATGGCCGTGAGATCGTTTGATCTGATAATCATGTAAACGCCTCGCATTTAAGTGCGTGTATCTTTTGGACAGATTCCCACGACACGTCTGTGGAGGAGCTCCTTGCAGAGGCCTTGGAAGCTTGAACTTGTTGTCGGCCAGACAAGCCTTACTTTGTGTGCCGGTGTAGGAAGAAAAAATAGGATCTCTGAGGGGTTTTCATGGCACTGTACAGATGAAAGAGCTTTTCTTGGACTAAATGATGAACCTTCCTTAGCACACAAAAAAAAAAAAAAGAAAAAAAAAAAAAAAAAAACTTGTTTCCTTGGCATGTCAGCGCATGTCACCTTGCTAGGATTCATGTGGATGTGGCCAGCGCCTACACCTATTTAGTTTGGGTCCCTTCAACTTGTGATTCCTACCTACACTTCGTGCTGTCATAGCTTGGCAGCCAATGCAGGTGTGAGGAGATCTGATGGTTGATTACTGACCAGGCAAAAATGATCTTGATGAGTGCAGCTGGAGTGGGTGCATGTTTGGCCAAATACCAACATATATCAGCCTCCTCACAAGAGCCACAGGTGTGGCTCAAGGGTGGGTGTTTGACCACAGCAGGGTGACCTTTGACCTGTCGGAATGAGCCCATGTCCTGAGGTTAAGTGTCAGCACTTACTTCCTCTCCTGTCCATGTGGACATCAAGAGGGAGAGGGACCCAGATATACACCCACTGGTCTACCACCCAACGTTGTGCAACATGCAGGCCAGTAGCTACAGACGGACAGACAGATAGATAGATAGGTAGATAGGTAGATAGGTAGACAGATAGATAGATAGGTAGATAGATAGAGAGACAGACAGCGAGAGAGAGTGACTTTCTTTTGTCTGTACTTTGGCAATAGCGTGTCCTTAACAATGAGTCTTGCCAATAAGGCCACATTTGAATTTGAATTTGTGAAAGAGAGAGAGAGAGCGAGAAAGAAAGAGAGAGAGAGAGAGAGAGCGAAAGAGAGAGAGCGAGAGAATATCCCTGCATCCGAATACCCTTACTAGCCGCCTGCATAGTAGCCAAAAATGAGGAAGCCACAACCTAGAACATCCGAATACCTTAGTAAGCTTTCAGTAGTAGGCGAAGCCGGGCCAAAAGTACCCGGATGGCTTGCTATTTCTGGTAGTATTTTGCAGTGTGCAAGCGAACTACACTACGCTATCCCAGAAGTCACCGGGAGGTTGAAAACCGTAGAAGAAGAACCAAAAACTTCCCGCTCGTTAAAAGTAACCAAGATGGCGGAGACTCCGGTCGCTTGTCTGACAGTGTACAAATGTGCACTTCAGTAAATAAAAGCCATGTAAATAGTTGTTCACGTCACAAATGCACATAAAAATTATCTGATAAAATGCAGCTAACCGTTTACTACAAGCTGGCAAAATCATGACGTTAATGTAAACATCCGGGTCAGAGGACGGGCAAGATGGCGATGTCGTAGTACGTCCGAATTGTACCTGCTACTGGTTAGTTTGCTACGTAGAAGCTACTACTGTAACGGTCGAGTGGTAAGCACTGCATAGAACGCAGTGCCTACTAAGGTTTCGGACGCAGGGTATGTGTGTGTCTGTGTGTGTGACTATGAGACGTGCCTGTTTTAAATGCACTTATTGTCCTATTTACAAACTAACTCTTCTTGTGAAGGCCATCCAACCCAACCCATAATGACTGTCATGGAATGCTAATCAACTGGAACTTAAAAATGAATAATAGCTCCCTGTTCAGTTAGACTTCTTCACTTTATTCAACTTTTTGTCCTTTACTGATGAGCAATCTCTCGGGGGGAGGGGAAGTCAACATGCCCGGTTTTCCATTATTTTCCCCAGCCCAGTGGCAGCGTTCCCATGGCTGTTCCCAAGCTGTTATTAATTTACCTCGCTGAGGAAGATGATCCATTATCAGCCACTGAGCCACCTCATAGCCAAATCTCTTTACATAACCCTTGACTGTACACAATACTGGAGTCATTTCCCCAGGGAACTCACTGTAGTCAATAAACATACAATGGAGCTAGTCTCTGAGATTAATCAGGAAGCGTGTGTGTATTTCCTCTTTTTTATCAGAGTCAACAGTGTCTGCCAGGCAAAGGGTGGCCTTTATGTGACACTGTAACAAGGACACTGATAGCCCTTGGAAAACCAAAAACTGTGAGTCGTTGTCTCGTGTTTGCAGTCACCCACGTGTCACCGCGTGTCATCATGTGTCACCGCGTCCCCTGTCACATCCGCCATTCCCCTGGGTGGGAGCCCATCCAGGCTGGCATTCCACATGCTGTTTACTTTAAAGGAGAAATTCAGTGTAAAAAGAAAATTGGCATGTTAAAACATCATAACGAGTTGGTATGTTTGCTGAGGTGCAAAATTGAGTTAGCCTGTTGCATTCAGAACTTAACTACTTTTTACTGTTTGTCCCAGAAGGCTAACAATAGAAGTGGTAGGCACCCTTAGACGAAGCATGAAGATTACACTATTATTAAACAGCTCGAAGAAACTCCACACTCCATTGGTAGTACAACAAAGGCGCTGGCATTCAAAACAAGGCACTAGGAACTTTGTAAATGTACACAACGTTTATTTAAAAAACTGTCCTTACATGCAGTAGTTTGCAGTTGTTTCTCATCGCCGCCATGATTCTTCCTGCTGGTTTGTGTTCGTCAAGTGACTCGTGCGGACTTTTATCATGGCGGCGACGAAAAAAAAAACATACCAACTTGGTATGATGTTTTAACATGCCAATTTTCATTTTACACCGAATTTCTCCTTTAACTCTACCCTCCAGGAGCCCAGAAACTGTTCTGGCGAAAGAGTAAGCTAGTGCCAGCCAGACACAGAGACACAAAGGGGCACACACAGGTGACACATGCATAACACACATAACACACAGGGGATACTCAGGGTGAGCCATGCGTCTGTGCCGTACACGCTGTGCGATCGCTCGTGGTTACACACTTATTCAGACCTTGTAATACACACGTTATGACTAGAATTAATAGTATTTATGTTTCTCTGTTGTTTTAAAATTTAGAGGACGCCCAAAGTCATGATAAGCTAATTTGGGAATATGTGGGATATATATTTGTGTGTGTGTGTGTGTATGTGTGTGTGTGTGTGTGTGTGTGATGTGTGTGTCTGGGGGAGTCTTATGTAGCCTGCCATTGGTGTTCAGTGGTGTTTGGTGCGCAGAGCAGGACTCCTGCAGTGCAGTAAGTCTCTCGTGTGGCACTGTGGTGAAAGCCTCGCTGTGAACGTCTACACCGTGGTTCTCACAGACTGCCACCATGACGGAGTGCTTGGCGGTTGATGGGGGCATGGGCAGAGGCTGATTCCTGCACCATGCCAATTATGTCCATGAAGACTGTGTGTAGGTGTGTGTATGTGTGTGTGTGTGTGTGTGTAAGAGATTAAATGTGTGTGTGTGTGCGTGTATGCGTGTGTGTGTGTGTGTGTAAAAGACGAAATGTGTGTGTGTGTGAGTGTGTGTGTGTGTGAGTGTGTGTGTGTGTGTGTAAAAGACTAAATGTGTGTGCGACTATGTGTGTGTATGTGTATGTGTAAAAGACTAAATGTGTGTGTGTGTGACAATGTGTGTGTGTGTGCGCACTTGAGAGGACATGTGCATGCATGTGTAGATGGGAGAGTAAGGGGGGTGGGCGTTTGGGGGGGGGGGGGGTTGCGGAGGGGCCAGCACACATTGCAGGTGTCTGGCCGAGTGATAAATGATGTTTCTTTAAACTTTGGAGGGTGTCGTTTTCAGAGGGCCGTGTGGAGCTGCTCTTCTGAGGTGTCGTGGCAGCTCTCCCAGCACAGAGGGCCCTTTTCAAGCGGGGAGAGGGGGGAAAAATGCCATGCAATTAGTTAATGACACATTCGGCTTCGATTAGATGTAATAGGATGAAACAGGCGGCCATTAGCCTGCCCAGCTTGCTAACATTAGCCCCGGCATTTCCTGCGGGTGCTAGCAGAAGAGGGGGAAATGGCACGGACATGTCATGTCGATCCTTTAACAGCCACCTAAGGGTCTCCGTCACACACGCAGGACAACAGATCATTTCAGCGGAGACAGGGAGGCCATTTTGACTCAATAATTATGAAGCAATAGGACACGCAACATTTATCCGTTTATATAAAGTGGGTCAGCTCTCTAATTGGTAATATATGGGAGGAAAAAATACGTTGCCATTTTAAACGCTGCCTGTGTCTCGTGTATCTAAGCTGACTTCTAGGTAAAGGTCCTGGCTTGTGGGTTGTAAACAAATTTTATCTCTTTGGCAATGTGCGACGAGAGAGGAAACACTTGTGTCATGCCCTTTAGAACAGACCTGTTCTAGTAACTCCAGCACTCAGAGCGAAGCTACAACACCTGTTTACAATCCAGCAGCCTGGCTGAAGATAATGTGTCTTGTATAAGTGTGTGTGTGTGTGAGAGAGAGACAGAGAGAGAGGGAGAGAGAGAGAGAGGGAGAGAGGGGGGCGGGGGGTAGACCGACAAACAGACAGAGAGAGAGAGAGAGGGAGAGAAAGAGAGACAGACAAACAGACAGACAGATAGAGAGAGACAGAGAGATAGAGAGAGAGAGACAGAGAGAGAGAGAGAGAGAGAGAGAGAGATAAAGGGGGAGAGAGAGAGAGAGAATTGAAGAGAGACAGTACCAGGAATGGAGAGAGAAGGAAATTTACAATAAATGGCTGCGAGCAAGCTAGAGGGCAGTCCAAACAGATTGAATGTTACTGTGACCTCCATCATGAAAGTCTCAGCAATACTGCCTAATACTCTGGCCACTGCAAGAGAGAATAGGTCCAGTTTTGTTCAAATGTAACAGACTTATACTTGAAAAACCTGAAGCTAATCTGATATTGTAACATTAAGAACACGGGGTTGTTATTAAATATTGTCTTTAATGGGGAAAGGGTTGAACAGAACAATGTAGCCCATCAGGGCAACAGTGTCTGCTTAACTCATTATCGAACGCTCTTCCATGGATTTGGCTGCACCACTGGATAAAGGATGGAAGAATGACAGTCTAGACTGCAGCTGTCTCAAAACCAGTCGCTCCAAAACTTCACTCAAATCATCATTTCAGTCATCAGTCATCCCCTCTTCAATTTACATTCAGCTCCAAATATACAACGTTTGTTTACATGTCTATTTCAACAGCAGTCTGGATTAGGCTGTGAGACGTAATCTGTTCTTCGATAATTGCTCCACACAGACCAGTGAGCAAAATCAGACATGAAAGCCCATGATGAAGAAAACGTATGACAGTTTAGTGTTTATATCTCCTTTCAATGCTGGTCTTACCAAATGATAATTGGGTTTTTTCCCTTAAAAAAACAGTCTTTCCTTGCTTACTTGTACAAAGGCACGTCATTATTTCAAAGAGATATATCTTGTTATATTGTGTAATGACAGATGATAGGCATCCACAAAACAAATTTCGGGCCTCGCAACCAATCATAAACAAACTGTTGGGTGCAGAGAAAATGGTGTGCAACAAGGCAGTAAATCCAAGGAGAAATGCATGCTTTCAGATTCACCGCTCCACAGCCGACTCAGTAACAAGAGACTTCCAGAACAATTACTGCAGTCATTATCACTGCTGGTATTGTTATTTTCTTTGTGTGATAAGCCTGCTTATCAGACGAGGCTGTGATTATCTACTTACATCACATCATGAGGGTGGACAAGGAACACACAGTACTCCGTCCAAAACAGCTTACCAAGGATTCGTGAAGTTGTGTTTGGCTGCCACCTAGTGTCGCTCGATCGTAACAGCAGGTCTAGTGTCTTAAAGAGCACAGCATGTGAAATTCTGGGAAAAAAAAAACTTGTTCCGAAATATCTCTTTAAAGTTTATATTTTAACAGAATTTCACTCAACGACCAAAAAATTACATTTTGGCTTCTCACATAAAAATACTCTGACTATTTTCTATTATATTCATATAGAATTTTTCATGCTTTAAATGTTTCTCTACCTATATTATTTTTACTGGCAACTAATCAGCTGCACTATTTACCAACCTCATGTGTAGATCTTTTTTTTTTTTTTTTTTTTTTTTACCAATTTTGGTCCAAGACATTGTGTCAGCACCATGGGGAGAGGAGGGGAAAAAGTTCTACTGTGAAGACACTTTGGGTCAACTGCTGTTTCTTTTAAATGTGGTCCATAAATAAAGTGTTTTGACTTGACTTGACCAGCTAGATGTAGCCTGGGTGTACTGAGAAGACCTGCTGAAGAGGAATGTGGACGGAGTCCCACCCGCGCTCCTCCAGCTCACCCCGACCACCACTTCATTCACATCATAAAACGAAGAGGCCCGCAGTTTACTGCCCCCTTAGCCACCGTTAGCCGAGATTCACATCACGGGCCTCGCAGCGAGCTTCACAGTGGCCGTAAACCAGAGATATGAGAGAGAGAGCCATGAGTGGCACTATTGACATTCTGTGAAGCATATTTTACCTCAGGAGAAGACGAGAGAGAATGAGCTGATAGTTGTGGCGAGAAAAAAAAAAAGGAATTGCTCTGTCCATAATATCTCACATGTTCTGCCTCACAAAGCCTGCTATCAACGTAAAAATCCAATGGCAAAATCTTTGAATGCATCTCGTTTATTTATGCCCATTACTGCCACTCGCAGGGCATTTTTTTATTGCTGAATACTGCTGGTTTTAGCTTACTGCATCACCTCGTTGCGGTTTATGAGATACTAAGCAACTGTCAAAGAATAATGACAATACCCCCTATCCAACTCAGCTGTCTGCATCACGCCAGCTGTCACGCACTACAGTGGAAATCACAGGCTGCATTCTGATCCTGTTCATCCCCCTCACAAACCCACAACAGACATTCTCCCCTCTACTGCTCTCTCCAGGGCCTTATCTATACGTGTGTGTACATGGATGGGTGGGTGTCCCAGTGTGTGTGTGTGTGTGTGTGTGTGTGTGTGTGTGTGTGTGTGTGTGTGTGTGTACAGATGCTCTTTAAAACCGTAATTTGTCATTGGGGAAAAATCCGAATTCACGGCCTTCAGCTAACAGGCATCAACATTCCTTGGAAAATATATATCCCGACAGCTGTGGGCCAGTCTTCCTATGGCCAGTGAATAAACCACTGTCTTAGAAATTATGGGCAGCATCAAATCCATTACACACCACCTCTGTGTAAAGGCCGACACTGGAAGTGGTCTTGGGAGGAACTGATGGATTACGGCCTTTGAAAGCACACAGGAAATTCAGACACTGACTCCAGTTTTCCGTCACCTAAAGTCTCATGTATCTGCCGTGTACAAGTCCTAAGTGGACACATAAATGTAATTGTCACATTGCAAGTTTCTGGGATGTGTAAGCGATATTATAGCTCCAGCACAGTAAGGGAGGGAAGGAGGGAGGGAGGGAGAGAGAGAGAGAGAGAGAGAGAGAGAGAGAGAGAGAGAGAGAGAGAGAGAGACATATAAAAACATGGGGAGATATATAAAAAAAAATTTTTAAAAAACGATGGCGTGATAAAATACTGTTGTTTGGTACAAGTCTAGTCACACACGAGCCTGTTCCAGAGCATGAAAATGTGAGGGGTACACTGGTGAGCGTTTGGAAACCCACAGAGCATGCTTCCAGAATGGCGTAATTTCCTTCTAATGCAAAGCCCCTGGGAGAAAGGGAGGGAACCGAGGAACAGACAGAGGGAGCAAGTGAAGAAAAAAAAAGTTGAGAGAAAGAAGATGAAGGACAGAGAGAACGGGTGAGGGTGAGGGGGCGAGAGAAGGAGAGAGAGAGAGAGAGAGAGAGAGAGAGAGAGAGAGAGAGAGTGAGAGAGAGAGAGAGAAACCACAGACACTCCTCACCACAGACACATTGGTGTTCTTTTATGGGCGACTCTCCCTCCCAGGGCTGAGTCTCAAAGTAAAGTCTGACTTTGGAAAGACTCATTTGTCCTGGGCAGCACAGCGAGGGTAAATAAAAATCTCTTATCTTGATTAATCTGTCCATCTGCAGCGGGCAAGGTGAATGGAAGGTGGCACAAAGGACTGTGAAGAATGTCTGTGTGGGGGGGTGGGTGGGGGGGTTGCTTGGGTAAACACCCCCTGGGTCGCACTCCTCTCCATCACTCGTGGCAGCAGGACTCCCCCCGGGCTCTGGCTCGCCACATTTATTTAGACCCCACATTACTGCCACTGAGGTCAAGGCTGGTGATTACAAGGGGAATTGGGCCAGACAGGGGAAGGGAGGAACGGGGGAGACTAACTGTAACTGCTAATACTATTTTAGGTACTGTTCCTTATCTGCCAAATGGGAAGGAGAATGAATGACCACAGTAATTTAGGTAGGAGGTCATCCTACATTAGGAAGAAGTAGGGTTTTTTGAAATTCAGGTGTTAGATGTGGTAAAAAAAAAAAAAAAATTACAAGCCAAAGAAAATAAACAAACCTCCTGTGAGTGGGAGAGATCTAGTTTGGGGACTAGCAGAACTACAGAGGACTGAAAATATGAAGCTTTATCAGAGGCATTTTGAGTCTGGAAAAAATGCTGATATGAATTCAGACTCTGTTCTTATAACCCAGTACCAGCCACCATCATAATTTATTTCAAACGCCCCTGGTTGTGGGCCACTGCTAGCTGTGCTAGGCTGCAAGAGAGGGGGAATTTCTCCATGCTAACCTAGGGAACAACATATTGTTCTTGGCTCCGACTGTGGCACTTTATAAGGCCAGAGGCGATGTAAAGAGGCTTGGAAGAGCTCCTCGGCAAACCTCCTGCTTGTCTCTACGCTCAGGCCCTGGTCCTCTCCCCCGCCACCACTACGCTGCACTTCTGTCTCCAGCCACTGACAGCATTATTAGCCCGGGCCCGCAGATGAGCGACATTTTGGTCTCCTTAACAGAGTGACCCCAGAACCAATTATGTTGTCATTAGTCCCCTGATATGGCCCGGCCGCTGGCTGCACTCGTGAGTGTGTGCCGTAAAAGGAAAGAAGGGGACAGCGCTGCCATGAACTATTTAGACTTTTTTAGAAAAGGAAAATACCAAAATAAGCCAAATCCAGATATATGTGGTTAGGTAGAAGTAAAAAACAAACTTCTTAAGACTAATACTTTTATTGCTCAAATCATAATACCTTGTAAATGCAATGAACCTAAAAAAAAAACAGGCACAGGCCTGCTGCTTCCCATTGAACTCTATCACAATGGTGGAAAAGTACCATGGATTATTTAATTTCCTCGGGAAATAACTTACAAAACTCTTTTTTAAATGACTTTAAAACTCTTTGTCTCTATAGGGGTCTTTAATGGATGATACATCCACCAGACATCAGACTCACTAATTAAAGCCTGAAGGCCTGCCAACAATAGCCTTCGTGAAGCTCGTCTCCAGAAACCTTCTAATTAGTCCCTCAGAACCTCTTATTCAATTGGCCAGTCCTGCATAGCCTCTGCCTCAGCACCGCTTGGTCCAATGCAACACTTCACCAGCCCTGTCTGTGAGCCGCTGCTTAGTAGGAGTGTTTTGCATTAGATTAGCAGTGAGTTTGACGGGGAAACCCTTTTGCTGCCTCCTTCAGGCTAGGGGCGGTTACTAACTTGAGTGTTGCTATCTATTAGCTGGATCAGATATGCCGCTCGTAATGATGATCTAAACAGAACAAAGAAAATAAGCGTAACAAATGAGCTGAAAGCAGAATCAGAGCTATTGTTGCAGCACGTCATTTAGCTGGAGTTTGTTTTCACAAATCTGTCTCCAGTGAAATTCTTTTCAAATGACCTAATTTCTTGATTCTCGGCACATATGGCCGCACAGAACTCTGGGGAGAGAATCAACGTTTTCCCAATCTTCTTTGCAATGAGAAAGAGACAGACAGAGAGAGAGAGAGAGAGAGAGGGATCGCTTTCTGCAAGGCACACTGAAAGACATCTCTAAAGTCGGTAAAATCAACAATTCCTCAGAAAGTAACCGATGGAAGAAGGAAAGTTAACTTCAACAAATCCCAAATGCGTAGTCGCTAACAGACTGCCAAAACAAATGGTGTTCCTTTATGAGATGATCATGACATTTCTTCTCCTAATGGCATATTTAAGCGTCATTTTCCACTCCAATATTAAACAACAGTCAACTATGTGTATATTATATTATATTTATATTATGCCAATAATACTTTAAATGGTAAACAATACATTGATGAATCAAGAAGGCATCAAGAGTAGGCAGACATGTTTGTCCCTTGTTCATACTCAGGCAGTACAGGTCGATGTATACAACTGAAAATGGGTGGTTTCAGTTATACCAGTGTCAAGAGTTCAACAGGGCACACAAGTTATCTTACACCCACACACACAAGTATATATATCCAAAATATTATGATCAGCTACAGCTGCCTAATAGCTATTGGCCACCTGTGTGCCACTAAAACTGCTCCAATCTGCCAGGACTCCTCACATAAAGACATGCTGTTATATCAAAACTGGGTCTTTGAAGGGCCCATCAACACTGCCACAAGATCAGGTTTGTTTCTGACCTCCACACTGGGCATGACTGGTCACTTAAGAAGCAATCTGTTCTCATGGTATACACTCTGTACGTGGGAAAAACTGTTAGACACAGGTCGGAGTGTGTTAATATTTCCACCATCCTACTGAAAGGTTGTTGATGATGCTATGCATCACCACAGTAATTGGCTGTAATTTTTATGGTTTTGTCCATGTCATTACAGGTTACAGTTAATTTACTCTCTTTAATGCAGTGCATAGTAAAGCCACTGAAATGGGACAGTACCAGCTTTGCACATTGTTTAGCTGTTTTCTCCATTCTTCTTGTAAAATTTATGTAGCACATCTAGGTAGATGGCATTGCAGTGCTGGACTGGATTGTCCTCTGAGTCTTGACTAAGTCGTTCTAGAATGCTTTGGTGTAGTTCGTCTAGTTTGCTTTGGCTTTGTGTTTTGGGAAACTGGCCTAGTTAAATCTTATCCCTCCATAACAGAAAACAACCAGTTTTATTGTCGTGTAGAATATATACTGTATATGAATTTTCCCTGTAATTCTATAAACTTTCCTAGTTCCTGCAAACAGACATCACCATTGAATTATGTTGTGAGTGTCATATTTCACAGTTGAGATGGTATTTTGCAGTGGTCTGTTTGGTTGCAGTTCTGTCCAGTAGCACACATAGGCATTTAAAAGACGCCCGTTGATCCCACCTCTGACAACTTCTTGTCTATGAAATCTTTTCCACACCAACGTCCGTCTACGAGCTTGGTGCGACAGCCAGCATATCTTCACTTACAATACTGACTGGGAACCTACAGTATTTGCAAGAATCTCTCATGAAATGGTACATATGGTTATGATTATGGCTGAATGCTTTTGCAAGCTGCTGTTCTCCCCTGGAAAAAACAAGTGTAGTTGTTATTGGCTAATCAATGTTATTTGCTTTATCTATAGCGGTTTGGTTCACCAAGTTCTGCCCACCGAATAAATATACATGTGACACAGAATGTAGAATGCCACAAGGAACTGTTGAAGACACACACACACAGCTCAGAGTTCCGGCTGAGCCATTTATTGACTGGGTCACCTTGCCTGTTTTTAATTTTCCTACCAGACATTCCTGGCCAGGTTTTGTCCCCCAGAAACAGGCGCCTGCACATATACATTTCTCAATCAAATGTGTTGGGTTTGGTGACACAAAATGTGGCTAATGTGTAGCTATTCCCCCTACCCAACAACAGGTCGTGTGAATGTTAATTTATAGTATTTGCGAAATTGGTCACTGTGAGTTTGAACACACTCATTCAAAACACAGAGAAAACCAAAGCACCAAAACTGAATAACTTTCTCTTTTTGGAAAAAAAAAAGAGCAAAAGGAACACACAAAATAAAATAAAAAATACGTATGAATAAACAGAAAGGCAATATTATAAAAGTCCTTAAGTCCTCAGCAGAGAGCTTTCCTTTATTCACCAGTCCACTGAAAAAAGGCAAGCTAGGTTGACCGGCAGTGCTGGTAAATCCTCATGTGAACCTGAAATGCTTTGCCTTGGGAGCATGCTCACCGTGCTTTGCTCTGGGAGTGCGCTCATTATGCTTTGCCTTAGGAGCACGTCCAGGGTGCTTAGCTTCACGAGCATGCTCAGTGTGCTCGGCTTCAGGAGCATGCTCAGTTGCATCCTGGCCCTCGTCGGGCTGCCACAGCGCGTTCCTGACGAACCGACTCACAGCGCCTTTGTCCAGTCGTGCTGCCTTCTTCCTGTCGGTGATTTCTTTCACTTTGTTCATGTACGTCCGTATTCTCTCCTGAGAAAAAAGAAAAGGAAACAGACACATGATCCTAACAGCCACACAATTTGACAAGCAATTTGAGCATTATCAGGATGGACTGAACTGGAAATTGATAATAAATGTCTACGCCATGAATCTGCATGGCGTATATGACTTATGTTGTGTTACTTTTCTCCACAAACTGTTAAACACTTTGAGCTACTTCCTCTGGGTGAAAATAGTTTCATTCATACCATGTATTGTTATTTTCATAGGTGTGTGGTGAACAGGTATATGTGACGTGTATGTTCTCACCAGTTCTTGTTTAATTCCATGATCCTTTGGATTGACTCCTTGTGTCACCAAATACACTGTAAATAAATAAAAAACACATTAAAAATGACCCATAATTAAATAAATACACAAAACATTCAAAACAAACTGCCAGAGTAGAGATGATGGGATGGGCATGAACTTACTCCAAAACAATGAATTCAGAGCATACACAGACATTAAGTCCAACTTGGCTTGCTCCAGTGGGTCCAACTAAATAGGGGAGAATTAAAAGAAGTGAGGTGTTTTCATTTGTTTGCCATTATTCATATTTCTAAGGCTAATTAACCCATGTCACATCTGACAATCACATACCACTACACATCCCAATGACTGCCTATTTCATCTGACATCCCATCAAAGAGGTAAGTGCAAGCCACCTGCACATAATACGGGTGAGCCTACCTTTTGGTCACTTCTGGAGACTGCCAGTAGCTTTTGCACAACATCGTTTACAGAGCCCAACGACGTGTCGAAACCAGTGAGGTACTCGTCGATCTCAGTCGGGTAATCACCAGCATTGCTGTCTTCTGCCATTGTCACGACGGCTATCAGAATGTGAAATTAACTTGCTTTTTAACTGGCTTGCTATGACGTGGTTCAGTTGTGCAAAGGGAAGATTTTTCAAGCTATATTAGCGCATTACTACAGAGTCCCCAATAACAAGCCTAAATATTCAACAAATCAACACTTTGTCTCTTTAAATTGTGAACATTAACATTAGGCTGAACAGATACACACAACAGTTTGCTTTTTCAGTTTACAATGCAGTACTCCACGTTTTTAAGTGACACCACTAGGTCACTTTCACTGCCGGGTTACAGGGTATGACGGTGTAAAATAAAAGCTTCCACGATGCCTTTACATTGCAATACAACTGGATTTGTAAATATGGTAGGCTTTTAATGTGATTAAATTACTTATATGCGTTAATAATATATTTTTTAATTTAAAAAGTTATTTTTCAAAACATAACAAAGGTTTTACTATTGTTTTATTCAGATCTTTACTTTGATATTTGAGGCTGCAAAAGTTCCGGGCATCTGTTGAGAAAATAGAAACACTGCCCTCTACGTGTAAAGAAAGGCGGTGCATTAAAAGGAGTCCTACAAAGACTAGCCATGTGCACACAGAAATGTGCCTGCACATATGGTATAATGAAAAGGAACGTTCTCTAAATAATTATCCAATTTAGAAGGTCTTGTATGTGTTTTAATTACATCAACACCTTGCTATATAGACTTTAAATTGATGCAAAAATAGATTACGCTAAGTTTGTAAAATGAATGCACAAATTAACGAATTAACTGACTGGGCCTATATTCAAAACTGAAGATCTGCCTTGATAATTTTTTTAAGATGTGATATAGCCTGTGCATTTTTACTCTTATGCATGAGACAATCTATAAACCTATAAAAGTTCAAGTGAAGTCATATTTTGTTATCCCAACGGGGGAAATTAAGTTGCAGCAAGGCATTACAAAATACAGGACAGGCCGTCCACTGTACAGTACAACACAGACCAATACAACGGGCATACAACACAGTACATCACAGACCAGAACACAATACACCACTGTGCAAAGTATTACTCTATGGAGAGACTGTGGAAAAATAAGGGACAGAGCAGAACAATCGTAAAAAAACATAATCAATGACATCATCTGAACTTATTCAGTGAGTTAACAGGCACAAAGGGAGTTTATATATTTTAGTGAGTGGGAACTCTATATCTTCTGCCTGAAGGTAGAGGCACAAACTCCCTGCAGAGGGGGTGGTCAGAATAATCCAGTATATAGCCAATGCCTTCCTCAGGTTTATACAGGTCAAAAAGCTGGGTCTGAGTTACGCCAATGATCTTGCAGCATTGACCAGCCAGCCAACATTGTAAGTGCTCACTTTACTCAGAAAATAAAGATGCTGCTAAACCTTCTAATGGAATTTGCTTGGAAGTTTAACTTATTGTCCAGCATGGGACCATAGTATTTATAATTGTCCACAAGTTCCACCTTGGATCCCTCTACCATTGTTGCTTTAAAAAATAAAAGCAAACTTCCTGAAGTCAGTCACCATCTCCTTGGTTTTTGACACAATCAGTTCGAGAAAAGAATTAAGTTATCCACCACTGTACCATGATACCCCCCTCCCCCCACCCCCTTCAGTAGACAAATGATGCAAACAGTTTAACAATTTGACTACTGTCAAATTCACTTCACTACACATTTATCTTGTTCAAATAGGTTTAAAACTATCAAAACTTCTAAATGCACAGCTTCGGCTCAATCACAGCCTCTCCATCCTCTCTGATCTGTTCTAGTTCTTTGGCAGAACCACATGACCGCTGTCACTCATGTTTCTATGGTTACAGCGTCGTTGAGCAAGACCTGAGAGCTTCTTGTAAAATCTTTGGCTGAAGGTCTGATAATCACTAAAGGAGTGTGAAGTCTCTCCTCTCTAATTCAAGGATGGATAACTGTGACCTAGAGAAATTTTCATGCTCTGGTGGGAAACTGGAACCCCCATTCAGGCCAGATATAACGTCTTATAAAATGACTGTTGAGAGCAAAGTAAGTAAGGTAACTCTGGAACTCTTAACAAGTGACTGTGCAGCGTCCTACAAAATAGTAAGTGACCTCTTTTCTTTGCCATGTAAGAGTATGTTTGTTTATGATGTGTAATCATAATGCACGCCAATGGTTTTGTGTTTGACATGTTCATAGCTGTTTGGGGATGGCTCTAAGACTATCAAATTGAACGACGGGCTGAATGAAGTCGCAATTGAAGTTGTTGCTGAAGATGGTACAACGAAGAAATATTGCATCGTGTTCACTAAGTTATCTGCCAGCTCAGCCAAACTATGCGGCTTAGCAATAGAGGGAAAGTTTGAACTCTATCCAGAATTTTCTGATAGCGTTTACGACTATTCAAGTAAGCATTCAACCTGAGCAGCATGTAGCTATTAATTTTAGCTCTACTTGTGTTGTATAGTATAATTAAACTGACCTATGTTACTCTCTAGGTTGTGTCCCTGCCGATCGTGACACGGTTGTCATACAGCCAAAGTTACCGGATAAAAACATGCAGGTTACAGTCAACGAGGAAGACAGCTCGAAAGCCGTTTCCTTGAATGTCGGGGACACTGTGGTTGCAATTAAAGTTTCATCGGCAGATGGCTCCAATTCTCAAGTATGACACTGTTACAATCTGCTTTTAATCAATGTTTTTAAATTATATACATAAGTATTTTTTATCATATGGGAACATACATCATATTTTCTGAATTTAATCAATTTCATCTAGGCCTACTTATATAACTTTGGACAGGCCCATGTCATAGGTTTGTTGCCTCTTTTGCAGGTGTATTCTCTTACCATCACTAGAGAACAGATTCCAGTGCCTGTCACGTTCTGTAACGTGAGGGACCAGATGAAGAATGAGTGTCCAGTTTCCTTGACAGCCTTCTACAGACCCATTTCAATAAATCAAAGGTAGGGTACCAGTGACATCCAGAAGCTGATCTATTTCATTATCCTGTGTCTAACATTACAGTTGAGTAGTTCATAAGAATGGCTGGCTTAGTGGTCCTCTGTGGGCTTTGTTGTTCCCCTGCAGTCGCCCAAAACACATATTCTCAGCTTCCTACATTGACATGTTGACTCGGAGATCAAGGGTCGACCCTCTTAGTGAGTCCCCGCTGATTGATGGATGGAAAGTCACAGAGATGGATCTTGACACAAAGATGTCCGTCTTATCTGTCAAGTGTTTCTTTGCTTATCGCGGTAAGCTGTGATTATCTGCTTAAAAAAAAGGAAAAATTATTTTTTGAAATTATTTCAAAATTTGAAATGGCATATTGTTTAGGGTCCGTGTACTTTTTCGTTCATTCATTATTCAATTTTGGAAGTCACATGGGAAATGAAAAAGGACGCGTATTCATTCATTATTCTATTTTGGAAGTCACATGGGAAATGAAAAAGCTCCTATATGAATTCTTACACTTTTGTATGTCTTTTGTTTAATGGCCATGGTTTTAAATTTGTTTTGTTATTGAAAATGAATTTTTGAACCGTAGAAAAAGGGAAAAAGCAAAATGCCGTTCTGAATTGCACCTAGCTTCGTAAGTGTTAGGTTTGGGGTGTCCTGGAAGTAGTCGCCTACCCGTAGCCTAAGCTTTTGGGCGGGTTAGGCACTCATCCGTATGACATGGCGTCTTTGGAGGGATACTATGACTTGATTTGCGAAATGTTGCGAAAGCATGCTACACATGCAGATATTTAACAGCACCTGAAAGACATCGGAGCACCCGGTGGCTGCTCTGTTATGAGTGTACGACGGTTTTGTGAAGCTCACAACTGACGCGTTTAGGCCCCTTGAAGAGCATGTATTGCAAGCTTATATCCATAACGATGTGTGAGCATTGCAATCTCTGATGTGAGCGCGAGTCAAACGGTGTCATTTACTTCCGGGTGAAACACGATTAGTAGTCTAAATGAAATCCAAATAAAGAATAAACAAATACTACAAATTAAAAACGATCAGAAAGGTGTCCACTTTTCTAATACCAATATTTGACAATGGTTATACATTTTGAAAACAAAATAGAACCCTTTCTGGTTATATTGTTCCAAATAAAACACCAGGCTGCACAGTTTTTTTTATTTCATCTTTCAGTCCAAAATAGAATAATGAATGAACGAAAAAGTACACGGACCGTTTAGAGTAACAATCAGCAATTTCACCCAGTATGTCTATGCATGTGACAATAAAATAGGCCTATCCTTCTATTCTTGTATTCTTGTATTTTGTATTAAAACATTAACTGCCTAGATTGGAATTGGCTTTTAATTTTTTCCAAAATAGTTCTTCCAATATGTGAAGTAAATATTATGGAGCATGGTATTAATGCATACAATAGCAAAGAGTGCAATAAAGCTACACAATATTCATTTTGGTAATCTGGTATTATAATTTGACTTTCAAAAGTGAGAATACTGTTGAGATAATGATTGAAGTTTTGTTTACTAAATGGAGGCGATAGGACAAGTAGTCACATTTTTCGATGACACTTCTACAGGGCTCACCAAAATGGTGGTAATTGCACACCTCACATGATTGATAACCATGCCATCTTGCACGGCAGCAGCTGAAAGTATTTTGTCAGCAGTTCTGAAATGTTTGAAAATGTTGATGCATGCTTGATGCAAGACTGTTATCTGTCCCCACAAGGATGTGAGAGCATATTGAAACTGGCAGAAGTTGTGTCCCATGTGAAGGACTGTCAACACAAGCCCCCAGCAGACCTGGACCCAAAGGTCAGCGCTAAAATATTCAGGAGGGTTGCTCCTGTTGTGCCAAAATCAAAGTCATTGATTTGGGTTTCACTCATGGTTAATTCATCCTTTACTGTAACTGCGCACTTCATTGACTTGCGGGGGGTTACACATCATTCTCATCTCAATGATTATCGGATCGCCCGGTTGCAGAGGTAACCGTAATGGCTTCTCCAGACCCATCCTGCTTCTTCTTTTTGCAGGAAGTTACAGAAACCCAGTGGTATAAAGACAACTTTGAATCTTCAAGTAACCTCGAAATTGAGACAAAACATACTTCAGAGGTGGGGGCTGTTTCAACTTAACCCCCCTATTCTTATTTGAGAAACCATCACACATGTTAATGTCCCCTTTCTTCTGTTGCGCAGGAGGATATAAATGTTCATTTTTAATCCTGTAGGTGCGAAACTGGGAGAAAAGGCTGCAAAAAGCAGTTGGAAAGGACACTGTGGATGACCTCTGCACGCATGCCGAGGAACAGCTAAATATTTACAAACGGCATCTTCCGAAACCAGGCAGGTGCAGGTGCAAAACAGGCAGCAACCCAAAACACTGAGCTCCATCAGAAGTGACTATGGATAGCACCGCTGCTTTTAAAATATACATGAGGAGGGTTTGAATGCAAAGTGATTCTGTTGTGTGGTGTGTGCAGTCAAGTTTCCATGTACATTTTCTTTCGCCTATTTGTGCTGTGTAATTGTCACCTTCAAGCGAAATGGCAGGCTCTAAAGCAGGCTCTTAAAACGGATTTACTGTCATTGGATTTATGTCCGATGAAATATTATCTGAATGTAATGACCTGTCAGAGTAGAAGTTGTTGTAGGCTTTAAAGTTTCAGAGAGGATCATCCTCTGTTTCTTGAGAGGGGTAATATACGGATCAGTGTCGGTATTGTCTTCGCAACTTATTCAATTTATGTTATTTACATTAACCTCACATTACGAAGGCCAGGCTTAAAGATGCAAATGTTTTCTATGACAGAAAAAAACATGGTAACCACTATTTTATGAAGGTAAGAGAAGGCCTTTGTCACTCAGTTTGTCTCTTTGTCATAACTTTGATGAACGAAAAGAAAAAGTGCAACACTGCTTGGAAGGTTAACAGAGAAACTGACGTTTCAGACGCCCAGACCTTCATCAGAGTCTAAACCACTATTTAATGTCATTCATGTAAACAGAAATTAATCTCTGAAGATTTAACAAAAATATGTAAAGCTGTTGAAATTGGGATACCTTCTTCAGTGAAGCACTTTTGTATTTGTTAAAAACAGTCCATTATTTATAGAGAATGACATAAGGGTTGTACTGGCATATTCAGTTCTTTACTTAATATTTAATGCAAAGAATATGTGTGAAATAATTCATAACTGTTACCATGGTGCAAGAGCAACAAAGTCACATTTGCCTATTCATGTGCTTGTGTGTTCACCTCGCCTGTTTTGTGTTTGTGTGTTTGTGTGTGTGTGTGTGTGTGTGTGTGCATGTCTGCGTGTGTGTGTTCAGGTGACTTGATGCAGTATGCTGAGGGACAGTCACCCTTGGACTCTCTAGAGCAGGCTGCCGTACAGTATGCCTCTGCTATCAAACTAAAGCCCCGTGAATCCAGACTGCACTATCTACTTGGGAGGACTTTAGAAGAGCATCATTATGCTGAGGAAATGTATGGCCTCAAACAGAAGGTAACTGACTGCACGGTATGCACGCATCATATTGCTTCTGTGCGAACAGTTCCGACATAATTGGGATGTGTATTACAGTGATTGTGCTGCAGTGTCTCTGGTGTGGTAAATATGCAATATTTATGAGTGTTTAGCTGCTCTTACATAACCAACCACTCTTGCATACATCATGGGACCAAGAAGAGTGGCATCTTGCATAGCATTATAAAATTCAACTCGCTGCTTTATAGTGGAGTTGTGATGCTTTCAGAAGCAGTAAACACAGTGAAATCAGCTGTGAAGTAAGGGTGTAACAATCACCGTAAGAGAAACAAAAATAGATTACCTGATAAAACACCACATTTGGCCCATGCTTATAGCCCGTTTCAAGACAGTTTCATAGCTGCTACTATAGACTTTCTGTTGTAACATTCCCAACAATGTGAAATTTAGCAGAAGTAGTTTAAGATCAGACAGATAAAAAACAAAAACAAAAAAAGTTTTCGTTTTCACGGTTGGAAGGGTCTATATGCAAAGCACAGTGTTAAAGAGGTAGCAGTGCGTCAGCCTTATTAAACAAAGCAGCAAACACTGCTGACACCAGTCCACTCCGCCCACCTGTCAGGACACGGGTGACGCCCAGGAGCTGGGCAGTGCCAAGACCGCGGGGAGGCTGGATGAGATCTTGGCCGTGTGCAAGCTCCACGGTTTCACAGGAACGCCTACGCTTGAGAACCAGCTCAAAGCCCTGGACATGGAGTTCCACCAGCTCAAGGAACAGGGCCAATCCACCAAGGCTGAATATGTTCAGACGCTCTACCTCTGGCTCTCCAAGAAGGTTAAGAAGGTAATCGAGCATGACAGCTAGATTTGATGAGTCGACATGTTGTACCTTCTTCCCTTGTAGCAGTTTATTGTTTTTACGTTTTTCACGGTTGAATTTATTGTAACTGAAGTTCTCATGAATGTCCAAAGCAAGCCAAATGACACTGTGTGGTTGATTTGTGGCACATACAATTTCTGCACATATTCTCCACTCATCTGGATTTAGAATGTTTTTGGACATGGAAGCAGTTCCAAACATCACAAACCAATCAGATGTCAAGATTCCATAGCAGTCCATATGCTCCGTTTTTTTTTCTGAACTCTGCACCCAGAGGAAAGAATTTTAAAAAATTAGATTTCTTCTATGTCTCACTTGTTTGTCCTAGACAATAATGAGATCACAGTGATACAAAAATAAGACTATTGCCTTTGCCTCCTGCTTCTCAGGTTTGTCTCTGGAGCAAAAGAGTTTTGTTGTTTCAGTGTAGATTCTCTTTAATCTACAATTGAGATTTCAACAATGTCTCAAATAATGCTCAATGTTGTATGAGAAAGAACTGTGACAAAAGTATTACTTAAATGAGCCTTAAAAGAGAATCACTATTTTGTCTCCTGTGCAACATAAGACATACAAATCAGAAACAAAGTTTTCCTCTGGGCAATTCGTTCAAGATGAACTGGCATAATACACACATTGGCATTAACCTGGCATAATAGAACATTGTCTGCCAACAGGATGGCCAGTTCAGTGTTGCCAACGAGGAGAGCTGGCTGCACAGGGCCTTCCTCAAGTACCTGGATGCCTGGTCACTAAGCGAGGACAGCTGGGAGTACAACCTGCACGTGGGCCGCCTGCTGCTGCTGCAGGGCAAGAGCCGAGAGGCCCTGCAGCACCTCCAGACCGCTCTGGCCCTCCGACCCACCCAGCCGGCCCTCAGGTGACCTCGCCAGGCTATAGCAGGATCGGAGGATGGTTAGGGGCATTGTTCAGATAATCCAGGTGGAGTGGGGTTTCTTAACAGTGTGTCACTGAGGCAGATGTAGCTCCATGCACCGATGAGCAGTTAAAGAATAGAAGAGAATAGAGGCACCCCATTTTAAGCTAATTGAGTCTTGCTCATTGTAGCTGTGGTCAAAGAGTGGAAAATCTAGGAAGATTTACATCCTAATTATCGCAGCTAGCACCCACGGTCAACAGCATTGCCTTTGTAGCACAATGTATAGTGTTACAGCATGATTAGATTGAGCCGGGATAGGATGTCCACTTTGTGAAGTCATTAGTTGGCCATATTGCCTGGTCTCACTGCATTTTGTTCCGGAAGGTTCTATACAGGCGTGGCTGTGCTCCAGCAAGAGGGAAACTCAGGGACACAGGAGAAGGTGGCTGCTCTGTACCTTCAGCAAGGGCTGGAGTATGTCATGGCACGTGCATTAATGGCTGCAGGCCCTGACAGGTAAAGGTGTGTCTCTGCAGGCACACGTATATGTTTCAGGTACAGGTGTTAATGTGCAGGAGTGCGTGTCCGTGTGCATGTGCGTGTGTGTGTGTGTGTGTTTGTGTGTGTGCGCGCATGTGTGTGTGCCTCTGCAGGCACGCATGTATGTCTCAGGTACAGGTGTTAATGTGCAGGAGTGCATGTTCGTGTGTGTGTGTGTGTGTGTGTGTGTGTGTGGTAGTATGCACCTGAAGTCTGAAAGTGCTACAGTTTTACCATATTTCTGTTACAGAAAAACATTATGCACTGTTGCTGGTCTTTTTCCCCATAAAAGAGAGAAGTTAGATCACGGTGACCCTCTCTCCACTGTCAACATCCAATTCCTCCGTGGATGCTTTAGCCTGGGTACCCTGCTGACGAAAAATGCCCCCTCAGAGAAGGCAATGTCTTCAGAGCATATCTACCACATGTGAGTTAACTGTTAATAATAAACTGTAGAAATTTCAAAGACACTAACAATTCACACAAATACTCAGCCTGCTCTCTGATTCTTTTGAAACGTTCAGTTCTCTGCAAAGCTCCTTCAGCTGTAAAGTGTCTTTGAGTGACTAGAAAAGTGCCATAAGAAACAAGTGTCTTTTTATTATATAATACTACTACCACTTCTACTCCTATTACTACTGCTACTATTACTACTACTACTACTACTACTACTACTACTAATAATAATAATAATAATAATAATGATAATAATAATAATAACAATAATCATGATCATGATCATCATCATATTCTGTGGTGTCATTCTCCACTCTCTTGGCCCACTGTCTCTGTCCTCAGACTGGTGTGTCTGGCAGGGCAGGGTGTGAGTAGGTGTGTGGGTCGCGGCGAGGTGGGCCAGCAGCTGGAGTGGGTTCTGCTGGACAGCCACTTCGCCCTGCTGCAGGCCCTGATCCAGCAGCCCACTGCTGTGACGGGGAAGCAGGCCTGGATCTCCCAGCGGTGCCAGGCCCTCAGCGCCCTCATACGCCTCACCTCCATCCCCCCTTGCAGGGAGCTGCTGGACATGCAGGAGAAGGTGGCATCCACCTGTTCGCCATTTAGTTCGTTAGCACCTTTAGTTCCGAGTTTAAAACTAGAACGTAAGCAAGCCTATGATCAGCATACTGCCTATTATCGGCCATTTAGTTGCTGTTCCACCTGAAAGGAGGCTTTACCTTCTGAAAAAGTCCTGTGAAAATAGACACATTCAGCTCTTATAAACCATCGTTTCGAGTAAGAGTTTATTTTTTAACTGATTTCCAATATAAATGTGTCTCCCTGGCTCCTTTCTGTTTTAACGCAAATGCCAGGTGGATCATTTCTCTGTTTTGGTACAAACATTAGGAATTCCCACTTAAATGTCATCTGCTGTCCACGTTGGTAGGTGTTCAGTTTTAGACACTATTTTCGGTGTGTGTCTCAGGTTTGCCAGATCGGAGTCGTGACCGTGCCGCGCAGCAGTCATGCGTTGTGTCTGCTCGGAGTGACCCAGCTGGCCCAGTACGACAGCGAGCCGGGGTCAGAGCTGGGTCAGGTGGCCTTGGCTGACTCCCGCCTCAGCTTCCAGGCCAGTATCGAGTTAGAGGGGTGCTCACAGGCAGGAGATCCCCCAGAGAAGCTGACAAGTAAGATGGGGTGACTTAAGTAACCCAAGCCTTAAAGGTGACCTTGGATGTCTCCCTGGGTTTTCCCTTGTCTCGAGTGTCTTAGGTAGCTTTTGTGCGTGTAAACAGTACGTGAACCTGGAAGAACCTGAAGTACACGCCAGAGGGAGTAACTGTCTTCACAGAAGCGCTTTCTTGCTCTTTTTCCCACTTCCAGTACAAAGTGATGTCATCTTGTACTACAGTCTTTAAACAGTATGGATTTTGTTAACTGTTAAGCAGCAACACAAAAGAGTTACTGTAAAGCTTGCCTATTTTCCATCAAAGTGATTTTCCCTTTCATTTATTTTTTTTTTTTTTTAGTAGGATGACACTACTGTTGTCATGACCACCTGGAACAGTAACTAAGTGTGCTCACCAATGATAATATGGTTCAGACTGAGGCTGAACACAGTTGTGTGGCTTATTAGAATGTCTACATGTTTCGGATAATCAAAGCTCTCTATTTGAGTTTACCTCAGTGAAAATAAGCATCCAAGATTGGCTTTTATGTTCTCAGCCCTGTGAAGGGTGTGGACTTGATGTGATACAACATCTTAAGAACTATCCTTAACTTGAAGAATATGTTCCCTATGTGGTCTGGGTTAGCAGATGAACCATCCACTTACATCTGCTAGTTCTTATGTTCTGTTTAGAATATCATTCTCAGTATTTGAAATTATTTACCAACTATTTAACAGTTGCCTGGGAAATGTGAATTACAGTAATTTCTTGCAGATGTGAGTCTGTTGCTATTCACATAGCAACTGTAAACAGAACATGGCTTTTGTCTAAGTTTATGTCATCTCATATAGTCATAATACAACATTTGGGAATTTAGCTTAAATGTAGATAGAAATTATGCAAAACCTCTTGACAGACAGTGTCAGGGTGTAAGTCTCTAAACAGGACCATAAACTACCAAACCTTTCAGCAACACGTTAGGCCAGGCCTCTTAAAATAAACCCAGTAGGAGCAAAAAATTGGATAATAAAGATTTATGCCCTATTCGTTCCTTTAATCTGTCCCGCACGACTATATTTAGACCGCAGTTTTGGCCTACCCCGGTACGGTCAGCTTCAGTGCCCTCAAAAGGAATATTGTAAATCCCCGAGGCGTTAGATGCCGTGAGTGTGTGTGCGGCCGTGCCTCAGCCGCCAGGTGTCGGTTGAGTGGTTCCCTCTGTCACTTCCTCAGAGCAGCCGTGGTGGCAGGAGCGCCTGGCTCAGAAGGTGAGAACTGCCAAGCAGGCAGCCAGCAAATCCACAGGAGCCCCGGGGGCATCTGAAGCAGGGGCTTCTGGGAAGGCGAGCGGGCCCGGCCGTGGGAGGGGAACCCCGGGCAGAGGGGGGACCGCGGCGGCGGCTGCCAAGTCAGGTGCCGCGCCCCGTGGCGGCAAAGCTGCACCCGCTGCCAAAGCGGCACCACCGCCGGCCGCCAGGTGACTGTTTGACATGCTGTTCTTATTATGGCCCAGGAGCTGCCAACTCCCCATGTCTTCCGGTCTATTTATAATGTTGTGTGGTTTGTTTCATGTGAAATTTGCAATCTGTGTGGTTTATTTATTTATTCATTTATTTTTGCCTTGTTTTTGTTTTTGTTTTTAAAAATCAGAGGACGGGCTGGGGGGGCTGCTCAACCCAAGGCTGCGGGAAAAGCTTCCTCTAAGACCCAGCTCTCTCCCAGCAAGTCTAAACAGGAGTGCAATGTCCCTCAGACTAAAACAGAGGGTAGGACTAAAGCTTTGCTTATGACTCCTAAGTTCACTGAAATTCCTTTTTTAGGTTGTTAATGTTGTTTACATATCATTTCTAATATTTAGTACATATCCATATATTTGGTAGTTAGGAAATATGTGTTAGTATGTTGTATTCAGATATTACAATGTAGGTCATCCTTCAGTTGTACATTGCTCATTTTACTAACATAGTTGTTGTGTTTTCATGTCAGTGATTGAGGCTCCATCATCATCAAACACCAAGCTCGCTGCACCTGCCATCCCAAACCCTAGGAGTCATGCGCCTCGTCTGGGGCTGGCCAGAGCTCTCTCCCGCACTGAGGACACCCACCAGCAAGCCTGCAGCCTGTATCAAGAGGTCATCTCCATGGCACCAGAGGTGAGCTTGTTTATCTGACCTGGCACAGTAAATGTCACGGACTCCATTCTTCCTCTGAGCAGAAACTGCTCAGTGCAGTGCTGTTCCAGTCATGCTGATGTGGTCTTTGGTCTGGAATTTCATAGTTATAAACCAAATGTCAGTAATGATAGCATAGTGTTTGTGATAAATGTACGCCTATCAGTTCTGAGAGCAAGATTAATGGGGCTAAAGATATAAAGCAAGAATATACAGAAGATAAAGATATATGCAGTCATTTACTGGCCACTGTAAGAGTTTTACAGCTTACGAAAATATACTTCCCTTTTTTCAGCATCTGGTCTGAAATGTAAATAGTGTAATATGCAATGCAACATGCAATAAAGACATCTTTTTTTTTTCAAGCAATTATAGACTTTCGTAGGTTTCACCACAAATATCCTCATTTTATCATGTCAGCTAGTACAATCACAGGCCTGTAGTGTAGAGCTTGATGTTGAATCTTCTCACTCACCATCACCCAATCATAATGTGTTACAGGTCCACGACGCCTACATCGAGCTGGCTGATTTGCTGGTGAAGACAGATCCGCTGGCCGCTGTGGAGGTCTACAGCAGGTTCCCACTCAAGCCGGTCTCTGAGCAAACTTTTGATGACGCCTTCATCACGGGGGAAATCGTTCGCATCCTAATGAAACAGGAGCTCTATGACCACATTTTGCTGTGTCCCAACCTCATCGCATATGGAAAGGTCATGGGCCTAGGTGAGGCTTTATCAAAAATGCATGTCCAATGGAGTGTCAGTGGCAAACTAGTGTTAAAACTATGACTTTGTATGTGTTGATTTTTTAAATTCACTCATAAAAATATCTGCTATATATTTTTAGTAGATCATACTAACTTTCAGGCAATGTTGTTGAATTACATTTGTTTATTTCAAGTGTCAGCTGCTCAGTGTTGAAATAGATATCTCTTTTGGCTCTGTTCAAGGTTGTCTTGAAAAATATATTGATGTCCTGGAGGGCAAGTTCAAGACAGACTTGTTGAAAAGTATGTATGCTGGAATCCATGGCAAGTCAGTGGAGGACAAAGACCTTCAGGACTTCTTCAGGTTCAAGTGTTGGATATAATGTTTTCTGTAATTGCATTGCTTCCTGTGTGTAATCATGTATTTTTTTCTGTTCTTGGGAGTAGTGAAATACACTTTGATAAACTGTAACTGATTGATTGAGTTGGTTTATTGATGATTTTTGAGGAAATATTTTAACTAATAAATGACAAGAGTAGAAATTAATTCTCTTTGCTATTGTTTAAAATTCCAATCAGAAATATTTCACGTTTCCACCAGTTTTAGTTCTTTGAGCCAGCCAAAAATAACAACTGTGCTGGAAAATAGTTCACATTTTATGTGACAAATGTTGATGACAATAAAAAAAAAACAGTTTATGACAGCAGTTAAGGACAACATGGGAAAATTAAAATGGCATCAGCAACACTCGTCGTGTTATCAAAATGCACATATGTCCATACACATTCGACAAATAAAGCAGTGCAGAATAGTCATGAAGGAGTTCTCTTGCCAAATGTGTAAGTGAGTGCAGGGTGTGTGTGTATGTGTGTGCACATGCAGGAATTCCACATCCCAGCAGAGAGCGCGAGTGGCATCTCACACGCGATTGAGCTTGGTCACGATGAGCACGCGGATGGACTGGTCGAAGGCGGTGCACACACACAGGCCCTGCTTGTCTGGGCTCCAGTCCAGGCTGGCGATTGGCTGAGTTGACAAGGTCACATTCTGTAGGAGGTTCACTGTTCCAGCCACACCCATGTCCACCTCCTCAGAGTCCTTTTTACTTCTCTGGGCTGGATATTCACTAAAAACCCAACAGAAGATGTAAGAATTTGTGACAAAAAATGACAGCCTTCACCAGGAAATCTTTACTTCTGTTATCATTTTTGTCACAAAGTTTTCCTAGTAAAGCTTGTAAAACACAGTGTATAATGTTTACACATACTGCACTTGTGAAGATCACTTTTTACTGCCAGGGTCTCAGGGTCTAACAGCTCCACAGAGATAAAAACAACGCACTTACTATTTCCATAAGTGGAGATTTCCTGCTCCACCAGTTGTCATGAAGATGTCTCTGTTCTGAGGCAAATGCCGCACTTGCCAGACTGTTGATTTGTGTGCCTAAAATAGAACCAGAATACCCAATCACAAACATATTCATTGTTGCTGACATTCTATTACACTTAGCAGACGCTTTTTTCCAAGACGTCTAATAAAAGGAGGACATAATAAGCTAACAGAGGTGTAGAGGAACACAGAGAAAATCGACTACACACATACACACAAGGAGATACATGTGCCTTAGGTACGTATCCCGGAGCAGGGACACTCCAGACACACCCACCCCCTGCACACACAGACTCATACGAGCACGAGGCACCTAGGTAAAGACATGACATGACAAGCTATGCTTTCCAAGATTAGCTTTTTTGCCATGAACTACAATACTTGTTAATGTGAAGAGAAAAATGCAATATACAAAAAAACAATAGATAATAAAACCATACTTATTAGACTAAATACTTATCAAATTAAATTCTAGCTAAGGTAGGAATTTCTGAATCCCATGAATGATCAACATGAAAAGTTACACAGAATCAAGATGTCGATTCTACACACCTCTTTTTTTGTTAACAAAATAAAATAAAACGTTTTTGTATTTTGGCTGTTGATTGTGGCACAACTGTATAAATATTTCAAGTGGAAATATTTCTGATCTGACAAAGAATGTTAACACTGGGCTAGGCTGACCCTGGTTTGATGTAAAACCAGAAGGATTTGTACTTAGGGGAGAGAGAGAGAGAGAGAGAGAGAGAAGGCGTCGCTCTCTTCTCTATAACCCAATGTCGTTTTTGGCACCAGTTCTCCCAGCCAATAGCATGCAAAGTAAACATCCCCGCAAATAGCTCCAGCTGTGAAAATGTTAAACTGAGGCTTTTCCGTGGAGCTGAATGGGAGAGTGAGAAACAACCTTTGACATGTTTTCCGAGCGCCTGGGCCAACATCGCCCCTCTGTTAATTACCTTTTCCGAGACCGACGCAAAGCCTATGGTGGGATGCTGGGTCCTCATGTCGAACACGTGGAACTTTCCCTCCAGAGATGTCGCCACCATTTTGTTCATGTTGATATCTTTCCTGTCAAACTCCACGCAACACACCTGCCAGTTACAAAGACAAAAACAACAATCAGGCCCCTGCTGTCATCAGGCAACCTTGACCGCTACTGAAATAACTCCAGAGCTGGCAATCAGAGATGAAAGGATATTTCATGATACTTGAAATGGATTCAACATGGCAAAACACAAAACTGAGAACTGATAATACAACAGTGTGCAATACCGCAAACAGAGGAACATGTTACATGCCACAGATTATTTTACATCAACACTACGATCTGAAAAATGCATACAAGCATTAACGGCAATATTCAGATTCAGTTCTGAGTTTTGCCCATGTTTATTGCAAAGCTAATGCTGGTTAAGAAATCTCACTCCATTTTTGATGTTTTTCTCCCATCGTAAAGACATGTTTCTGAGGTCAAACAGCTTGATGTCCCCATTATCATATCCAGCACAAACGCAACGGTCCTGGTCATTGAAAGCATGCCCTACCGAGAAAAACAACATACAAGAAAGAAAACACGCTTAAAACATCCAAAAGCCTTGTACACAGATTACAATGGAGTTCTAAAATCGGGTTGTGGTTAAAGATTCTGAAGTACTGTCATTTTACAACAGTTTAATAACTCAGTAAAACACATTATATAACACACCTTACTCTGCCCAAATAACCTACCAAAAGCCACACTCCAACAGTCTCTCTTGCTCTCCCCCTCAACTGGCTCCATATTTGCCACAGGTGTGTCCTTTTGCCTGGGGTCCCAAACCTTGACTGTCCCTGTTAATCAGAAAAGGCAGGTACCAATGTGTCAACTTATTCAACCTGACCATTCATGCAAGACACAGAAGAAAATGACCATCAATGTGTTACTGTACCATCTCTACTCCCTGTCACAATCTCAGGTGCACCATCTCCAATCCCCAGTCCTCCCACACCATCAATACAGTTTATAATCTCTTTGTGTGCCTTCACGGAATATACAGGCACATCTGGTACTTCTAGGTTCCTAAAAAATAGTTATCACATTGTAAATACCAAAGAGGTACAATTATGAGAAACAAACTAAGAATATGGACACTGTCCACATTCACTTGAGGAATGTTGGCAGCAAGATACCAGATATGTAGATTTCCATCAAAATCCCCCGTGGCTAAATGTCTCTGTTGTAAGGATGTGGCTCCGAATGTCCCACATTTTATGGGCTTAGGCTTTTCAATCTGCAGGAGAGGAGAGATTCAGAACCAATTACTCTGAGTGACTTAACCCTCGCCCCTGTGTGTTGCTTTAACAAACTCTTCGTACACTACTGGTGAACACTCCACAACAGTCAACTAAGCACACATTCACAGCCGTCAAGGCCGTCCGACACTGTCGGACATGTGTTTGACTCACTAGGCTCGGGTTGTTGTCATGGAGATCAGTCTAACTTTCAAGGCTGTTAGAATTTTCTAGAAGCTTATATATGGGCATGTTGTTAACTAACGTATAAAAGTGTAATGAGCTAAAGCAATATAAAGTATGTCTGCAACAACTTTGACTAAAATAAATGGACCTCACCTCTTTTACAAGCTGTAACTCTCCGTGGTTGATTTCGTATATCTGCATGACCCCAGTACCTCTTGGGAAGTTACCCATACAAACAAACTTTGCACTGCATGGTATCCATTTGCCATCAAAAACAGTGTAGTTTAAACTTTTTTGGATGTGTGATATTATCTGAGGCTTTTCGAGTGGCGTTGACATGGTTGATAGACCTTCGGATAGTTGTAAATACAATTACAAAGAAGATATGCAGAACTCGCAAGCCTCTCTACGCACAATTGAATCACAAGCCAAACAGTTGGCTAGAGCCATCATCGCGAGAAGAGTCGTTGAGGTCCCATTTGTTGAATATAGCTGCCCAAAGTTTTGCCTTATTAAAAGTGTGATACAATCGAAAATATAACCTGTTTCTATTGACTAATGAAACATTGCAAGGCTTTCATACGCATATAATTATATTAATTTTTATATTGGATGTAAATGGCTATCGTAGTACGACGGTGAATAACAATCAATGTCTTGGCTTTTAACGGACTCCTAAACATTCCTTTCAACATCATGGGGCGTAGGTGCATGCTGAAGTAAATGATCTCCTCTGAGAAGTTTGTTCTAAACCACTGCTTTACAAATTTACACCATGGACACCGAAACAAACAAAGCCACCGAAACAACTTCTACGATGGACTGTGAAAAGAACCCAGATTCATTCGAAGAGGTTAAATCGAAAAAGTCCCAAAAACGTAAACGAGACGTGGGGGCGATGGAAATGGAATCAGAGGACACGATAGCTAGTAAAAGACCCCAGTTTCCACCTATTTCTGGAGATAAACTAACGGTAATGTACAGGACTTTCTGTCTCCTTTTAAGTCTTGCATATGAAACGTTTTGTCCTGCTGTTGTGTGTGTTGTCGACAATCAGCTGGTTGTTGCACGCACGTGTATGGACTGTAGGCTACGCATGCGCACTATTGCCTAAATAGTAATGTTCAGTGTTACAGGCATAGCTATGTATGTGTTAAAACATATAAGATTATAGTCTAAGCGAAGCTATTTTATTTATTTCCATTTTCATTTATTTAAATGGCGATGGTTTTATAGCACAGAACAATGTGCTTTATCTCCTTTCACAGGGTGGTGCAGATGAGATGAGAAAAGTACCTGTACCTGCTCACCGCTACACTCCATTGAAGGAGAACTGGCTGAAGATCTTCACACCAATTGTTGAAAATTTACAGCTACAAGTCAGATTTAATCTCAAAACAAGAAATGTTGAGATAAAAGTAAGTGTCCTACTTGGCTGACCACTGACTAGTAAGCTGGTTCATTATGTAGTTCTGTCAAGAGTATGGGAGATAACTGATTATTATTGTGTATATATTTTTTAATTATTTGTGCACAGACTTGTAAAGAAACTCAGGATATCGGTGCCCTCACAAAGGCAGCTGACTTCGTCAAAGCCTTTGTGTTAGGATTCCAAGTTGAGGTAAATATCTAGAGTAGTATATGTGTAAGTGTGTTTGTTTCTGTTCACGGTTGTGTCTTTGCACTTTTTTTAAACATCCTTTATTTATCGTTGTGTGTGTGCTTGCATGTGTGTATCTTTAGTGCACATCAGTGTGTGTGCGCGATGTATACTGTATTTGTCCTTGTTTCTACTGTGTTTTAGTAGTTGTGTTACACCAGTTGTTCCCTTTGAAACATTTTGTGTCACTATATACTATGCATATTGACTAAAACAACAACAATACCTACCTGACTTGACTTCATACTTACATATATTGCAAAAATTGAATATTAATAATGTATCATATATTTAGTTTCAAGCAAGTATCAGTTGCTATTTTAATTGTGGTTAGATATTTAAGCATCTGCTGCAAACTATTGAAGTTTGTTGCAATAAAAAGCAGGTGCTTGGAAAAGCATGTGTCTGATTTCACATTTAATCTGATTACATTTGTTCATTCACTTGTTTTATTGATGCGCACAGGATGCCTTAGCACTGATTAGATTGGATGAGCTTTTCCTGGAAACCTTTGATGTCACAGATGGTAAGTTGCCCATACGCACGTTTGCTCAGCACTGATATATTTCTTACCCAACTACTTCATTTCACGCCTCACATGTTTGTGCCTTTTTTTACTTTAACAGTAAAACCTTTAAAAGGAGATCACTTATCCAGAGCTATTGGAAGAATAGCAGGAAAGGGAGGAAAAACTAAATTCACCATCGAGAATGTTACAAAAACTAGGATTGTGCTTGCGGACACGTAAGTACATTATCCTAAAATGGCTAAATAGAAGGTCATTAGTCTGTTATAGTGTCATTGTCTTTTCCAAAATGATTGAGATTGTTGCCTATGTTTTTCAGAAAGGTACACATACTTGGATCTTTTCAAAACATTAAAATGGCACGGACAGCAATATGCAACCTCATTCTCGGTAAGTAAAAGTGTGTTGCAAAGAAATGGCTAATATTGATCATTATCAGTAATAGATATAAAATAAAATAACTATTGTTGCAGGTATCACCATAGTGTGTCTGTTTTTGTCTGTCTCTGTACATTATTCCCTTTTGACTCTGAGTGTTTTTTTTTCCCCTCTCTTCCCAACAGGGAGTCCACCATCAAAAGTGTACGGGAATATCAGAGCAGTCGCAAGTCGAGCAGCAGAGAGATTCTAACATGAAGACGTTTCATGACTTTCCCTGTCAATACATTTGGCTTTGGGTTGGTGACGCACTCATCACTAAAAAGATGGACTGTTTGCCTGAGCTTTTTGGAAATGGCAGGAGCAAGAGGATTTCCAATGAAGTATGGACATTTTTGTAACATATTCCCAAATGGATTATGAAATGAAACAATGAAAAAATATGTATTGATAAATAAAAACACGTATTTCACAGAGGAATAAAAAAACAGAGGTCGTCTGTTAAACAGATTAAATGTTTCAAGTTTATTATTTTCTGTTCTCATATAGTATTAAGTCCAATAATCCCACAGCATAAGATGCAGCATGCAGAGAAGGATAAAAACCCTAAAACTGAAACTTAATTCTTTTAAAACCTTTACGCTTTTTGCCCCCCGCCCAACCCCCTTCACACACACCAAGTACCCAATCCACCAAACTAAAAAGTATGATAAAACCAAATAACTGAAACTTCAATTGGTTATACAGACAGTTAAGAGCTGGAACCGCATCTAACAAATATTTATGTACAAAAAAAAGACAAATTCCCCTCATGAAGCAGACTATGTGGCAGTTGACAGGATCAGATATGCAACGTTTGTGGAATTCAAGCATTTCATTGATCCAGGTGAGTATAAAAGTTACACTTAGGTAGGTTCACTTATGGTTATTTACCAATCCTGTGTACACTTACCAAATTTTGGCAACATCCATATTAAACATTTTAATCGTTAATATATTATAAACATCACAATCAATGTGTAAACAATAGGAGCATTTCAAAAAGGTTTGACATGCATTTAGGGAAGTCTCCACGTCATGCAAGCACAAGACATCTGAGCCTTGTTTCCCCAAACAGGTTTCTTAGAGATTGTGTACCATGATGACTGATTTGCTCCACCTATCCTCAGTGGAACACCACTCCATTTGTGCTGTCATTTGTAAGGGATTTGAAGCACAAGTGCAGCTGTGCTTTCACAGCCTGCCCTCTTTTGCTTCGAATAGTTTCATTTCAGGAAATGCTCTCTTTGCTAGGTACTCTTAGCTCACATAAACTGGATCGTGTCCATTGGGGGGGAAAAAGAAACAAAAACATCCACATACAACTCACAAAGTGTATTCAATTGTACGTCTGTCATGCCAATATGTCAATGTCAAGAGTACAGTTATTCCATTGCACTATATAGAAGAAAAACTGAAATTACAGTGCACAGCAACCCTCAGGAAGATGGACTGTATACATATGTAAAGCTTTCCTCTGATTATCTGAAGACGAGCCTATGCTGTTGAGTACTTAATATACATATATTGATTTATAAAAGAGGAAAATTCTGCCAGCAGTTTGTGAATGAAAAGCGCAACAAAAAAAAATGCATTGGATGTTCGGAATTAGATATCAGCACTTAACTTTGGATTTTGTGAACATCGACAGCATTGAAATGCAGTCAATTCTATAATAAAATACAAGTCCATAAAAACGTTCTTAATGGTTTAATAGAAATGTTGCAATGTGTACTGGTAAGTGGTAAGCACTGGGGTGTGTGATGAGGATGCAAACTGCTTGCTTACTTAAGTTACAGGAACGCTAAAAGAGCTAAGACGACGTCTTGGCATCTAATTCTATTCTACTGTGTATCTGAAAGCAACACAAAGAAACCCATTACTCCGCAACAATATAAACAAGTGACAAAAGAATCTTAACAAGTCTGGAAGCTAAATGAAATTTATCAAATCTAATCAAAACCTCATATTACAAAGTTTATAATAGAAAAAAATCCCACAACCTTATCTGTTGATTCGAAATGAAATTGCATTCAACATGTTAAATCATGCAATTACAGTATGACTCCCAAATAAAACGATGGTACAATTTTCTTAATTGGTTAATTAAATAATCTGCTTGGCACGTCACATCCTACATTTATATGTTATGGATCAAGTATGTTAAGTTGAACCTCAGCTAACTGCACATTCTCCCCTTAAATTGCAAGACGTGTTTTTAAAAAAAGACGAGAACAAATAAATATTAAAAAATAACAATTAAAAAAACAAACAAAATATAAACAAGCCAAACTTCCAACCCTTCTCGCCACCAAATTGAGATGCTCTTACAAGACTAGCCATCGTTCAGTCTCTTAAAGTGCTACACTGGGGTTATTGACAGCAGAAAAGTTCAATAACACAAGTTGGCTTCACGAGGCTCGTGTTAGAAGAAAGTGGCTTCACAGAGAAAATACTTCCATTTAAATACATAAGGAGCAACTGCCTGACATCTTGAGCTGATGGTCGGAGAGATGGAGAAGAAAGCGTGTTGTGTGGTGCGGGTCGGTCAGGAAGCTCACACGTCCACCACCATCTTTTTGTGTATGTCAAGGCCTCCTACAACCTAGGTAAGAAATAACATACAAACCAAAGATAAGCAAGACAAATCCAGTATAGATTAATGAGTTAGATTACTTTGTTATAGTGATATTCATTTTGCCACACGAGCATGTCATTTTAATGCCAGTTCAGATAGATAAATAGATCGAACTGCATTGCGATGACTTAAGTGCATTTAAGCTAAAATAATAGGCATCGTAAAACACACAAACATTTGGGAGACATCAGGACAGAACACATTTCAAATCAGAGGAGTATTAAATTGATTGAAAAAGGGAAGGGGGGAAGGAGGAGGGGACAGGCATCACCGTAAACCTTTGATGAATCTGGTATGTGAAAATGCTAGGAGTCAATGATGTCAGACTGCTTTGCTTGCAAATGAAAGAATAAAAATCTGAGGAATACACTTACAGCACAAAACTCCTCAAAAGATATTCTCCCATCTCCATCCTTGTCTGCATTTATAATGGTTTTGTCGACAATCTGTTGCAGCTGGGTGTCCTTAAGGTTGTTCCCCACCATCATTTTCAGCACCTGGAACAACTCCCCATTCGATATGTAGCCATCTTTGTCCATGTCATAGATTCTAAAGGCAACTGTGTGCAAAGAGATGGAAATGGAAAATGTTACATTGAAATCTAATATGGGTCTTTGATTTAAAAAAAAAAAAAAATTAATTGTTCAAATCAAATCTTAGCTTGGTTGTGAAAAAGATCAGCTCATTGATAAATTCATATGCTTGTTTGATTGAAATGCATCAATTTATTAGTAAGGCTGAAATATGAATCAGTTAATTGCAGCTGAAGAGCAGCAATGTTTTTTTTGACAAAGTACTTACACCGCAACTTCTGTTCTTTGTCTCCCTTCACGCTGAACTGAGACACACCTTCAATAAACTCTGCAAGGAATGATCCTCATGTTAATCACAGCGAAGGTGGTGTCCCATACAAGGACAGTTTACCAGTGAGTTAAACTTAAAGAACTAAAGTAATCAGTCTATCTTGACAAAGCCAAAAGGTAGTTCTACAAATGTGCAGATAAACATAATGGCCACATTATTATTATTGTTGTTATTGCTACTCTCAAAACATTTAGTACTATCAGTGTTTTCATTTCATGTCATATCAAGGTCTCCTGGGAATTGACACCCTAGGGCCAATTAAGGTTCATTTCTTGCGATAAGAAGACAAAACCGGTCTATGTTGAAGGAGGCTTTAAGGGCCAAAGTCCTACAAGATTTCCCTGGTTATCAAGCTCCTTTTGTTAATCATAAAATGTGATTAATATTGTGGTAATACTGTGCGTCAAAGAGAGCCATTCCTGATCAAGGCGTTAAGTCTTCCCTGAAAGCAGCCTTATTGTGCTGTTCAATAAGGCTATTTTCTTGTAAGACTTAGCGCCTTGGTTATGACGAAAAAGCCTTGGCCAAATGTGATTTAAAGGCATTTCCTGTACAGTGTCACAAACAAGGCAAATGCTGCAGTGTTTAGAAACTCGTGATGCCTTCACTGCAGCCTAGAAATACATCAGATACATATAAAAGTATTGTCTTGGTGCATATAAATGGCTTTATTTATATCAGCCAAGTCTTTAGAGATAAGCAAGGTTTGACCAGATATGTTCTTGACACCTATGAAAAGGAACTATGGGTACAATGGTTGTTAAAGCAGTATAAACAGAGCGATGAAACAGATCCTACCTTTGAAGTCAACTTCCCCGTTGCCATCTGTGTCAAATATATCTATGACTCGTTGCACTAGCGGATTCTGTTGTAATTCTGGCAAGGACATAAACTCCTCAACACTCAAGGATCCTGAATTATCCAGGTCGAGTTTCTTAAATCTCTTTCCTAGCCTCTTAATCTCATCAGCATCAACTGCAGAGAAGAAAAGAGAGGAGGGAGAGGAAGAGAGAGAAAGAGAAAGGGGGAGAAAAAAAACATACAGCACCTCCTGAGCAAAAAAAGACAGATGCAACTCAAACAGCATCGAGCTCCCACACGCACCTTACTCCAAAGGCTCGCAGCTTAAATACGATCGCTCCTTCTCCCGCCCTCCAGCTAAGTTAGGGGAGGAAAGAAAGACTATAGCAGGAAGAGAAGTGTGTGCTCGGGGGTCCACTTACAGCCGTACGTCAGAGACTTCCCAGTCGCAGCACCACCACGGAGCGTGTTACCCATCCCAGACTGAGGCTTACTGAGCTCACTGGGCGCCCCGACCATACTGAGGCCAACAACTTCCTGCACGCCACCACGCCAGTGATGGTAAGCTCCTGAACCGCATACTTGGTTACTATAAGCTCATTCGCTGCTGCCACATGACCCCATTCTCGCTCCGCACTTGCCCCCCCCTCCCTTTCTCCCTCCCTCCCTCCCTCCCTCCCTCCCGAACTAATCAGTTCGGCAAGATACATCTATTAATCTTTACACAAACTACAGATAGCAGAGACTTGATGGGACAGGCTCGCAGTTTAAGAGCCTTATCTTGGGGAAAGACCAGGGCTTGGAGAGATAACAAGACAGCAGGGTGTGGTGTTGGTGGCGGTGATGATGATGACGGTGGGGTAGCTGAGAATGAAGAGCCATAAAGATGATGGTTCAAGCACCACTGTATGTCTGTTCCTACATTACATTACATCACATGCTACAATACACTGCACTGATGCCTAATCGAAGATGATTATGGGCATGCAGGGGAAGCATAGAGGCACTTTTGCCTGGGGCACTGTAGTCATTTTATGACTGTGGGGGAATGCATTAGTTATGTAATCCGTGTCTTGTAGCATATAGACTTGAAGACAGCTAAGAAGAGATGTATCCTTCATCATTTTATTCACTACACCTCTATGTCTGCTACAGTATCAGCTTGCAGTGCTTAGGAGTATTCATTTACCACTTATGAATGTGCATTAAAATGCATATACAAATCTCCGCTTTTCTATGAAGATAGAATATAATAATAATAATAATAATAATAATAATAATAATAATAATAATAGTCTTTACTTGTATAGCCCATTTCATACAAGATGCAGCTCAAAGTGCATGTGTCCTGTCAATTTGCTGCAACACTGCAAAGACCATGCTCTTATCTAGCTGTGTTTCTAGTCAGGACTGGGAGACACTCCTATAGATTACATTACTACCATTGGCAATAACAGCTCTCTGAAGCACACACACTGGCACGTTACGACATCTTTCAACAGTGGCAATGATAGTATACGATATGCTATCGCTTGCACTGAACAGGAAGATAGCACTTGAACAGCTTTGCTGGTTGATTTAAATTCCGAATGATAGCTTTTGTTTATGGGGCTCACATAGGACAGGCTCGAGCTGGATCATTCACAACCGACACTGTTACTAGGCAACAAGCTCTTTAAGGGTCTCTACATGTAAGGATGCATATGAACTAGCATGAAATATGTCTGACGGTACACCTGCAGCTACTTGAACAGCGCATCCACCCCTGAAAAAAGGCTCTCGAGGTTTGCTGTCACATGTTCCCAAATAGGCTTAAATAACACCCGATTGTCGCAAATGCTCTTTTAGGCAGATCCTCATGTTAAAAGCATCAGTGTGAATGTGCCTACTGCATTAACCTCTTTTATTCAGCACTTAATAGTTGGAGAGAATTACAGGTTACGGCTGCATGATAATTAACGTTTATGTGCCACAGCCAATTAAACTAATGAAAGGTCTGACAGTGTCTTACACTGCTGCCTGCAATTACACATGAACATCAGCATAACCCCTCCATCAGCAAAGGCCTTCATGGTGCCACAAAATGAGGCTACAGCTGCTGGCACCCACTTGCAAAGTGGGTGATTGGTATGCTTAAAACATTGATATGCTTGCACACTTGAAACACTAAGCATCATTTTGCACCCATTCATGATGGGCAAAAATTAAATGGTATGCCAAGGAAGTACAGAGGATTCTTTTATATGTCTGTAAATATAAGTGTCAATTGAAAACTGATTGTCCTGTTGACGTCCTTAAACCTGACAGTGCTTCTTTTGGGAAGCTAGGATGATTCTAGGATGCTCCCTAGAGGTTTCTCTCTCTGTGAGGCAGGTAAACTGCTTAAAACAGGCTTAAAGGGATCTGATCATCTTCCTCATTCCACCTGATCGGCAGCAGGGGTCGCCGTCGAGCAGAACCTGGGCTGGAACCCTGTCCCAAAGCCCTCGATGTACACTATGATATAGGCAAAGTTTGTAGGGGTGGTCCATGTAAAAAGGAGCTAGGAAGCTAGGATGATTCTAGGATGCTTCCTAGAGGTTTCTCTTTCTGTGAGGCAGATAAACTGCTTAAAATGTAACAGGCTTAAAGGGATCTGATCATCTTCCTCATTCCACCTGATCGGCAGCAGGGGTCGCCGTCGAGCAGAACCTGGGCTGGAACCCTGTCCCAAAGCCCTCGATGTACACTATGATATAGGCAAAGTTTGTAGGGGTGGTCCATGTAAAAAGGACATTGTACTTCTCTGAGATGGGATTAAGGTAAAACCCCAGTCTGTAAGTACACAGGACAGTGGACATTATTTTCTTACAATACCCATTTCCCAATATAGGGCAATAGCAGAGCTCAGCATGAAGGAACAACTACTCATTGGCTTGTAAGGTCAAGGTAAACCACAAGGATACAAGAATATCTATTGTCACATGCATAGACATACTGGGTAGAGTAAGACTTGCAGTGAAATTGCTGATTATCAGTTTAAACCAGAACATCTCCCTCAGTATTGGCCATTTTTCTCACTTCCCAAACATTACTCTACCCTCACAGAAATATTCTCCCCCAAAATGTATTCCTAACACATTCACTAATGTGTAGCCGCATACACTGTCTGCGTGCATGACTGCAGAACAAGAAGTATCCAGATATAACACTGTTTGCATAGTCTGGTGTCTGACGTCATTCCATATCGTCCAGCAATCTTGAGTGTAGACTAGTCAACTAGAGTCCCACCGAAACCCTGCCCCCATCTCTCCAACTCTTGCAATTATGACATCCATAAATTGCCTGCAGGTTTAGACGAGACCTGATGAATTTAACAGCCTCCAGCAGCTTCCAGCTCCTCTCTAAAACACGGCTATGCTAAGCTACGTTATCATCCGCCCTACCCTTCTTCTGCTTCTAGTGAGGCAGTGTGAGCGGAGAAGCCATTGTTATTTTTAGTGATGTGGTCACGAGAAACCCCTCCCCACATACCCCCTCTGCCACCCCCACTCATGTTGGTGCTCACCCCCACCCACAGGGAAACCCCTAGCAACATGGAAACCCAACTAGCCGGCTAGGTTTATTTTGGGCAGCTGAAGGCATAGTGAGATAGGCAGGGCCTCTTCTGCCTAGATGAAAAACGCCACACTGTCACTCATGCGGGTTCATAACTAGGCCACTGGTATTGTCCATGAACTCCATAATCCTCAGGCTAAGAGACTGACTGTATGATACTCGCTCTCTCAAACCCCACCCAGAGAAAAGGCTAGTTTTACCCACTTTGAAGTTGCTCCCTATACCCGTATCACCGATAAGGACTAATATGTTGATGTAGCGATACATTGGTTGTATGACTGAAATGTGTTTCCTTGTAGCAGGACTGAAACACCCAAGCTCTCACTCAATCTCAAACCTTCATGGTTTCCCCATGGAGTCACCTAAAACAGAGCTCCTCGGTGAAGTGGAACAACGGAGGCTTTCACATGGTCACATGGAACATATCAAATATGCCTCGGGTGCCCCTAGGTAAACAAAATCATTTTTTTGCATGCTTCTGCATATAAGCTCATGTCTAACCCTGTTATGGCTACTGAAGACAGCTGGTCATAAACACAGTCTAGTCTTTCCATTAAAAATGGTTCCATTGAAGCCCACTGAAGAACGCAAATGTGTCCCTTCAAATGTCCTCAGTGCTGTTCTGCCTTTATGTTCCATCTTTCACACGTTATACAATATCAGCTACTGTGCATCTTCACTCTGCAACTCTGTCCCCTGGGATGCCACAAGCCCCACAACTGCTGAGGACTTCTACTGTAAGACAAACTCAGCCAGTCCAGAAAGCCTTGATTGGCTGTGGTACAAGGCCTGCTGTAATTGGACGACAGGCCGAAGACCCACAGACGGACAGCGGTCTGGTGCTCGTTGGCAACAATGGGCACTACGAGGCAAAGATTGCCCTGCTGCTGGCTAGCGAGCCTGGCTGAGACGAGCCTGTTCTGTCTGTGTGCGCTTGACAGGCCGAACAGCTGTCCTGACAGCACAGAGCTAGAAATAATCTTAGAGTGCCGAGGTCTCCGCCGCGGTCGGCTCATCTGCGCGCCGTGGCTGATCGCCCCGAAGAACTAGGCAGCAGCACCGCACAAGCCAAACCCACAGGCATGCGCAGGTCTGCACCAGGCGTACCCCCTGCAACCCTACCCCTGGCCACCTTCACGTACTGTAGGCCTCTTGCAGCTAATTTGTGGGATGCTAGCCAAGCTAAGTGCATGCTAATGGTTCTACAAGAGTGTCAGTGAGTGCAGTGGCATCAGTAGTGCTAGCTGGGGAGACTACAGAAAGCATAATGTGAGGAGTGTATTGTATTTATGTACGTGTGATGAGAATATTGTGAGTGATGTAAAGTGAGTGATGTTATAAGGTTTCCCCTCCTTTCATGTTTTCCTATCTCCTGGGCCCATTTTGTGTTGCTTTTCCATGACAGACTTGTGTGGTGGTAGGAAAACTCTACTTTGCCTCGCTGCATAAATCTCAGGTTCTCTACACTAAACTCATCCATGGACCCCCCATAATTCCCTGCTATTCTATCTTCTACATCTCCCTAAACGACTCTCATCCTGCGAGTCGACTCTCTCCATTAAAGGGAACATGCACTTTTTTTGGCTTCCGAATCCTGCTGGGTATTGCGAGGAAGCTGGAGGCCTCTGGTGTCATTAGCCGTGACTGGAGAACCGGAGGTGAAGTTAGCGCAACGACCTAGTCAGAGGGCTCAGTCCATGCACACCCTCTTTGGGGTGTGTGTGTGTGTGTATGTGTGTACGTGTGTGTGTATATGTGCAGGGGGGACTCATAGCAGTCTCACAGCTCATTAAGAGGTACACATGGGCCTCATGAACACCTGATCCGTTCGACAGTTTAAACGTGTGTTTCTAGGCCACGCCAGCACGCTGACTCAGCCTGGAGGAAAGGTTCTGGCTGGGGGCGGCCCGCCCGGGCTCGATGCCGATCCAATCACCCGCTGCAAATTAAGAGCGTTCTTCTTCCGCACAACGCGCACCACTGGGCCAGGAAACCAATTAAAAACTGCGCATCCTGACTAAAAATAAGCGAGGCTGCATGGTAAACCCGAGGCTGACCTTTATGCCTGGGCAGAGCATTTTTAGCCCAAGCAAAACGGGGCTCCCCTTTAGCAGTCTCATCTTTCTGTTTAGCCTGTCTCTGGGGGGAGTCAGACTGACCAACAGCTACCTGTCTGCAGGATGGATGCGCTCGTCTTTACTTTTTTTATGTGTGAAACTTTTGCCCCATTTCCATATTTTCTCATGTAGTTTCTCTGAGGACAGATCGCAGGCCTAAACATCTACATCAAATGAACAAAACTTTGATGGGTCAGAATGGTCTGCTGTCAAATCATAAAACTGAGCTAAGCACATGATACTAACAATACTAACAGATATTCTCTAAAGACGGAAATCACTATAAACCACTATGCCCTCCCAATCACAGTCACAAAAGGCAATTATTAATAACAAATACTTACAATGTGAGCACATTTCCAGGGGGTAGCTTGCTTCATTTCCCTGTTGGAGAGAGAGACAGAGAGAGAGAGAGAGAGAGAGAGAGAGAGAGAGAGAGAGAGAGAGAGAGAGAGAGAGAGAGAGAGAGAGAGAGAGAGGTGTAATTATTATTGCTGTTTTGAGGTCATACAGTACAATCATCTAGTAGGTAATTCGGAGAGAAGTATGAGGACGGAGGGGACAAAAATACCACTGTGCTCCATCTACCACCCAAAACCTTGTGCCAAATACTGAAATGGCACAGTCATTTAGGAGCACGGGGACACAGATGCAATACAAAGGGGACTCTGGTGATTGCACGGATATTGTCACAGTCATTTAGGAGCACGAGGACGGGGACACAAATGCTGTACGAGGGGGACATGCAGGACTGAATGGATATTGTCATTGGCACACAGGTGGCACACAGCTCATGAGAAATACTCTGAGCTGAAGAAAAGTATTTTTGCAAACTATGAATGAAAAAAGTATTTGCGAACTTAAAGCAATATCACACACATTACAAATCATAGTGTATCACGTGTATCGGTAATGTACAGTCATGTTTGCATACATGCATGCACCCTTGCACACACACACCAAGACAAGTCTTTAACTTATTACTTAGTACTTATTACAATACTAAGAATGTTTTTGTCTTCAGTCATCCTACAGGTTGGAAGCAGAATTGTCTTTCATAGTGCATGTCCGCTCCTCCAAACTTACTTAGTGTGGTTACAGCACATGGAGGGCGGCAAAGAGAATTCAGAAGTGCCTTTCACCCGGTACAAGTTCACAAACCACTGAAACGATTTTGGAAACATTATTTTAAGGTTGAAAAAAACTACGAAGTGTTGCTTTAACAGCAATGCACATCGTGGGGAGACAGAGAGGACCTCCACCGTGCGCTGGGAATAGTCATGAGGTGATCCTAAGATACCTCCGTCATGCCGCTATGACAGGGCCCTGTGGGGGGACGACTTCTCTGGGGCAACTGACAACCTGCCTGACACACTGAAGTCCCTGCTCACATTACCGCTGACATGACTCAGGAGAAGTGAGCCACAGTCCAGTCCCAGGATATCTATTCATTTATCTAGCACTCATCGTAACTACACACGCCAAGAGTAGAGGTAGGTAGGCAGACAGTTAACCTCTTAATTTAAGCAGCACGACTTGGTGGAGGAGTACCAGGTTATGATTTTTCCGACATATAGTATCGTCTGATTTACAATCTAATTTATGCAATGTCATTTTTGAAAGTCAAACTTTGGTTTTAATATTCTAGATTTCGCTTTAGGCTGGGCCACATGTTATTGGTGAGCATGCCTGATGCATGAGTAGAACAGCACTGATTGGTTAGCTTTACTGTCTGTCATACCAAGGAATATGACTTGCTATAAAAATCATAGACGTGACAAAATTAACCACTGGGACAGTTATGGGAAGCACAATTAATTATAGCCTTAGTAATTAGGTAATAACTGTGTTAGTGTGCAGTTATTGCAATTGTAATTAAGAAATATATTAATTGCACAGCTCTACTGCTCATTTAAGTACACGGCCAAATTAGTTCATGGGATAAACCAAAGAAGCTAAGAAAAGTAATGATGAAAATAATTATAAAAATAACACACAAACATTGCTTTAAATGATTATTTCACAATTATCAGTTAGAGGTCAGGGCAAAACAGAGCATTAAAGAACCAAACTCAGCTTTAGACCTCCATACAGCAGCACCCTTTGCCTACAAGTGGTTGCAACTTTTGACACACAGTGACAAACGATTCTGGTCTAATGACTGTGGGCATCATTAGAGTGTTGGCAAATTAAACAAGTACTTTTTTGTGTTTAGGTGACATCCTGACAACAACATTTCACATAACACACAAACACATGTGCGTGCGTGCACACACAGACAGACAGACACACACGCATACATGTACTATAGACACAAATAAATGACTGCAGTGTATTGGCTTATTGGCTAACAGGACATTTTAAAACACACACACACACACACAGACACACACACACCAGATGTACTTGGCCAAAAACATAATAATAAGTACATTTTAGCATTAACAAATTCTACCATAAAATCATGAAACTGCGTTGGACATGACTCGAAAATGAGGCCCATTACCGCAAGGGATGTTACTTAGTTGCGACTCCCCCATTAAAGTGGTTGACAATATGCATTTTCGTCTTTTTAATGATTCTTTGTCTACTATAATCAAGTGACAAAAGTAAAGACATCAACTGTACCAAAACACTGCTTTCAGACATTGTCTTTTTTGCAAACTACACACATTCAAATTATTGGTCATTCGGTATATACTGATATGTCTGTATAAAATGAATTGTGTGATAATGTAATTACATTATAATAATAAGATAATTTTTCATTGTTGCTATAATGCTATACACTATGCATAGTAGGTCATTGTTGATTTTTAATTTCAATGCATGGAATGCAAAGGAAAACAACAACTGACATTTAGGGCCTGAAAAAAGGTAAATAGTAGTACAAAGAATTCAAATTACAGATGGAGGCGCTGTTAAATGCATCCAAAATGAAAACTACTGTTGCACAAAACCCATATGAGCTTCTACTTCTGAAAGCATCCTCCATACACGCCTAAAAGTGCCTAACTGCTTGGCAGCCACTCAGTGCAGCATTACATCCACATCCCCTCCTCTGCAATCTGCCATCCAACACTGCAGTGTTTTCGCTGTGGCCACTCACAAGAGAGAGATAAAGAGAGAGAGAGAGACAGATAGAGAGAGGGAGAGAGAGAGAGAGAGATAGAGAGGGAGCGTGACCATCTGTGCCACGTGACCTGTAGTGTGGTGGTGTTTCCCCATCAAGGGGATTTCTGCCTGAGTGATGCCCCTTGCCTCGCGCCGCTACTGCGGCGACACAGGCTAGCGCGCTGACCCGCGGGCCCAGTGGGGAGGAGAGGCGTGACCAATGAAGCGATGGCTAAACACACACAGCGGCCAGTGATTCCCCATCCAGCCTTCTCAGAGGCCAAGCAGAGCGGGTTATTACACTGTTTACATTCACTGGCCACTGTCCTCTAGCTTTAGATGGAGAACACACAACACTGTTTAGCATACTGTCAGGGAATTATACGCCAAAAACAAAAACCATCAGAGAGATGGAGATTAGATAGATGGATGGATGGATGGATGGATGGATGGATGGATGGATGGATGGATGGATGGATGGATGGATGGCTGGATGGATGGATGGATGGATGGATGGATGGATGGATGGATGGATGGATGGATAGATAGATAGATAGATAGATAGATAGATAGATAGATAGATAGATAGATAGATAGATAGATAGATAGATAGATAGATAGATAGATAGATAGATAGATACTATATTTATTCCAAAGGAAATTAAGAGTAATGCCACCCTTGGATGACACAAATAGTTCATAGCCTACCCAAAGACATCAACGGAGGATTAACTGCAGAGTCTTGAAAGCCCTTTTTACAGGATGAGGACGAAGCAAAGCTGACATTCTACTACTGTATAAATTCGAATCAAATCACACCAAATCCTCCCAACCCATACTACTACCACTACACATTTTACCTATTGTGGAGACAACACACAGCAGGGAAAGATTGGAGAGACATGGCATTCTCAGTGTTGACTCATGCCAATAGGAGTTGTTGGTAACGTGTCTGGCCACATCATTTCCAGTGTCTCTCTGCTCTGTTTCTATGGGGTTGCCCTGGCTCGAAAATAACTCCTGCCGCCATACTTAAAAATACCATGGCCGCTCGCAAACCTGCAAATGGCTTGGAAGGCAGAGAGGATCTGATCCTGCAGCTAGCATACAGTGCTATGACACTCTCTCTCTCTCACAGACCTTGCTCTTGTTTCTGTTTAGAATGAAGCCTTTTGAGGCTGGCCTTGAGCAGCCTACCTGTCGCCACTACTCTCACAGGTCCCGCCACCAGCCCCTCAAAATAAAGGCACATGTAGCAAAAAGCCAACGAGTGCTTTCAACACTGGGGAACCTTGGGAAAATATAATAGGGATGTGCTTAGTAAGGCATTCCCCTGTCTTAGCTTAGCTGGTTGCTAGTTTAACCTCAGGCCTAAAAGGTAATGACTTAAGGTAAAGGAGATTGGAGGGTTTAGGATTACTGCTGTAACATCCTTGCCCATGGCCTTCGGTGAATGTCTTATGAAAATGTGTGGAAAATAAATGGAAGCCTCAAAGAGTGGTGAGGTGTGAACAAAATGCTTCAATTTCTGATTTTACTTGTGCCCGTATGTCTGATGAATGAGCTTGTTATGATCTGAACACGACAGCACATGAAGCAGACCGTGGGGACTGTGTAGAAATTGCTTTTGTGGTGCTCATAAATAATGCATCCTTTTTTCAGACTCAATTAGACCACTTTGTACAAAACAATTTGGAAAGCTGTGGCAATGACCTATCCTTTTAACCATGATGTTAAGAACACAGCTAGTTTCATCAATATCCTATTTTTGCATGAGTTAGACTCCAAGTAGGTGAGTGATTATGGTAATTACTACTAAGCTATTGCTTTGATATTCATTTCTGTGGGAGAGAGAGACAGAGAGGGGGAGGGAGAATAGCAGATCTCATAGTCGATGAAAGAAGACATCTGTGAAAGAAGACATCTGTCAAAACATATAGCTTTTAAATATGGTGTCAGTGTCAACCTCTCTCGATGCCATTCTGGAACCCAATACAAGTGCTCAAAGGTCTCTTCTTTCAACTCAAAAATAAAATAAAGTTATGGTACATGAGGTATTACAAATAACAACATAACATGCTGAGACTTAGCTAATCCTGTATGTTGATGCACTTTCAAGATATGCCAGCCAGTTGCCTGTATCTCTTACTACATATGCACTACTTGGCTGGCACCTCGGCTGTACATACTTCCCTGTGCATTAATTTACTCTAGATGCGATGTATAGGCCGATAGGGATCCTGTGACAGGGACAACCTTGACCTGGTATCGCACACCCCACTCCAGCCTTTTATATTAAACTGTTTGACTGACTTACTGACAGGGACATATTTAGCCGAAAGTCTCTGGGAAAATAATTTATTAGCCAGTGTTATTCTTGGGTGATTGGTGACAGAACTATTCTTTCTCTCTATGTGTGGTTAATGTAAACATATTTGAGTCACTAGCACAAATTTCTCTCAAGAACCCCTGAGATCCTAAATAGACCCAGGCACCACTCCTTTAAATAGCATTTCATTCATTGCGTTATCGTATAAGCTCGACAATTTCTACATATATGTAGCACTGCCCAGGGAGACCTACATGGAGTTTTTAATAGTAATTTATGCCAGGGGGAGAAGTATGAAGAACTCCATATGTCCCATTCTGTACTGGCCATAATGTCATTCCATGCGAAGCATTATAGCCCATTTTAAAAGACTAATACACAAGGATCAGTGCTAATAAACAAGGTTATAACTGTACAACATAGTGAGTATAATTATGGTGACTGAACCATTGGTGGATAATTGAGGCTGTCTACTAATGCCAGCAGTCATATATCTGGCTACTACCCTCGGTGATGCCACTTATTTTATAAGCAATTCAACCCCCATAAATAGTGATACCAGAAAAAACACTGAGCATGTGGACTGCTTGGCTCTTGTACAGAGGTGATATCGGATCAAGCCTATTGAGACAACATAATTTTACAACGCGAAAACACCCATGATGCTGTCTTGTTATGATAATATATAGGCCTGTGTGTAAGATACTGCTTATTTAACTAGGCTAAATGAGCCACCAACAACCTGTCAGGCCACACAGGTATGCAGCTCAGATGGAATGCAGGCACAGTAACGTGTAATCCTTCATTTACCCAAATTATTACGAATGAACAAACCTATGACTGATGATCTGGATACAATCACACAATCTCAGCTTCAAAGCATAGAGCAAATGAATGGACACAATTCGTTACGGGGTAGCTCTCCTGGCCTTTACGTAAACATCGTGTTTGACACACTGTTGCTTCATAGCGCTAATGTATTTGCTACTCATTGGCTGTTCATTAACAAGTCTGTGACATTATATTATGGTCTCGGTTGTTGTTTTCGGTCTTCGAGACCACTGACTTTGCACTCTTATTGGAATCAGGCCTCCTAGCTCCAAGGGAATACGAACCATCACTCGCCTTTTCGATTCCTTGCTGTTGCTCACGATTAATCCAAGGCTTTGAGGCGACTAACAGGATGCGACTGATTTAGCCTTACTGTAGTCTACACAACTGTTAAGATAGCACTTTGAAGGGAAAGAGTACAACATTATCTGGGCCACAGTGACGATAGCTACGTTACACAAAGGTAGAGAATTACAAGGAAATTGCTCTCTCCGCCCGACCAACCCTGTGCTTTCCTTATGAATAGGACATTGCAGGTTACGCGCCACATACTCCGAAATGTCAAGAAGAGCATGCAGCGTCTTGACATTTCATGCCAAGACACATCAAGAAGCTTCTTCTTCAAGTAGTAGGCTTCAACACAAACAGTCCTTACCATCTTGCCGGTTGGACGATGAAACGCCTACCAAGAGATGTGCAGAGACGCCAGTCGACAGATTTTGCCAAGGGTGGAACGTCGGCCCACAGAAGCCACGCAATAGCTGATAAAGGCGTAATAACGCGGGTGTGTGTTTTTGGTTCGCCACTCGCTCTTTTCGCCGGGCGTTTCACTGCAGTGACTTGGGGAGACCCGCAGGGAGGGGTCTGTCGAACGGAGCAAGGGAGGCTCGGTTGGAGGAGAGAGGTTGAAGGGAGAGAAGGGGTGGTAGAGAGGGGGAGGTGCAAATACTACAGTACATCCGGGGACTTTCGTCTAACCACACTCTTACATGCGCACATCTCAAAATAATATCCTTAGCATACATGCGCTGTAGCCCACTATTTCACCTTCTGATCATCTTGGATAATTATTGCACTCTGCAGTTAATGAGCTCAATGGCCATATTTAGCTTTAACTTTCCTGTGAATATTAAGCCTATGCGCTTCAGCAGCAACATTGAGAACATAGATAGAATGCATTGATGTAGCCTATTCAGATTTTTTTTGTAATTCCCTTGCTCTTTAACCCTCAATTTATGTTAATCCATGTGATTAGGTTGCATCAATGTCTTCAAAGTACTGTCGACATTAAACACTGTCGTTTCCACATGCGTTTTATTTAGAGTTTTTAAGTGTGTCGATCCACCAGCACCACCTGTAGATGGCTTGACAGTACTGCGCCTTTTCTCTTCAGAATGGATAAGTATAGACTCCTCCTGAACAGGTTCATTATACGAGTGTAACCTACTTCAACACTTAATAAGCAAACAAATAAATATACATTTAAATAATTTGCCTTATGATGATACCTGGTCGTAGAGATAATACAAAACCTTCATCATGTGTTATAATATTGCACTTTGTTTTTATTTCCTTGGGTTTACAACATTCTAGATCACACATTTACCATTTCACAACCAACTTTAAAGCTTAAAAATAAATATATTCTGACTTTAAAAACAAAGTACAAATGTGTGCAAATACACTTTCTAGTTAGGTTACGACTTACGTAAATACAAAATATTTAACAAACACAGAACTGATATGTAAGTACATCTTATTGTGTACAGTATCACAGTTAAACAAGATTTTTAGGTGAACGCTTATATCTGCCAGCACTTAGGTAGTATATCCCTTATTCGGATTGTGCTCCAGGGAGGTAGAAATAAAACAATTGCATAGGGATACAAGGACCAAACTTCAGCTTCTGGGAATGGGAAGGAATGCCCATCTAGTCACAATACTGACCCACCCAACCCCACCCTTAGCCACCACTACGTCAGATATGAACATTCACAACATTGTTATTACCTAACCATTATTCGCTACTAAACTGGATCATCATTGACTCAGCTGCTGATATACTGTAGTATTACAGTCACACATCACAACATTCACACATCACCATAGGATTGTCTAATTCACACAAACAGAAACCGTTCACAGAAACACTGAGGCAATAGGAACCCATGATGACGATACATGATATGTAAAAATCCTACTGCGAGGCCGGACTGGTCTGATCAGCGACCATTTCTCAGCAGTGTGCTTTTATCCATCCCTACTAACCAGGTAGAGTGACTCTGAAGTCACACCGTTTCCCCTGTCAAATGAAGGTCTCTTTACTGATCCACATCAGGCTGCGCGTCTCGTTAGGCTTGCACTCATAGTCGATGCTCCTGAAGCTGTTGCCCCACTGGCAGTGGTCCCGCTTCTGGTAGTTGTAGTACTTCACCTGCCAGGTTGTGTCAAACTGACCAGCGTCGGGAAACTGAAACCAAGCACAAATGAGGAATACGTAACTGGTGCTGTAAGCCAATACACTTCAAAAAGTATGGTTGGGGGCAATGTTCTCAAGAAAGTAACTTTATTTCACAGAAATACACACCGAGAAACATATATGTCTATCAACTTTACAAAACACAACAAAAGGGTTACACTTTATTTTACCGTCCCTGTTACACTGTTACACACCTGTTTCTGCATCATGAGGTACAGTGTAACAAAGTCTGTAATAACATGACATTATTAAAATCTTAGGGTTAGGTTTAAGGATAGGGTCAACTATCTATAGGGGAAAACAATATGTTATGTAGGGGATCCTATACAGTTAAGGGCACAGGGTTGGGGTTGGGGTTAGGGTTAGTATTAGGTAGGTACAGTGTAAGTACAGGATGTTACATGCTGTTACATGTACATATACTGCAACAGGGACTGTTACTTTTTTTTTAAAGTTTTACCCCCCAAAAAGTAATAATTGCACTATATCAGTATTACTAACCACTTGTGTGCCTGTGAAATGACAGTATAGTACCTCTATGTTTATTTGGACAGGCTGCCTCTCCCCGCTCTTGGTGTGGGTCAAACCTTCAGTGCTGTACAGCCCTGTGTAGACCGCTGACTGGGGGTCTTTGGACTGCTGCTCTAAGGGAAATGTCACTGCCCCCACACTCATGGTCCTGACAGTGGGCAAAAATTAATACAAAAAAATGTCTTCATGAAAAGCATGTATGAGACAGACAGACAGACAGACAGGCAGACAGACAGACAGACAGACAGACAGACAGACAGACAGACAGACAGATAGATAGATAGATAGATAGATAGATAGATAGATTGTATTTTAATGCAAAACCAGGTGTCACCTGAGAAGGGTGGTTCAAAACAAAGGTGATCTCAAATAGATAATATGAACTTTTACATCTTCAGTAATATCGGCTATATGCCAGACTAGGCTTTAGTCTATAGCAGCCTACAGGATCTGGATCAGTGTAATCAGTGTTTCTTGCTTAATTAAACCTTGAGATTAAATGTAACCAACGCCTAACGTTGTTAGGTCTGCTCCCTGCTGTAAAGTGAAGGCAGCACAGACACAAATGGTGGACTCCTAATCGGCTGTGGATTTTACTGACAACTGGACGACATAATCTCATGGTTGAGTCGGGTGCCTTCAAGTAGGCTGGTAAATGTGTCTCCAAAATATGACAATGCGCTCCAACCAACCAGATTGTATGCCATCATAGCTTTGTATGTATGTATGCGTTAGTTAGGTTTCATGACCACTGACATACTGGACCATTGTTTCCTCTTTTTGCATCAAAAGTATCCCATTTGATGGTTTGATAAGACGAAGTGACTGCCCAATTGCGAAGCTACAGTGAGGCGCTACATAGTCGAAGGCTCATAAATCTCTCTCCTACGTTCTCCCACATTGCCCTTGCTGTGCTCCTCAAACATCAACACTTTTTCATATAATTTCTCTCGTGACTCGTGAAGATACTCACGTAGCTTGCACGGCTCCGGGTTTAACGACAACCTCGATTTTGTATTTCGTTCCAGTAAGTAATTTTATTGTCCTGCTCTGATCGAACCTGGTCCCATCGGTTTTGAAGAACACCGGTCCCTCGTTGGGGGTCGTTTTCAAAGACACCGACACTTTGACAAGCTGGGGAACGTCAGCCATAATCCCCCTGAAGAGATGCTACCTTTATGCTGGAGGCAAAACGTCAGGCACTCAGGTGTCGTGTCGATAGGTGAGGCAAATCTGGCAAGGAAGACTGTTGTGAATCGGTGTGAGAAAAGCGCAAAAACGCATCGCCGAAGAAAAGCTCCAATTCAATTTCTACTCTTCCTGCACATAGCCTAATCCTTTGCTGTAATCCGGGCATAAGCGTGTTGCCTACGAATCTATTCTAATGAGATAATGTCAAAAAGCACGCAAGGCTATGCATTCAACCAGAATAACCGTGTTGTTGCAGAATATTTTTAGGCATAGCCGTTTTTTTGTCTATTTTAAGTATATGATGTTCGCAGGATGCCATTAGCCATTTGCTGCCAGAAAACACTTCAGGGCAAGCATATATTAAGGGCATATTTTGTGTCATATTCCCTTCTGTTGAAACTAAACTAAACATGTAAATAATTGTAAATCGATAATTGTAAACCGAATGCTGTTAACACCTGGCTCAAGTTCATAAGGACACCCTTGTTAGAAGATCAAACAGTGCTTTCATGTAAAAGTATTTTACTACTGTTCATTCATATGTAATGGGCTAACTTACGCTGTTATAAATGTTTATGTATGCATCTTAGATGCAGATCAATTAATCAGAGATGTCATAAGATCCTCTAAATAAATGCAACTACACCCTTCCATATGTGGCTAAATTGTGTGCAGAATCCAGTTGATGCTGAGCTTCACTTTACACTGGAGAAACAGGAGGTCCAATTAATAACACATTGAGGATGCACAAACATGCACTACATGCTACAATGGGATAAAGCGCACAGACATTATAACATCAGACACAGATTTAAAAAAGGATAAGACAGTTATATGTATATATTAACACTGGACACAAAACGAACACACAAACATACCAGAGTCACTTTCACACAGACTAATCATGAATTCTCTCTTGACCTAGTTACATTGCATTCTGGGAACCAACAGTCTCGGCCCCGCTTCATCACCCCTGTCACACAGTAGCCTCCCACCTGCCTAGTGGACAGATTTTTCCCAGCACCCCAAGCACTAAATGCAATATCCCACAACTATAGTTAAAATGGTGACCCTAGACTCAGCATAACAGTCACACAGTCAATTAGCCAGGTGACGGCAGGGTACCACTCAGTTTCAATGAAGGACCACCTCTTGGTTCATGGATGGACCTTTGGTTCTCCTATGGTGTTATGATCACAAACTCATACCTGGGTGCCCAGAGCGCCAGACCACTTCTGTTAAGACCGGGCATCAGTTAGAGGTTGCATGGCTGGTATGTGTACTTCCCATAGCCATTCAAATTGTTGACGTGATCTAAACCACGCCCACCCTTCACCACTGGCTTAGAAGGAAGACCAAGCACTGAAGCCACAGGAGTCCAGAGCTTGTGGCCTGTAGCATGAAAGCTGCAGAGGTACTCTCTTTGGACCCCTAAACTGCCAGCTGGTATGCTCACATGACCCAGTCCCGCTGCCAACATTTGGTTGAGATGGTGAACTGCAAAAGAGAATATAGCCGCATACTCCACATCATTTTTTTTTTTTCATTCATTTTTTTCCATTATTTTACATTACACTTAGCTGACGCTCTCATCCAGAGCGACTTACAGATATTTACAGGGTTTCAGTTACAGTCCCTGGAGCAGTGTGGGGTTAGATGCCTTGCTCAAGGGCATCTCAATTATGGGTAGGGCGGGATTCAAACCAGCAACCTTCCAATTGCAAGACCAACTCCCTAACCACTAGGGCATAGCTGCCCGCAGCAACATTGACGACATTTCGACCTTACAGCCTTTGTCGTGATCTTGACCAAGCACATGGGGCCGAAATGTCGGAAATAAAAGGAATGAAAAAGAAGTAATGTGGAGTGTGCGTCTATATTCTCGTTAAAGTTTAGAATCTGTCCCAGCCTGCACCTCATTGCAGCTGTGCATACTTCCCTTTCTCTAGATCACTGTTTCTCAAAGTGTGGGCCACGGTTTCTTACAGTAAGCTACATATGCTGTGCACAGTGTGTTTAAACGACATGTATGTATATCATCTTCATGCTATTCACTAGTTATTAGGGCTGTGATGCTGCACCCATTCATGCTTGTATATAGCCCTGTTAGCCTCAGAGAGGGGGGAGTGGTGGTCCTTCAGGTTTTTGTAGGAGTAGGAAGTGGTCCTGGGTCTGAAAAACTGAGAAACACAGCTTTAGATGGTGAACTAATCAAAAGAGTGGAGTTTCTCAGGAATGCAACAGTGTAGTCTTTCATGTGTAGTGTAGTCTTTTATGTTTCGGCAGACCTTTGCTGAATATATGCTGGCTTGAAAGTGCAACCAGTCACGATCCCACTGAAGCTCCTTATTTTACTGAACAGGTCATAGCTGTTCCCACAGGATTTGTTTTTTTTTTACACTCCCAACATTGTGAAATGTACCTGTAAGTAGTTTGGGAACAAAATAAAATGTTTTTGTGTTTGATTTTTTCCCACTAAAAGTGTCTGCTCAGGGTGGTCACTAATCGTATGTGTCTGTGTCAGAAGTAGGTAATGTGTGGCTGCAGCTTCTCTACAACTGTGAAGTAGTTCACCGTAATGGAAAATTCTACTTAAGTTGACCTCACAGGCCTGGTGATACTTATGACACAGAACATTGTTCAACATTGAACTGTCTTTTTTTTTTGCTTTGTGCAGAGAGGTGTGACTCTGTCCATCCGGTATAGAGCAAAAACATAAAGCTCTTGTTTGGTGTCACCTCTTCCACACTAACCACACCTTATGCCCCCCTACATTCTGTGGAAGGAAATAGTTCACACTCTCTTTGGGAACATTTGACTCACTGTGTGAGTATTCTAACTTTATCATTGTATTAGTCAGGCTGAAAGGCATTGGTAGATATTTTAAGAGTGGATAAATATCATAACAGCTTACATTTTATATTTAAAATGTTGGTATAAGAAGAAAAGACAGATAGTGAAAGTTGTGGTTAGGGTATTTGTAATTCTAACCACAACTGTACTTCCTTTTAAAACGACAGAACCAGAGCTTGTACATACATGTATGCCGCTGACAAGGTTTTTTTTTTGGTCTTCACCTATAACTACTTTCTCTTTCCTACTTTGTTCTTGTGGGTAACAATACGCTAATGGTAGCAGGAGAAACATACTTCAACAGTCATAGGAATTCCTCAATGAAAAAAAAATATGTAAGAATATCAGATATGAACACTTCACATAGTCATTTCAGTCAAATAAATTGTTGACCAGTGAATAACTACAATCCTCAGTCTTACAAAAGATAAAATATCAGTGACATCCACTGGAAGTCAGGAGATAACATTAACATGTCTGGAGGATTGAGCCCTAATGAGGTAGCAGTCAAAAGGGTAAAAGTTGTAAGCAACTGGACTTCTCTTTAGAGCTTAAAAATATTTCAACTTTCATCCAAAAGGCTACTTTGCTTACAACTTAGCTCCTTTGACTACCATGACCTGGATGAATGACATTGTTCACAAACATGTAATGAGGTAGCAGTTGTGAATGAAACGTGGGCCCATACACATTTGAACATGACAAAAAAACAAAAGAGTTGCAGGGTGAAACTAGAAAGGAAGCTGTCTGACCATGTGACTGCTTACCATTGCAGAACTTCCCTATATATCTGGGCAGAAGTTACCGAGGCTCTGACAGCTGCGAGTGTCACAGACCGCTGCACTAAGTAGACTTCTGGCGCGTAGACTCACACTAACACTCACACTCACAAACACACTCTCTTCGAACCAAAGACTTACAACAATCAGCTGCCAGCCATCTCATGGAGCCAGAGAGGATCAGAGAGGGATACCTGGTGAAGAAGGTAAGGATAAACAATGTAAGGTAAAGAGAGAGGGATGGCCAGCATCCCAAAATAAGTTGCTCAGTCAGGAATGCTCCACTCTCCATAAATAGCCAGACATTGACTAATTACAACCTGTCATACCAATATGATACACAAACGAAAAAGTTTTCTGCTGCTAAATTTGAAATCAGATAATGGTTGTTGATGTTTTGAAGTTTACCACTACAGAGTGTTTGTCTGACCATTAATGTGCTCAACATTTTTCTTATTTACTGCACATGTTTTTAGAGAAATCTAGTGTGACCAAAAGACTCAAAACACCTACCAAAACCTGTTATAGTGCAGTTACGGTAATATACATTGTATGGTTTGTATTTGTGTTAGTCTATTTTATGCTTGACGTAGCTTATTATACGTAACGGAAGAGACCCCATTATTGGCATATTGCCTATTATCAGCCACTTCCCTGCTGTTAAAGCAATGTTTCACCTGGTGAAAAAGAAGTTATTACGGTGAAAATAGACCAATTTAGTTCCCATTAACTTTTGGTTTAGGTAAGTGCACTTATAAAGTTTATTTTAAATTGATTTCACCACCTGGGCAAAAATAGACTTGCTTACGCTATGTGACTTACACCACAGAGATGGTCTGAGCAAATGGTTACTGTGTTGCAGACCTCAACTTCCTTCACACACACTATCTGAGTTAAAAATGTTTTCCTCAAGCCTTTCAGAATCCCCAGATAGCTACTTCTACTGGCAGAAGCCCAACCATTAGTCATCCATGAGTGGTCCTTATCGGTTAGAACTTACATGTAATCTTACTTGGTAAACATTTTTTTTAGAAAAATTACAGTTGCTGTAGAACAAAATGTGTCTTGTTAGGCCATCACAAATTCTGTGTTTGCATGCATTTATATTGAATTTCCAATAAAAGCTAATAGAATTGTTTCAGTAAGGACAGTAAGGACTGAGTACAGAAAACGTGGATGCAAAATTAAGTGTGCATCAAGCATCTTTCACAATACAACCTACAGACCCCTGGGGTGAAATGGAAAAGAAGAGAACTTCCCATGACTTTCAACATACATACTATTTAAACAGCATACTTTGTCCGAGTATTTGTTGGAAAAAAAGGTTTTGAGGAAGTAGAAAGCCTTATGGCAACTGTTTGACTTGTTTACCCTTTGGTCTGCGTCTGCTCCAAGGGCACCCTGTTGAACTCGTGGAAAGCAGTGTGGGTGGTTCTGTGTGACGATGGACTGGAGTTTTACAAGAAGAAGACTGACGACAGTCCCAAAGGAATGATACCTCTGAACGGAGCCAAGCTCACAAGCCCTTGTCAGGATTTTAGCAAGAGACAGGTAATGCCCCCTACTGTACCTCTCTAACTTATCATCTAGGGTCAGTTTAAGTGCTTACAGTACACACACGCAACCCCAGCGCTGAAAGCATTGTGCCTCTGCATCATCAGTTCCTTACTCACATCCCACACAGTGTGACAGCCTAGTTGGCCTCTGGGTGTGTTTGCTGGGAATAGCTCTTGGCAAGATAGATGTGGATCCGATCATTAAGAAACACAATGTGACTCAGTGCTTGACATGCTCATGGTTCAACAGCACACAGTTTCTGATGCTATCACACAGTTACTCAGTAGTGCTGAACTGTTACCCAGTAGGTATGTATTTTGTCTTCAACATACAACTTGATGATGTTGATCATCATCACTGTTTGTTTGTTTGTTTATTTGTTTTTTTTTTTATTTGTTTTGCCACAGCTGGTATTTAAGGTCACCACCGCAAAGAAGCAGGACCACTACTTTCAGGCGACGCACCTGGAGGAGAGGGAGGCCTGGATCAAGGACATCAAGAGGGCCATCACCTGTCTGCAGGGCGGCAGGAAGTTTGCCAGGAAGTCCACACGGAAATCCATCCGACTGCCTGACACTGTCAACCTGAGGTATAAGCCATAAAGACTGCCAATCCATAGAGATGCAAAATCACAGCTTAAAAGAGTGTGAATGAATGGAAAGTAAAATTATTTTATTTGCAGGCTACAAGTTAAAATTCATGGTTGCTTAATGCAGTAAAGTGCTGCTTAAATTAAAAACGTTTTTAAATAATTTTTACACACATGCACAAGAAACAAATTAATTAATATTCCATAATATTGTCAGTACAGTCTTTTAGCAAATGTAAATGTATCTTTCAATGGTCTTGCCAATCTTCTTTGAAGATGTACTTCATTCAGTCAGCTGGAGAAATCGACTCATTGTGATTTTACATTGCTCTTCTTCGACAGGCTTTTAATGACTTACCTTTACCATCCCCCTGACATTTACTCCCCCTTTTCCCTTAGCGAAATCTATGTTTTAATGAGAGACCCAGACAGTGGAATTAAAGAGATGAGGCTTGAGAAAGAAAAGAAGATGTACAACCACTGCTTTCCTGGTATGGCACAATACATACATCATGCAGGCAACATTAACATGATATTATATATTATTATTACATTACACTTAGCTAACGCTCTTATCCAGAGCAACTTACAGATATTTACAGGGTTTCAGTTACAGTCCCTGGAGCAGAATGGGGTTAGATGCCTTGCTCAAGGGTGTCTCAACTATGCGCAGGGCGGGATTCAAACCAGCAACCTTTAGATCGCAAGACCAGCTCCCTAACCACTAGGCCACAGCTGCCCATATGTTAAGACAACAGTAAAACAAATATATTATTATATAGGTAAATATAAGTAATACAGCAAGTAGAGGACAACAATACCACTGGTACTGATGAGGTTAAAAAGTACTGATTTCTAGTTTCAAACATAAACGTTTTTGTGCTTTCATACTCGTAATTTCATACCTAAGACTGAGCACCAAATACTTATTTTGTCACTTCTCATGTCTTCTTTCCTGTTCTCTCTTATTTTTTATTTTTATAACGTCTTCGTTCCTCTCCCCTTCCCTCCCCTCCTCTTCTCTCCTGTCTTCTCCTCTCCTATCCTCCCTTCTCTCTTCTTTGTTCCTCTTCTCTTTTCTACTCTCCTCTGTCCTCCCCTCTCCTATCCTCTCCTCTCCCCTTCTCTCCTCTCCCATACTCTCCACTCCTCCCCCGTCCTCTCCTCTCCTCTGCTTTACTCTCCTCTGCCCTCTTCTCTACTCCCCTCTCCTCCCCTCTCCTTTCCTCTCCTCTCCTCTCCCATCCTCGTCTTTACTCTTCTCTCCTATCCCATTCTCTCCTCTCTTCTCATCTCCCCTCCTCTCCTCTTCACTCTCCTCTCCTCTCCTCTTCACTCTCCTCTCCCATTCTCTCCTCTCCTCTCCCATCCTCTCCTCTCCTCTCCTCTCCCATCCTCTTCTTTCTTCCCCATGCCTCAGGCAGTACTGTGGTGGACTGGTTGATGGCCCAGGAGAAGGCCCGAAACAGGCCCGAGGGGCTCATGTTGGCCACTGGCCTGCTCAACGAGGGCTTCCTGCAGCCAGCTGGAGAGCTGTCCAAGTCTGGGGCCGAGGGTGGCACAGAATCAGTCCTGCTGGATCAGCCTGATGCTTTCTACTACTTTGTGAGTAAAGGGTTTACCATCTGCTGTTGCTTTCACTGTTTGAAGTGGGTTTTATGTCAGTGACGATCCTGCTTCTTCTCCATATCTCTAGGTGAAAACAAATCAACACAAGTGTACAATCACGTATCTAAACTACCACTTTAAATTTGGATTTGGATACTTAGACTTCAGCACCCACGTGATTGGATAGACAAAATAGCCTAAAGACATGTCAGCCCAAAATCGCATGTATCAAAACAGTACAAACAGTAGACACATCTTTAGACTTATTTTCATCCTAATTTGTAAAAAAAGGTGAATTATAAAGACATGAGGTACTCCTGCCTCGCTCCCATCTTTTGTAGATGCTTGATAATATTTACCATCACAGCTTAGCATTTTCATCAATACCAACATTTCGATTAACAAAGTGTTTATTGTGTGTTTTTTAGGCAGACAGTGGCTTCTTTTGTGAGGGGTACTCCAGCGATGAGGATGTGCTTATAAAGGAGGAATTTCGAGGGTCTATCATCAAACAAGGATGCCTACTCAAACAAGTAAAGAGCTATTCTGTGCAATTATTATGCTAGCAGCTAAATGTAATTCTGCATCTGTATACAGAGTATGAATATCCCGACCTTTTAATTTTTTTGCTAAGATAGAGAGGACTAGAGGTAAAGCACAACATTGTTAGGTAGTGTCTGTGTAGATTCTCATTCATCCAGGTCATGGTAGTCAAAGGAGCTAATAGTGTTAGCAACTGGACTTCTTTTTGGAGCTTGAAGACATTTCACCTTTCATCCAAAAGGCTTCTTCAGTTCTGAAGTCTGACATTGTTAGGTAGTATTACAGGTAGAGCACACGACTGAAAACAGTTATGCTGTAGACCTTTAATGTATATATAAATATAGGTATAAGTATAAATGTATAAGTATAAATTATGCCTTTGATGTATATATAATAGGCAGCTGTGGCCTAGTGGTTAGGGAGGCCTTGAGCAAGGCAACCAACCCCACACTGCTCCGGGGACTGTAACTGAAACCCTGTAAATATCTGTAAGTCGCTCTGGATAAGAGTGTCAACTAAGTGTAATGTAATGTATATATTGCAGCAGGATGTTCAGCCACTCTTATTGTGGTTGCTATTTTTTTCATCCCCACAAAACCACAAGCTAATATGACTGCGCTGCTTTACTAAACAGGGCCACAGAAGGAAAAACTGGAAGGTGCGAAAATTCATTCTGAGGGATGATCCTGCATATCTCCATTACTTTGATCCTACAAAAGTGAGTAAAACACTATAAAAAAAATGCCTTTTCGAAAAGAAGAAAAGAAAAACACATTTCAAAAAACATTTCAACAACGTTTTTAGCCATAATGAATGGCTGCACTCTGTAATCGTGCTGTTCATCTACACCACCCTTTTTCACTTCCTCTCTCTCTCTCTCTCTCTCTCTCACCACTCTATCTTTCTCTTCATCTTATCACTGTCTTTCTTATCTGTCCATCTTTTCTCATCTTGTCTAGAATGACGAGGACCCCCTCGGTTCCATTCACCTGCGTGGCTGTATAGTGACTGCAGTGGAATATGTCCCAGATGGTGAGTTTAAAAGTCAGCCATTTTATATTCATCTCTTTCTCCCTCCCTTTTTGTGCCTTCGTCCATCTCTTAACTCTCATCTTTCCGGCTCCCGTCCAGCTAAAAGGTATGATGTGGACGGAAACCTGTTCGAGATTATCACCTCAGATGAGGTTCACTACTACCTTCAAGCTGCTGCACCAGACGAACGCAAGGACTGGATAAAAGCCATTCAAACTGTGTCAAAGACTGGAAAGTAGTGGCAAAAGGACACATAACTGCCATTTTGCATGGTCTCCTCACAAGTGTAATACACAAAAGAGACGGACTTTACAGTATGCAGATATAAATTCTACAAAACAAAATACTTGTGAGAAATATGTACAACTTCTTAGTTATTTATAGAACTGTGTGGGTGTATCTGTGATATGTTCCTGTTATATGATTCTGTCATGAAGTATTTCAAACTGCACAGTGTTGAACATTTCAAAATATCTGTGTCTGCAATCTTCCTTCAGTCGTTTTGGTGAAACTAGCAAACTATCTACAGCTATTTATAGCACCCCTTTTTGCTCTTTGCTCTCACTCTCTGCTTCATTACTTCTTTATCGGAACCTATTTTGTATTAAACACAAAAAAACTATGCCAAAGTTAGCAAAGATATTGTTTTAGTCCAGCCATTTCCTGTTCACTGTGTTAACACATATCATTTCCTGTATGCCGCTCCTGTCGTGTCATATTGTGGTTTACTTCGACTGACTTCTACCAGCCACAAAGCAATTTATAAACACTGAACAATGAACGTTTCTCTGGCTGTAATGACTTTACAAACAACTATGAATATACATGCATACTATACTGTACATATACATACATACATACATACATACATACATACATACATACATACATACATACATACATACGTACATGCATGCATACATTCAATGCATACTTACATGCATACATACATGCATACATACATAAATACATACATGCATGCATACATACCATAAATACAAATACATACATACGTACATGCATGCATACATACCATGCATACTTTCATGCATAGATAGATAGATAGATAGATAGATAGATAGATAGATAGATAGATAGATAGATAGATAGATAGATAGATAGATAGATAGATAGATAGATAGATGCGTGCATGCATGCATAAATACCATGCATACTTACATGCATACATACATACATGCATACATACATACATACATACATACATGCATGCATACATACATACATACATACATACATACATACATACATACATACATACATATGAAGATACATGCAGTGGTAGACATTGATTTGTGGTTAAAACTTATTGTTAAATATTCTTAAATACATTCTCTTACACTCAACTGTTTGTGTTTCAGAATGATCTGTGGTTATATGTCACATGGTGTTTGATGTAGCAAAGGGTAGACCTACTGTAGATATCTGCTTAGACATACTTCCTGAGGTTAGTGTCTTCATACTTATCTATAAACACAAAACTGATCGATAGATAATTCTGAAATGTCTGATGAACACCTGCTGACTAGTAGGGGTAAGAACTGGAAACTCATTGCTTCTTCAGTACATGTTTGGCACATATTTAATGTTTAGGCTTGCAGACATAACATTGGCAGGCTCAAACAGGTGGTGATTTTTTCTCTTCCTCTTTCTTCATCTTAGCTGTGAACCTTTACAACTTTCTCATGATACTCTGCAACCTTCACTGTTGGCCATCTTCTTTGACTCAGTCTTGGACTCAGTCCAGTGCTTGTTCAAGAGATTGTAAAAAAGGGTAGATTGTATTATCCTTTTTAAGTTACATTTTATATGTGTTTCTTTACACATACTTTTATTATATTTCTATTATGTAAATACACCATATCTTTTTGTAATTATATTAGACATTTTCATACATATATGTACATATACATACTTATAGCATATATGAATCAGTACCGTTACATCAATGTGAAAGGAATTCTGGGAGAGAGGAGGTCCTAAAGAATTTTAGAGCCATGTGGACATTATTGGAGAATACATTCTGTTTATAATGTTCAAAAACTCAGACCCCAATGACATGCTCACATGCTATTGTAAGAAAAGGCTACTCCCTCACCACACCAAGGCAAAACATACACGTCATCTGTGGAGTAGCTTTAGTGAGGTGCGGTTTCAGTCTTGCGTGTCATAGATACGAATTGTCCTCATATGCCAACTGAGGTACAACAGATAGCATGGCCTTGTGATAGAATGTATCCAAGAGGTCAAACATTTTGGTACACAAATGTGTCCAACGTTTGCCACACCATGATTTATACAGACTGTGTATTGTAGTCTGCTGTTCAGTGACAACAGAAATGTCTAAAAAAGAGGTCTATATAGAGGCAGCATTTATTTTGTCAGATAACCTGTCTATTACTTGAACAGCATTTTCAGTCCCATTTGATTGTGTCCACATTGTTTGGTGACTATTTTTAAATGTTAACTTCTAAATTTACTAGTTAACAGAGTGGGAGGAACTGAAATTCGCATTTTAAATTACTCCGGGCTGGGGGCAGTATCAGTTCCCTATAGTGTTGCCCAAAATAGTGTCACATCAAAACATTTCTCCTTTTTCCTCTAATCTGGAAACTGGTTGAGGGGAAAATACAGCCAACAACGCAGTGTGATTCAGTGTGTTATTGTACGAATGTATACTTGGCTTAGCAGTAGTACTAATAATGCAATGGGTTTGTGTGAACTCTGTCGTAATGGCATGTCACATAGTTCTAAAAGCAGGATATGACTTTACCGAGAGCCACCCCTCTTTTGGGTGAGCAAGTCTACACATTTCAACATGTACTGATTGGCTGAATCATGAAAACACTTCTGCAGACGTGTGGGAATATTGTTCTTTTCTAATGTTTAGTGACTACCCAGACCTCCTATATTCAGCTTCCTACACTGACCTCATTGACCCTAGACAGAAACTAACTATCTTAATAATAAGGTTGATTAGACTGAGATATTACTGAGGTATTCAATCTCCTTTCTTTTCCTGGCAATAAACTTTGAATTGGGCTTTTGGTAGCCCTTGGTCTCAATGTTGGCTTTTTGAGAAATAGTGCCCTCTACAGGTTCATTTTATTAATTCCTGGTGAGACTGAAGCATAGTGGTGTAGTTTTGTGGTAGAGAGGTGGAAATGGTGGCTGTCCAGGAAAGGGGAAACAGGAAGAAGACAAGAAGAAAACAAAGAGGAAGATAAAAAACAAGTACTGTACACGTGTGACACATAAAGACACTGCTCAGTAGACTGGGGAAGAAAAAGAAAAAAAAGTATTTTAGCTAATAAGTGAATACAATAAGGCAATTATGATGTTTCATCCGGTCCACTTGTCAACTGACCTCTGGCTTGTCTTGGAGATGTGTTTAGGATGCAAACCTCTAGGCATAGGCATTGCTGTTGTGGTCTGCATAACTCTCTGTGGTCTGCATTCATAGAACAAACAGCTGACCTTTCATGCACGTACAGCTTTGGGGAAGTTGAAAGTACCAGTGAGTCACTGTGGAAATAAAATCTCCACCACACCAGCAGCAACTATACACAGCCCTTTTAGCAGATACATCACTCTGGTGTGACGGGAATGTTGGGAGGATGCTACCGCTTATACATGCTACCGCTGGGCAACATTATCAAAAAACATAATATAGACTTTCATAGTTATGCCGATGATACACAACTTTATATCTCAGTTGAGCCAAACAAAACCACAGCTCTACAGTCTTTAACCTCCTGTTTGTCAGCTGTCACGCATTGGATGAGCAATAACTTTCTAAAGTTAAACGAAAACAAAACTGAACTGCTACTTATCGGCCCTAAAGACAAACGGGAAGCTCTCCTCCCCAGTCTAGGCAACCTAAACCAATATGTCAGAGAACAGGTAACTAGCCTAGGTGTCATCCTTGACTCTGACCTAAGCCTTAAACCACACATCAACAAAGTGACTAAAACAGCATACTTCCATCTAAGAAATATAGCAAAAGTTCGCCCCTTCTTGACCAAGCCAGACGCTGAAAAACTTGTTCACGCATTTATTACAAGTAGATTAGACTACTGCAATGCCTTGTTCACAGGCCTCCCAAAAAAATCAATTCAAAAACTACAGCTTATTCAAAACTCGGCTGCAAGATTACTAACAAAAACAAGAAAGAGGGAACATATTACTCCTGTACTGGCTGAACTACACTGGCTACCTGTATCCTATAGAATTGACTTCAAAGTACTACTACTGGTATTTAAAGCTGTAAATGGCCCTGCCCCATGCTATATTGTTGACGCATTATCCTCTTATACCCCTGCACGAGCCCTTAGATCCGCTGATGCCGGTCTCCTGAGGATTCCAGACGCACCACCCAAAAGGATCGGGGAATCGGCCTTTTCATACTACGCCCCAAAGAGATGGAATGCCCTACCACAGCACATCAGAAAAGCAGAATCCATCGACATCTTCAAGCGACAACTAAAGACCTACCTATTCAACCAAGCCTACACCTAACTACTCAGTCACCGACTTCCCGTTACCAGCCCCGGCAGATGGGCTACCCTGGGAGACGTGGTTCTGCCTGAGGTTTCTTCCTAGAAAAACAGGGAGTTTTACTCACTGATTCCTGAGGTTTCTTCCTGAAATCACGCAAATCAAACAAACAGGGAGTTTTTCCTCACCCCTGTTGCTCCCTGGGGACACTAACAACCGACTGCGCCTAAATGAACTTTCCTCGTGTAGTGCCCCTGGCCCGCAAAGACTGCCGACCTATGTTCACATAAGAGCCCACATTAACAGAGCGTTGCATAGCTCTAACGCCACTGGACTACAAAGATTGCTGACTAGGGCCTACAAGGACTGCCTACCTGTGTTCATGCAAGAGTCAGTCTGCTTCTGTATTTATGTGCTCTGACATCACTGAACCGCAAGAAATGTTGTCTTGCAACAACCCTGCCAAACTGTAAAGCACTTTGAGTTGCATATTGCATGTATGAACTGTGCTATACAAGTAAAGTTTTATTATTATTATTATTATGAACATTTCGAAGAATACTGGGGTCAATAGAATAGATGTGGAATTGTAGAATCTTTTAATGTTGTACATTATTGTTGTAATAATAATAATAATAATAATAATAATAACAATAATAATAATAATAATAATACTAGTTATTACTATTATTATTATTATTATTATTATTATTATTATTATTATTATTATTATTATTATTATTATTTTAGAATGTTCAAAATGGCCCCTAAGAGCTAAGTTCTCTGCAAAGAGTCTACAGCAGAGAAGAGGGCCAATGCAGATATGTTGCCATTTATAATACCTGATGCTGCCTAAGATCAAAGGGGTGAAAAAGAATAGTCTGCAGCTCTCTTTTTTTTAACAAAAGTGTGAATGACAAAAAGTGAGATGATTTATACATTGTATTTGCTGTATATTTGTTTAAATAACAGATGATTCATTTGAGCATTTGCTGATCAAATCAGTCAAAACAGCATTTATCAAGTATCCTGTGGGAGTTATAGGGCACCCTCTGTCTCTCTCGTTCTCATTCTCATTCTCGTTCTCTCATTCTCATTCTCGTTCTCGTTCTCTCTCTCTCTCTCTCTCTCTCACACACACACACACACACACACACACACACACACACACACACACACACACACACACATACACCTTCCTCTCTACCTTTCTGCCTTGTGTTTCTAGTGCCACCATAAATTCAGCGGGCTCGACTCCATCACTGACATCATAAATATCGATTCCGACTGAAGTGTACAAATGCTTTTACATCTCACCATCAGGTCAGCATGCCTCAAAAGCCAGATGACCAGCAGTCCTCATGCTGAAAGCAGACAAAGCACAGGCCTTCTACACCATGTACACATATTTCAGTGATCAGTGGATCAATAAGCAGCTAAGGCTGGGTGTCTGTAGATGAAGTCAGTCCTGTATCCATGTCTGTATCAGTCTGCAGTTACATAAAGCCTATACGACTTCTTTAGTTGCTGTATAATAAACCATTACCGCAATAAAATATATATAGTTGTTGATCTGTTTGCCTATTGTATACAGTACACTATGGGCCTATGTCTGTAATTAATTCTGTATTATATTGCATTTGTCTTCATTGTAACCATTATATGTGAATGTAAATACAATAAATAATATGCAATCATGATAAAACTGGCGTCAAAGGAGCTAATTTCTGACTGTTGCACAAATGTGCAATTATTGTTTTTAGCCTTGGGCAATGGTAACCATGTTAGCAGTATAAAAATACATGTAAACTAAATTTCTATTTTGTACCAGTCCATGCAATGTAGTCTTTCTTTCTTTCTTTCTTTCTTTCTTTCTTTCTTTCATCTGGCATTGCATTTAACTAGCCAGTTCCGCTCAATAAATACAGAGAGAGCAGATGGATGTAAAATTTAGTGAGCAAACATGCTGACCAAACCCCACCCCCTGCTCCTGATGCAGGAACTACGGCAAAACAAACAAAACAACAAACAGTGCCCAGTGTCATTGTGATTATACAGCACAGCACACCACCTGCGGTCACAAGATCGTTACTTTAACCGCCAGGCCACCACTGCACCCAAGGAAAGACAACGAATGTTTCTACTGTTATTTTCAGTGTTTGCAGACTTACAGTACAACCATCTGACACATATGAGCCAAATGAGCTTATTAAACTATTACATGGATCTTACGTCATTTATAACCTTGGAAAGCACAAATGTTTCTTACATAATACTATTGTAAGGTGTGTCAAAAAAGGTCTCGAGGTAATGTATTGACATGGCTGTAATATCACGGGAATAAAGCATGGGACATGTAGTGCTCTGCTGGCTATTGTGAACGTATTGTATTGAAAACGATTGTGTTGTTTAGAGAAAAAAATGAGCTGCATGACAAACAACAGATTGCAGATTTCGGCTGTTTAGCTCCACACTCAGCTAATGTTGTAAATAACTTCTGGTCATGAATATTGTGTACAGTGCCAAACTTTTTTAATTAGATTTTTTCCTCATGGTCTCTGTGGTTTGCAGCAACCAGAAGCTCTGAGGAAAGGAACACGCCTTCTATCGCTAACACTATTTGCATAAGGCACCCACAATTAACAAGCTGTTTTTCATGCAGTTTCTGTACTGTACTGCATCATATTTGAGGAGTCAATGGGAAAAACGGGCACGGTCTCAAACTGCAGAAACTGAGAAAATGTAACTTATAAGTGATTGTTTGATTTGATTTTACAAGTGCTAGTTTAAAATGCTTCTAACTCTAGACTGTGCTTTAAAAAGCTGGGGTTTCAATGAGACTAGGGGGAGTAACTTGCAAAAAGTGTTCTATTTCATACTTCCAGACCGCCAGAGGCAGTTCTTATAGTGGAAATATCATGCGCTCGCGCATGGCAACGAGGCAGTTCTTATAGTGGAAATATCATGCGCTCGCGCATGGCAACGAGACCTTATTGATTTGTTGTCATCTCGTGACGTCATGACTCCTAATGTAACAAAACCTGTCAACGAGTCATGATCTGTCTCTTTTTCATTCTCGCAAGGCAGAGAACTATTTTTTCGTGGACCTCGACAGTTTTTCTATTGGGCTTAGCTAATTGCTTCCCCACCTAGCTGTTGTCTGCGAACTGGATTGGAGTTAACCGGCGAGTACTTTGGTTGTCCAAAGTTCCCTCGTTCGGTGATACAGACACTGGATTTTATCAGGTAAGTTATTTACTTGAATCTACCTTACCGGCGAGTACCTATTGGGTTCCAGGGTTCCCTCGCCGGGTGAATTATCTTCCCAACGAGTACCTCTTGGTTTCCAGGGTTCCGTCGTTGGTTGAGTTGGTTGAGCGGTTGCCTCCATAGCCAACTGGCTCTCTGACCTTGTCCACTTAACAACATAACCGTTGTGTCGGCTCTGCGTTGTTCGTGGGTATGGATCATCCTGCTCTCTGTACGCAGTGCTATGCTGGGATGGATATGCTAGATGGGCATGATCGCTGCCCATCCTGCTTGGGACAACAGCATCTGGAAGATGCGTCATCTAACCCTTTCCCCGATTGTAGCATTATGCCGTTCGAGCTCCGCCAGCAGCGTCTTGCTAGCATCTCTCCGAGCGCATCGGAGCTTTTAACTCCTGCTGCAGTTGATACTCGCGGGACTAAACGTAAACGTCCGGATGTTGAGGAGCATCGGAAACCAAAGCGGCGTGCTTCTTCTAGCAAGCTAGCGAAGCGTATGGACGAGCTTACTACAACTGTACAAAGACTACAGGCGCTTTTATCAGGTCCTACTATGTCAGCGGTTAATGATCGCATGGATCAGACGGACAATGCAACGCATCTCAATGCTCACGTTCCTCTTTTAACTGAGCATCTACCTAATGTGGAACCAGAAGAGAGCGATACAATTTCACTAGCAGCGACTGACTCTCTCCTTTCGGAGAGCAATGATCAGCAGGCTCATGTAGCACAACAACTGTCTCGTCCGTCCTCCTTGTACACGGTAAGTGGCAGTGGATCTGAATCAGAGAGTGAAGCCTCTGTTGCTACGTCAATGTCGGGTAACATTAAAATGGCGCTTGCAAAGTTGAATTTGGATGTTCCAAATGCTCAGTCAGGCCCTACCAACCTCCTGTGTCGCTCCGTACCTGGCTCAAAAGAGGTGATTATTCCGCATTGTAAGGACTTCTACAGAGGTCGTGTCTGCAGCTTTCCGATCGGCTCTTTCATTCCGACCTGATCGTGTTGCACGCATGCTATCTGACATGTCTGCACCAGATACTACTGGCCTTGGCTCAATGCCAGCATTAGAGCCCTGTGTGGCATCCCTCATTGTATCACCAGATGAAGTCCTACGTCCGGACGTGCGATGCCCCAATAAGGAATGCAGGCGCACTGACAATGCACTGGTCAAAACCTACAACACAGTTGCCAGGTTGGGCCGTATTGGCAATTCTATGGGCCATTTCCTGTTGGCTTTACATGCTACCTTGGATTCCGCTTCCACAGATGACTCTGTCTCTGGTCTGCTGGATGCTTCCCTTCAAGCTCTTGGTGCAATGGCTAGTGATTGTGGGAGGGCTCTGGGCCTCCTTGCTCATGCCAGACGCCAAGTGTGGCTAGCACAGTCGTCCTTACCAGAAGCTTGTCGTAACAACCTGCACCAATTGCCGCTGACACCGGGCCACCTGTTCGGGCCAGCCGCACAGGAGGCCCTGGAGAGAAGAGTGCGAGTTACAGAGTCACGCTCTCAGCATGCTGCACGGCGTTCAGGCTTTGATGACCCTCGAGTAAGTATACGTCCGAACCACCAGGCGTCCCCACAGCCGGTGCCAGTGCGCAGTCCTAACAGGTTCTTCCGTGGCCAGCACGCCAGGCCTACTCACTTGGCTTATCGTGGCGCTTCGAACCAACGCTCACGCCCCTGGCCTGCACGGCAGCCACCACGCCAGCGCCCCCCCAAAGCCAATGAACCAGCAAGCAAGCGGCGCTGACTGCTTGGGGTCGACGGCGACTCATTTTTCAGTGGTCCATATTCAGCGCTGGAAAAAAATAACTTCCAACGAGTGGCTTCTCGAGACGCTCGAAAAAGGTTACCGCCTACAGTTTCGCCGTCGACCACAACCTCGTGCCCGCGTTTGTCCTACGGTAGTAAGGACCCAGGGCAAGTTCAAGCGCTTACTGCAGAAGTTCAGCAGTTACTGCAGAAAGGTGCCATAGAGGAGGTAGACCCCCAAGTTCAGGTGGAGGGTCTCTACTCCCGTTATTTTCTAGTTCCAAAAAAGGATGGCGGGTTCAGACCCATCCTAGATTTAAGACATGTGAACAGGTTCCTCAAGCGTTTACCTTTCCGGATGTTGCGCACTATGGATGTTGTTCGGGCCATAGAACCAGGCACATGGTTTGTGACGATAGACTTAAAGGAGGCCTATTTCCATGTGCCCATTGCAGAGGAGCACAGGCAGTTTCTCCGTTTCAGTTTTCAACACAAGGCCTACCAATACAGAGTTCTTCCATTTGGCCTCTCTCTAGCACCCCGGGTGTTCACAAAGTGCGTCCAGGCTGCGCTGGAACCTCTCCAAGCAGAAGGCATGTTAGTCCTGCCGTACTTGGACGACTGGCTGCTATGTGCAGCAACCCCGGAACAAGCGATGGCGGACACCAGCCGCCTTTTGCGTCATGTCACAGAGCTTGGCTTCAAGGTGAATTGGGAGAAGAGCTGCCTAACTCCTGCCCAATCAGTGAATTTCATCGGCATGCACTTAGACTCCAGGACCATGCGGGCCACTCTCACCAAAGCCAGACGGTTGGCGATTCAGCATGCCCTGGCAAAAGTTCGTCCAGGACGCAGGATATCATACATTCAGCTTCTAAGACTGGCGGGACTGCTTACAGCAGCAACCACAGTCATTCAGTTTGGCCTACTGTACCTACGCCCGTTTCAACGGTGGCTGATAGAGCTGCGCCTGTCAGCGGTTCACAACAGGCATACCTTGGTACAGATGACAAGGAGCTGCAGCTTGCACCTCCAGCGATGGAAACAGGAAGACTTCCTACGGTCTGGAGTCCAAATGGGCCCACCCCCCGCTCGCAGGGAGGTGGTCACAACGGATGCCTCTCTCACAGGCTGGGGAGGGGTCTGGCAACATCAGGGGGTAAGCGGTCAATGGGATCCTCACATGAAACGCTGCCATATCAATGTTCTCGAACTACAAGCTGTTTTCCTGACTCTCAAACATTTCGAGAGTGTTCTGGGGGGGAAACATGTGATGGTGAGGACAGACAACACCTCTGTGGTGTTTCACATAAATCACCAGGGAGGCACAAGGTCCCTTCCCTCTCTTCGTCTGACACAGGCACTCCTGACTTGGGCAGAAACACGTTTCCTCTCCTTCCGTGCAACACACATTCCAGGTCACCTCAATGTGGTCCCCGATGCACTGTCCCGGAGGAGACAGAGGGCAGGGGACTGGCACTTGCACAAGGAGGTTGTGCAGAAAATTTGGAATACTTATGGCACAGCGACAGTAGACTTGTTCGCGTCCAAGGAGACTACACATTGCCCTCTGTGGTATGCAGAGATGGCAGAACCGGAGTCACTGGGCAGGGATGCTCTGACTCACGAGTGGCCGGATGTGCTACTGTTTGCGTTCCCACCTATTCCACTGATTTGGGGTGTGCTCAATCGAGTGCGGGAAATGGCCCACAGGGTGCTCTTGGTAGCACCCAGATGGCCGAGCATGCCTTGGTTTCACTTACTACTGACTCTAACAGTGGGGCCTCCCCGGCCGTTGCCAATGAGGAAGGATCTTCTGTCCCAAATGGAGGGGCAGCTCTGGCACCCTTGTCCAGACATGCTGAAACTCTGGGTTTGGCCACTGGGGGGAACCAAAGCGTCATGGACTGTTCAGAAAGGGTTAGGCACACTGTTCTGAATGCTCGTGCTCAATCTACCAGGACAATGTATGAAAACAGATGGAAGCTTTTCACTACCTGGTGCACTACTCATTCTTTGAACCCCCTTGAATGTCCTATGGTAACAATTCTTGATTTTCTGCAACATCTGCTGGATAATGGTCGCTCTCCTGCCACCTTGAGAGTATGTCGCAGCCCTGGCTGCCTACAGGGCACCAACTGAAGGGGTTTCATTGGGTGCTCACAAGTTAGTAGTAACTTTTATGAAGGGTGCTCAACGACTACGCCCGCGAACGGATTGTGCTCCTTGGGACTTGCACACTGTTCTGAATGGATTGTGTTCTCCACCATTCGAGCCTTTAGAGCAGGCAGTGATTAAGTGGCTTTCTATCAAGACTGCGTTCTTGTTGGCCATCACTTCTACCAAGAGAGTTAGTGAACTTCATGCCCTTTCTGTTAGTACTCAGTGTATGCGTTGGGGACCAGAAGACAGTCAGGTGACATTATGGCCTAATCCTGCTTTTCTACCAAAGGTGCTTTCCACTCAGTTTGCTAATCAGCCGATTGTTCTGGCAGCATTCTGCCCTGATGCTAAGTCCCGCTCTGAACTGTGTCCGGTACGTGCTTTACGCCAGTATGTTTCTCAGACTGCTCTGTGGCGAAAAACAGACCAGTTGTTTATCCGTTTTGGGGAGTGTGGGAAAGGAGCACCCCTTTCAAAACAGAGACTGGCACACTGGGTTTCGGAGGCCATTACCAGTGCCTACCGCTTTGCTGATTAAACAGCTCCTGCTTCTGCAAGATGCCACTCGACACGTGCTGTTGCGACATCTTGGGCTGCATTAAGAGGAGTTTCTCTTGTTGATATCGGTTCTGCAGCTACTTGGTCATCACCCTGTACTTTTTCCAGGTTTTACCGTGTGAATGTGGTGCCACTTCCGCCAGTTTCTTCAGCTTTGCTCCCTAGTGATGTCTAGGTGTGATGCATGCATTGTTTATCAATAAAGGCTTTGAGTTCAATTGAAGGACTGACTGGAGTGTGTTATTCCTCGTGACTTGGTTGTATAAGTCTTCCACTATAAGAACTGCCTCTGGCGGTCTGGAAGTATGAAATAGAACGCTGGTTACGAATGTAACCGTGGTTCTATGAATAGTGGAAGACCGCCAGAGTCTTGGGTCACTCGGAATTGCGAGAATGACCATTAAGACAGATCATGACTCGTTGACAGGTTTTGTTACATTAGGAGTCATGACGTCACGAGATGACAACAAATCAATAAGTTCTCGTTGCCATGCGCGAGCGCATGATATTTCCACTATAAGAACTGCCTCTGGCGGTCTTCCACTATTCATAGAACCACGGTTACATTCGTAACCAGCGTTTTTGTGACTATGCCCATTTTACCCGTGGACTCATTTTGGAAGGTGTGCTTTGGAATTGCATGTTTGCATAAATGGTGTGCTCACACATGGAGCATTTGATTAACTGAGCTAACCTATACACTGTTTTCCTTTTCAAACTTTTTTTCCTGTTTGGCCCCGAATGAGATAATAAATAATCAATGCATTTTGTTGTTACATTGCATTACAAATTACAATGAATTACATTACATTACACTTAGCAGACACTTTTATCCAAAGTGACTTACAAAAGGAGGACATCACAAGCTAACAGAGGTGTTGAGGAACATTACATTACATTACGCTTTTATCCAAAGAGACTTACAAAATGAGGACATCACAAGCTAACACCTTACCTGACCTGACCCATGACAAATTCACCTGTTGGAAAGCCTGGTAACCTGCATAAAACCCACACTGGTATCAGTGCTGTTGCTGCTGCTGCTGTTGTGGGAATTGTTGGGCAAAATCCCTGCTGCAGTCATGGGTGGCACCGAGATGGTGTGCCAGTCAGGACTTGAGGGCATATTCTTTCATCTCGTCACATGGTGGCAGACACCAGGCCGTCATCATGCATCACACTGGCTTTAGCATTTGGGGGTGGGGGGTGTGTTGGGTTATGTAAACAATCATTACATTACACTTAGCTGACACTCTTATCCAGAGTGACTTACAGTTATATTCCCTGGAGCAGTGTGGAGTTACATGCCTTGCTCAAGGGCATTTCAGCCATGGGTAGGGCGGGATTCAAACCTGCGACTGTCCGACTCCCTAACTACTAGACCACAACTGCCCTGTCAAGGTTTTTTGGTGTTGACAAATTGACCTGACCCATGACAAGTGGGTCAGGTCATGACCTAGCGATTAAGGAACTGGGTTTGCACAAGTCACAGGTTTCAATTCCTCCATTCTCCCCCATGACTAAGGTGTCCTGAGCATGGCACCATCCCCACACACTGCTCCACAAGTGCCGTTGTCATGGCTGCGCCCTGCTCACGTGTGTGTGATGGGTTAATAAAGCTGACTTTGACTTCAAAATGCAGAGGTTGAATATTGTTGTGTGCACTGTATGCTGTGATGTACAGTCTGTCTGATCACAATAGCCAATGGGACTGACTTTCACTTTTTTCACTTTCAGAAATGCACATGCTGGAAAGCCTGGTAACCTGCATAAAACCCACAAGAGCATACGCTGCTATTGCTGCTGGCGCTATTATGAGAAGTGTTGTGCAAAATCCCTGCTGCAGTCATGGGTGGCACCGAGATGGCGTGCCAGTCAGGACTTGAGGGCATATTCTTTCATCCCGTCACATGGTGGCAGGCACCAGGCCCTCATCATGCATCCCACTGGCTTTAGCCTTGGGGGGTGTGGATGTGTGTGTTTGGGTGTGTGCAGTGGGGGGCATCACTTCAGACAAAGCATGCTGAGCCAACATGTGTTTGCATCCGTGTCTGAGTGCGTAAGAGTGGAGGGGCTCGCTGGGTGTGGGGGTTGGGAGATCATGAGTGTAATTATCTTTTTTTCGTTCTCCTTTTTGTAAAGCCTGTGTATTAATACCCGCTTAATCAAAATGCGCAACATCCTCATGGAAGAGCCTATGAATAATTAAGCTTTCATGCTGCTAAATAACAAGCTACACTGCACTCGGAGGACATGCTGTGCTTTGTCAATCGTCTGAGGAGGGTCCTGCGGCTGCCTCACAAAAACAAACGACGCAGCACTTTATAGCCAACGTGTGGTTTGGGCTGCCTCTTTGTGTTTCGTTTTTATGTCATTTATTTATTTATTGTAAATGTTTGTATTACATGGTGCTAATGTGGCATAGTGCCACCATCTGTAGTTATTTTCCCTAAACAATATTCAACACAAATGGCATCATGTGGTCCAGGCTATAAGAGATTCATTCCAATATGTGCCTTGATTAGAAAACTATTTATTTATCTATTTATTTTATGGTTTTAAACCTATTACAACAGCATCATTCAACATGAAAATAGCAAGTGAAGGAGATGCACTCAGGGGATAATACTTATAGTACTTGTATTGAAGCTGAAGATTTATAGCAAGTCTTAGAAAAAGCTGGACAACAAGTGTTTCAGGCTTAGCCCATTCTCACTGTCTCCAGTTTACCAGTTTATTTAGATCATGACTGTATTCATGACTGTATTCACAACCAGTGTACAACATATGTTATTGTGACATAACCTGAGAACCAGTGTCAATCGCAGTCATCAGGAAGAGCTATGTTGTTCCACTGAGAGTGAACTGTAGCAAGCAGCTAAGGCTCTGCATTAAAGGAGTAAAACAGTTAACCCTTTAGCATTATGTGGTAATACATTCTCCTCATGCTTGTGCCAAGAGCAAGCTGATTTTGAAATACAACCTCTGAACCACAAGATGGCGCTTTGGTAAAGGGTTTAAGACAGTTGTTTTTTTTTTTGTTGCACCTGATCAACAATGTGACTACTGTGGGATAATATCACAAGAAATGGACTGAAAGAATTTTTAAAAATTAGAATAAACTGAAATATAACATACAGTAGACTGTGAGGTTGTACTACCAACAAATTATTAAAATGAAACTGTTTGTAATCTTCCTTAAAGCCATGCATGGATTAATGGCTATAGGACAAGTGGTTGGGTACAAGGTCAATGTTTCTATCTTGTCAGATCTTCACATTTTGATAGTCTGTGCAAAGGTCTCAAACCTAAAGACTTGTGTATATTTACATTTATATTTAGTGTGTTTTTAATCACATTTCTACATTTATTCTTGAGTTGAATGTAAATACCTAACCTACATTAAACAGGCTTTAATCTGCGGATATACAAGTGCAACTTCTAACACGCTGACTCAGTGAAACGACTCTTACTGCTAAAAATATATTATAACATTTGGCAACGTTCTCTTTTCAATTAACAACCCAAACAGACTGTATGAGTCCAACTTAGTGTTTAGCGCCATGCTGCTATGCATAATAATAATTAAAAATAGAAAATAATGACAGGTCGGACAATTATCGCCAGAAGTAGTTTTGCTGTGATGTTTGGCATTGACAATGTCACGGGTCATTAATGGGATGGGCAGATAGTCTATGTATCTATGTATCCCGAATGAAGGATAATTCATCTTTTGGGGGCACAGGCCAAAGTCATGTTTGCAGATAAGGGTCAGTACCCCGAGGGAGTGTAAATGTTTTATTTATGCGTAGAGAGTGATGCCTTTGGCAGCCTTAACATCCGACACACACACACACACACACACACACACACACACACACACACACACACACACACACACCCACACACAGACGCACACACACACAGACACGCACACACACTTACACACAGACACACACACACGCACACACACACAAACACACACACAGGCTTATTAGCACTGACCCAGTGGGCCCTGGTAATTGGGCCAAAAGAGATGACCCGTCTGGCGTGGTCTTCATTAGGTGTGATCCGGAGTGTTTGAGTGCGGAGATCTCGCCCGTCTCTGATATCTCACTTCCTTGAACCTCTCTGACCCCGAGGGATCTCCAGAGGAGGCGATGACTCATACCTCAATCGGAGGCAGAGCGTAGCCATGTGAGAAATGCACATCTGCTCTTATGAGGACATGCAAACACACCATCGCACAAACACACACTAAAGTACACACACTAATACATGCACACACACACACACACACACACACACAAACACACACAAATAAACCCACACAGAATACTATCTTTCTTTATCTTGCTTTTACAAAAACACACACACACACACACACACATGCTATTAAATATATGCATGAAACCTTCATTCCTCATGAAGCATTGGGTGGAAAAGCAAAGCAATGCAAAGCAGGTTGAATTTGTCATGTGCTGTATAATGAGCAATTTGTTCACAGCCATTACCACACACACACACACACACACACACACACACACACACACACAAACAAACAACAGTCACGACAAATGCTAATGACTTGTTTGCCCTCACTGTTAGTCAATTGGCTAGTCAATCAGCTGCTAATAATTAAGATGAGATGAATGCATGTTGGATAGATACAGGGGTCTGGTAAAGATACTCCCTCTCTTCTCTCTTCCGCCATTCTATTTTACTCTTTCTCTCCATCTCTTTTCCCTCCTTCAACCCATTCTATTTCACCCTGCTCTCTCTCTCTCTCCTACCCATCTCTCTCTCTCTCTCTTCCCTTCTCTCTCCTTCCCTCTCTTGCTATTCTTCCCTATCCTCTCTCTCTCTTTGTCTCTCTTTTTCTGTCTCGCACCTTCTCTTCCGCCCTCCCTTTCTCTCCCTTTCTCTCCTCTCTTCCTCCCTCTCCCTCTCCCTTTCTCTCTCTCTCTCTCTCTCTCTCTCTCTCTCTCTCTCTCGCTCTCTTATTCCCTTAGCAAAGAGGGCTATTTTCCATTCTGTCTTCATCCCTGTTAGAGCTCTCTCAGAAGAGTAACATGCGCTGATGTATATTTCAACTTCCCCTGCTGCAGTCTCCATTTTAAAAGCCTCCTCTCTCACAGACACACATGCACATACACACATACACACACACACACACACACACACATACACACGCATGCATACACACACACAGACACAAGTGTCCAC
>CM050204.1:23991041-24011041 GCA_027475355.1 Coilia nasus | reverse complement strand
TGTGTGTGGTGTGTTAGGTGTGTGTGTGTGTATGTGTGTGTGGTGTGTTAGGTGTGTGTGTGTGTGTGCGTGTGTCTGACTGTCGATCAGTCTATCTTTATCTGATGTTTTAAATGCTATCAAATTAACCCATGTACTGTATACCAGCCAGTACTCTAAATTTAGTCAATCTAAATTATTGTTTAGGGCATTTAATTAATGAATAGTAACAGTACAGAGTGTTGTTCAGAAAGAAATAATTAAACAAAAACCTCACGAGATTGAAATAGCGCAACCAATGGGTTAGCACGAATGCAGTTCGGCCTCATTATTGTTTTTAGAATCATATCTGCTGAATATAACAATTTCATTACTTGAAAAATGTTTGAATATTGAAGGTTGACCGCACAGCTTGTGTCAGCTCCCTTGGTATAGCAACTCTATTAAGGCAGTCTAGGAGCTGTTGGCAATCTGCATGCTCGTGTCGTGTGCTACCTGTTGTAAGTAGGTCTCATTATTTTTTTAAATGGCCTCTTTCCTAGTAGCCCGACCTCTCGCTTTGCCACAGGCTGGGTGGCCGGTACGGTTCGGTGCTGAATATGTCCTGAGTTACTCGAGCCAAATTTGGGAGGTGATGTCCCTGATTAAATCCCACCAAAGAACATCATCGTCCCAGGGAGATGCACTGGAAACAGGGCTGTGCTGGGTTTGGGAGAATGAGACACAAGACTTTTCCCAGACCCACGGCAGACTTCTGGGACAAGACTCCCAAGCACAGAGTCAACAAATGTCTTTGCAGTTCAAAGCAGACCAGACATCTCTGGCCCTCCGTTGCCTCTTTCAAATATCCGATATCCCCATCTGTTCCCATTCATGTCTGTTTCGTATACAACGGCTTTATTTATAGGAAATGCTTTAAAAAAACATGTTTTCCTTTCTCTGCATTTTAATCCTCTCTCTCTCTCTTTCGTTCCTTGGCCCCCCACCCCTTCTCTCTGTCTCTATCTTTCTCTCCCTCTCCACATTTCTTCCTCTATCTTGCCCTGCTGTGTTTTTACACCCCAGCTCTTTATTATTCTCCGGGAGGTTAGTGTGCAGACAGTCTGATTGGGAAGTCACTTGTCAGAGCTTGTACGTTGCGGCACAATGACAGGAAGTTTAGCCAGGCCCCTGCTATGCAGGGACCAGCGTTTAACAGTCTCCAGGGTGGCATTTCACTTCACTGCTGCAGTCTGCCAGCGTGCTGGGCTCTGCTCTGCTCTGCTCTGCTCTGCTCTGCTCTGTCTGCACCGCAGTCTAGCCAAACTCAAGCGTGCATGACCAAAATGTCAGTAAGGACAAAGGGAAGACGGCACAGGCACTTGGTAGCTATGCTGCTTTTACCAAACACACATATAAACATCACTTGTCAGACTTTGTGACACTGTCTGGGGCATCTTCCTCATAAGTGATCCTCATAAACAGTCTTCCTCAGTTTCGTATAATTGATCCTCATAAACAGTGACCTAATTCAAATGGGCATCTAAACACCAAACCACCAGCGTTAACAAATGAGATTTAAAACACCACATCTGTTATTCAACTATTGAAAGGCACGACAGAGCCTCAGTACCGAACCCACGTACAAACATTGACCCTTGTCAGACTTTGACAGGGCACACTGTCTGGGGCATTCAGCTGTATCCCCATAAACAACAGTGACTTAATGTATTAAGATGTCAATGAACATCTTAATACCGAACCACCAGCACCAGCGTCTTTAAATTATTTAAAACAAACACATCTACCCTACTATTCACCTATTCATTCAGGTTGTCACAATTTTAAAAGAATGGCTGTTCCTGCTGACTGCACATTTTGAACATGCTCATGAAAAACAGGCCACATTCCTCCAGTGTTACAAAAGAAAACAGCACAGTAATTCTGGGCCCAGTAATGCTCTTGTTTTTGCAGCCTGACATCAGCACACTCTCCACTCTCCAATGCTGACTCCACCTCTGCCATGCTGGGACTTGTCATATGTTGTAATTAATGAGTGACCCATAGTCCGATGCAGTCATATAACACCCATTAGGGGTGTCTTGAGGGCTTTGTTATTCTTTCTCCCGCTATGGCAGTCCATCCAGCATATGGCTGCGTGGGGGCCCCTGAACAAGCAGCACTAGTGGTCCCTTGGTGAGGCCAGCATTGATTCCTTGTCTTATGTCACGTTCCACTGGGCCTTTTTAGCAAATGCACCAGAACTCTCTCTTCCTGTTTCCCATCTGTCTCTCTCTCTCCCTGTCTCTCTCTCTTCCCATCTGTCTCTCTCTCTCTCTGTCTCTCTCTCTTCTCATCATTCTCTCTGTCTTTCTCTGTCTCTCTCTCTTTCTCTCCATCTCTGTTTCTTTCACTCTGGCTGCCCCTTTGTTTCTTTGGCTCCTTTCTAAGGCTTTTAGTGCACACTCAGGTCCACTCTGCCCAGAAACACCTGACAGGCCAGCTCTCTCTCTGTCTCTCTCTCTTTGACTCTCTCTCACTCTCTCTCTCTCTTCCCCTCTCTCTCTCTATCTCTCTCTCTGTCTCTGTCTCTCTCTCTGTCTCTCTCTTCCCCCACAGTCCGAGTGGCACCATGGCTTTGGCCGTGGCCCACAGGAGCACAGAGTCTGCAAAAATCGGGGTCAACGTTTTGCTTGGCCGGCTGCCAGCTTTATGAGCAGGACGGGGGAGAGGAAAGGGACCAAAAGGGGAGGGAGGGAGGGAGCGAGGGAGGGAGAGGAAGAGAAGGAGGGGTGAGGTGGATTTTTTTCTTGTGGGGGGGGGGGTGAAAGAAAAGGGAAAGAAAGAGAAAGGAGTGGGGGTGGTGACAACAGGAAGACTGCAATATTTTTAAATCCTGTTACATGTCTTGGAGATGCAGAACTAGTCCTGCATGATACAGAGGAGGCAGGAAAAGATAAAAGAAAAAAAAAGATAGACTGATACACAGCGATAGATAGATAGATAGATAGATAGATAGATAGATAGATAGATAGATAGATAGATAGATAGATAGATAGATAGACAGACAGACAGACAGACAGACAGACAGACAGAGACAGACAGACAGATAGATAGATAGATAGATAGATAGATAGATAGATAGAGAGAAAGAGAGAAGTGGATAAAGGTGAAGTGGATGACAGGCTACACAGGGTCTCCTACATCACTGGTATACACAGTGAGCAAGTGCAAGGAGGAAGGGAGGTGTCTCACTGATGTGTGTTTGTGTGTGTGTGTGTGTGTGTCACTGATGTGTCTGCACAGCGCAGGAGCCGAGAAGCTCATTGCATCACAGCCTCTGAATATTTTTACGTTTCCTCTGGTCTGCCTCGTCGTCTGTTTCGCTCCCGCCGTTCTGCTGTGTTCCGCTCCGCTCTGCTCTGTGCCACGCCGAGCCGCAAGGCTCCGTTCCTTCGGTGCTCGGCCCCAACCTCCCCCCCGCCACTGATTTCTTCTCCAGCACTGACTCCATTACACGCTCCTTAGAAAATTAGGCTGAGGTGGAAATGTTTAGGATTCGCTGGCCCGTGGACTTGAATTTAAAATGTGCGTGTGTGTGTGTGTGTGTGTATGCATGCATGTGTGTGTGTATTTGTGCATGTGTGTGTCTGTGCGTGTGTATGTCTGTACATGTATGTGGGCACGCGTGTATGTGTGTGTGTGTGTGTGTATGTGTGTGCGGAACGCAGTCACTGTTGATTCAGCTGTAGGCTCCTTGTATGCCTGATAGCTAACTGACAGTATCTGTCACCGGCCTGCAGCTCGTAATCATGACTCAATAAAACCAGGGTATCAGGGGGGAGAAGAAACACACACACGCACACACACACACACACACACAAACAGACACACACAGGAAAACACAGTAGAGCACGCACACAGACACGCACATGTTCACACACTCTCTCAGCCGAACAGAGCTAATTGTGTGGTGCTTGTGCTTCCAGAACCTTCTTAAACACACATCAGCTAAAGCAGCCCACACACATTTCAGACTACTTGTGTGACTTTTAGACATAATTAACCTTTTACACTCTTAACTCTTAACTGCTTTTATTGCTTTGTGCACATGTAAAACCTGATAACTTCCTCATCACAAAACACCGACTGTAATCTTCAGAGGCAGATTAATGGGGTATGTATTCTTCTTATCATAAAGACTTGGAAGATTTAGGAGGTCATTGCATTTGATGAACTCACCATCTCGACCTTTGTCCTTGAAGGCAGAGGAATTCTTTGTCAAGAAGGAATAATAATACAGTGTATCTTACAAATGCTCTCATTCCTCAGATGATACAGCTTGCATTGTTTCAAAGCAAAGAAGACTAAATGTAAATTTCCAGATGTGACTAAGGGTTTGTCTCAGCAAGGTTGGATGGTTGATGAGCAATAATTCTTGTGTAAATTGTTAGCCTAGCAATGAAAACCCAAGGCTGTTTTTACTGCATTCTGGTCAGAGCTTGTAGCCTGATTAACCAGACGTTTTTACTTTGTACTCTCCATAGGCAGAGATTTCCTTCCTAGTTAATGGATACGTTGTGCAAATTTTAACCTCTTGACCTATCACGGCTGATTGAAAACCAGAAAATGTGGTTGAGGCAAGCCAGAGCCTTAGTAGAGTTGCCCAAGAAAGCACTGTGGCAAGATACAATATTTAACAGAGGTACATGCAGACATTCACACAGCTGAATAGAGCTAATTGTGTGGTACTTGTGCTTCCAGAACCTTCTTAAAGGAGAACTTCGGTGTAAAATGAAAATTGGCATGTTAAAACATCATACCGAGTTGGTATGTGTACTGAGGAGCAAAATTGATTTAGCCTGTTGCATTCAGAGTTTAACTATTTTTTATAGTTTGACCCAGAAGGCTAACAATGGAAGTGGTAGGTGCCCTTAGACGAAGCATGACGACTACGCTATTTTTAAACCATTAAAACAGCTCGAAGAAACTCCACATTCCATTGGTAGTACAACAAAGGCTCTGGCATTCAAAACGAACCACTGAGAATATTGTAAATGTACACAACGTTTATTTAAAAAGCTGTTCTTACATGCAGTCGTTTGCAGTTGTTTCTCGTTGCCGCCATGATGAAAGTCCAAACAAGTTGATTGTACTACCTCTCCTCCTATTCTTCCTGCTGGTTCATGTTCATCAATCGACCTGTGCAGACTTTCATCATGGCGGCGACGAGAAACTACAGCAAGGTACTGCTTGTCAAAACTGTTTTATTAATAAATGTTGTGTACATTTACAATATTCTCGGTGGTTCGTTTTGAATGCCAGAGCCTTTGTTGTACTACCGATGGAGTGTGGAGTTTCTTCAAGCTGTTTTAATGGTTTAAAAATAGCGTAGCCGTCATGCTTCGTCTAAGGGCACCTACCACTTCCATTGTTAGCCTTCTGAGACAAACGCTAAATAATAGTTAAACTCTGAATGCAACAGGCTAAATCAATTTTGCTCCTCCGTACACATACCAACTCGGTATGATGTTTTAACATGCCAATTTTCATTTTACACCGAAGTTCTCCTTTAAACACACATCAGCTAAAGCAGCCCACACATATTTCAGACTGCTTGTGTGACTTTTAGACATAATTAACCTTTTACACTCTTAACTCTTAACTGCTTTTATTGCTTCGTGAACATGTAAAACCTGATAACTTCCTCATCAGAAAACACCGACTGTAATCTTCAGGGGCAGATTAACAGGGCAGGTATTCTTATCATAAAAACTTAGAAAATTTAAAAGGTCACTGAATTTGATGAGCAATATTTTTTGTGTAAATTGTTAGCCTAGCAATCTAAGCAAAAGATTGTTTTTACCGCATTCGGGTCAGAGCTTGTAGTCTGGTGGACCAGACCATAGTTTGAATTACCCCTCCATAATTGGGTGGTACTACTTCTTACAGGGATACTACCTTTTACGTTTTACATTAATTGCATTAATATGTTGGTACCCCCTACTCTGCTATTGTTCTGTCTTTGGGGGGTACCGTGTTTTAATTGGGCGGTACCTTATCCCCCAGTACCGCTTGTAATCCGACCTATGGACCAGACGCGTTTTCCTTCTACTCTCCATAGGCATACATTTACTCCCTACATAATGGACACTTTGTGCAAATTTCAAAACCATTGGGCCTGCCTTTGTCCTATCACGGCTGACTGAAAACCAGAAAATTTGGTTGAAGCAAGCCAGAGCCGTAGTACTGTAGAGTTGCCTGAAAGAGCACAGTGGCTAAATAAAATATTAAACAGAGGTACTATGGTGGCACTAGCCTGGCTACATACAGTAGCTTCAGCTTTAAGACTTTAGCCCTTTTCTGCACACTGAGATTAGCTTGTGTGCATTTAGCTGCTCTGCATTCTCCTTGGCATCCCACTCCATGCCCGTTTATCTACCAGATGGTGATGAGAGGTTTGGGTCTCAGGAGGGCGATGCCACCTGCCCCCACCGAGTTAAATGCCAGTGAGCTTTTGATGATGGTAGCTGCTAGTTGGCACTGTGCATGCCAATCTCAAAAGCATGCAGCTGCCTGGCTGTGGGAACCTGTGAGGTCCAGGCCTTGATGTGCATGTGTGTGTGTATGTGTGTGTGTGTGTGTGTGTGTGTGTATGTGTGTATGTGTGATATATGTATATGATGTGTATATGCTGTTGGACACCTTCATTTCCTTCAGGATAAATAAAGTATCTCTACTCTACTGCTACTGCTACTCTACTCTACTTACTAGAATGTGCTTTATGCTGATGTTTCCACGGGTAAATGCCACTTTGTGGGCATTAGGAACTAGGAACTTCCTGTGGAGACCACTAGAGAAGGAAAATAGACAATATAATTTGGAAATTTGAAAAAAAAAAGATAAATAAGAAAGAGCACTCCCCCCCCCCAATCCACACCCTTCTGTGTGTGCGTGTGTGTGTATGTGTGTGTATGTTTGTGTATGTGTGCGTGCGTGCGTGTGTGTGTGTGCACGTACATGTGCAAGTGTGTGTGTGTGCATGAGTGTGCTAAAGTATGTGTGTACTGTGTGTGTGTGTGTGTGTGTGTTTTCACACAATTCTCCGGTAGCAGGAACTCTGCAGGGACTCCTCTGCTGCGGCTTCTCATGGTGGAGCCTCTTGTGTGCTTTTCTGCTCCCACTCCCCATCCGCTCCCAGCCTCCATCAGGTTTGGTGGTGGGGTGTGTGTCTGTGTGTGGTGGTGTGTGTGTGTGTGTGTCCTCCATCAGGATTTGGTGGTGGGATGTGTGTTTGTGTGTGCGTGCGTGTGTGTGTGTATATGTGTGTGTGTGTGTGTCTGTGTCTGTGTGTGTGGAGGGGTGTGTGTGTGTTTCCTCCATCAGGATTTGGTGGTGGGATGTGTGTGTGTGTGTGTGTGTGTGTGTGTGTGTGTGTGTCTGTGTGTGTGTGTCTGTGTCTGTGGAGGGGTGTGTGTGTGTGTCCTTCATCAGGATTCGGAACATGTGCATGACCCACACACTCCTCAGGGTCACATCTTTATAACTCACACACACACACACCCTACCATCACACACATACACATGCACAGACACACCCACATTCACACATACACACCCTGCCACCACACACACCCTACCACCACCACACAGACACACACATACCGTACCACCACTACCACCCACCTCCACCTCACCTCCTCACCTCCTCTGTCCTTTCTATCTAAACATCAGAGCGTGTCCCTGGGGCAGGCACCACACACACACACACACACCGAACAGCACAGCCCAACCCTGGGCCAGGCACCACCACACACACACACAAATCGAACAGCAGAGCGTGCCCCTGGGCCAGGCACCACACACACACACACACACACACACACCGAAGCGCGTCCGTGGGCAAGGCACCACACACACACACACACACACACACGAATCGCGTCCATGGGCCAGGCCCTCGTGGCTCCCATCCGGTGCTTTGCTGTGGCCACGCGGCAGAACATTCAGCGGAGACGCTCGCCACAGGAGCCCGGGCCGTGGTTTTGGACCAATCAAAAAAGCCCCAGAACCCAGCATGCCAGTAGCCAGATTGGAGGGGCGTGGGGCAGGGTGTGTGTGTGTGTGCGGGCATGTGTATGTGTGTGAGAGAGCGGGACTGTGACTGTGTGTGTGTGTGTGTGTATGTGTGTGAGAGAGAGTGACTGTGACTGTGTGTGTGTGTGAGACAGAGAGAGAGAAAGAGACAGAGTGACTGTGACTGTGTGTCTGCACGTATGTTTGTACGTGTGTGTGTGCGTGTGTGCGGACCGCATCAGGATTACAGAGCCGTGAGTCTCTGGAAACAAAAACAAACCGGAGCAGAAATGACGACTGTCGCCCATGATGACAGAGAGAGAGGCTGCCGTAAACGTCATCGTCCTCGCCACACGCCTCGCCGTTTGCCTTTTACCGCCATTTCCACCCTCTTTCCAATGACCCCTGCAAAACACCCACCACTTCTCTTTTCCTCCCACTGATTTCCCGTTCTCCTGCACCTACAGATCAGACAGAGGCTCTTGAGGTGACAGGAGAATAGATTAAACAAAGGATGCCTCTTCAACAAGTCTACCAGACTGTTACGAGAGCAAGGTCATCCCTGTCTGTTGTCACAAAGCTCTTAAAGAGATACTATGCAACTTTGAGTGCTTTTTGTCAACGGAGCTCCCCCTAGTGTCTCCAAGTAAATGCACACGAAATGTTTTCCCTTCCCCTCACCATGTGCATATGTTTTCAACTCAACTGATCAGAGTAATCGACGAATACGAGAGTAGTCATGTTCACCAAGGTAAGTAAAGTTAGAATTTCTTCACAATTTACCGTGACACTGCTTCTCGCGATGTTCGAGACTTTGTGAGTGTGAGGGTGCCGGGACGGACACGCAAATATTGCAAGCATGGTATTCTGTCCACAGACAGTGGAGGTGGTCGGGAAAGTCTTCATTCTCGTGGTAATGACTTAAGAAAACATCTCTTCCAACAGCACGTTGTATGCTAAGAACTGTGACATGCTAACTTTCTAACCTGTACCTTTCTTCTCCTGTCCTCCTTGTACTTACCTTTCTCATACAGCTATGACCTTAAAGGAGAACTTCGGTGTAAAATGAAAATTGGCATGTTAAAACATCATACCGAGTTGGTATGTGTACGGAGGAGCAAAATTGATTTAGCCTGTTGCTGACATTAAAAACGAGGCACTGAGAACTTTGTAAGTGTACGTAACATTTATTAATAAAACAGTTTTGACAAGCAGTACCTTGCTGTAGTTTCTCGTCGCCGTCATGATGAAAGTCTGCACAGGTCGATTGACGAACACGAACCAGCAGGAAGAATAGGAGGAGAGGTAGTACAATCAACTTGCTTGGACTTTCATCATGGTGGCAACGAGAAACAACTGCAAACGACTGCATGTAAGAACAGCTTTTTAAATAAACGTTGTGTACATTTACAATATTCTCAGTGGTTCGTTTTGAATGCCAGAGCCTTTGTTGTACTACCAATGGAATGTGGAGTTTCTTCGAGCTGTTTTAATGGTTTAAAAATAGCGTAGTCGTCATGCTTCGTCTAAGGGCACCTACCACTTCCATTGTTAGCCTTCTGGGTCAAACTATAAAAAATAGTTAAACTCTGCAACAGGCTAAATCAATTTTGCTCCTCAGTACACATACCAACTCGGTATGATGTTTTAACATGCCAATTTTCATTTTACACCGAAGTTCTCCTTTAAGGTCATAGCTGTAAAAAAAGCTGTAAAGTTCTCCTTTAACTTTCTCTTCTATTATCAGTGACTACTGTAGATTGATTGTTTGCCTCAATTGTATGCCACTTTGGCTAAAAGCATCTGCTAAGTGTGGTGTAATGAGAGTTGAGGTATAGTTTAAACAAAGGAGTACTCTTCATTGGCCAGAAAAGGGCCTTTTTGTACACTTGAGACAGCAAGGAGGGGTGAAGCTGGAGCCTTTGTCAGTCTGCACGCATCCACCGAGGGGGCTTGGGGCGAGAGCCGCCTGGAGCTGTACCGCCGAGGAAGACATCAGAGAAACATGGCAGGGACAGAAGGCTTTTTAATAGCGCCGGCATGAAGACACGGAGTACGCGCTTCCATCCTCTCAGATAACGCGGCGTGAAATCCTGGCCGTGGGAGAACGCATTGTCCTGTCTCCGTGCCGACCTGTATCACCCCTCGCGGAACAGCTACCAATTATCCTACCGAACCGAGGGGAGGGGGGTTCGTTCAGCAACGCTGGCTGGCCCGATTCGCTGGGACAACAAAGAATAGAGGATCCCTCTCACGGTTCTGCCATAAACGAGGTGAAAGATCACAACTCTGTCCCGCTACCCATGGGGACAGTGGATTTATGACAACACAATACAACGGAGCCCTTTCTTTCGCGCATAGCCATGCCACGCTATCACACTGTACCATCAAGGGGTGAAGTGGAAAGAGGAAAAACAAAATGACTGAGCTTGGCTGATAGAGTGTGTTTGAGGAAAATATAGTGGTTTACATACATTTTCGTCTACACAAGAGCTATAAGCAATTTCGGTTTTCGCTAGACCTCTCTGGGACACAAGGTCTTATCAGACTGTCTTTACTGAAAAAATAAAGAACAGGCACACTTACCTCACAGTGGAAAGTAAGAGGCTTGAGTGGTACAAGGTTATTTAAGGAAGTACCTCAAAACATTCTGTTCTCAAACAACTTCATATTTTCCCAGGTGCTCTCTCACAGGGGAAAATGAGAGGAAATGCTATTCCTCAGAAAATTGCTCTCTTTGGGAAGGGTGGTTATTGCTGTCTCCATGTTCTGCTTGGCTCATAAGCGTAAGGTGTGTTTCTTTTGTGTGTGTGTGTACGTCTGCAGCTCTGTGTGTGTGCCTGTATCTGTGTCTGTGTCTGTGCATGTGTATAGTGTGTATGTGTTGTGTGCATGGGTAAAACCTTAGAAAATGATGTCTGAATTTGTGTGTGTCGGCTTTTACCTGTCTCTTCATGCATGCACAAACATTGCCTCCCGTTTGTAGTTGAGAGAGCTGGGACAGAGGGATTACATGAGCAGGCAGCTTAGAGGGCAAGCAGAGGATGGCCCAAGAAGACACTCGTCTCTATCCACAGGAAGCAGCCTTCCCACGGGATGTGTGTGTGTGTGCGTGTGTGTGTGTGTGTGTGTCCATTCACTCTGTGCCGCCTTGTGTTGCCTGGATTAGCTGCCGGGGACACGAATGCTTTAGAGGGCAGGAGCCACCCACGGCATTAGACACACACACACACACACACACACACACACACGAACACACACACACAGACTCACACACACAAACAAGCACACACACACACACACACACTTACACACACACAGACACACACACACACACATGCATGCACACAGACACACACACACACACACACGCGCACACACACACAAACAAACACACACACACACGCGCCCACACACACACACACACACGCTGGCTGCAGTGGCAGGCCCAGATGAGTGTGTCTGCCAGAGCAGAGCCCAGCACACAATGCAAGCACACACACACAGACACACACACACACACACACACACACACACACACACACACACACACACACACACACACACACACTGGCTGCAGGGAGTTGGACTTGCAGACAGAGGGTCACAGGTTCAGTTCCCCACACCAACAGGTGGGTGGGGTGAGTGAATGACCAGCACTCTCCTCCATTTTCCCCTGTGACCGAGGTGTCCTGAGCATGCCACTGTCCCCACACAATGCTCCCCAAGCACTGTTGTCAGGGCTGCCCCCTGCTCACATGTGATGGGTTAAATGCAGAGGTTGAATTTTGTTGTATGCACTGTTTGCTGTGGTGTGCTGTGTCATCACAGTGACAAATGGGAATCACTTTCACATAGATGAACTGCATAACATTTGTATAGGCCTACATTTCATCTGAAACTTGCTAGTAAAATATATGACAACATACAAGATCCTTAGTAAATGTCTACACATGAAATTTGTATTACTTTTACAAAACATAGTTTTGTATACAAACAAGTTTTTGTTGTATGAGAAATATGTTATTTTGTTGTTTATTTTCTATTTCTTTTTTACATATATTTGTCTGCCAGAGCCTGACATACAGGGCAAGGGTGAGTGTGGCGAATGGGCCTCGATAAAGCCATTGAAAGAAAAACAAACATAATTAGAATAACTGGATGTATTTATCTATATTGTTTTACAAAAGAAGAAGAAGAAGAAGAAGAAGAAGAAGAAGAAGAAGAAGAAGAAGAAGAAAGAGACACACAGTAGCAGTTGGTAGTCAATTGCACGGGTTATGTTACTTACGCCCAGGTCAAACTGCTTAACAGAACTGCATTTTCCCTACTGGTCTTACTCTTAAAGGTTTTCATTTTATGTGACAATAAAACTCCTGGAACCCCTGAATGTGTCATTTGGTCAAGCTGGCCCTGTTTGTCAGTGGTGTTTGTGTCTGGCAGCGCTAGTGTGCTGGGAAGTGGAGTGTGGTTGGTCTGGAAGCATCAGCAGTGGTGGGGGTGTCACTGCTGTTGCTGCTGTTTGCTGCCACGTCCACCCTCCCCTCCAGAACCTCAGCGTGGCAGGCAGCGAACCCTCGGTGGCTGGGCTTGTCACCAGGCCCGCCCTGTCACCGGAACGCTGCGGACACCAGTGGGCCCGGGCCCAGCACACACACACACACACACACACATATGCACATGCACACACACACACACACACACAGACACATGCACAAACACAGACACACAGACACATGCACACACAAACACACACACACATATACACACACACACACACACACATACATATACATACACACACACACACACACACACAAACACACACACACATACACACACATATACACATGCACACACACATACACACGCACACACAAACACACACACACTCACACACACACACACCATCACAGAGTTTAAAAACGGCTGCTGTTTAGCCCCTAGGATTAAAACCGCGCAAAAAGGGGCCCTCCCTTTTGTCGAAACCCTTAATGAGATAATCCCAAAACAGCTGCCTCGAAGAGGATGCCGAGACGTTTATGACCTCTGCGAAGGGCTGTCTCGTTGGTTTCCTGGTACTTGAGAGTGTCGGGAAATATTGCGAGTTGTTTATAGCAGTCACTTCCTCCCACGCTTCCTCGTGCTATTGTGTGCTGTGGAATTGATTTGACATCCATTTTAAAAACACATCGGGACGCAAAAGGAACAGCTTTCTTTGCGAGGGGTTTTGTTGGAAAATACAGAGGTGCGGCTTCAAAAATATCTGTACAAAGGCATCTAACACAATCACTAGGTGCAGCGAGCAATGTACTCCATAAGTATCTTGTCTCTTGTTGACGTCTCCATTGTCACACCTGATATTCCTGGAGCGAGGAGACGTGAGCTGAGAGACACAGCTGTGTGTGTGTGTGTGTGTGTGGGGGGGGGGGTTGATATCTATCCACAGCCATCTATTTATCTGTCAGGAATTCCCTGTGTGTATGTCACCTTGAGGCATATCGTGCTGTGTTGGCCTGTGCAGGAACAACCGCTTGTGCTTCTAGCTACAGTACATACACTCTACAACCTGGCTTCAGTGAATGGGGTTTAAACTCTTATGTCTTATTTCTTAATATTTCTTATACCTTTACAGTTTACGCTTTATTAAATAAATTAAAGTTTGTGTGGTTTATACTCATTCTATGTTATGTAAAATGACAAAAATTCAGAACTCAAGGAGACACTGTCTGACACAACACTACTGTATACTGCACACAGTGAGCTGCCTTCAGTTCCAAATGTTTGTTGAGTTTTTGGGTAGTAGAAAAAGCATCTGTCTGTGGGAATATCAAGCCAATGGTGTTTTGATTGTATGCTCTTCATGAGGGAGGATTGTCAGAGAGCCAGGCAGAATGTGCAATTACAAAGCTCACTGCAGACAAAAAAGGAAGATAGATGACACTGACCTTTCTTCACTTACGTGATTCCCAATTTGGCCAAGGCACGCGTTGTGTCGACTGTGCTCAGGGAGAATAATAATGCAAGCCTATCTTCAACAAAAACATTCCCCCTTCTCCCTTTCAGTTGCTGATAATTTCCCCTTCTTCTTCACATGACATTGGCTATAAATACAGCGTGTGGAAGGTTAGACTGAGAAAATCAGTGGCGTGCCTCTGCCCGGGGAGGAAGAAAAACAAATCATTCAGACCCCATGAAGTCATAATGAAGCTTTTGCTTTTGTCGCTCTGACGTGGCGGCGATTTGCTACCCGAAGAGGTGCGAGTAAATATTTAGCTGGGATGGTGATTGCCTCGAAACTCGTGGTCGTTTGTCTTTGTCATGACAGAATAATTGAGAGCTACAAGCAGCGACACACACGTCGTGCCGATCCGTCAGTCAACTGACGGGGAAAACACGAGCGGCGTCTAGAGATGGCATTCAAATCGGTTCGAAACCATTAACTTCGTCACCCCATTATGCCCTAATAGAAGCTTCTTTCTCGCATGCTTTTACTTTACAGTAATAGCCCATGAAGCTAATTGCTTGTCACATAACATTGAGGCTTTTGTAATTGAGAGCTAGGTAGATGGAAACAGTGTCGAAAAGTATGAACATAAAATGTAATGCATTTAAATGAAATGAAATTTCTGAATGAAATCTATTTTATAGGCCTCACCATGCGCGACTCTTCTTGCTTTTTTACTCCTTGGCAAGGGCACACTTGACATGTTGCAGTCTTTCACCGTCCATTTTGTTTTGTTTATCGTATTGCTCTTCTTTTTCTTCTTCTTCTTCTTCTTCTTCTTCTTCTTCTTCTTCTTCGACGATGACTTTGACTTGAAAACCCAGCTCCTCCGCCAGGAGGGGAAAAAAAATATTTACACAGCGACCGTGGCCCTTTCGCGAGCTCTCTGTTTCCCATTAGAGATGTGGCGCAAGTAGCCCCGCTTCTTGGCTGCCGGTGGCCCGTGTCCAACGAGCTGTTTCTGCCCCCTCTCCCGCTAAAGATTTATCTCCTGGTGTGATGATGATGATGTCAGCCCCTGCTCACGGCCCTATCCTGCGTTGTCCCCGGGGGTCGGCTGGCTGGGGAAGGGGGTTGGTGGGGGTAGAGGGGGGTGGGGGAGAGATTCCCTAAAACTTTCCAAAGCAAGGTGAAAGTATACATCTGTGTAAACACAGCATATGAGCAGGCTGGAGAGCAGCAGAGGGGAGTCAGGGAGGGTTATTCAAGGAGCCAGCTACAGCTACACTTGTGTAAATTACAATTTGCCTACGGGAGTGGAAAGTATGCAAAGTATGTGGAAAAAGGTAAACTTTTTTCTTTCAGGAGAATGTGGTTTTAACAGTTTATCTGTCTGGCAGAGCAGGTAACGAGTTGCAGTGATTTAGGCACGTTCGAAAGGAGATTTGCAGTGAGGCCTTCCCTTCCTTTCTATCTCATTACTCTGTTCTGAAGTTCAGTATCCATCTCAAGTGCCCGTCTCATTCCCATTCTCATCTCTTCATAGCCCTACTAAAAGTAATAGCAATTGAGTGGTTGAACATCAGGAACAAGGTTTATTCTTAACAATAAGGACATCACAGACAGACAGACATACACACACAGGACGATGACAAGGACTAGACAAGGACACGACAAGACTAACTCAAACAGTAGTTATTCTGAACTTAAATGTTGTAGACACCCAATGGGTGTTTCAGAAGGTTACCACCCCAATATGAATATGCAATGGTCTTTTGTTACAAGAGTTCCAAAACCAACCAAGGGATTTGAAATAATAATAAAATGTTTCAACATTAAAATGCTATTTACAAGATTATTATTATTACTCAAATACCATCAGTCCCCCTTTTCAAGTCTAACTGACTTGACACACAATCATAAAAACAAAAGGTATTTGAAATAATAATAAAAATGTTGCAACATTAAAATGTTATTTACAAGATTATTATTTTTAATCAAATACCATCACTACTCTCCATTTTCATCTCTTCATAGCCATACTCTCGTAGCAAGAGCAGACTTCCCTCCCTATCTCTACATCTTCATCATCATCATCATCATCATCATCATCATCATCTCTCTCAGTCTGTCTGTTCATCTCTCTCTGTCACTCTTTTTCTCTATCTGTTTATCTCTCTCTGTCTTAAGGTCTGTCTGTTCATCTATCTCTCGTGGTCTATCTGTTTATCTCTCTATCTTCCTCTGTCACTTTCTCTTTTTCTCTGTCTGTCTGTTCATCTCTCTCTCTCTTCATCAGTCTTCATCTCTCTTTCTGTCTTGGTCTGTTTGTTAATCTCTCTCTCTTTGTCTTTGTGTTCATCTCTCTTTCTCTCTGTCTCTCTTTTTCCCTGTCTGTCTGTTTGTCTCTCTCTATCTTAAGGTCTGTCTGTTTGTCTCTCTATCTCTTTCTGTCACTTTCTCTTTTTCTCTGTCTGTGTGTTCACCTCTCTCTCTCTTCATCAGTCTTCATCTGTCTTTCTCTCTTGGTCTGTCTGTTAAGCTCTCTCTCTCTCTCTCTCTCTCTCTCTCTCTCTCTCTGGTCATCTCTCTCTGTCTCTCTTTTTCCCTGTCTGTCTGTTTGCCTCTCGCGCCCTGGTGCTAAGCGTCCCTCGGTGAGACAGGGCGGATAATGAGAGAGGAATCTGGTGTGGGGAGCGAGCAGCACGGTGCTTGGGGCTCAGGGGAGCCACACCACCCCTGCCTCTCTCCCCGCCTCAACGCTGCAGCTGCTGGGGCTTCCGCCTCCCATAGCCAGGGCGGCCGGCCCAGCCACCATAATCACAGTCAATTCAACAGGCCGCCACGCACATGATTGATGTTCCAGTACTAAACCATGCCATGCACTCTCCTCCTCCCCCTCCTCCTCCCTCAAACACACCAGCGACATACAGAGAGAGAGAGAGAGAGAGAGGCAGAGAGAGAGAGAGAGAGAGAAAGACACAGAGAGAGACAGACAGAGAGAGAAAGAGAGAGAGAGGGAGAAAAGAAAGAGAGAGAAAGAAAGAGAGAGAGGGAGAGAGGCTAAGGGAAGCAAAGCAAGAGACTGATAGAAAGAACAATAAAAGAAAAAGCTCAAATAACAGATAAGGAGAAGAAGAAAAAAAGGAAAGATATGGTGGATGAAAAAAAAACAAGACAGAGCAGCAAAGAGAAACAGACAAAATGAATAGGGGAGAGTAGATAAAAGTAAAAAAAAAACAGAAAGAAAGAAAGAAAGAAAGAAAGAAAGAAAGAAAAAGAAAGAAGACCTCTTTATTTTGGACTCCAGAAACGTCTGAGTTTGGCCATTGTGCTCTGTGGCTCTTTCCTCTCCTTCTGAGGCTAGAGCTCACGACAGTAACATGAATCAGTCCCCATCGTGTGGGGGCGGGCTGATTGCCATTGCTTATGTAGTGTGTTTGTGTGACATCTCAGCACTCAGTGACAACATACAGACAACAGAGGACACGCCTGCTGGCCGGTTAATAGGGCATGTCGGGGTACTGAATGGCCATGTGGACAGACAGGTAAACTCAGTCAAACCCCAGTGCCATTACCCCTCACCTCATCCATAGTGCTTCTGTCCAGTCGGGAAGTCATGGTTGCCAGGAGATAAAACAGATTATTTTCATTAAAACAAGGCCGGCCATTTTTCTGTAATTTCGATAAGAGCTGAAATAGAAGCATACATCTATCATAACTACAACAGGAGAGCAATTACCTAGCTCGTAACCTAGAAACCAAACAAGCACAGAGGAGTGACTTATGCATCACAACACAACAAAGAATTTCTGATACAATGTATAATAGAGAAGACCTGAGAGAGGTTTTCAGACTGTTCAGTTGTTGGGGGAAGATCGATCCACGTAAATAATTTACTTGCTATAACATACTTGGAACATTTTGCAACATGCTGTTATCGACACTTGAGACCTGGTGCTCAATGGTTAGACACTAAGTTTAGAATTCAGCAATTTAACAATATTAATTGCTTTGTAAAAAACTAAGAGAAATAAGTAAAGAAAGAAAGCCTGCACATTGCCTTGGAATTGCATGTGAAGGTAATGTGGGTTGCTGTAGTTTTACAGTTCCAGTCGCAGACAAGAGTAGAGCCTTTTATACACATTCTCTCTAAAGAAAAGCAGTCAGTTTGTATAGCATTTCTACCAACGCAATGATGGCTGTTAATCTGTCATTACTATGGTATATATCTTTGCTGAATCATTTAAACCACACTGCATATGCTTAAAAAATACAGGGGAAAACCAGCAACATAAGTATGAAGTCTCAGCACTCTGAGTAATTCATAAGCAATTTGTCAAGACCTATATGCCTCATTTGGAAAATTAAGCCGCATTCAGTCATGTGGTTAATTCTGAGCCAATAAAAACACCGAGGTTCCTTTAGTTGGTCCCCCCAGGAAGGAGGGACTTCACCCGGTTCCCAGCGCGAGGGGACTGTAAGTAGGGAAGCACGAGCAACAGGCAACCTGTTGATAGGGAATTACCGTATGGACGCACTTTGCAACTTTTCGCAACGGAAAATATGCTCTCAGGAGTTTGAAGAGGTTCAGTTACCGGCGTCTGCCAGATGAACAGTCTGGGAAGTGGGACAGACCGTTATGCCATCCACGGGAAAGGAATCGCGGATATTGCAGGATAGCTGGATTTACTTTTATAAGTTTGTCAGAAGTAGTCTACCTCAAACCATGCCGTTAAACGTGTACATGAATCGCACGCATCGCCTGAGAAGCTATCGAAGAAATGTGACTTTGTGATATATTTCTATTCAGTTTTCTACAAAACGCTACGGCACTTTTCTGAGGCGGACGGGGACAGGTGACTCCCGCGCAGTCAACGTGTCCCTGTCTCCTTCGCACACATGCTATGCCTTGACCTCAATCGAGTACACTTCAAGGGAATGACCGCCTTTAAAACTTTTACTTTGTGACATACACTGTCCCACGATGAAACTGCTCACTTTACTTTGTGTCGTTTTGGGACTCTGGAGAAGTGTGTCAACCAACAGGAACTGTCCGGACCTGATCATCGATAGCTGTCACTGCACTTCGGAAAGATCCAAGGAACTGAGCAGGCAGAACGTCCGCGTGAAAGTCGTGTGCAATGACGCGGACTTGCTTGACGCTCTACAGCCTAGCTTTCTTCCAAATACGACAGTCTCCCTGTAAGTATGATGGATGTGTGCATGAGTTTGCCGAACAACTTCCCCATCAAGTTGAGTAGCGTTGGTGGGTGTGTCAGCGCAAGCCTGCAACTGACTTTGCCGGTGACGAAATTATAGACATGTCATTAAACAGTTTGGTGGTTCCCAGAACGCCCATAATTAAAAGTTTGGCAGGTTCTTATGATATAATGCACAGTGTCATTATTACTTTCAGTGAGTACAAAAAAAAATCTTACACAGCGAATGTTTATCTTAAATTGTAAGAACTACATTCCCCGATTTTGTCATCACATAATCTGTGTTGGCTTACTGTGAGAATCAGTATAAAAAGACTAATAAAAACTATACTATTGATAATTATGTAATAATAAGTCCTGTGAAATAGTTTTGCCGATATAATATAATAGCAGTTTGCCATCTGTCTCATCCTGTCTGTCAGAATAGAAGTAGTTTTCTTTTATACAGACTATGGCCTGTTACTTGCAGGGAAATGTGGCTTTATCTTTAATTAGTTTAGCACAGATCTGTGCTACAATGGCTCATTGCCAGTATGCATTAAATTAAAATGACTGATGATATTTTAACTTTTAAAAACTATCTGCCTTGCAAGGTTACTTGAAGGTTGGATATGAAATACATTTCAGTGACACTACAATGTTGCAAAATCTGTAAAGTAACAAGGAGTGCAGAGGTCATCTTAAATTTTTAATCTTACCTAGTGCTCTACTTTACACTTTGTTTACGTTATATGACTCACAATCCACTCACACAGATGCCTGTGCATTTCTACAAATGAAATAGTGGTTTTCATATT
>CM050204.1:23946041-23986041 GCA_027475355.1 Coilia nasus | reverse complement strand
GTGTGTGTGTGTGTGTGTGTGTGTGAGAGAGAGAGAAAGACAAAGAAAGAGAGAGAAGGCAGTAAGAGGGATGTGTGTGTGTGTGTGTGTGCATGTGTGTTTGTGTGTGTGTGTGAGAGAGAGAGGGAGAAAGAGAGAGAGAAAAATAGAGAGAGAAAGAGAGATGTGTGTACGGGATGAAAAGCAGGACAAATGAATGCACCGTAGTGAGAAGTGATGGAGAAGGACAGCATGTGTGATGAGGCCAAGGCAAGGATGTGTGTGTGTGTGTGTGTGTGTCTTTGTTTGCGTGTGTGTGTGTGTGTGTGCACGCATGTGTGTGTGTGTGTGTCTTTGTTTGCATATGTGTGTGTGTGTGTGCATGCATGTGTGTGTACATATGTGTGTGTGTGTGTGTGTGTATTTTTGTTTGTGTGTGCGTGTGTGTGCAACTTAGGCAGTGCAGGACTGTAAACCTTCCCTGTGAAAGGGATCTGTCCACATGGATGCCCCTATGAGCTGATCTGAACATTGCTCTTATATAACCAAACGCATCCTCATTCTGCACTCATTCTCACTGTGTCTGCGTTGGAGCCTCTCTTCTTTGAAGGCTTTTTTTTTAACCACATTATGCTTTGCTTAATGCATTATCATGTTAAACATAGGAAATGTGAAGTTGGATGAAAAAACAGCTCTTATAGTTTTTGTGTTTGTGAATGTTTTTTGTCTGCATATGTGTGTGTTATGGTATTTTTGTAGGTACAATGTTCCAGGTTAGTAGTCTGAGAATAAAAGCAACAACCACTGCAAATGTACATCTCATAACTAAAAAGAGCCTTTTTGAAGTTGCAGTCTTTATTTGGATGTAAGGATGGGACTGCGCTGGCATGTGCAAGATGCAAGAAGTAGAAGACTGGTCACCCACACTGTCTCAGGTCAAACAGCACTGCAGATATTTCAACTCACAATAAGTGATTGCTCCTGTATTTCTAAGCATTTCACGGGTCAAGTCACGTTTATTTGTATAGCGCATGCACAAAAAATAAAAGCAAAAAACACCATGTAAAAGCACAAAAGATAAAATGTTCAAAAGAATAAAAGTAAAATAAGTATAAGGTAAATATAATACATGAAAGCATAAGAAAACACAAAATAAATATACATCAGTAATAAAATGTAAATCATTAGCAGAAATCATCTGAAAAGATGAAATAAGTGTAAATGCTTAAAAGAATAAAAGTAAAATAAGTATAAATTATTAACAGAAAACATCTGAGAACAGTTTGGTCTTAAGTCTAGATTTGAAACTGACAACAGTAGGAGCATTTATTATGTAGGAGCATTTTTTAAACAGGTGTCCCGCGTGATGGGAATGTTGGGAGCATGAAAGTTCTGAAGAATGTTGGGCTCCACAGAATATAATGGAGGATTTTAGAATCTTACATTTTTGTAGAGCACTCTTTTGAAGAATGTTCAACAATTCACACCCTAAAGGTTAGAGATGTCAGATTGGTAAAGGGGAACCTGTCAGCTATAAACCCTGATGGACCTTAAAGGCACTTCAGGCATTGCTGTGCCCATCAACACTTTGTGCCTGCTGTTGACATGGACGTGTGTGGGCGAGTTCATTTCTCTGTGTGATTGGCAGTTTTTGAACTGCCCCGATGGGATTTGTCCGAATAAAAAGCAAGCTATCAGCACTCCTGGGCAGTGTGAACAAGGGGTCACAACCTCCAGAAGACCAGAGTGTCAGTGTCTAGCCTCGGGCTGGCTGTGCCCCCCCCCCTCTCAAACGTTCACACCAAGGGTTGTACGAAAGGACAAAAAAGAGGAAGAAGAGTGTCGTTTATTTGATGTAAATCGACTTTGACGATTTTATTATCTGATAACTCCTAGGGGCAGTCTTCCTTGGATTGGTGTACCCCTCACTTTTCATAAGAGATGACGGTACTGAAAGATAGACAGATAGATAAAGAGAGAGAGAGAGAGACTGCTGGGGAGGGAATCCGGGGTAGAGAGAGAGAGAGAGAGACTGCTGGGGTGGGTATCTGGGGCTGAGAGACAGAGAGATAGAGGGAGAGAGATAGACTGCTGGGGTGGGAATCTGGGGCTGAATGAGAGAGAGAGAGAGAGAGAGAGAGACTGTTGGGGTGGAAATCTGGGGCTGAGAGAGAGAGAGAGAGAGAGGAGAGACTGCTGGGGTGGGAATCTGGGGCTGAGAGAGAGAGACAGAGAGAGAGAGAGAGGAGAGACTGTTGGGGTGGGAATCTGGGGCTGAGAGAGAGAGACAGAGAGAGAGAGAGGAGAGACTGCTGGGGTGGGAATCCGGGGGCAGCTCAGATGGAGTCGTATGACAGATCACCCAGTCAGTGGCTCATCTGCGATAAAGCGAACAGGACCACTGTGACAGGAAGCTGCTAACAAGCGGCGCCGTCCTTTATGATGGCGATCTCGGATCTCGCTGGTAGCGAAACAGGCTCTCTTCCAAGTGTTTCCTTTCATTCCCCACTCCCCCAACCCCCACCCCCCAAACCCTCTTGTAACTCTCTCTCTCTCTCTCTCTCTCTCTGCATGCTGCCACGAAGGGATCTCAATCTGGCTGGCTGTGTAAATCGCTTTAGCCCCGGCGCAGGCCAAATACAGTATTCAGCCACAGACAGACACTGCCCCCAGCCCTCCCTCAACACACACACACACACACACACACACACACACACACATAGACACACTACACACACACACACACACACACTCACACACACACTCCACGGCCACACAGACACGTCAGACAAAATCCAGTAATGCGTAACGCTGAGCCCTCTGTTACTACAACCTCTCCAGTGCCATCTTGCTCATGCTAACATTCTGCTGCGCGGTATAGTTTCTAGATCATTCTCTCTCCCAGGGTTCTGGAAACACTCACAGGGGAAAATAGGGAGAGGGGAAAAAAAGCTGACACTAAATCTCTGTTTCAAGCGACTTTTGACCTTATATAGAATATTTACCATGTGAACCACCACTAATGTACATTATGTGCAGAACTATACATCCCTACATAGGCATAGCAATGAAAGCGTGCGTTGATCCAATGGGTTTTGTTATTGTTGCAGTCATATGCAGCGCCACCACAGACACTTGGAAAAGAAAAGACGGCCTGAAAGAAAACAGTGTCTGTCTTCGGCTCCGAGGGTGTCTCCAGCGAGCATGTCCCTACGAGTCATGCCACTCCATCCCCTACACCGAGAGAGAGAGAGAGAGAGAGAGAGAGAGAGCGAGAGCTATGCCACAGCTTGAAATTGATGGTGTCTTCCAAAACTTTTAATAGCACTTTGTTTTAGAATGAGGTGCTAAGGGTTTATTTTATGGGTTCACAAGCATTAGGAGGCAGCATATTAGCGGCTAGCCCCCACTGTGTGTACATCCATTCGGGTTATACAAGCTCACATATTTCGTGGTTTTATTGTGTCATCAACAAAATGACTCAGGTTACAAACGACGGTTACATCGTTCTAGTGTTTTTCGGGGGAAGATTCTCAACAAAGCCATCAAGCAATTAAGACATCTCAGGCATACAAAGCATGACCCCAGATGTAATAATAATTCCCAAACAGCACACACACACACACACATACAGAGGCCACCGACTCCCCGCCGCTACACCTCAGGAAACTCAAGAATGTGTCTGAGTGCGTCGAGAGATGTCGGACGTCTAAAAATATTAAGAAAGAAAAATAAGATTCCTGCCAAGGATAAGCTCCCTGGGTCTGTGCAGATCCTGCCTCACTCATCTGGACTTGAATAAATACAGTGGTTATTTAAACTGTCGTAAGTCTGGTGTCCCACCGACAGTCAAAACCCTCAGAAGTGTGTTGTGCTGTTTGGCAAGAACGTCATAAAAACACAATAATTTACGCCATGGGGGACTGATTGGAGCATCTCCCGTTGCCAGGGGTGATCAGGCCTTGGCCATTGCAACGGCCTTTCCTGTAATCGTGTGTGCAAGAAGTATTATACTTCCGTTGACTAACTTGGCAAATTAAAGATCAAGACCATGTGTGCTAAACTAACAAATTAGGGAAAATTAGCAGTTTGCTGTTGGTGTCATAGTTTACATTCACAAGTATCAATTTAACACTGTCTGTGTCTTTCTCACACTCCCTCTCTCTTTATCTTTCTCTCTCTCTCTCACTTATCCTAACTCCTCCTCTCAGACAAACCGATTAACGCGCATGATCTGTGATGACACTTACTTACATCTACTGTGAGATCGGATCACACCATGGTGGGCTGATGTGTCTGTACATACATAATCTCTCATCTGTGCTCTTTGTGGGGGGTTTCCTGCTTCTTCAAACAGCACTCTGCTGTGCCAGCAACACTGATATCATAGACATCAACCCCACTGGGAGCACTCAAGTCTCTCACATTCACACTCACACACGCGAACGCACACACACACACACACACACACACACAGACACACACACACTCACTCACCTACTCTCTCACACACACACACACACGCACACACACACACAAAACACTCACTCACACACACTCACACTGAGAGGGATTAGTCATTCAGTACACTCAATCCGCAGCGTTTGCACTGAAAGGGCGGGCAGCTGACTGGGGATAAGTGAAGGCATTCACCTGCTGTCTCCCTCTGCGCTGGGGATGGCAGCCGTCCCACCTCCTCCACGAAGGGGGGAGGCGCTGTGGGGAGGAGGTGGTGTGCTGTGAGTGCTGTGGGGGGGAGATGCTGTGCTGTGAGTGCTGTGGGGGGAGGTGCCTTGCTGTGGGGAGGAGGTGTTGTGCTGTGGGGGGGGTGCTATGCTGTGGGGGGGAGGTGGTGTGCTGTGAGTGCTGTGGGGGGAGGTGCTGTGCTGTGGGGAGGAGGTGCTGTGCTGTGGGAAGGAGGTGCTGTGCTGTGGGGGGGAGGTGCTGTGCTGAGAGTGCTGTGGGGGGAGGTGCTGTGCTGTGGGGAGGAGGTGCTGTACTGTGGGGGGAGGTGCTGTGCTGTGGGGAGGAGGTGCTGTACTGTGGGGGGGGGGGGGGTGTGCTGTGTTGTGGGAAGGAGGTGCTGTGCTGTGGGGGGGAGGTGCTGTGCTGTGAGTGCTGTGGGGGGAGGTGCTGTGCTGTGGGAAGGAGGTGCTGTGCTGTGGGGGGGAGGTGCTGTGCTGTGAGTGCTGTGGGGAGGAGGTGCTGTGCTGTGAGCGCTGATGGGGGAGAGGTGCTGTGCTGTGAGTGATGTGGGGAGGAGGTGCTGTGCTGTGGTGAGGAGGTGCTGTGTGGGGAGGAGGTGCTGTGCTGTGGGGGGGAGGTGCTGTGCTGTGAGCGCTGATGGGGGAGAGGTGCTGTGCTGTGAGTGATGTGGGGAGGAGGTGCTGTGCTGTGGTGAGGAGGTGCTGTGTGGGGAGGAGGTGCTGTGCTGTGGGGGGGAGGTGCTGTGCTGTGAGTGCTGTGGGGGGGAGGTACTGTGCTGTGGGGAGGAGGTGCTGTGCTGTGATTGCTGTGGGGAGGAGGTGCTGTGTGGGGAGGAGGTGCTGTGCTGTGGGGAGGAGGTGCTGTGTGGGGAGGAGGTGCTGTGCTGTGGGGGGGAGGTGCTGTGCTGTGAGTGCTGTGGGGAGGAGGTGCTGTGCTGTGAGTGCTGTGGGGAGGAGGTGCTGTGTGGGGAGGAGGTTGTTCTCCTCCTCGCGCTCCTCCTCTGCGCTCCTCCTGCGCCTCGGCTCTTATTTGCAGCTCTCCCTAATACCCACTTGAACTCCAGAGCAATGTCTGTTTCGCGTCCAAGGTCAATGTTAGTCGATATGAAATATGTTATTTTGGTTAGCTGTTCCTAGTAACCCGATATTATAGAATAACACAGGCTTTTGGACGTTTGACTAGAAGTGGCTTGGGGAGCCCGGAGCTGGCCTCTCTGAATGTTTGTAATAGTTCACATTTTGATCTTTCCCCTACTTGGGTCGCCGTGATTGGTGTCTCTGGATCACAGCAATTTGAGTTATTTTCGTTTCGGCCGTTTTTATAATAATAGAGTCGGAATTAGGCGGGCGCTCGGCAGGCTCCCACTAACAGTGAGTGTGCCCTCGATGGGGACGACTGAAAAATGGTCTTTGTGTGTGTGTGTGTGTGTGTGTGTGTGTGTGTGTCTGTGTGTGTGTGTGTGTGTGTATATGTGTGTGTGTGTCTGTGTGTGGTTTTGTGTGTGTGTGCTTGTGTGTGAGAGAGAGGGGAGTAGAGAGGTAGTGAGAGACGGTAAGGAAGAGAGAGAAAGAGGAAAAGAGAGAATGTGTGTGTGTGTGTTTGTCAGTGTGTGTTTCGGGGTGGATGGGGAGTGGAAGTGATGGAAGTGATTTTGTGTGGAAGAAAAAAACTGAAAGAGAATGTGTGTGTTTGTGTGTGTGTGATAATGGTTTGTCTGTTAGTGGTGTGTGTGTGTGTTTTAATGGTTTGTCTGTTAGTGGTATGTGTGTGTGCCTGTGTGCGTGTGTGTGTGGGGGTGTTAATGGTTTGTCTGTTAGTCGTGTGTGTGTGTGTGTGTGTATGTGTTTGTGCAGCAATATGAGTGCTGAGATGAGGGACAGGCATGGGAGTTGTGTGACCCAGACGTTGTTAGTCATGTCAAGATCCCACAGAACTGCAGACTAATCCAGCCAGACACTTCTCCACATCTCACTCTTCTCTCTTTATCTCTCTCTCTCTCTCTCTCTCTCTCTCTCTCTCTCTCTCTCTCTCTCTCTCTCTCTCTCTCTCTCTTTCTCTGACTCTCTCTCTCTCTCTTATTCTTTGCCAGCTAGCACACACTAGCCAACACACACGGTATTACATTCAGGCTGGAGGCAAAATCGATGCAGTTTAGCATTGTTGATGCTTTGACCGGATGAGCCAAAAATATGGGCCACATTTTAGATGCTTATATCTTGGATTATAAAAGTGATACAGAGTACCAAATATATTTTCTGTAAAGCGGACAAGATAAAAAAAAATGGTTTCCCAAAACTAGCCTTACATTTTAGATGTCTCTAATTCGCTTCTAAAGTGGTGTCCAGAGAAATAAACCTATGTATTAAGAACTCCTGAACGTCTGCTGTACAATAAATATGTTTGGAACTTTGTATCATATTTTTCTAATTCAAGGTATAAGTATTTAAAATATGTCCCACATTTTTGGCCCACCCTGTACTTTGCTAGCCTGGTAATCCAGCCCCTCATACTTCATTTCATTTTGTACAGAGGGTCTGGCCTTGCTGCCGTTGACATTCATATATTTGGACCAAGTGAATCTGAGCCAATCAGCGAACAGAGGGAGTGTTTGAGAACGATGACGTTGACTTTGTGTGCTACATTTAAATTGCAGTGCGTAGGCAGGCTATTTGCATACATGATGACCAGACGTCAGCGATTGGGTAAAGGCAGAGCCACTTGTTTTAAACTTCAGCAGAGTCCACACCTCCAGGAAGAAATTGTTTCTCTATGCAGCAAGGGCATACCCTCTGTACAAAATAAAATGAAGTACGAGGGGCTGGTTTACCAGACTAGTACTTTGCCACATGTCATTAGGCTGGCACAGACACAGCCAATACCCACTCACTGCATTCATTTGACTCTTTAAAGCAACACTAAGTAGTTTTCTGCTTCGGTCGCCCTACAGCTTGGAAGCGAAATTGTCTTTCATAGAGAACTACAAAGAGACAGCCCACTGCTCCAAACTTACTTAGTGCAGTTATAGCCCACGGAGGGTGGCAAAGCGAATTCAGAAGTTACAATGATGAACCACTGAAATTATTTAAGGTTAAAAAAGGTTTAATAAGTTCTTAGTGTTGCTTTAAAACACTCCACTGTATTCAGCTCTGGCGTGTGGCATAGCCAATGAGTAGATGGACAAACTAAGTGGTTATAAATGGGGGGCTTCACATCACAAACAACGTAACGTAAGGAAGGATGATGCTACATGGAGGTAGCCAGCTTCACACATTACTGAAGCCTGTAGGGAGATGAACCACAACATCCTCCCCTTTAAAAATGGCCATGCATAGCTTCAAACATTTCTAATTGGGGCATCTTTCCTGACTTCCTTAATAGTTATTTTGAAAATAAATGGCTGCTGGAATTGCCGTCAGTGACTCCAACCTTGACATACTACATGACCATGTTTTCAGTTGTTTGCATGTCAACATCCATCTACACAGAGGCACTTAAACATTTCCTGTTCTGACTATTTAAAGATACAAAACAATGAAAGAAAAGAAAAAGTGGAAGAGACAGACAGAAGGATGACATAGACCATTTGGCAGGCCTTTGGTGGTTGAGACGTCATCATGTAACGTGCCCTCTCTCACTCTCTGAGAGCTGCTTATCCTTGGCCGACATAATTGGTATTGTAAATATAAAGTTGGATGGACACTCTTGAATTTCGCCATGGCCTTGTTTACATAAAGTACAATTATGCTTTGCCTCTGATTTCCTGGATGTTGCACAGAGACCTGATGGAAAGACAGAGAGCCAGAGAGAGAGAGAGAGAGAGAGAGACAGAGAGAGAGAGAGAGAGAGAGAGAGAGAGGGAGCAAGGGAGGGGTCACGGAGCGGCTGTGCTTTCCACCACATAAACAGGGCAGGACACGCTCGAGTTTGCACAAACAGAAGCGGCCTGTCTCTGCGATGGCTCCCTACACTTGGAGGGTCAGAGTAGGGCAGAGGCAGCGCTGAGAGAGAGATGAAGAGAGAGAAAGAGAGGAAGAGGGATAAAGAGAGAGAGAAAGAGGGATAAAAAGAGAAAGAGGATGAAAGAGAAAGAGGAGTAGGAAGAGAGAAAGAGGAATAAAGAGAGAGAGAAAGAAAGAGGGAGAAAGAGAAAGAGGAGTAGAAAGAGATGGATAGACAGAGACAGAGAGAGAGAGAGAGACTGCCAGGATGAAGGGGTGCAGTGGTTGTGAGGTCGACCCACGGCCCACACAAACATACTCCACAACCAGGCACATTCCTCTTTTAAGTGTGTGTGTGTGTGTGTGTGTGTGTGTGTCTGTTTTTTTGTTGTTTTTGTGGTGATGTCTTGCTCTGGAGGGCTTGTTGTTAGTGGTAGTGTTGAGAGATTTGGTGTGTCCTTGAGTTTATTTGTGGTCTAATTGCTGCATTGAGATTTTTTTTGTTTTCTTTTTTCTGTTTTCTTTTTTTGTCAGTAGCTCCTTTTCATCACTGAGCCCGCACTTCACCTCTCAAATCTGTGCTGTGCTCTCATTCAGTGGTTGTTTTAAATGAACTTGAGAAATTTGAGCTGGGAAAACATCCTTAACTTACAGTAACCTTGCTTTTACCACCTTGCTTCCTCTTAATGTCCTAGTTGTTGTCTCATGAAGTCCTGTGTGGAGTTATCATTGTTTGGGGGATTTGAGGATTTTTTTGGGGTGGGGGGTGGGGGTGCATCCTCAGTTTACCTAACCACCTGGCTTCCTCTGAAGGTCTTAGCTCATATTCCCTAAAGCCTGTTTTAGGAGTTATCATTCTTTGTGGTCTTTGTGGGTGTGGTGTTTGAGTGTGTGTGTGTGTGTGTATGTGGTGTTTGAGTGAGTGTGTGTGTGTGTGTGTAGGGGGGATAGTGGGTGGCTCCTCAGTGCACCTCGTCACCTTGCTTCCTCTGAAAGCCCTTTGTACACTTGTAATTTTTTTTGTCCTTTTTTTCTTGCATTCTTGCAGTGCCTTGCCACCTTGCTTCCTGCAAATGTCTTTCTGATATTTCCTGAAGGCTCTCTGCGAAGTTATCATACTTTGTCTTTTTAGCATCGGTGAGTGGGTGGTGGATGCATCCTCAGTGCCACTCCTAACCTTGCTTCCTCTAAACGTCATAGTTGCTGTTCCCAAAAGCCCTCCGTGGACTTATCATTCTTTGTCTGGGGAAGTTTTTTTTGGGCGGTGGTGGTGGTGAGGTCGGGTTTGGTGGTGGGGGGTTATCCTCACTGTTCCTCAGCACCTTGCTTCCTCCAAATGTGTGTGTGGGTGCCGGCAGAAGCCCCTGTGCGGGTGGAGATAAGATCAGGGTGGGCTCCTGATGAATGGGAGGAGGAAGCAGGCTTCAGGGCCACTTCCTGTCTGACCGACTGCACGGCCTCTCTCTCTCTCTCTCTCTCTCTCTCTCTCTCTCTCTCTCTCCCTCTCTCTCTCTGTCTGTCTCTCTCTCGCTCGCCAGCCACACGGCCTTTCTCTCTCTCTCTCTCTCTCTCTCTCTCTCTCTCTGTCTCTCTCTCGCTCGCCGGCCGCACGGCCTCTCTCTCTCTCTCTCTCTCTCTCTCTCTCCCTCTCTCTCTCTGTCTGTCTCTCTCTCGCTCGCCAGCCACACGGCCTCTCTCTCTCTCTCTCTCTCTCTTTCTCTCTCTCGCTCTCTCTCTCTCTCTGTCTCTCTCTCGCTCGCCGGCCGCACGGCCTTTCTCTCTCCCTCTCTCTCTCTCTCTCTCTCTCTCTCTCTCTCTCTCTCGCCGGCCGACCAGCTCAGGGCTCTGAGCAGCAGCTGCAGAGGCATGTGTGAGGCTCTCATCAGTCATACTCCAGTTTATCCTAACACACACACCCACACACACACACACACACATGCACATAGACACACATATACACACACACAGGCACTCGCGCACACACACACACACACAGATACACACAGAGGCACGTGCACATACATATATCAATACACATACACATACACGTACTGTACACTCACACACACACACATAAACACACACGCTTTGAGTGATGGATTTTGGTCCATTTTCACACATTTCCATCCTGTGTTGTGTGGGTTAGAATCTGTCCTTTTCCTAACCTTAGTGTGTGATTCACAGCAAAGCCTCTGGCTTTGATCTCTAAGGCCTAGTGGACTACACAGTGATATGTGCATTTGCCGCACTGTGCTTTACTATTTTTGTGGGCATGCACATTCTGAGTAGAGGCCATCTTTTGACGTAAATTCTGTGCAGAGTTTTGTAAATGTGGCCCCTCTTGATTTTGCATAACATGTGATTTGTACCTTTACCACACTTTACAGTTACTTAAGCTCAATTAAAAAAACTGGGCTCATTTTGTCAAAACACTACACACAGTTAACACAACCATACGCTCAATTCACAGAACACCCCAGATCTCTTGCAAAATGATATTCTTCTTTCAAAACTATACACTTACTTATAAAAATGCTACTTTGTCGCCAAATCGCACACACATGATTCATATGACCTATTTGTGTTTGAGTGAGTTACACACTATGGCAATGAATCCTAAACACTTTGTTACATTCTGACTTCTCTAATGACATAATCTGGGTTGCATTTTTTCAGTAATATTGATAAATGACGAATACATTCACAAAACACAACACATGACTAATACTGCTCACTAAATATATTTTAATATTTTACTTTGAATGCAAATTCAGTCAATATGCTGAAGTATTTGCTTGTTGCATGGTTGCACATTATAAATTGAAAGACACGTTTCTAAAAAGAACAATGTTCACAGTAAACATGGTAAAACACAGTAAAGTATTGTTGCAGACAAAAAGCAACTGTAAGCAGAATCTCTGTCCAATTTGGTGGCATTTCTCAACCTATGGTTTTCAAGGCAGTCAACCAATGTCATTCGTATGTGATCAATTTAGTCTCTGCCTTCTGTGTCCATGCTCCCCTCCCATTATACCTTGCAGTGACAGTATTTATGTCTTCCTTTTGTTACCCCTCACTCTCTCTCTCATCTTCACTGTCCCTCTTTCGCTTGCTCTTGCTACAACACTGCCTTACATTTCTGTTCAAGTCAGGGTAATTCCCCTATTTTACAGTGTTTAAGCCTGATTGTTGAGTTTTGCATTTTGGCCCTTAGTCTTCTGGTACCTGACGATTGTGTTTAACCAGTTGGCTGCAAAGGTGTGGTCAATTGGTAGCTAGTATTTAGAAATTGAAAGAATGTGACATTACAATATAAGCACGTGTGTAACGCATATAAGTGTGTTTAATGTTTTGCAAATCACTGTGTGTCGTGTTTTGGAAAAAGTGTGAAGCTGAAAATGTGTTTAGAGTGGTGCTAATCTGAGCCGATGTTTTGTTGTTTGAGTGTTAGGTTTCATTAACAGTGGGAAACTTTATATTTTAGTGTGTAAGCAAACATAAAAAACTGTAATAGAAACCTCCAGCCAGGTTGAATGCTATGTGATTTGTACATTCATCACACTATACTATCTTTGCTAGAAACCCCCAGCCAGTTTTAATGATATGTGATGTGTGCATTCATTGCACTATACTGTACGTCTGCTACAAAGACATCCCTGGCTAGCTGAAATGATATGTAGTATTTACAGAGGTCACACAGGCATAATATCATACACGGACCACGCTTTTTTTTTGCGGCATCAGCAGATCTCAAACCAGCCAATGATGGTGAGCTCCTAATTTCAAACCGACATTCTCGTCCTGTCAATTCCATTAGCGATCCATACTCCCGCTGTCATTTGCGTTGGCCCAAGGTGCGTTCGATAATTCTGAAATGCGCGGAGAGGGAAAAAAAATAAAAGCGAAATGCGCCTATTCATTATCCCCTCAGTCACATTGAGTTGCGCTGAAGGTTTTCAATTGAGGCTGACACCTACACGATGGGAATCATTCCACAGCGGCGTGTGTATTAAGGTCACTCTGTAAAGAAACGTCCATAATGCAATTGCTGGTGACAGTTAACTCGCCTTCCCCTCCGTTTATTTATTTATTTATTTATTTTTATTTTACATCAGTGGCCTGTTTTTTAGTCTCTCTGGGAGCGAGAGTGAGTGAGAAAGAGAGAGATTTCATGGGGTACTTAATCGTCTAGTTCACACTCCGGCAAGCTTTCGGCAGTTTTTTGCTATCTGGGCTGTTTTACTCTCTGCACTGATGTGCTGTGTCTTTTTTCTCTAGCAGAGCAGAGGGCTAATAGGCTGGCTATTCCCAGAGAGTAAAAATGTGTCTGAAAAAATACACTCAGGGAAATGAAATGAATAAAACACAGATAGGATGATATAGCATTTGCTTGAAGGGGAAACAGAGCCACCTTTCTCTGCACCAAGATCTCAGATTCAGTATTGCCAAAAACACTACTCCCAGACTCGATGTTTACTTCACATGTGCCCATCCACTCATGGCACAAGAAGACCAGAGTCCTAACAGTGCAATCCATCACGGTGTACGATGTTGTCAGGTGACGCCATTTTGCCATGTTCCGACGTACACCGTCACAGGGGCGTGTAGGAACTGGCAGTGGTGAGGGTGCCGAAATGCTAATTAGCTTTAATCGTGCGGCGCATATACGAGCCGTTTGTTTAGGGTGTCACCGCCTGACTGGGTCCGTGAGTCATCACTGTCGTAAAGTCTTCCAGCGACCCTGAAGGAACAAATGACAGACAGACTTATAAGGTGAGGCTCCTGAGGTACAGATCCAAGTGGTGTGTGTGTGTGTGTGTGTGTGTGTGTGTGTGTGTGCGCGCGCGCGCGTGTGTGTGTGTGTGTGTGTAGGAGAGAGAGAGAGAGAGAGAGACAGAGAGAGAGAAACAGAGAGAGAGAGAGAGAGAGAGAGAGAGAGAGAGAGAGAGAGAGAGAGAGAGACAGACAGGCAGACAGAGAGACAGAGACAGAGAGATAGAGAGTGAGACAGAGCATGAGAGGAAGAGGGTGGTGTGTGTATGTGTGTGTATGTAGGAGAGAGATAGAGAGAGACAGACAGGGAGACAGAGAGACAGGGAGAGAGAAAGGGAGGGGTGGCTTGCGTATGTGTGTGTGTGTGTGCATCTGTTTGTGTCTGTATATGTGTGTGCACATGTGCGTATGCATTTGTGTATGTGTATGTGTGAGAGTGTGTGAGAATGGCTTACCCTGCATGGACTATTTCTCATTATCCAGCTTGCCAAAACCGACTCGTCAGACTTTGCTGAGTTTATTCCCTACACTTATTTCATCCCACTGCCTTTGAAATATCAGTCAAATAAATTGAGTCAAATTTAATGTACCGTATGAAAATGATGTACACAATTTAGTCCCTGTTGGGTTTTATTTACACTTTTAATTAAACTGAGGGTAATACCATAAGTAGTATCAGGCCAGTTCTTTGCAGCAGTGCAGTTGGCTCCAGGACTGTAGTGGAAGGTAAACGCAAGTAAACAGAGTTCACCCTCCTCTCAGCTTTTAGAAACATGAGTTTATCCACCTCTCAACTAAGGCTGCTCGATTATGGAAAAAATCTGAATCACGATTATTTAGGCCAAAACTGAAATCACGATTATTCAAACGATTATTTTGTTTTCCTCAGTAACATGCTTCATTTATTGAAAATGTATTCAAAAACATTTCGAAAAAACATTCTTGTACCTTCGGATTTTCCCTAATACCTTTCTTCGTAAACATTAGTAAGTCTCCTTTGATGTCTAATGTACAAACAGTAGAAATGTCTAATGTATACATCTAAAGTACAGTACAAACAGTAGAAAATACTGTTGTTGTTGCCCTCGATTTTATTTGTTTTGAGATCGTTTGGCCCTGAAATCGTTATCACGATTAGAATTCGATTCATTGAGCAGTCCTACTCTCAACAGAGTCTATTCACCTCATCATAGGGTTTATGCACCAAACACCAAACAATTTCTGACGCTCCAAAATCACACTACATCATCTGTATTTACATATATGTGCATTAGGGACTACTTCATACCACTAGTAATGTTCCAACAGGTTTTTGATGGCTTATCTGTATCTGATGCCAGCATGTCCAGGAGTCAGATTTGCAGGCAAAGGGTCACAGGTTCTTCACAAGCTCTCTCCTCCATCCTTCCCTGTGACTGAGGTGAGGCCCTGAGCTTGGCACAATCCCCACACACTGCTCCCCGAGCGCCGTTGTCATGGCTGCACTGCAGAGGTTGAATTTCGCGTGCTTTGGTGTGTTGTGTGATCCCAATGACAAATGGGAATCACTTCACCTCACCTCACCTCACCTCACCGTGATGACCAAATTTATAGTTTACCCTGCTCTTATTTTACCACTACACACTGGGTTGGCGCATAGTGTTATGAGCCCCTTGGGAAGAAGTATGTTGGCAGGTCTGGGATCAGTCTGGTGCCCGGTGAAGCGTTTTGTTTTCTGTACAGTAGCTTTGGCAGCGTATCACCCTAGTACTGCACTGTGCTCCGTGGTCAGATGGAAGACCTGTTGTAGACATTTCTATTCAGGTTGTGTTTCAAAGGCCTAGGCACGGATATGTTTGTTGTTTGTTTGTGCCGTTCTGTGTCCCCTGTGTAGGCATGTGTGTGTGTGTCCGTGTGTGTGTGTGTGGGTTTGTTTTGTGACAGTGCGTGTATATTTGTGTGTATGATTGTTTTCGTGTGTCTGTATGTGTGTGTGTATGTATTAGAGAGCTTGTTTGTTTTGTGTGTGTATGTGTGTGTGTGGTGTGTGTGTGTGTGTATGTGTGTGTGTGGGTGTGTGTGTGTGTGTGTGTATGTGTGTGTGTGGGTGTGTGTGTGTGGTCATGGTTGTGAAGGCCAAATGTCCTCACAACGATAGGAAAACTAGAAAAAAAAATGATGATGGTCCTCACAACAGTATTTTCTTGGCCATTTTGTTCTTATTGGTTATTGGTTACTGTGGTCCGGGCACAGTTAAGCATTCTTTAGTTATATATGAATGGGAGTCAATGGAAGGTCCTCACAAGCATAGAAAAACAAACGTGTGTGTGTGTGTGTGTGTGTGTAGGTGTGTGTGTGTGTGTGTGTGTGTGGGTTGTGGCTATGGGTGTGTCTCATAGAGATGTAACTCACTGGCAGAGGGGAAGTGTCATCTGAGCTTGCAGGCAGATTGTGCAGGGGAGGATGTGTGCACTGGCATGGGAAGCCAAAGGAATGTGGGCAACACGTTCTATGAAGCTTCATAAGACTCTGTAAACACATTCATAAAAGGTTATAATGCCTTCATAAAGCCTAATAAAAATAAAATAAAAAAATAAATAAAAAAGAAAGTGTGTTGTATAGGCAACTGTTCAATGACAATAACATTCTTGAAGTCTTAATAATGGTTGAAATTAGTATTCATAACTATTTATACATACTCATGACTGCCCTCATAAGCCAGGTAAAGTGTTATAACCAAGAATGCACTTGAAGTTGGAATATGGCTTAAAACATAGCATTTATAACATAGCATAATGCCTTAGGAGTACAGTCATGAGTTTGCATAAATAGTTATGAATGCTTTACATACTTGATGAATGCATTATAAGCCTTTATGAATGTGTTTATAGAGTCATATGAATACAAGCTTCATAGAAAGAATGTAAATGTGTCACCATGGTGGCTTGTTCCAGTTAGTGACGTTGCCACGGTGGCCTTCCCCAGAGCCCAGGGCTCGACCTTGGGAGCTGTGGATTGTGTGTGTGTGTGTGTGTGTGTGTGTGCCTGTGTGTGTGTGAATATGACTGTTAGGTAGCGTGTAAAGAAGTTTTTCAGTTTGAATGTGTGTGTGGGGGTTAATGGGTTTGTGTGTGTGTGTGTGTGTGTGTGTGTTTCAGAGAGAGGCAGAGCAAGAGAGACAGGTATGCCTTTCAAGACACAGAATGACTTTGTGTGTGAGTATGTGTCTATGCTAGTGCATGTGTGAGTGTGTATGTGTATGAGAAAGTGGACGTGTGTGTATATGAGTATCTATGTGTGTGTGTGTGTGTGTGTGGTGTGCATCTTAAGCAGGCTAGTGGTGGTGTGTGTGTGCTGGCTGACGTTTGCTCTGCCTGTGCGCTCTGACAGGATGATATAAGGCCTTGCAAGAGCGATCAATATTCCACGAGATTCGCGGTGGGGAAAAAAGGGAAGCAAGGCAGGCCGGTGTGCCCAGCTGGAGTAATGCGGATCAAGGTGGAAGGGGAATGCACCACATTAATCAGGGCTCCTTCACCTTTTCTCTTCCCTCTCTCTCTTTCTCTCTCCCTCTCTCTTTGTCACTCTGTCTTTCTCTCTCTGCCTTTGTCTCTCTCTTTCTTTTTCTATCTCTCTCTCTCTCTTTGGTTTTCTCGCTCATTCTTTCTTTATCTTCTTTCTCTCTTTTTTTTTCTGACATCTCTTGTGATCACTCTGTCATTCATTTCCCTTCTCATTTATTTTCCACTTTCCACACTCGCTCTCTTCTTCTCTCTTCCTCTTTTCATCTTTTTTTCTCTCTCCGTCTCTCTCTTTTGTCTGTCTCCCACTCCGTTTAATGCACACACACACACACACACACACACACACACACACACACACATACTTGTTTTTACCACATTGTGGGATGACCTGACAGGACACCACCTTCTGGGTGCCACCCTTTCTATACATTGTATAGCTCTGAGAAAAATCAGGCATGACCAGATGCACTTCAGCAGCATGAATATCACTTCAAATTAACAAAATTAATTACTTGAGTCCAGACCTGACTGAGTCATCCCATATGGGGATGTCTCAGGTATTACTATTTTCTGGGGAACATAAACACACATCTCAGGTTTTACTATTCTTCTGAGGAACATCTTAACACACTGCTCAGGTATACCATTCTTCTGGGGAACAGCTGTTCTGACATTACTAGACAGGACCCTTATCGGGTGCGATGATCAACAGACAGACACCTGGCCCACAGGCTGACCATGGCCCTAGTCTAGATTGATGTGTGGTAGGTGATATGTCCTATGGTCATTAAAGTAGGTTAGGTGAAATCATTTTGGATCACGTATGGTGCAAGCATTATAGGCAAGGTTTGTATGCTATGCTATGTATATTTGATACTCTATTTACTACCTATTTGTCACTAGGCAACTGCAACACTCAACACCCTAGGGATTAATAACAGTGAGGTTTCTACACATGAAGTGGATTAGAGGTTGTATTTCTGCAGCAAGGTAGTCAAGGCAAGTGTGAACACTGGACCAAAGCATACCATTTGGCACCACTTAATAATGGAAACTCTGGAAAGGATCAGTGGACACAAAAGCTCGATCAGACGAGCTGATCCGAACCATCACTTCATAGAAGATGCTCATAGTGTCTCATCCCTGCATTTTCAGGGTATTGAACAAGCAAAGTTGCCCAGAGGTGGTGACATTGATAGGAGATTGTGCCAAAGGGAACCATTTTGGATACACACCCTGGATTGACTGTATCCAAAAGTATGTATTACAATGTGTTATACAGATAAATTGGAAGAAGTGTGCTTTATGATGACTGTACGTTTGATGTCTATGCATGTCTCTACACCTGGTTGAACATTTTTTCTTTGTTTTAAACAAAAACAAACAGCTCCCAGTGCCCTTGTGTTTGCACAGCACACAACAAAATTTGCTCTGCATTTTAGACATTACATACGTGAGCAGGGGGCAGCCATGACATCCGAGCCCAGAGAGTAGTGTGTAGGAACAGTACCATGCTCACGGTACCTTAGTGGCACAACAGGCAGTTGCTCGATTTGAACCTGCAATCCTACAGTCACAAGTCTGATACCTTAACCGCCAGGCCACCACTGCTTTTTGTGTTCTGTATTATTTTTTTGGTTCCTTCTATTGTGTTTGGACAGTGGCAGTCTACATTGTTAATGTAACTTCACCCCATTGTAAGCCAAATGAATGGACATCTGTACCTAAAAAACACTAAAAATATGTCTACAGAACCACAACGTCCAGTTCTTGAGTAATCCCAGAGAGATGTCTGCCATTATCTGATTACACTGACTCAACTCTAGGCTGATTACACAGAGAACTCCAGATATAAGATGAACTGCTTTGTATGTAGTGTGCAATGCCCTGATGGTCTCGACAGAAAGCTTGGAAAGAATTAAACACAAACTTTTTTGTTTGAATTGATCTGTGCAAAGATTTTTTGTTTACACGTGAAGTAGAAAAATGTCACCCAAACATACTTGAACTACACTTGAACAGAGCTCTTTATTAAGTGTCAAAGACCCATGTACTGTCTGACTGAATGAACTCACATACGGCACATCACATATGGCACTAGCCTAGTTAACCAGCCCCGCGTACTTCACTTTGTTCTGTACATAGGATCTGGCACTGCTGTATTGAGAAGCTCTTTGTCCGGTAGAATCCTTACCGGCCCAATCAGCGAACAGATGGAGTGTTCGTGAGCGATGATGTTGATTGTGTGCGCTACATTTCACTTGTAGTCTATCTGTGGATGTAGCTTGGCAGTGGCAGCGGAGAACGAAGTAAGCAAGGCTATTCAGTCTTCTTGCTCCGACTTAAATTGCTTGATATTCTGAAGCGTTGCCAAAACAGACTGAATGGCCTTGCCTACTTTGTTCTCTGTTGCCAAGTGAAATGTAGCGTGCACTATCAACATACTCCCTCTGTACGCCGATTGGGCAAAGAGCTTCTCAATACAGCAGTGTCAGACCCTATGTACAGAATGAAGTTATGTAAGAGGGGCTTGTTTACCAGGCTAATATGGCACACCATCACATATGGCAAAAACTATGGCACACTACAGCCCATTTTAGCTTAACTGTGCTGGCAATTAAACGTTGCCAGGATTGATTCTGAAAAAAAAAAAACTTATACTTTCCTCTTTAGTGCTGTAATTCTATTTTTGATATAAAATTTGATTGCCTTCCAGTCTCTATTTTTCAGCGCTTTTGGATCTGATTTAGGGCACCTGTCACAATCATCCTTCCCAGGAACGCTACAAGTGTGAATGAAATTGATCATGTGCCTTTCCACTGCATTTATCTCTTCTTTCTCCCAGAGCCGCCTCTTCTGTGGCTTGCGAGCTAAAAAAGAAATAACAAATATAATAAATTAGTTTAGCACAGCAATTGTAAAGTTTGGCTGAAATAAAGCACAATATACAACATAGTTCATCACAAACACCCACAGTCTCAAATGCGTCTTGGCCAATCACAATACATGGTTGGGACTATCATATACATGTTCACTAATGTGAACAGTAATGTGAGTTTTAGGAACTGCAGTTCTTAGTAAAGTTCATTAAACTCAATATATAATAAATTGAATAGATTAACTATTGTATTTTGTGGCCTATGTCAGTGTATGAAGTGTCATTATCAAGAGTAGAGAAGCTAGAAAGGGTGGTTAATGCAAATGTGAAAAGGTGGTTAGGTGTTCCACAGTGTCTAAGCAGTGTAGCTTTGTATGGAAAGGGCATACACTTCAGCTGCCAAAAAACAGCCTGGTAGAAGAATTCAACTGTGCTAATGTTAGGACAGAGCTATAGTTATCAGGGAGTAAGGACAGGATAGGTAGTAGACTGGCTCCCTAACCCGAGCAAAGAGCGAAAGTGGAAACCAAAGGTAGCAGTGCAGAAGGCAGAGGCAGCCCTTATGCATGGAGAGATGTACACCAGCGAAGCCAACTTAGAGAAAGGTAGATCAGAAGGAGAAAAGGAGGTTAGTTGAAGAACAGATGCGCAGGCAAGAAGAGGCTAGCAGACAGGTAAAAGCTGTCGCACTAGCAAAGCAGGGTCAGTGGTTGACTTGGGAACGAGTACAGAGAAAACAGATTACTTGGAGGGAATTGTGGAGTATGGAATCTAGCAGGCTAAAGTTTCTCTTGGGAGCGACCTACAATGTTTTGCAAACGCCAGATAACCTTAGGCTCTATAAAACTTCTGTATTATATACAATACACGGCTTTATACGCATCATTTCTACAGAAGTCTCTGCAAAATTTTACTACAGCACTAACTGTAGGCTGTGTGTAGAGCAAATCGGGCAAGGTGGGCACGTGGCATCACAATGGTGGCTTCCCATCGTGATGTCAGCCATCAATTGCGATGGACAATGGTATCGCCCGTCGGCCCAACCCCATTCAACAAGAAACCCATGTATGTACTTCCTCAAAGAAGTACTGTATCTGAACTACAACTGTGCACCATCTATTGCTGTTCTGGGGAACACCTTAACACAATTCTCAGGTATACTGTTCTTCTGGGGAACACCTTAACACACTTCTCAGGTATATTTTTCTCCTGGGGAACACCTTAAAGGAGAACTTTGGTGTAAAATGAAAACTGGCATGTTAAAACATCATACCGAGTTGGTACGTTTGCTGAGGGGCAAAATTGAGTTAGCCTGTTCAGAACTTAACTATTTTTTACCGTTTGTCCCACAAGGCTAACAATGGAAGTGGTAGCTGCCCTTAGACGAAGCATGAAGAGTACGCTGTTATTAAACCATTAAAACTACCGATGGAGTGTGGAGTTTCTTCGAGCTGTTTTAATGGTTTAATAATAGCGTACTCTTCATGCTTTGTTTAAGGGCACCTACCACTTCCATTGTTAGCCTTCTGGGACAAACGGTAAAAAATAGTAAAGTTCTGAATGCAACAGGCTAACTAAGTTTTGCTCCTCAGCAAACATACCAACTCGGTATGAGGTTTTAACATGCCAATTTTCATTTTACACCGAATTTCTCCTTTAAGGTGTTCCCCAGAAGAACAATATACCTGAGAAGTGTGTTAAGGTGTTCCCCAGGAGATCAGTATATCTGGGAAGTGTGTTAAGGTGTTCCCCAGGAGAACAATATACCTGAGAAGAATCGTATTGTGGCGTATCGTATCGTGAAGTCCTTGGCAATAACCACCCCTACCCCTAGTACACGCTGCTTGATCTACATTTCAAAGTGGGGACTGTTAAGACAAATTAAAATACTTAGGTAATCACTGGTGGAGAGGAGGAGGATGGACAGAATGAAAATTGTCCTTGAAAACTCCTCACTATGATGAGCTGTGGCAGATGGGGAGCACCTTCAGCCATAAGCTCATCCCTCCCAAGTGCAAAACGGAGCGGTTCAAGTGCGCCTTACTGCCAACAGCCATAAGGCTGTCCAGCAGCACCTAAACACCCCCTCCATTCGATTCTCAGACTGGGAACCTGCACTGAATTTCTGCTTTTGAGGCTGACTCGCATCAGGAACTATTAAATGACAAGATGAACATTACAAGTACTTTTGTTAATTAAAAATTCATGTAGAATCCCAGTTGATATACAAACAATAGCACAAAGAGGTGGACATATACACGCTTAGATGGTTGTATGAAACTCACAATTAAGACGGTTGACTGGGGCAAAAAGAGTTGAGAAAAGGGATGGCGTTGCATGCGCTCAATGGCGGCATAGGACGCCGTGATGACATGCTTACCATGCGCGGCATCACAAAAGCTATAGCAGCTGTCTGTTTAATCTGATATGAGAGTTGTGTGAGTGTTGAGGACGCATCAAGGTCTTTGTTTTAAAGCCATTTGATGATGCCACAGGACATTACATTACACTTAGCTGATGTTCTTATCCGAAGCGACTTACAATGGACAATGGTATTGCTCATCAGCCCAACCTGATTCAACAGGAAACCCATCTGTGTACTTCCTCAAGGAAGTACTGTGCCTGAACTACAACTGTGAACAATTTATCGCTGTTCTTCTGGGAAACACCTTAACACACTTCTCAGGTATATGGTTCTTCTGGGGAACAGCTTAACACACTTCTCAGGTATACTGTTCTTCTGGGGAAGACCTTAAAGGAGAACTTCGGTGTAAAATGAAAATTGGCATGTTAAAACATCATACAGAGTTGGTACGTTTGCTGAGGGGCAAAATTGAGTTAGTCTTGTGGGACAAACGGTAAAAAATGGTTAAGTTCTGAACAGGCTAACAATGGAAGTGGTAGGTGCCCTTAGACGAAGCATGAAGATTACGCTATTATTAAACCATTAAAACAGCTCGAAGAAACTCCACACTCCATCGGTAGTTTTTATGGTTTAATAATAGCGTACTCTTCATGCTTTGTCTAAGGGCACCTACCACTTTCCATTGTTAGCCTTCTGGGACAAATGGTAAAAAATTGTAAAGTTCTGAATGCAACAGGCTAACTCAGTTTTGCTCCTCAGCAAACATACCAACTCAGTATGAGGTTTTAACATGCCAATTTTCATTTTACACCGAATTTCTCCTTTAAGGTGTTCCCCAGGAGAACAATACATCTGGGAAGTGTGTTAAGGTGTTCCCCAGAAGAACAGTATACCTGAGAAGTGTGTTAAGGAACACCGAATTTCTCCTTTAACACACTTCTCAGGTATACTGTTCTTCAGAGGAACACCTTAAAACACTGGTTTGTTAACCATAAATGCTGACGCCTGAATCTTTCAGGTATACAGCCCTCCTGGGGATGCCTTTAACACACGCTGCTTGATCTACATTTCAAAGTGGGGACTGTTAGGACAAATTAAAATACTTAGGTAATCACTGGTGGAGAGGAGGAGGATGGACAGAATGAAAATTGTCCTTGAAAACTCCTCATCTATGGGCTCTGTGGCAGATGGGGAGCACCTCCCAAGTGCAAAACAGAGCGGTTCAAGTGCGCCTTAGTGCCAACAGCCATAAGACTGTCCAGCAGTACCTAAACACCCCCTCCTTTCCATTCGCAGACTGGGAACCTCCCCCTTCTTTCACTTGTCACTGTATGTATATTGGGTTCACTATTCAGTACGCTTATGTCACTCTGCAAATATAATGTCTTTGGCACATTTAAAATATCCTTACCGGACTTTGTCTTCTGAAGAGGCATCTCATCTCCATCGGAATCGGCACTGAATTTCTGCTTTTGAGGCTGACTCACATCAGGAACTATTAAATGACAAGATGAACATTACAAGTACTTTTGTTACTTGAAAATTCATGTATGTAGAATTCCAGCCGACATGAGAATCACAGACTGAAAAGATTTCTATCTATATACATAGCTATAGCAGCTGTCTGTTTAATCTGATATGACAGCTGTATTTTCAAGCTATTTGATGATGCCACAGGACATTACATTACATTATTACATTGCACTTAGCTGACACTCTTATCCAGAGAGACTCACAGATATTTACAGGGCTTCAGTTACCGTCCCTGGAACAGTGTGGGGTTATATGCCTTGCTCAAGGGCATTTTAACCATGGGTAGGGCAGGATTCAAACCAGCAACCCTCCAATCCCAAGGTTTGCTAGATTTACAGTATGATTACTGTGTGTCTGCTGTTTCTCTACCTGTGATGGAAATGTTTGGACCTGTGCCGCTGTCTTTTTAAACTTTAATAGATAGTTTGATTGCATGCAAGTAAAAGGGGTATTTATTATGATCACATTTCAGCTTTTTAAATGACCTACTGCCACCCAGATTAGGGACAAAGTTTTGGATATATTTTAAAAGCACATACAAGCTAAAATATTCCTGTAACCCAAGATATTCATGTACAAAGTAACATCAAAACACATACCTTCCATATCCTGTCCACACGCCACCTCTGCAAGGTCATCTTCAGACTCAGGATGCTTGTCCAACTGGATTGTTTCTAAACAGGTATAAAATACAATACAATGTAGTCCTTAAGCATTAGGATGATGTTTCTGCTTAAGTCAACTGTTGTGATTTTGACCTTTAAATGAGCACAATATACCATTCGGATCAATGTCGATTTGCTCAAGGCTCTTGCCTTGGAACTCCGCAAGGTGTCCCTGCTCCATGGCCATCAGGATTTCACTGATCTGGACAAGTTGAAGGGTGCCCTCCGGTAACCAATAAAACTGCCGATGCACTCTGATGTCATGACCCATGAAATCCGCCAGCTGGTCAAGCTCTGTCTCCTGAAGGTTTAGTACCTTAGATAAGGTAGCCATGTGCTTCCTCAGTCTTGTTGAGGTGAGTGAGAGAGGATTCTTGACATCACAGCGTTGGACAAGCTGCCGGATGCAATCTGACCCTCTGTAGTCAGATCCATCAGGAATGTTCTCTTTCATCTTCAAGAAATAATTCAAACAGTTAAGATACACACCACAAATACACTCCTCATCCTTACAATTCTCCCACTCTAACAAACTATTAAAGAGTCAGCATTCTGCTCATCATGACAAGTAGTACCTGTACTGTTCCTTAAACAGAAGTCAGCCTGGTGGGACCAGCCAGACAGCATTGTTTAATAGTTCTCCATTATGATGCAATATGCTAGCCTGGTAAACCCGCCCCTCGTACTTCATTTCATTTTGTACAGAGGGTCTGGACCGGAATCTCTTGAGGGTCATTTAGTCGGCCCTAGCAGGACCGATCCAATCAGCGAACAGAAGGTGTGTTTGTTAGCGGTGACGTTTACCTTGTGTGATACATTTGAATTATAGTGCGTAGGTAGGCTAATTGCATACTTGACGACCAGGCGTTAGCGAATGGGTAAAGGCAGAGGTTAGTTTTAAACTTCAGTCGTTTCTGACGGTGTCTGGTCCAGACCCTCTGTAAAAAATGAAATGAAGTACGAGGGGCTGGTTTACCAGGCTAGCAATATGCAGCACATTAAGGGTGGATAGTTACCCAGAGCGACGTCAACACTATGTCTGGCAGTGGGGAGACGAAGGCAGCTGGGCACCAAAGTAGGAGAAAGAGGTGAGCGGCTCTAACGTGCCAACAGTCGGTACCCATGGACAACAACGTGCTGTTACCTCAGAGCAGACAACGAATGACCTTACTAGACTCACCACGCAACTGTTACCAAGATTTGTGAAAGGTTCTGTAGCGAGAACGATTTCTGTAGACAGGCCTTCTAACACTGTCTCCAGAAGACGACATACTGTTACGATACATGCTTTACAGCACCATTCGCAACAATGGGCATTAACGTGCCCATATAAACAGGATTGGGTCATTAAAAGCACATGCAAGGAGCTAACGCAACTTAAGGATGACTGAAACGGTCACCAAATGCATCCATGTAACCCAGACCTTAGGCTGGGACAACAACTTGTTTCTAGTGAAATTGGCTTTGGGTCCACCACCTTCCTAGATAGAAGAACAGAGGGGTGGTAAATCCAAAGCCAACTTCACTGGACACAATTTGTTTATGTAAAGAGGATAGGTGGCGGAACCAAGAGCTTACAAGTGCAAATAAACAGGTAGCGAATGGTTACCAGGCGTTTTCCCGGGCAGACGACGCCCGTGCCTCACTTGAAGAACGCAACATGGCTGGGTTTGCCAACCAGAGGTCTGTCTCGTGTTCAAGGGAGTGTATGCATACAACCAGTCACATAGTCATACTGTTACATACATCATTTGACCACTCAACTAAACACAGTACTTGGCAATGACTGACATTTGTTGGTGGGACTTACAAAGATGCTTTTGGTCCTCCTAAGCCTTGGCACAATCGTTTGTCGATCATCATCTCCATGTTTCACACTGGAGTCGGAAAGATCAAGTCCAAAAGGAATCTTCTCTTTGCTCTTCAATAAACACAGCTGAAAACAGTTTAAACAAACATTATATTATATATTGTAACTAATAGTTACTGATCTTTATTGCTTACATTAATAATTAAGATGACATTTTATTCTGACTGAATCTAGATCAGAGGTCTGTAATACAGGTCCTGGAGAGCTACTGTATGTGCAGGCTTTCAAAATGTCATCTAATACACATGTATATTTGGGTGATTAAGGACCTGGCAAGCAGCTGATGAGATGAATGAGATGTGCTAGGTTAGGACTGGAGAGAGAGCCTCAAGGTGAGTAGCTCTCTAGGACCAGAATCGGCAATAGCCTACATGTTATCAGGGTATTACAGTGCAAACAGCAAAAGCAGTTATTTAGTGTACAAACTGTATCCTCCCATGCTCTAACTTTCAAGTGTGCTTGCTTATCATTAACTAAACTGATCAAAAATACAACCGACTGGCAACACTAATATCCGTTTCTTAGAATAAGACAAAATGGTGTGCAGTCACTGAATAGTAACCACAACTAAAACAAATACAGGTCTTAAAACATGATTCAAATTTGTCAGAGGAAATGTCCCATCAACTGTTTTCAAACCCAATCGACCTACAACAGCATCCTAATAGTCACGACGGTCATCGTCTTGCTAGCTGTAGGTCATTTTTATTTTAAATCCAGTCATTTGATTGGACCATGAGCAAAACTTGGAAAATAAGTTCTGTAAACGAGACACTATGGGCAAAGGTCCAGACCCTCTGCCGAAATCAAACGTTGACGTAGGATGGCCAGGCTAGGTGGAAGCTGCCATAATCAAAAGTGGAATGGATACAATAGAGGCCTGCCACTTTTTAACAAAGCCATTTCAGAAGGACCAAAACAGTCAAACGAAAAGGCAGAATACACATACGTATGTAATTACAATGTCATGATTCCCCTTCATTCAGATTGTTTTTACCACAGTAGATTTATAATTACATGGAAGAAAATGGGTTGATTTGGCTTTGAGTGCTCCAATTAGGAAATATAGTGTGTGAGAACTATAGAGTGCTATATAAATAAAAGTGGATTTGATTGAAAGTGGTTGCGTTGCCCGAGCCTAAACAAACCATTTCACTTTCATGTATTTCATGTATTTAAAAAAAAAAGGATTTTGCAGTAAAAAAAGAAAAAAAAAATCAATGAAACAAGGATTGAGCACTTCAAAGTTCTATTCTACCAAGATAGTGGCAGGTTGAAAAGTGACCATGTCCAGTGCATAGTGACAGGTCGCTACAGCTGAAATTACTGAAGTTGCTACAAAGGAAAAAGATACCTCTATGGTGGATGGGAGAACTTCATTAGTGCTGGAACTGATGGCTGATTTGCTGGAGTCTGAGAAAACCTTTTTGTCTTGCAACAACACATTGGAGCTGCATAAAAAGGAACTATTCTCCAAATCCTTGACAAGTGAGTCTCCACTGCCATCCTAAAATATGAAAGGAAAATTAAGATTATAAAGACTGCATGTTTCCGGTCAAAAATGAATTGGGAAGGATCAAATGGAAGGTTCAGAGAAAATCTGTCAGAGACTCAAGCATCCAGAATTAATTACCAGAGCTTTTAATTGTCACCGCAAAGCGATGTTAATGCAATTATCAGAGTCATCTTAAGCATGTCTTAAGCAGTTTAAAAGCCACCACCGCTTCAGTGTGCAGTCAGTGCACAATCAGAACGAAACCTTGTTATCAACACAACCCACATGCTACAAGCAACTCTTGAATCACTATCAGAGTTTGGCTCCACCAGTAAACATCCTTCTTTGTAGAGGGTCTATCCTTTACATGGTCCAAACAAGGCTGCACCTGAGTGTGTCAGCTTTACCATCAGTAACTTTGAGTGGGAGTGGGGGTAATGGTACCCCACAAGGCTGCAACTGAGACAGTGTGTGTCCCACATGTAATGAGCAGTAATGTACTCTTCAGCATGTGTTGTGTGAAAAAAGAACCGTTTAAAAAGCACCACCATACAACCCTGAAGAACATCCACACCAGCATTATTTGAAGTATTCAGTGCATCATAATTTATCAAGTTATGTTCACTGTGTATTGTGTATGTATGGCCCACGTGATAATGAGCAGTAATGTACTTTTCAGCATGTGTTGTGCTAGAAGAACCGTTTAAAAAGCAGCACCACTTCAATGTACAGTCAGTAGTCCAAGAATTGCTTATAGCCTGTGGGTTGTGTTAACAAGAAGGTTACATTCTGGCAGTTTGGCTGCAACAGTAAGTGTCCTTCTCTGCATCTATCCTTTACATGGCCTACAGAAGACTACACCTGAGATGATGTGTGTCAACTGTATTATCAGTAAGTTAAAGTGGGTAAACTGTGTGTGTCACCTGCATAATCAGTAACTTGGAGTGGGGGATGGGTAGAAGTACCTCACAAGGCTACACCTGAGACTGTGTGTGTCACCTGCATAATGAGTAACTTGGAGTGGGGGATGGGTACAGGTACCCCACAAGGCTGCACCAGAGACTGTGTGTCACCTGCATAATGAGTAACGTGGAGTGGGGGATGGGTAGAGGTACCTCACAAGACTACACCTGAGACTGTGTGTGTCACCTGCATAATGAGTAACTTGGAGTGGGGGATGGGTACAGGTACCCCACAAGGCTGCATCTGAGACTGTGTGTGTCACCTGCATAATCAGTAACTTGGAGTGGGGGATGGGTAGAGGTACCTCACAAGACTACACCTGAAACTGTGTGTCACCTGCATAATCAGTAACTTGGAGTGGGGGATGGGTACAGGTACCCCACAAGGCTGCACCTGAGACTGTGTGTGTCACCTGCATAATGAGTAACTTGGAGTGGGGGATGGGTAGAGGTACCCCACAAGGCTGCACCTGAAACTGTGTGTCACCTGCATAATCAGTAACTTGGAGTGGGGGATGGGTACAGGTACCCCACAAGGCTGCACCTGAGACTGTGTGTGTCACCTGCATAATGAGTAACTTGGAGTGGGGGATGGGTAGAGGTACCCCACAAGGCTGCACCTGAGACTGTGTGTGTCACCTGCATAATTAGTAACTTGGAGTGGGGGCTGGGTGCAGGAACCCCACAAGACTACACCTGAGATTGTGTGCGTCACCTCCATAATCAGTAACTTGGAGTGGGGGCTGGGTACAGGAACCCCACAAGACTACACCTGAGACTGTGTGTGTCACCTGCATAATTAGTAACTTGGAGTGGGGGATGGGTACAGGTACCCCACAAGGCTGCATCTGAGACTGTGTGTGTCACCTGCATAATCAGTAACTTGGAGTGGGGGATTGGTACAGGTACCCCACAAGGCTGCACCTGAGACTGTGTGTGTGTAAGCAAGAACAATTCTGATCAAACCAGCCCACTAATCCTCACAACTGAGAATACTGTATAACAAAGTCTTGAACCACATCACATCCAGTATGTTTAAGTGCATGTTTAAATTGCCTCATAGAACAAATGCATTGAGAAGTATCTAAACACAGTCCAAGTCTGGTAACAGATTTTTACCTGGAAGCTTGAGGGTGAAGCCTCTTTCTGGTGCATCACCAGGTTGTAGCTGCATGGCAAGATGTGGTTCTCCACGGCTATGTCAGGAGAGTCTCCACCACCCTAAAATATGAATTAGAATCACTTACTCAGAATTGGTACGTGTACCAATCACCATACAACACAACAGCTATACAGCAGCATGTGTCCTCTACTGGGTTAAAACCATCAGCCAGTCAGCAACTCATTTAAGCTCTCAATCATTAGTTAAGCACACCTAGTCCTACACAACCTCCTGTTTTAGCAGAAATACAACCCTGAAGAACATCAACACCAGCATTATTTGAAGTATTCAGTGCATCATAATTTATCTAGTTATGTTCACTGTGTATTGTGTATGTATGGCTCACGTGATAATGGGCAGTAATGTACTTTTCAGCATGTGTTGTGCTAGAAGAACCGTTTAAAAAGCAGCACCACTTCAGTGTACAGTCAGTGGTCCAAGAATTGCTTATAGCCTGTGGGTTGTGTTAACAAGAAGGTTACATTCTGGCAGTTTGGCTGCAACAGTAAGTGTCCTTCTCTGCATCTATCCTTTACATGGCCTACAGAAGACTACACCTGAGATGATGTGTGTCACCTCCATAATCAGTAACTTGGAGTGGGGGCTGGGTACAGGAACCCCACAAGACTACACCTGAGACTGTGTGTGTCACCTGCATAATTAGTAACTTGGAGTGGGGGATGGGTACAGGTACCCCACAAGGCTGCATCTGAGACTGTGTGTGTCACCTGCATAATGAGTAACTTGGAGTGGGGGATGGGTACAGGTACCCCACAAGGTTGCACCTGAGACTGTGTGTGTCACCTGCATAATGAGTAACTTGGAGTGGGGGATGGGTAGAGGTACCCCACAAGGCTGCACCTGAAACTGTGTGTCACCTGCATAATCAGTAACTTGGAGTGGGGGATGGGTAGAGGTACCCCACAAGACTACACCTGAGACTGTGTGTGTCACTTGCATAATTAGTAACTTGGAGTGGGGGATGGGTACAGGTACCCCACAAGACTACACCTGAGACTGTGTGTGTGTAAGCAAGAACAATTCTGATCAAACCATCCCACTAATCCTCACAACTGAGAATACTGTATAACAGTCTTGAACCTCATCACATGCAGTATGTTTAAGTGCATGTTTAAATTGCCTCATAGAACAAATGCATTGAGAAGTATCTAAACACAGTCCAAGTCTGGTAACAGATTTTTACCTGGAAGCTTGAGGGTGAAGCCTCTTTCTGGTGCATCACCAGGTTGGAGCTGAATGGCAAGATGTGGTTCTCCACGGCTATGTCAGGAGAGTCTCCACCACCCTAAAATATGAATTAGAATCACTTATTCAGAATTGGTACATGTACCACTCACCATACTACACAACAGCTATACAGCAGCATGCATCTTCTACTGGGTTAAAACCATCAGCCAGTCAGCAAATTATTTTAGCTCTCAATCATTAGTCAAGCACATCTAGTCACACTCAACCTCCTGTTGTAGCAGAAATACAACAACTTCTTTTTTACCTTCATTTCACTAGAAAAAAACCTCCTTTACAAGGGTCACCTGGCCACGAGGGCAGCAGTCAGTCAAAAGATGTTGACAGATGTAATAAAACATATACAGAGGCACATACATAGTCACTGACAAACCTTTTCTCTCCATGGCCAATTGCTATCTCCGTAGTCATAAGTAATGTAGCAAGTTTAGGGGCTGCATGTTGTTTTCTTGTTCTTGAATTAATGTTCATATTTGAACAAATGTCTGTTAATTACCCTCATGACGTAATTTATTATGTAGCCTAGTAAAAAGTGAATAGCTATCTTACGTACAAATTGTGCTGCTAATCGTGAAAAAGAAACCCGGGTTTTGGTCTGCCTACCTTCCCCGTTGTCTTTTTTATGAATCACCTTCATGACATAATTTATTTTGTAGCCTTTGCACAGTAAAAAGTTCATGCCTTAAGTCATAAACTTGTGCGCTGTTATTACAAGTGCAAGTTGCGGACTGCGTGCGCTCCAGTTATCCTGGACTTTGTGTGTTGTTCATCTTTTAATGTGTTAACAGAATGACCTTACTTCTTTCTTTCATTTGATTTGACATTATAGCCAAGGCCAATTTGTCTCTGGCTTAAAAGTATGGCTCTTAACCAAATTTATTTGACGTTTGCTGAATTCTGGGCCCGATGGACGCAAAATGCGTCCAAATTTACACCCATTCTTCTCCGTTGAATTACTCCGGAGTGGTACATCGTAGCGAGATGGTACTTACAGCAAACAAAACAGCAGAGCCAGGGCTTTACAACGCGACCTTAGGCTTATGTATCGGCGAGATATTTTTTTTTTAAATCGCCAAAATGTCTCATATTAGCGCTCTGCACAGGCATTACTTTCGTTGAAATTACTCGCGAATCCGTGATCTCATAGACATGGCACGCACACCACAAGAAAGTACAAAATCTCAGCTTTCCAACGACACCAAGCACATACTTCTACATTGAATTTAACAGGTTAAAGCAAGGGATCAAATGTTTGCCAAGTAATGATTTGACCCATTTTACTCACGGTTATAAGTCAATGCATAACGTGAATAGCGAAGCTTACCAGTTCTACTATTGTGCATTTCTCTGTCAAAACACGTTTCATGCAGTTTGAAATATCTGCAAATTTCTGCATAATATCCATTATAATCCTGATATAACACCCTATAGGGTTAAACTGCTGCTTCAGTGCAACGGGTTCCAGAGTAGGAAAACTGACAACGCAGTCGTTTCTTTAGACAAGCAGAATGCAGTTTTTTGAAAACAATGACATCGCCGCCCCTCACATGCATAGGCTATCTCACAACTGCAACTTTAAACTTTTAAACAGGTTGTTGTGTATAGTTTGTGGTATAAATCATCTGCAATGTAGGCTGGGTGTAATGCAATTGTTTTTACCTTCTGCCATTAAACTGCAGGCTGTTATATAGGCTATAGTGTACCGTAGGCTATATATATATATATATATATATATATATATATATATATATATATATATATATATATATATATATATATATATATATATATATATATATATATATATATATATATCACTTGTAGTTTGTACCATATAACAAAGACTTCTTGTAGGCTATCATTGTGCTTATTTAATAAAAAAAAAAAACTGTCGCTGCGCCAGACACCTATAGGCTAAAATCAACATATGATATGTGCGCAGTTGCCCTCTGTCCCTGCGCTGAAGCTATGTGCGCACCTTCCAAGCGATGGCAAAGTTTTCGTCTTGACGCCTGATCCGACACCCTGTGTGGACGCGATTTTTTTTTCAACCCGAAAAAAAAACATCACGCAATATTTTAAGTTAGATGTAGCCTATAGTGTAATACATGTAAAAAGGACAACAATGACATCGCGATTAATAATTAGGCTATGTGTGTTGTCCGACACAGTGTTTTCACAGACTAGCATGTCATGACTGGCATACGCTGCTTAAAATAACATGCATATTAGTTATATTCTCAATTTAATTTACAGTGCAATGGGTTTGTGCACACATCTCTAACTAACAACCACACTACGTTCTCACTGCGCTTTAATCGCGCTTCTCTCACATCTCGTATCTCGTTTCTTTAGACAAGCAGAACACAGTTTTTTTTTTAAACAATGACATCGCCGCCGTCTCACATGCATAGGCTATCTCACAACTGCAACTTTAAACTTTTAAACAGGTGGTTGTAGTTTAGTTCGTGGTATAAATTATCTGCAAAGTAGGTTGGTGTAATGCAATTGTTTTTACCTTCTGCCATTAAACTACAGGCTGTTATAGGCTATACCACTAGTAGTGTGTACCATTCTACCGTGTACCGTGTATACATCACTAGTAGTTTGTACCATATAACAACGAATTCTCGTAGGCTATCATTATGCTTATTTAATAAAAGAGCAACTGTCGCTGCGCCAGACACCTATAGGCTAAAATCAACATATCATATGTACAGTTTCCCTCTGTCCCTGCGCTCAAGCTGGGATGTGCGCACCTTCCAAGCGATGACAAGGTTTCTGTCTGGATGCCTGGTTATATTGGTTATATTCTCAATTTAATTTACAGTGCAATGGGTTTTGTGCAAATATCTGTAACTAACAACAACACTACGTTCTCACTTTAATCGTGCTTCTCTCATATCTCGTATCCAGCCCTGTAGTAAACTTTCTCTGTCCTTAAAAAAATATTGAACGGGTAGCCCACATTTAGGCTACATTTTAGACATTTCGTTTTTGTTAACATGTACTGGTATCTGAACACTCCTAAGTGATTTCGTGTTGTGTGAAAATGACAATGCGTGTTGGACAAATACAAAAAGAACTTTCAAAGTAGAACAAGAAAGCTGTCACAGTCTACATCCCTATCAAGCGCTCATTCTTTCGGGATGGGTGTCCATTTAATGCTACAGATCTATAAGCTTTACTTCACAGCAAGTCATGTATTTTTATATTTCATGAAAATAATTCAGGGGATGGGAAGGGGGGTTGTTGTTTCAAAAGTGGGACGTTTTTGATCATCTTCATCTTAGGATGCAATTCCCTCTCATCTTCCCCCAAATCCAGCACTGTCGATAAACTACATGTTTCATTGCAGACCCACTAGGCATTTAGTTAGCTGGCAAGCTGGCAGATTACCTACCTTTGTCCTTTTTTCGTTTCAGCTGGTGGAATCTGGCATTGTCTTCCATCAAACATTTCCCCAATCCAGCTGATTAAGAACACACGCATGGCAATTGGTTAGCTAGCCTTGCTCAGTTATTAGCTAAGAAAATACATGTAAATTGGTTAGCATATGTAGGCTAGCTAGTCTAACATTAGCTCCCTTGCTAGCTAGCTTCTTGCTTAGAAAATATCAGACAAGGCATTTGGTTAGCTGAGCTATCACGCTGCATTTCTATTAAGTCAGCTAGTCTAACATTTGTTAAAAATAACAGATATAGCCTATAAATGAACATTAGCTCCCTTGCTAGTTAGCTTCTTGCTTAGAAAATATCAGACATGGCATATGGTTAGCTAAGCTAACACACTGCATTTCTATGAAATCAGCTAGTCTAACATTTGTTAAAAATAACATATAGCCTATAAATGAACTGCAGAGAAGGCTAAGCTTATGCATGCTTGCCCTACCTTTAAAACATTTCAATAAAAAGTCTTATAATCATGTTAGAATTGTACATATTTTCGTATTACCTTTGTCTTGACTTTACATAGAAGTTTGTCTTTGGTTCTTCTCATCACCCGTCAATGCGTATCATCTCACGTGACAGACCAGTCCGTTTTTGATTGGTGGGTGGTGTGTGTGGAGTGTGTCAATTCGGCGGGAAAAAGTGAAACTGCAGTACCTTTTGTAGTCTGTAGGCGGCCAATCTCAAGCACACTTAAGCACTGATTGTCAGGTTTTTGTGATGTGTGGAGAATTTTTTTTTTCCTTGAAATTTTTGTACTAGACATATCAGCAACGCCTCCTTTATCCATTCCAATGATTTCCCTTGTGGGGTGCAGGATTTTGAACCCCACAAAAATTTTGTTCCACACACCGTGAGTGGGCAGTCATGTCGTGTTCCCCACATAGTAATAAAAACAAACACACACACACACACACACACACACACACACACACACACACACTCTTTGTCAGCCCCCTCTGTTCCCCAGTAGGCCCCTAACTACAGTCTCGGCATTCAAAGTCAAAATAATTTACACTTGTTTTCTGCCTGAATGCTGGCGATCGATGGCACGACTCTCTCTCGCGCTGCGCGCCGCCGTTTGTCTTGCGGACGAGGTGACGGGCCGTGGCGCGGGGAGGGGACGGGACGGGCGGAGCCGGCAGAAGATCCATCTCGCGTCTGATTGGAACACTTCGCCTTGGGCAGTCGGTTATTTGGTACAGGTCGGACACTGCTCTAACGAGCCCCCCGAGACCACAACGAATGCAAGACACCTTAAGAACCTGCTCAGAGTCTTAATCTGTGGGTGTGTTTGCGAGTGTGTGATTTTGTAAGTGTGTAAGTGTTATGGCTGTGTATGTGTGTGTTTTGGAGTGTGTGAGTGTATAAATGTGTCATTGTGTTAGTGTGTGTGTAGTGATGTGTGTGTGCGTGCTTGCATATCTGTGTGTACAGTACAGTACATTCATTTCAGACAGATTTTTTTTTGCCTGGAGCTTGCTATGCTATGCTCGAGCTTGTTTCTTTATTTTTTGAGTACAAATTACCAGCGGGACACACACCCATAAAGCTGATCTAATCAGCGTGCGCTACAGTGAAAAGCAAAGATGCGAGAGAAAGCGCTGAATTTCCCTGAAGAATGACAACCATGCGCATTTGTTTATGGATCGGGGCCTTCTTCAGAATCCCTGAGCTGGGCTCACAATAACAACGTCAAATATTTACTGCTCCGTTGTTTATTGTAAAGGGCCAGAGGTTTACCAATAATCCGTATTGGACTGGGAGCCCGAGATAGAGTTTATTGATTTGATGTGCGTGGTGGATGATATAATTATGCTTTACTGGTGATGCCTCTGCTCTGCCATGATGTGGGTGGGGGTGGGGTTGGGGTTTGGGGGTTGGTGGGGGGGGGGGGGGGGGGGGGGGGCATCATTAAATGTTGGATCATTACCCGAAATTTGTGCCATAAACATCCATAAAACCTGAGCCAGTCACGCATGAGCTGACACAGTTATGTCTTCTTCATGAATTCGCATGAATAACGCCTCACTCCCCAAACGATTGTCAGATTGTCAGGCTTTGCCGATTCTTTTTGCGTAAATATGAAATGTAGTTTAATTTGGATGCTTGAGTAAGTCCCTCTGATGGAAGCTAACAGGATTGTGTGTGTGTGGGTGTGTGCGTGTGTGCGTTCTCCTGTGTCTCACCAGGATCCTCAGCAACAACAAAATCTCCCTCCTCAAAAATGGCTCCTTCTTTGGGTTGGCTGCCTTGGAGAAACTGTAAGTACTCCGACTTAGTTTTAAGTCTTTCCTCCTTCTCCTCCTTCTCCTCCTCCTCATCCTCCTCCTCCTCCTCCTCTCCCTCCTTCTCCTCTTCCTCTTTCTTCTTTATCTTGCGTCACTGTGTCATTGCGTCATTGCATTACGTTGTTCTTCTGCTCTGGCGCCACTGGACTGCTAGAAATGTTGTTTTGTGTTTTTCTTGACAAACTGTGAAGCACTTTGAGCTGCATCTTGTATGAACTGTGCTATACAAGTAAAGATTATTATTATTATTATTACTGTTATTATTATTATTCTCCCCTTTTTTTCATCACCCCCACTCTCATGTGTTCCCAGAGTGTATGTGACCTTAAGGTGGAGTCTGTGTTTTTGGGTTTTGTGACAGATTGTTGATGCCAGCTATTGATGCCAGCTATTGACAGCCAATCAAATTAGCATGTCCTCCTTCCATTTGGATGCCCATAGTGTGGTCGCTACAGTTATCCTTATCGTTGTAGTCCTTGGTGTGAATGGGACTTAACACATAGTAAGTTGTAACCTTACTAGAAGAAGTGGCTTTAACATACAAGCTAAAAAATGCTGTAGAATTTGTCTGTTAGAAGCTCCACCTCTGACTTTGATTTAGCTTATCACTGATTTATCTTACTGTACCATTGATTTATCTTGACACTTATCATCTTTAATACTCACTACAGTGTTTGACAAGTTTGATTACAATAACAGAATAGTGTACTAGAAGGCTACCACTGGGAGCACCTGTCTGACATTGACAAGAGGAGTCTAAGATCACAGACTGGATGCTTACCACCAAAGGCAGAAAGTCTGGACAGCTTTTGTCAGTTAAAGTTGTGTTCCATCTAGTTATGAAATTAGCTGATTCTAACTCACACAGCCAGGACAGATTAGCCAATTAGTGAAATTCCCTGACATTACCTGTACACAGGTGCAACAAAGGTAGAACACAATACACAATACTGCAGTACAAAGGCAAAGTGTTGTAACTATGCAAAGACTGAAACCGAAAAATGCCTTCAAAGTTCTCATACTGCCCAGTCCAACATGTTGTCGGTATAATAGTGGTGATGTTTTTTACATACTTTCTTAATAGGAAAGGCAAGACATTTAGTCACAAGGCAAAAGAAGTGATATGAAGTCAATTTCCAGTCTAAATTCAATTTTGACAAAATGTGTAGTTACTGCATTTTGGCTTTGAAGGGCAGAATATGTGTCTGAAAAATCTATTTGCAGCATTTTGGGGCCACCTCATACAGTATATTGCCCTCGAAGCTGTGGAAATGAATGGCGCTCTGCATGGCTGCATCCGAGGAGTCATAACTTTTAGACAGCCTTCTGGCTGACAAATATGGCCTCCCACCACTGCCTCCGATCTTTTAAGGACACATACAGTGTAGTAGAACTATGACTTTTTGAAGTTAAAGTCTTCCACCTCTGTTTAATGCAAACTTGTTTACGTGGGATTTTCTTTGCGAGAGTGTTTGTTTGCGACACACAGAGAGCAATGACTCAGCCTCTCTACACTAAAGAGTTTTTTTTTTCTGCACCTCAAATGTATATGAACATTTGATAGAGTACAATTGAATCCAGATAAGAATACCATTTATAATACAGTGCACTTCAAGTGCGTCCATCAAAACAAACATAAAATGTCGCGGAAGGTTTCCACAGTGAGAGCACATTTGAGTGTGTGTGAGACAGCGACCTAATCATTCTAGTCAGATTAAAGAGTTTGCCCGCCCTCCACGGAATGACTATTTGACAAAGCTGCTGTTAGTTGAATGTCCTGCTCCTTCTTCGAAAGATGGCATCGGAATGAAGCGGCTCTAGGCGTGTTGGCCTGTGTCCTAGTCATTTCACTCTCGGGTTCCTTTCACCCGCCCCCTCGCTTTTTAATCAACGGATACATGCTGTCGAGGATACAGCTACTCGTAATGACTTAACACTCTCTCTCTCTGGTCATCTATGGGGTCGGGCTTAGTGCTCAGTTTACACATGTTATTTTGCAGATAAATTGCCCAAAGATTGCACACAATAGATTAGGGGGATGGTTGGAGTGAGACCACAGATGGCTTGCTTGCTTTGCCTTTTGAGGAGTGGAGATTTTTTTTTCGCTCGATTCCGCAAACGATTATGAATTGCGTGGTAATTTGTCAGTCCATAATTTCTCATGATGACACGCCTAGGTCTTAAAAACTGATTATGGACTCTCTGTCTGGCTCCTCAAATCACAGCCCTTCATGGGATTTTGTCGTTTTGTCGTTTATCGTGATGATTAACTGCGGCCCTTTAAGCCATTGAGATTGGCTCTTGACACCTCCTTTCACCACTTGACCTCTGCTGCCAGTGCTGGCAGGGGTACAGGCTGGTGTGTCGGGTAGCGGCCACTTGGGGCCTTTGCCAAAGCACCCTCTCCACCCACACACACATACACACACACACACACATCATCTGCCTCACTCTGTCTTTCTCTCTGCTAGCTCTTTCACTCTCATGTTAAGTCATACACACACACACACAGCCAAATGCACACACTCACACACACATACAAATGCACACACTCACACACACATACAATGTTATCCACACACAAGTGCATAATTCTTGCATATCACAATGTAGGTGTGTGTGTGTGTGTGTAGTGATTTAGTCATTCACATAGCATTACTTAGCTGGCAGTTAGTTTGTCAGTGAAGCTGATTTGAAGCTGGTGTCTGTAACACTAGCCGCCAGTCACTTGTGTGTAGGTGACTATTTCAGACTCAAAATTGGCCCAGATTGGTGCACATTTGGCCTAAAGAGTTCTAAAAGTAATAGTGTTCAGGAGGCTAAGTTCTGCTAGCCTGGTAAACCAGCCCCTCGTGCTTCATTTCATTTTGTACAGAGGGTCTGACGTTGCTGCCGTTGACATTCATGTATTCGGACCAAGTGAATCCGACCAATCAGCAAACAGAGTGGGTGTTTGTGAGTGATGACGTTGACTTTGTGTGCTACATTTAAATTGTAGTGCGTAGGTAGGCTAATTGCACAAGTGACGACCAGACGTTAGTGATTGGGTAAAGGCAAAGCCACAGTACACCGTAAACCCTCTGTACAAAATGAAATGACGTGCGAGGGGCTGGCTTACCAGGCTAAAGTTCTGCAGGAGCCCAGGAGGACACTGGTGTCACTTA
>CM050204.1:23928541-23943541 GCA_027475355.1 Coilia nasus | reverse complement strand
ATAGACAGCTCCTCCAGTGGGACTTACCTTGCCGGGGACGGCTGGTGCGACGGAGGTGGGGTGGTGTGTGAAGTGGGACATGGGGATGAGGGATGAGTATTTGTGTGTGTGTGGATGGCCATTGGTGGTGGTGGTGGTGGTGGGAGGGGGACAGCGGTAGAGAGAAGGAGAGAGAAAGATATAGAGAGAGAGATGGAGAGAAGGAGAGACCGAGAAAGAGATACAGAAAGAGAGAAAAAGAGAGAGCAAGGGAGTCAAAGAGAGAGAGAGAAAGAGAAAGAACAAGAAAGAGAGAGACAGAGACAGAGGTAGAGAGAAGGAGGCAGAGCGAGAGGGAGAGAGTGGGAGCGAGAGAGCAAGAACCACCACCCCGTGCCCCTGATGCATGACTGAGAGAGGGAGAAGGAGATGGGGAGATTGCTGTGGCCGGCCGGCTGGCTGGCTGGCTGGCGAGCGAGAGGGCGGTGGGTGTAATTCAGTTGCGGGGTCGTAAACCAGGGTTAAGGAGGCTGGGTCGCCGCCCTGTGTGATTTACAGGGCAGACGGGCGGCTGTGCCCAAGACACTCGAGGGACAGAGCCTACACTTGCTCTCTTCATCACTCACACAAACACACACTATCTCTCTGTCTCTTATTCTCTCTCTCCCCTCCTCTCTCTCTCTCTCTGTCTCTCTGTGTCTGTCGCTTTCTCACTCACTCTCTCTGTCTCTGTGGCTGTCTCATTCTCTGTCTCTTTCTCTCTCTCTCTCCTTCTCTTTCTCTCTTTCTCTGTCTCTCTGTGTCTGTCTTTTTCTCACTCTGTGTGTCTCTGTTGCTGTCTCACTCTCTCTCTTTCTCTCCTTCTCTCTCTCTCTCTCTCTCACTCCTTCTCTCTCTCTTTCTCTGTCTCTCTGTGTCTCTCTTTCTCACTGTTTGTCTCTGTTGCTCTCTCTTTCTCTCCTTCTCTCTCTCTCTCTCTCTCTCTCTCACTCCTTCTCTCTATCTCTTTCTCTGTCTCTCTGTGTCTCTCTTTCTCACTGTTTGTCTCTGTTGCTCTCTCTTTCTCTCCTTCTCTGTCTCTCTCTCTCACTCCTTCTCTCTCTCTCTTTCTCTGTCTCTCTGTGTCTGTCTTTTTCTCACTCTGTGTGTCTCTGTTGCTGTCTCACTCTCTCTCTTTCTCTCCTTCTCTCTCTCTCTCACTCCTTCTCTCTCTCTCTTTCTCTTTCTCTCTGTGTCTGTCTCTTTCTCACTCTGTTTGTCTCTGTTGCTCTCTCTTTCTCTGTCTCTTTCTCTTGCTTCCTCTGTGTCTTTCCCTCATTGTCTCGCATGTACCTGTACCTCTCTTTCTCTCTCTCCCTCTCTCTCTCTCTCTCTCTCTCTGACTTTCTCGCTTTTGCTCCCTCTTCCTCTCTTCCTCCTTATTTTATTCCATCCTCCTCCTCCTCTCCTCCGCCTCCTCCTCCCCCCTCTTAGCCTGTTGGATATCATTCCCCTCTCTTCCCCATCAGATAGACAGAGTTGCCCCTCATCGATTTCCTATCCTCGATGAAAAAGCAGCATTATTGCATGTATGTGTGTGCTTCTGCTGGAAGATTAGAAAGCCGAGGGTTTGCCATATTTTGTGTGAAGCGCTATCCGTGTTTTGTCGACTGTGCTGAGGTAAACTACATACCATTAATGATTCATTCAAACATAACCTGTAACGCTAAAACCCCCTCTCCCCGTTTCCTGTCTCCATTTACTAGACTGTTGACTTATATGATCATCAGGTTTCATTTTTACACCCATTTTTTAGTATTTATTTTCTATGATGTCCTTAAACACTGACTTCCTGTCTGATGAGGCGGTTTCCTGCAGCTTGTTTATCACATATTTTCCTGGTTATTTATTTATTTGTTTAATGTTTTGAAATTAATTGCCACATATCTGCCCCCAACCTCTGAACATTCTTTGCACATTTAGTCAACGCTCCAGGGAATGGAGCCCCCAGGAGTGACATCTGGGAAAGGTTTTAATCATCTGTGGGATCAGCCGCAGGGTGATGGATGTAGCGTGTGACCCTAGCACCGCGGTATGCGTCTCACAGGGACACTTCTGAGCCATCTTTTCATCCTCTTATCTATCTGTCTATCCATCTATCCGCTCGCAAAGTGAGATGTTATGAGAAATCATCTGCGACTATTTGTCACCTCTTTTTTAGGGGGAAGGGGAAAATGTGTGTGTGTGTGTGTGTGTGTGTGCATGTGCATGCGTGTGTGTGTATGCATGTGTGTGTGTGTTCATGTGTGCACATGTGTGCATGTATGTATGTGTGTGTGTATGTATGCATGCATGCGCGCGCACGTGTGTGTGTGTGTGTGTGTGTGTGTGTGTGTGTGTGTGTGTGTGTGTGTGTGTGTGTGTGTGTGTGTGTGTGTGTGTTTTCATCCATTAGTGTGTGTGTGCATGTGTGTATGTGTGGTGATGACTCAAGCTCTGGGTTTTTTCCTGTGTATCCCTGTAGGTGTGAGTCATTTGCGAGAGTCTGGAAGGCCTGAGAGTGCTTAAGAGGACACAGCAAACGGCCAGAGGGAAGGAAAACCACAGCATCGTATTTTTAATCTGCTCACGATGACTGTGACCCATGCTGTTATTCGTCACAGCACTTTACACTTAAGGCTGTCTAGGAATAGCACGTATGTGCAGCGGTTCTCATGGGCAAGGGAATATTTAGCAAACCTTTATTTAACTAGGGAAGAAGTCATGTTGAGATTAAAATCTAGTGAGCCCTGGCCAAGATATAATTAGGAGGTCTCAGTGGTGTAGTAGTGTAAAACAATGTAGGTAAACTATATGTGCATAACAGGGATGCAAATTAACGTCGCAAAATGTGAACTTTTAACAGACACTGACAACAAAAAGACAAGTTAATGCTGTTTTGTAACAGCACATATATGGTTTTAATGAGTGTATACCCTTCTTTACATGATTAGTGGGCTTAGTCTAGTGTTTTATCCCCCTAAAAACTTTACTCATAACTACTGCTACTGCAATCAAAATTTTCCTTCTGAAAGCAGTTCTAAGGGCCTATTCTCACAGCCTGCATAAGGCCTTGAGTATGCACACTACATAAAAAACACTTGCGACACCATATTTTGGCGAACACCTGCATCCATCTTGTTTACGTAGTCAGAGTAGGATGCGTTTGGATTTGTTTCCTGCTCCAACTATTTTGCCGTGGCTGCGGTTTGTGCAGTTTCCCAGCTTGCCAGTGAATCACAGGTGCCTCCTGTCAACTGATTTCGTGAACGCTACTACCCCCCCAACCCCCACCCCCAACCCCCCCCGCCCAGTTGTAAATATTGCAGCGCACCGACAAACGTTTGCGTCAGTGCGGTTGGCACCTGAAAGGCTCATTGATTTACAGATCACATCTCGCCTGTCCGCATTAATTACCCGCCGATTGTGCCGCCCGCCACGTCTACTCCATCTTCTGCCCCACGGAGGCTTGGCAGTCACTCATGAATTTCAATATTCACAACTGAATGAACAGCTTACCCAGGCGTGCATGCGCAGGGGGGATAAAGGGTCATGATAAGGGGTGGGGGTAGTAGGGGATTTGGTTTGGTTGGGGTGGGTGGGGGGAGTGTCAGTGTTTAGATGTTCTTGATGCCACTGTGCTTTGTTTGCAGTAGAGAGAGAAAAAGTATTTTGGGCACAACAGTGCTGTTTGTGTGTCTGTGTGAAAGTGAAAGTGGCACTGAGCCAAGAAGCATTAATCTTTCAATAAACACCGCATGATAAACGAAGGGTTAAACTGTGGCCAAATACTTAGCAAAGTGGGAGGTGGGAGATATACTTGTCTGTGTGTTGTCATGGGCCCCTTTCTCCCAAAACAAATGTAAACACACACTGGCATGCTACAAACACGCACACACACACACACACACACACACACACACACACACACACACACACACACACACACACACACACGCACACGCACACACACATAGATGTACATACCCCTCACCACACATACACACACACACACACACACACACACACACACACACACACACACACACGCACACATATGCCCCACATGCAGCGCACACACACACACACACAGCCCTCCTCCTGTGAGGAAACAGGAAGGGGAAGCTGTATGTCAGACACTGATGTCACCAGCGCTGACGGCCCCAGCTCTGACCCCTTCCCCCTTCCCCCTTCCCCCTGGCTCTGTTCTCACTCCTCCTGTCACTTCTGGCAGCACTGCAAACCCCCCCCTGTGACCACTTACACACACACACACACACACACGCGCGCGAATACACACACACACACATGCGTGCAAACACTCACACATTGGCACATGTACTGTATGCACACACACACACACACGGGCGCATGCACACACACAGAGACATACATACACAGACTTACATACCTATACACAAACACATGTATGCACACACACACTTACACAAATACAAACACACACACACACACATACAAATACTCACAGACACACACTCCTTCTGTAGTAGGCCCCTATCCGTTCTTCTCCTGACTACGGGGCCCTGTTCGCCAGGTTAATGTTCTTTCCAAATGCTGCCTGTTTGACTCAACACAAATCCAGGGCTAATGATCTCCTTATGTTTCTATCTCTGAGGCTGAGCGATGGGGGCATGGGTCGATTCGCTCCCACTGCAAAAACTCACAGCTCAAACACACACACACACACACACACACACACACACACACACACACACACACACACACACACACACACACACACACACAGAGCCCCAGCCGAGGTTACTAAATCGTCAGGGAGTTAATAAGAGTTTTTATTTATGATGGTTTAATGGAGGCTCGCGCGGCGACCTGGGAGTTGCTGAGTGGACGGGCCGGGGCTTGTTTTGGCCCCTGATGGGTGGAGGGGTGGTGTTTGGGTGCGTGGCCCCCAGTGGCCCCCAGTGGCCCCCAGTGCCCCCACTGGCCACCTCTGTTGCTGCCTCCTCAGGATGGTCGATCGGTGTGCTTTTGCATGAGTCAGGGGGGCCCAGAGTGTGCTGTGTGGGGAGAGAGGGAGAGAGGGAGAGAGGGAGAAAGGGAGGTGATTTGTGTCTAAAGCCATGTGTGTTTAAAGCCCTGTGTGTGTGTGTGTGTGTGTGTGTGTGTGTGTGTGTGTGTGTGTGTGTGTGTGTGTGTGTGTCTAAAGCCGTGTGTGTTTAAAGCCCTGTGTGTGTGTGTATGTGTGTGTGGTTAGCTCTGTGTGTGGTCTGCCTTCTTGTGCCTCCCTACAGCCTCTCCAACATCTCTCTCTGTCTCTGCACTGTGCTGTGTTGCAGTGCAGTGGGATCCAGGGGGGGCCCTGGATGTCTGCGCAGGCCCATTAGGGCATAAATCTCCCCATTAGCATCAGAGGGGTGAACCCCTTTATTCCCCTCAGGCCAGACAGGAGCCCCACGCCCTCCGAGCCCCCCGCGCCCTCTCAGCCTCACATATACGTACAGACAGGAGCCCCCATGCCCTCTCAACCCCCCGTGCCCTCTCAGCCTCACATATACGTACAGACAGGAGCCCCCGTGCCCTCTGAACCCCCCGTGCCCTCTCAGCCTCACATATACGTACAGACAGGAGCCCCGTGCCCTCTGAGCCCCCCGTGCCCTCTCAGCCTCACATATACGTACAGACAGGAGCCCTCGTGCCCTCTGAACCCCCCGAGCCCTCTGAGCTGCACATATACGTGCAGACACAATCTAATTGGCCAGCACCCACCAGCTTCTGAAATACGAGCTGCTGAAGGGAGAGGGACAGCGGTACAGAGAAGGAGAGAGAAAGATAGAGAGAGAGATAGAGAGAAGGAGAGATAGAGAGAGAGATACAGAAAGAGAGAAAAAGAGAGAGCAAGGGAATCAGAGAGAGAGAGAGAGAAAGAGAGAGAGCAAGAAAGAGAGAGACAGAGACAGAGGTAGAGAGAAGGAGGCAGAGTGAGAGAGAGAGAGGGAGAGAGAGCAAGAAAGAGAGGGAGAGAGAGAGAGAGAGAGAACTTATCAGGAAGAAGGAGGGTGAATGAGCCTTGGGCCATGGCCTATCCCTCACTCACATCAAGGAGAGTTTAAAGAGCAGAAGAACAAACAAAAGGAAAGGCAGCAAAGGGGGAGAGGAAGTAAAGTTCATCCTCTCTTAAATTTGTCCAGCTGGAGTTTTTAAAGATCTTTTGAGAATTGAGGGTCGGTCTGGAATTCAGCTTCTGCTTGCACTGTTGATTGTGTGTGTGTGTGTGTGTCTGTGTGTGTGTGTGTGTGTGTGCGCTTGTGTGTGTGTGTGTGTTTGTGTGTGAAGGTGAGAGTGAAGACAGTGTCCTTTGACCCTTGTTATTGTCTCTCCTGTCTGTCTGTGTGTGTGGTGGTAAGTATGTGTGTGAGTGTGTACATGTGTGTGCATGAATGTGTGCCTGAAAGAGTATTAAATTTGCATGTGTGTATGTGTGTGTGAGTGTACATGTGGTTGTATACAGTATGTTTCCCTCTCAGCAAAGACGTAAGACTTGAAACGGCAAAGGATATGAAAACGGATGACTGACTCTTATCACCTCTTGTGTGTTGTGCGCAAAGCGGCGTTACGCTAGTGCACAATCGGTACCGAACATCTGTGAGCACGCGCGATTACTCCAAACCAATTACCAGCAGACCCTCTTGCCAGGCCCGCTAGCGTCGCTTGGATCAGCCGTGCTGTTGGCTCCTTCATAGCTTCTCCCGTGTGTATTTACAAACGTTCGAAATGTATAAAATTCCTTAAAACAACAGTGTGTTTTTTTTTCTTCGTCGCAGGATGGAGGGATGTTTAAAGAGGAATGAACGTTGTGTCTGCTTTAAACATTAGATGAACGGATAAGTGACACTGGCGTACTCTGAAAATGAGAGCGGTTAAACGTTGACAGCCTTTCATTAGCTATCGGGAAAATCTGAGAAGGATTAACGACAGCATGTTCTGTTTGGCACCGTTTCCCCAGGAACAGGAACTGTGGCCATACGTCGTAGGGGTAACTTTGGATGACAGTGTTATGTTAGTCGCAGCATCGAAGGCTTGATGCATGACTCGGAGATACAGTCTTTTAAGTTGTCTCTTTTAGTTTCCGCAGAGTTCTAACTTGCGGTTTCCGTCTTTAGAGAAGTGGCTGAACTTCATTTACTGAATGAGAGTACACAGCGCTTCAAGGAAAGGCCCGTGGAGCTGAAGCAGCTGTTTTAATCCATCATGTGCCTCTCTCCACATCTGGGCCGAGACTCGGGGCTCCTCCCGGGTCCATTCGCTACTCAGGAGCAGACAGTCGGAGGAATTCGGCGACACAATTTCAGGAAATTGTCTTTGGCCGCGCTTAAAAAAAGGTCCTGACTGACGAGTTATGAAATAGTCGAGTCTATTTTTATCTGCGTATAGACCCTATTTTTTCTTTGTCATTTTTTTGTTGGTGGTGGTGCAGAAGGGGGCAGATGGTTGTAATTGTGGAAGTGGGCTTTGGGATGGGTGGTTATGATGGTGGTGCAGTGTGTGCATGTGTGTGTGTGTGTGTGTGTTTGTGTGAGTATGTGTGTGTGTGTGTTTGTCTGTGTGACTGTGTGTGTTTGTGTGGGGTGTGTGAGTGTGTCTGTGTATGTGTGTGTGTGTGTGTGTGTGTGTGTATGTGTGTATCTGTGTGTGTGTGAATATTCTGTGGGGCTGGGGATGGTCTCCTCTCTCCCAGCCAACTCTGTGGTCGGGCCCTCGGCTTACTGTAAACCCTGCGTAACACACTCCCGATCTCAAACCACCAACACATCCTAATGCGGCTCTGCTCCGCGCCATGAAACAGTAGCAGCAAACAGGGCCCCTCTTCAAACAGGGCACGTGAGGCCCCCACTTTAGAGACAGCGAGAGATGAAAACGAGACCCTTTATGACTGCAGGGAGTCCAGATGTGGTCTGTTTCACAGATTAACTGCCCCTGTGCAAACAACATCATATTCGTATCAGCGTTACCTTATAAAAATATACCGCGGTAAGCTATTGCGGGTATAAAGACAGTTATAGCTAGTGTGGTTTTAGTGCTGGTTTACTCATTGCTGCTTATTATTATGGGCACTGACCACCATTTTGGCTGTATATGTGTCTATAAATACATGCTATACATATATAATTATACTATATTATAAACATATACATATATCAAACATACCATAATATATATCATATAAGTCATTATTTCTCTCTATGTAAATGTAGATGGTTTTGTAGCAGCCAAAGACTAGACATAAAGCAAGGAGTGAATGTAGATTTTGACTGACAGGCTGGTTGCCAGACTCTCCTGAGGCCAATGCAAAATTAATCGGCATGGCTCGCAAGACTAAATGTGCACTTGATCCGTGTCTGTCATTTCTCTTTCTTTCTTCCACTTCCCTGCCTCTGACGTCTCTCCTGCAGTACATTGCGGTCTCATCGAGAGAGAGAGAGAGAGAGAGAGAGAGAGAGAGAGAGAGAGAGAGAGAGAGAGAGAGATGTAGAGAGAGGGGTAGAGCATGTGAGAGAGATTGAGAGGTAGAGTTAGATTGAGAGAGAGAGAGTTAGACAGAGGGAGATTGACAGAGAGATAGAGAGAGTAAGAGAGAAAGAGAGAGAGAGGGAGAGATGTAAAGAGAAAGAAGGAAGGAGATCTCGGTTCACTATTGCATGAAATGCAGTGAAGTCCCCCACAGAGCAGAGCAAACGTCCAGATAAATCTGCGGCTGTTTGAGTGGGCCGCTGCTGACAGCTCTGCAGTGAGGCGTCCGGGGGAGACGCACATGACTCCCCACAGCGAGAGCCGCCGTTTGTCAGGGACACGCCAGAGGAGAGCAGAGCAGAGCAGAGCAGAGCAGAGCAGAGCCCTTCTCAGCTCATCTGCTAACTGAATACTGTACATAAGTAATGACCAGATGATGGGATGTAGATGTGTGAAGTGGTGTGCATGTGTGTATGTGTATGTGTGTGTATGGGTGTGTGGGTGTGTGTGCGTAAAAGTGAGCAAACCATGACTGAAGAGTGGGAAGGAGGGTGGGGAAAAGAGAGCAGAGAAGAGGAGTAGAGGAGAGGAGAGAAGAGGAGGGGAGAGGAGAGAAGATGAGTGGAGGAGAGGAGAAGAGAGGAGAGGGGAAGGGTAGGGACAGGAGAATAGGGCAGAGTAGCAGAGAGAAGACAGGAAAGATGACAGGAGAAGAGGAGGAGAGAAGAAAAGAGGAGAGAAGTAGGGTAGGGAGAGAAGAGAGGAAAGGATAGGAGAAGATAAGAGGAGAGGAGAAGAGAGGAGAGGGCAGGGGAGGAGAGGAGAAGAGAGGAGAGGGCAGGGGAGGAGAGGAGAAGGGATGGAACAGAATAGGGGAGAGTAGAAGAGAGGAGAGGAGAGGGTGGGAAAGAACAGAGGAGAGGAGAAGAGTGGGGAGAGGAGAGAAGAAAGAAGAGGAGGAGAGGAGAGAAGAGGAGAGGAAAGGAGTCGAGAGAGGAGAGAAGAAAGGAGAGGAGAGGAGGAGAGGAGAGGAGAGAAGAGGAGAGGAAAAGAGTCGAGGAGAGAAGAAAGGAGAGGAGGAGAGGAAAAGAGTCAAAAGAGGAGAGAAGAGGAGAGGAGAGGAGAGGAAAGAAGAACAGAGGAAAGGAGTCGAGAGAGGAGAGAAGAAAGGAGAGGAGGAGAGGAGAAGAGAGGAAAAGAGTCTAGGGGAGAGAAGAAAGGAGAGGAGGAGAGGAGAAGAGAGAAGAAGAGAGGAAGAGTCGAGAGAGGAGAGAAGAAAGGAGAGGAGGGTAGGAGAGAAGGGAGGAGTGGTGAGAAGAGAGGAGCGGGGAGCGACTGTAGCCGCTATTAGCCGTCTCACACACAGACACAGCAGAAGGGGCTGCTGGTCGCACACCTGGGGGCAGACTGATGGAGTGGGGGGGGGGCTGTTTATCCCAGGAATTAGGTCCACCACAATCCCTATTCGTCACTGTCTCTTATCACTAAATCCCAGTCAGTAGAAAAGGAAAGCTTAAAGAAGTCGCCATCTGTTACCCTGGTAAACCAGCCCCTCGTACTTCATTTCATTTTGTACAGAGGGTCTGGACCAGACACAGTCAGAAACGACTTCTTCCTGGAGGTGTGGACTCTGCTGAAGTTTAAAACAAGTGCCTCTGCCTTTACCCAATTGCTAACGCCTGGTCATCACGTATGCAATTAGCCTTCCTACGCACTACAATTCAAATGTAGCACACAAGGTCACCGTCACGGTGATCGTTGATTGGATCGGTCTTGCTGGGGCCGACTAATTGACCCTCAAGAGATTCCGGTCCAGACCCTCTGTACAAAATAAAGTGAAGTATGAGGGGTGGGTTTACCAGGCTACCATCTGTGCGCAATGCTTTCTCTCTTCCTCCTTCTCTGTGCGCGTGTGCTTGCCTGTGTGTGTGTGTGTGTGTGTGTGTGTGTGTGTGTGTGTGTGTGTGTGTGTGTGTGTGTGTGTGTGTGCGCGGGCAGAACAAGAACACATGTTCCAGCTTATGGGATGGTGTGTCCTATAGATTTGGTCACTGGAAATGGCAATAAGTGGTGTTTTTCATTTTGTGTTCAATTGCCAAATTCTGTTGTTCCTGATGATGCCCCCCACCCTGTGTGTGTGTGTGTGTGTGTGTGTAGGCGTCTGTGTGTGTGTGTGTGTGTTTATGGATCCATTATCTCCCAGTGGCCTGTTGTCTTTTCTCTTTTTCCTACAAGTAGATGCCACCTAAATCTCTAAAACACACACAGCAGCACACTCTGCCATTCAACCTCATACTGTATCTGTGACACACCCGGTGTTTGAGTATCATAGTGTTACAGTCCCTTTAGCTCACTGACGGATGGGTTTCTCTCCTTCTCCTTCGGGTCAGTGGGGGGTTGGAGTTCTGTGTTAACACTCCTTTTCTAGTGACTGTGAGTCTGACTGTACCAGTGACGGATAGTTCCAGCGCTGACAACCTGGACAAGTCCCCAGACAGGCAGGCAGGCAGGCAGGCAGGCAGGCACACACGAGTGTCCCGCTGCTTCTCCATCTCTCACAGCTTCACACTTCACTTCCTCTGCTTACTTCTGTCACTCTCTACCTCTGTCTGTCTTTAGCTGCATATGTCCTCTGTGGGTTTTTTCCTGTCTCTTTCTCTCTCTCTTTCTCTCTTTCTCTCTTTCTCTCTCCCCCTCTGTCTCTTTATCTGTCACTCTCTCTCCCAGTAACGCCAAGTCTGCCCATCTCAGTGGTCATTTGGACCACTTCTCACCCCAGGTCTTCTATCTCACTCTCTCTCTCTCTCTCTCTGTCTCTCTCTCTCCCTTTTTCCCTCTCTCCCTCCCTCTGTCTCTTTATCTGCCACCTCTCCCCCAATAACGTCATGTCTGCCCATCTCAGGCCATTTGGACCACTTCTCACCCCAGGTCTTCCATCTCTCTCCCTCCCTCTCTCCCTCTTTCTCTCCCTCTTTCTCTCTCTCCCTCCCTCCACCCCTCCTCTGCCCTATCTTTCTCCAGGGACCTGAGGAATAATTTAATTAGCAGGCTGGAGCCGGGGGCTTTCCGTGGGCTGGCGGCGCTGAAGAGGCTGTGAGTATGAGTGAGGAGTGAGGCGGTGTGTGTGAGACGCGCGTGAGGAGAGACCGCCTGGGTCTTTCCCTCTCTTACTGACCGCACCCACAGACACCAGCAAAATTAGCCCCTTCAACATGGCCGGGATAAGGATTTTAATACTTTAAACCAGACTCTCTCTCTCTCTCTGTCTACTTCAACCTCTTTCTTTCTCCCTCTCTCTCCCCCTTTCTTCATCCCTCATTCTCTCTCTCGCCCTCTCTTTTCCTACTTTTTTCTGTTTCCCTCTGTCTCCCTTTCTCTGTCTTTGTTCTTCTCTCTCTTTTTCTTTCTCTCTCTCTCTTTTCTTCTCTCTCTCTGTCTCTCTCTTTCTCAGTCCTGCTTTTTTCCCTCTGCCCTCTCCTTTCTCTCTGAAAGCTGGCTTTACGGCTGGCGTTGCTGTAAGCGAGCCCTGCACACTGAGGGTCCTGGGTGTATGAATTGTGCATAGCTCTGAATTATTTATCACACCTGGACGCTCTCAGGCTGATGGGTAATGCGGTGCAGGTCAGGAGAAAAAGCTTCTATATGGACAAGAGTTGCAGGAATTGGAAAGAGAGAGAGAGAGAGAGAGAGAGAGAGAGAGAGAGAGAGAGAGAGAGAGAGAGAGAGAGAGAGAGAGAGAGAGAGAGAGAGAGAGAGAGAGAGAGAGAGAGAGAGAGAGAGAGAGAGAGATAACATAGCAGATTGTGAGGGAGCTGCATTATTGTGCGCTAAATGCATGAAATGCATGCATTTACACATACACACACAAACACACACACACATGCACACATAGTCAAAGGAGCTAAATTGTAAGCTACTGGACTTCTTTTTGGAGCTTGAAGACGTTTCACCTTTCATCCAAAAGGTTTCGTCAGTTCTGGCCTGATGTTGGGAAACCAGGAGCTCTCCTTCAAGTTCCAAGAAGAAGTCCAACTTCTTACAACTTTGACTACCATGACCTGGATGAACGAGAATCTACACAGACACATGTACACATACACACGCACACACACTTACAAACACTAGCAAGCTATATTTCAGCTATATATAACAGCTATGGAGTTTTTGTGTGAGTATGTGTGATTTTGTGTCTGTATACAGTAAGTCTGTATATAAGTATGTGTGTGTGTGTGTGTGTGTGTGTGTGTGTGGTTTATGTGTGTGTGTGTGTTTGTGTGTTGGTTCTCCTGTGTGTGTGCATGTGTATGTGTGTCTGTGTGCATGTGTGTTTGTGTGTGTGTGCATGCATGTGTGTATGTGTGTGTGTGTGTGCACATGCATGTGTGTGTGTGTGTGTGTGCATGCATGTGTGTATGTGTGTGTGTGTGTGTGTGTATTTTGCGTGTGTGTGTATTTTTGTGTGTGTGTGTGAGTTATGTTGATTTAGGGCACGTGTGTGTGTATGTGTGTTTGTGTGTGTACATGCATGTGTGTATGTGTGTGTGTGTGCATGCATGTGTGTACTGTATGTGTGTGTGTGTGCATGCATGTGTGTATGTGTGTGTGTGTGTATTTTGTGTGTGTGTGTATTTTTGTGTGTGTGTGAGTTATGTTGATTTAGGGCGCGTGTGCCAGCTCTTGGGAGCCGCTGCTTAGGGGCTAATTTAAGTGCGCCCAACTGGTGATTAGAGAACAGCGCTCTGCACTCCCACAACCACCCACCCAACCACCACCCACACACACACACACACACACACACACACATGCCACCGCACTCCCCTCCGCTCAAGGCTCCGGTGCCCTTTAATTATCTCAAGCGGAGGCCAGCGCTGGCAGAGCATGGCCTAGGAGAGAGCCAGCCGCCTAGAGGCTGAGCCCAGTGGAGCCCAGGCCAGCCCAGCCCAGTGCAGCTCAGCCCGGCCCAGCTCGGCCCACCCGGGCCTGGTAGAGTCCCACCTCCAACCAGCACCGGCCTGTATGTTTGGACCAGTGTTCCTCAAGGTATTTCAGACCAAGGAACCCCCCCCCCCCCCCTTAAAAAAAACATCAAGGACCACCCCCCCCATCTGTGGCTAACAGATCTGTATAAATGCATGAATTGGTCATATAAATGCATCACAGCCCGAACTTAGGAATGGCATGAAGATAGTAGCTTAAAAAACATGAAAAAAATTATATTTTAGCACATCTACTGGCGAACCACTTGGGATTTCTTGCATACCACCAGTGGTCCAAGGACCACCCTTTGAGAAACACTGGTTTAGACATAGACCCAGATCCAGGCACTGGTTTAGACATAGACCCAGATCCAGGCACAAGCAAAAGCAGAAACACAGGGGGGGAGAGCATAAAACATGCACAGCACCGCAGCGTAGTTAGTATGCGAGTCTACCACGGCTGCAGTGGAGAGCACCCACAGCGAGCACTGCTTCCCACAGCGAGCATGGCTAGTGAGCGTGTCCATATAGCACAGCTAGCACAAACCAGAGCAGGCTCAACAGCAGCAACCATTGATCTAAAAGAGCATTGACTTGGAGGCTGTGTGACGACCAATAGCGACAACCTTGTGGTGCCCATTGAACATTCTACTCATGTATGTTAATGGAAATAGGATAGTGAACATGGTGACAGGATGTGAGTGAGATAGGGTAGAGTTGGGAAATGACCCAGACCAGACTCGCACCTGGGTCCCCGTGGGCACTTGCCACGGGTGCTCTCCGCGCTGCGCCACAGCAACAACCCCCCTCCCCCTCCAAGTCCAGGGATTTTTAAGGTGATTGATAGCAGCACGGATCAGACAAGGATGAGGTGTAGTGGCATTGGCTGATTCAAAATACACTGCACTCAATAGAAAACAATAGTAAAATGGACATTTTGGATTTGCCCTAGGGGATGGCCTCGGGGAGTGGTCAGTGTGCCAGTGACTCGTGCTGCTTTTCAGGAACAGGGATTATTGTATGCCACTACATCTAGGTCAGATTATCAAGCAAAAAAAAAAACAGCACTGATTTATGTCTTCCATAGGTATAGGTGGTGTGTGTGTGTGTGTATGTATGTGTTGTTTATGTCTTCCATAGGTATAGGTGGTGTGTGTGTGTGTATATGTATGTGTGGTTTATGTCTTCCATAGGTATAGGTGGTGTGTGTGTGTGTGTGTGTGTATGCATGTGTGGTTTATGTGTGTGTGTGTGTGTTTGTTTGTGTGTGTGTATGTATGTGTGGTTTATGTGTGTGTGTTTGTTTGTGTGTTGGATGTCCGTCTGTGTGTGTGCATGTGTATGTGAGTCTGTGTGTGTGTGTATTTGTGTGTGTGCATGCATGTGTGTATGTGTGTGTGTGTGTGTATGTGTATTTGTGTGTGTGTGAGTTATGTTGAGTTTTGTGCTAATACCCCACTTCTTCAAATACAAATGCTACTAACAGTATTGTAGTTTTTAATTGTAATTGTTGTTTATTGTTAAATGTTAATTTAAT
>CM050204.1:23921041-23923541 GCA_027475355.1 Coilia nasus | reverse complement strand
TTTGTTTCACACAGTTTTTATCTCTCTTGCTTTCGCACACACACACACACACACACACACACACACACACACACACACACACACACACACACACATAACCACACATATACACACATATACACTCTTTCTCTCTTTCTCTTTCTCTCTCTCCCTCTATTCCTCTCTCTTTCTCTCTCTGTCTCTCTCTTCCCCTCTCTCTCTCTCTCTCTCTCTCTCTCTCCCCCCCTCTCTCTCTTCTCTCACCCCCCCCCCCCGCCTTCCTTTTTCTCACCCTCTTTCTCACTCCCTCTCCCTCTCCCTCTCTCTCTCTTGTTCTCTCTCCCTCTCCCCCCCCCCTCTCTGTCTCTCTCTCGGGGCCTTCTCTCTGGCCTTGTGTTTATGCTGGAGGCCCAATGAGGGATTGGATTTCATGTCTGATAATGAAATCATATGTTCCCCTGCAGGGATGCGAGGCGATATTACTCAGACACACGCGCTGCACGCATATGTATAACAGAGGGTGTCTGCCTTGCCACGCACTTGTAATTTATTATCGGCTTATTACTAACCACTCATGTACAATAAGGTAACAGCTTGTTATGAAAATTGCATGTGTTCTTGGAGCACACCTTGTGTGTGTGTGTGTGTGTGTGTGTGTGTATGTGTGTGTGTGTATGTGTGTATGTGTATATGTGTGTGTGTGTGTGTGTGTGTGTGTGTGTGTGGCTAGAATATGTGAGTATATATGAATGTGTGTATGGGGTTTGTGGACAGTATGAGTGGATGTGTGTGTGTGTGTCTGTGTGTGTGAGGGCATGTGCACATGCTTGTGTTTTCTGGCACTCTTTTGCACACTAGTTTGTCTCTCCGGCTATGAGACGCTCTCTTTCTGTCTTTCTTTCTCTCTCCCTTTCTCTCTTCTTCTCTCTCTCTCTCTGTCTCTCTCTCTCTCTCTCTCCGATCTCTTAAGTGGGAGAGCCAGGGCCTCTGGAATTAACCGCTGGAATCCGGCATTCCTATTCCCGGCATGGCGCATCCATTACAGGATTACAGAGATGATGTCGAGGATCTCCGCTGACATCCCCGACCAGCTCTCTGCCGTTTTACCCACAGCGACCTCACTACAAAGCCCTATTTATACTCCTCACCAGCACGCTACCATAACAAAATAATGACAAAAAAACGCCTACTGTAGCAGTCTTGCTGTTATGCGCCGGAAAGTAAACATCGCTTCACACAACCTCCCATGGCCAATTCAGGGAGTCACGTGAATTACCTCCGCCAAGGAGGTTATGTTTTTGCCCGTGTTTATCTGTTTGTCTGTTGTGTTTGTTCGTTAGCAGCATAACTCAAAAACTCGTAAACGTATCGGTCTGAAACATTTACAGTACATCGGTATTCTGACTGCCTCGAGGTGATTCTTTTTTTTTTTTTGGTGAAAATCAGTTCATTGGTTAGCTCACAAAAAAAATGGGAAAATTAACGTAGTAAATTGCCCATTACCAAAATAAAAAAAGCTGCAATGTTTTTACTGCGTGGGGGGGGGGGGGGGGTGTTGAACTGCTTGGCAGAGGTCTGCACAGTGCTTGTCTAGTTCAGCCTGATTTTGTGCTGGAGTGCAGAGGGCTTCTCCAGTGTGAGGGCTTTTCCATTTGCTCAAGATGGCCGTAAGCTCTTGCATGGCTACTGTTACGATAATGCTGCCTAAAGAGCGGCGCTTCTTTCGAGGAGGAGGAAGAGGAGGAGGAGGAGGAGGAGGAGGGGGAGGAGGAAGTCAATCCTTCATGCTGTTTTTCTCTCGTCCTGGTGATTTTCTCTGCCTGCCTGGTGCACATCTGGCTGCTTGAGCAGAGGGACGTGTGTGTGTAAGTGAGTGAGTAAGTGAGTGTGTGTATGTGTGAGTGTGTGTGTGTGTGTGTCTGCGTGTGTGTGTGTGTGTGTGTCTGTGTGTGTCTGTGTGTGTCTTGTGTGTGTGCGTACGTGTGTGTTTGTGTATGTGTGTGGGGGGGTTGTGTGAGTGAGTAAATGAGTGTGTGTGTGTGTGTGTGTGTGTGTGTGCGAGCGCGCGCGTGTGTGTGGATTATACTTTATGTGTGTGCGCTGCGTATGAGCATGTGTGTGTGATACTCCATTAGAGTATCGCTTCCTAAGCCCAGTGATGTGCAACAGATGGGCTTGCGGATGGATATCTTCATGCCTTCACCTCACCCCCCACCCCCCTCACCCCCCACCCCCACCGGCATGGGCAGGAAGCACTGGGCTTACATTTCCTTTTTGCCCTTGATATAGCTAGATTTCGCTTTAACATGTCCCTCACGACTTAACCCAGATAGATTCACACACAGACGGGGACCCACTGACAAGTCCACACAGACATGCAGACCCAGTCATACACTCATACACTACAGACTGATTCTCAGATCCACACATAGAGGCACACATACACGCAGACGGCAGAGGAAGCCTTGCGGCATGAAATGAAAAGATGGCATATGCAGAGACAAACTGAGCCTTCTGCTTC
>CM050204.1:23913541-23916041 GCA_027475355.1 Coilia nasus | reverse complement strand
GCGTCCCAGGAGCTGCCTGTTTGCAAATGTGTCTTGGCTAGTCCAGACTGGCGGCAAACCTGTCAGTGATCGATGCCTACAAGGGCAGAGTCAGATCCACCCCTCACACACACACACACACACACACACTCACACACACACACTGACACACACACTTACACCACCTACAAAAACCTCATCACTTTCTTCGTGTGTGTGTGTGTGTGTGTGTGTGTGTGTGTGTGTGTGTGTGTGTGTGTGTGTGTGAGTGTGAGTGTGTGTGTGTGTGTTGGTTCCACAGCAGGAGGTTTAGGCGTGGGTGTGTTAATGACCCACGAAGCCCATTTTTCATCATTCAGAACCGGCTCGACCCAAACAGCAGAGGCACTCAGCAGAAAACGCTGAAGTATTTGACTTATTCTAGCACCGTTACAGCTCAGGGACACAGATAGAAACTTGTCTCTTTTCACGTCTGCCCACATTTTAGTGGCAGTTTGCAACATTAATTAATTTTGTAATGGCAATTCGCAAAATGAATCTGAAATTTCTTCTTTTTTTTTTTCGGGAGCGCATAATAGCCACTGAAATGACTACTGCAGTAAAGTTAATTTTCCAGAGTATGTAACGTGACAAAAGTTTTCATCTCAAATTAGGAACATTTTTTACTTTCAGATGTATTATGACATTATTATTACATTACACTTAGCTGACGCTCTTATCCAGAGACAGATATTTACAGGGTTTCAGTTACAGTCCTTGGAGCAGTGGGGGATTAGATGCCTTGCTCAAGGGCATCTCAACCATAGGTAGGGCGGTATTGGAACCGGCAACCTTCTGATTGCACTCCCTAACCACTAGCCCACAACTGTAATAACCAGACCCTTTAAAAATATGCAGCTGTGGCCTAGTGGTTAAGGAGTTGGTCTGGCAATCGGAAGGTTGCTGGTTCAAATCCCGCCCTACCCATGGTTGATATGCCCTTGAGCAAGGCCCCACAGTGCTCCAGGGACTGTAACTGAAACCCTGTAAATATCTGTAAGTCGCTCTGGATAAGAGCGTCAGCTAAGTGTAATGTAATGTAATGTAAAGACACGTCCATTTAAATATATTTCACTATGAACATTTTGCACAACATCAAAATTTGACTGAATTAAAAGTATCTTTTAACACTTTCCCAAGTAAATATGAATTGGAATCAGAATCATAATCAAAATGTGCACATTGGTGCTTGAGGGGAAGTCTTGATTGATTTTCAGATTGACCCTATCTTTTCAAAGTACTGGGCTGACTGAACTCAAAACCGGCTGTGTGTGTGATTCAGGGTGTAGGTTCTCTGTGTACCTGAGCATCTGTTTGTGTGTGTTCAGGAGTAGTCTTAGAATGGATGTCTGAGTAGTATTTTGAGTGTTTGTGTGTGTGCGTGCGTCCGTGCGTGCATGCGTGTGTGCGTGCGTGCGTGTGTGTGCATGTGTGCGTGTGTGTGCATGTGTGTCTGTGTGTGTGTGTGTGTGCGTGTGTGCGTGTGTGTGTGTGTGTGTGTGAGCGCTCAGTAGGAACACCATTGCTGTCATACCTGATAAGCTCAGCCAAGCGCCTCAAAAGGAATCAGATATTGTTTGCTCTCTCCCATCGCGTCAGAGGGGCCAGTAAATCTAAAGCATGTTTGAGGAGTATTTGGAGTGTGTGTGTGTGTGTGTGTGTGTGTGTGTGTGTGTGTGTGTGTGTGTGTGTGTGTGTGTGCCTGTGTACTGTATGTGTGTATGTGTGTGTGTGTGTGCGTGTGTGTGTGAATCTGTGAGTAAATCTGTTTGATCACAGAGTGATATACAGCTAACCTGGGGACACTGCTTGCAGGCAACCCGCTCTCCTTTTTCTCTCAGTCTGTCTCCTGTGGTGTGCTGTGGTGTAGTGTTTTTTTAAAGGACAGGTGGGTGTACTACACATAAGTTAGGCACAGCAATAAAAGACGTAAGGTAACCCAGGCAACCAGCTTTTCCCTTTTCCCTTAAGATGATGATACACTAAGCAACTTTTTGAGCAATCTTGTCTGGCAACAACATGATTGGCTCCTAATTGTTTTGACAGGATTATCGCAAAATGTTACCTGCTGCTGGTCTAAGTTCTCCTGTCATCTCCTGTCCTCCAGCGATGATTGAAAAAAGCAAAATGAACCTTTTTTATTTTTAATAGATGTTTAAACCGTATTTATGGATGTTTACAAGTGTTTCCCTCGTACCCGGTGGTGTGAGAATGGCTCGTGTGAGGGAGGGGTTGCCCTTGCTGTGAGCTGTTGTCCTCTGTTCCTCTGTCCTCTCAGTAAATTTTCACCAGAGGCCCTCACGAGGCGACGTCGTGAAATCTATTCTCAGATGGAGCTCTGCGATAAACGTGTCTCTCCTGTTCAAACGGAGACGTTTCTCATCTGTCCTTCACTCTGCCAATATCTGACGCCTACGGCTGCTCGTTGCGGTGTGAAGGGTTTTTCAAAGCCTTTTTGGCTTTTCTGAAGCATGCAGAGAGA
>CM050204.1:23903541-23908541 GCA_027475355.1 Coilia nasus | reverse complement strand
CCACATAGACGTCACTCTTCCAACCCCACCCCCAACCCCGCCCCATTCCTGTTCCTCTCTCCAGGAGTGAGTCCCAGGTGGAGGCTGATGGAGTTTTCATCATTCAGTTCCTGATTAGTCTCCTTGCAATTAAGTCTTTGCCAGCCCCTTATGCACACAAACTATGCTTTCCCTTCTTCTCTCTCACTTCCCCTCCTCTTCTTACTCTTCTTGATCTTTCCTTTCTCTCTCTCTCTCTCTCGCTCTCTCTCTGCGTCTGTCTTTCTCTCTAACCTCTCTCTCCCTCCATTTTCTCTCTCTCGTTTATCCCCCCGCGTAGGAGCTCCATACGTGTTGCGTTTGGCAGCCGCGGGTCCCCCCGCTGGAGAAGTGCAGGGAAAAGCAAAAGCGCTCATTTCCCCTCAAGAGAAAGGCAGCTGCAACCTGCCTGCCAACCAAAACACCAGCCCGCTCAGTCAAGCCCAGACTAAACCCTCTCGTCCCCCCCATCCTCCTCACACACACACACACACACACACACACACACACACACACACACACACGTTGCCCCAAAAACCCCATTCCCCAACCTCCCTTCCCCATAAAGCAGAGTGCAGACAGACTAACCCCTCGCCACCCCACCCTCCTCACACACACACACACATTGCCCCAAAAACCCCATTCCCCAACCTCCCACCACCCCTGCTCCATAAAGCAGAGTGCAGGCTAACTCCTCGCCACCCCACCTTCCTCACACACACACACACACACACACACACACACACACACATTGCCCCAAAAACCCCATTCCCCAACCTCCCACCACCCCTGCCCCATAAAGCAGAATGCACACAGACTAACCCCTCACCACCCCACCCCCCACCTACTGCCCCAAAAAAAACCCTTCTCCAACCTCCCCACACCCCACCTCCCACCTTCCACCCCTCCCTTTCCCCCTAGCCCCTACGCCACCCCCGCCCCATGAAGCAGACGTGGAGAAAATGAGACTCCTTTTTGGCTCTGCGCTCCCTCCGTGCTCAGAGGGTAAAGAGAGGACCTTCGGAGGGCCCTTTTGCTTTGTGCTGCCTCGCAGTCTAGCCAGTCAGCATACAGTAGCGAGCCAGCCAGCAGCAGAGTTAGCAGAAGCACTGGCCTGCACAGGCTCCTTTGATTTGGAGCGATCATATCCTGTCCTTGTGTACAGTATGATTATGTGTGGTATAATGAGTTGGTCTTGGGATCAGACGCACCCAAAACAAATTGGTTCAATTCCCAGGGGTAAAAAGTGTGGCCGCATAGGTAACACACAAAAGTTCTACATCAGGTGTGCATATTCTGTCTCATATTCTGCAGAGTTTCGGCACCAGCTGTCCTTGATATAAATACACATACCCCTTCCGCAGATTTTGCATTTGAGTTTACATCTCTGTCCACATGTATATGAGAGAAACCTTTGATTTGAATGGAATGACCCAGAATATCGCTGATAAGCTGTGGCCCAATGGTTAGGGAGTTGATATTAAGATCGGTTATAGAGTCTTATATCAAGCTTCATAGAAGGTTTTACCTACTTTTTCTGTTTTTATGACCCTAACCCTAACCCTAGGTTATGGAGTTGGTCTTAATATCAGTTATAGAGTCTTATATCAAGCTTCATAGAAGGTGTTACCTAGTTTTTCTGTTTTTATGGCCCTAACCCTAACCCTAGGTTAGGGAGTTGGTCTTAAGATCAGTTATAGAGTCTTATATCAAGCTTCATAGAAGGTGTTACCTAGTTTTTCCGTTTCCATGAGCAAACTGCTGCTTTTTCCCCTCTCCCACCAGGTCACATTTATCCTGGAGGCTCAGCAATAGAAGCAGGCCGCTGTGATCCAGACCACACATTCACTGTGTCAACATTTGTTTTCCCAGCAAATGCGCTGTGGTGTTGTATTTCTCAGCACCATATGTCTTGGCTAAGACATCCACAGTGTTGTGGCGCTGTATTACAGAGCGATTGGTGGAGACTTGTTTAAATGTGTCTTTTACTGGGTGTTTGGGTGTTTGTTTGTGTGCCTGTGTCTGGGCGTATGTTTCTGAGAGCAGCTTTTTGTTGTGCCCAAGCCTCTAAAGAAAGAAAGCCCCATTTTTGTCATTGGGATCACACGGCACAGGGGGCAGCCAAGACAGCGGCACCCGGGGAGCAGTGCGTGGGGACGGTACCATGCTCAGAGTACCTCAGTGACGCTACTGGTGACCTGGGATTGGGACCTGCAATACTGCAGTCACAGGTCCAATACCTTAACCACTGGGCCACCACTGCCCCGCCTGTGGACTATCTATGAAATTTTGTGTGTGTGAGAAACAGACTCAGAGCTGCTTGCTAGTAGGGTGACCACCCGTCCCTCGTAGCGCGTGAATGTACATGCTCATTCCTATTCCAAGGGCATTATTAAGTTGGTATGTGCTAGAAATGAGTAAACCTGTGAGTCTGCCCGCGGGGTGGGGATGCCGCCGCATCGAGTGGTGTCCCACATCGTCCCTCGGAAACATACCCCTTGGGCTTATTTCCAGGTGGCCACCCTACTTGCTAGATACTATTCCGTATCAACTGCCATTTGCAGCCTTCACATCTGGCAGAGACGATGGCACTTTTAACCTTCACATCCTCTTTTTTGTACTGTGTGGCGTGCATTACATTACACTTAGCTGACGCTCTTATCCAGAGTGACTTACAGATATTTACAGGGTTTCACTTACAGTCCCTGGAGCAGTGTGGGGTTAGATGCCTTGCTCAAGGGCATCTCAACCATGGGTAGAGCGGGATTCGAACCAGCAACCTTCAGATTGCAAGACCAGCTCCCTAACCACTAGGCTGCCCCACAGCTATGTCATGCACAGCTGCCCCACAGCGTGCATGACATAGCTGAATCCTACCAATTTTTGCCTGTGTGTGTGTGTGTGTGTGTGTGTGTGTGTATGTATGTATGTGTGTGTGTGTGTCTGTGTGTGTGAATGTTTGTGTCTGCGTGTATGTGTCTGTGTGTGTTTATTTATGCATGGGTGTGCTTGTGTTGGCCCATATATATTGCCTTTTGTTTTAAGGCCCACCCGTTATCCGCTGCACTGTGGAGCCCGATAAGGCATTCTTTCATTTTGGGCTTTCACAGAGAGGTGCAGCCCATAATGAATAGGACCCGAGAGGTAATTGTGAATGAGCATTAGTACCCAAGCACCTTCCCTGCTGTGTTATAAAGCTAGTCTGAAAAAATCCTAACTGGCTCATGCTGGCAATCTTCTCCCATTAATCATGCTTCTTCTCTTTGCCTCTCATCTTCTCTCCTCTCTTCTCGTTTGGTCTCTTCCTTCCTCTCCTCTCCTCCCTTTGTCTCTCTTCATCTGTCCTGTCCTCTCATCTCCTCTTGTTTGGTCTCTTACTCTCCTCTCCTTTGTTCTTCTCTCCTCTCCTCTCCTTCTTCTCTCCTCTCTGCTCCTCTCCTCTCCTCCCCTCTCCTCCCCTTTCTTCACTGCCTTCAGCGAGACATTGCCTTCAAGTTACCTAGCTTAATTTTCTGCATTTTGAATGAGCCTAATCTTCCCTTATAATGAAGCAGGGCTGAAAGATCTCAGGCATGGTGCCTGAAATCAGGCGTGGGACAGCAGGCTACATTTAACATTTGCTAGTACATAGTCATAACAACTTTGAAACATTTTGATAATTTCAGGCATTTAATTATTTCTTGCTTTATGCCCTGAATAACGGCATGGGGTGGGAAGAGAGGGACAAGGGGAGAGGCGGAGAGACAGGCAGAAATAGAGAGAGAGAGTAAACGAATGAATGCATGAAGGAGAGGGTGTAAGAAAAAAAGGCCTAATTGCAGCCTAAGTTTTCTTATTCTATATCCATATCTCTCCTCCTTTTTGGTGACTTTGTTCTGTCTATTCACATGTGTATATGCTTCTGCTCTTCCACTCCATTGGTTCCTAGGGCGCCTGTGCATATGTCGCCATGGAAACATGAAGCTTAATTGGCTTATTAATTCCCACCTCAGCTGCCTCTGGTTACTAAGCGATGTTACCATGAGAGAGAGAGACAGAAATTTGGAGAGAGAGAGACAGAGAGAGAGAGAGAGAGAGAGAGAGAGAGAGAGAGAGAGAGAGAGAGAGAGAGAGAGAGAGAGAGAGAGAGAGAGAGAAAATTTGGAGAGAGAGAGAGTTGGAGAGAGACAGTCAGAACTTTTTACACTCATTAGTCACATTGATTTTAGAAAAACCTGTCTGCAGTCAGCACATGGCATTAGAGAGAATGCAAGCTTAAAAGACACAGTGAAAATCAAAGAATATGTAAATGAACGACTGAATGATTAATCTGTTGATGAAAGGGATGGATGTTACAGTAATAACAATAAAAAAGAAGTGAATGAACATGAAATAAAAGAATGAAAAAGAAATAAAATGGAAATAGAGAGACCAAAGTGTATAAAAATGTGAAAAATTAAAAATTGAAAATTGAAAGAGAATGGAATTTAAACGAGCAAGGAAAAGAAAATGAAGAGATGAACCCAATGTTTACAGTCCTTGTAACAAGCCTCAGTCCTTTTTGCACAGAGCACATGGCCTTGACAGAGAGACAGACAGGCAGAGTGGGCTTTGGGAGGGTAGAGTAGGAGAGAGCGTGGCTTCCAAAGAAACACTCACCCACCATCTCCTTTATGACACCACTTCCTGTAGAGAGATGGAGCAGGGAGACATGGCAGTGGGACAAATGGCCTCCGATACAGCAGCGTGCCCAGAGAAGAAGTGCCAGGAAGGATCTTTATTATTTAGTCTGAAATCATCCCCCAAAAGCTCTCAGCCACAGTCTGGCTGCCTGGCCCACATTTAGCTCTCCGCTCAGCTCTCTATCTCAGCGCAATCTGCAGCAGACAGCAAAGAAAGTCGTTTTTGTGATGAGAGTGTATGTCACAGGCAGAGGAACTACTGTACATCTTCCTGCCCCTGTGTGTGTGTGTGTGTGTGTGTGTGTGTGTGTGTGTGTGTGT
>CM050204.1:23883541-23898541 GCA_027475355.1 Coilia nasus | reverse complement strand
GTTTTTTATGTCAGTTTTTTTAAAGCCAGAATGTGTCAGAGTATAGAGAGCTCAGTTGAGAGAGGTGGTCTTTATCGTTTGTGCTCCCTGTCCAACATTGTTTGAGTGGAGTGTCATAGATGTTTAGTAATTTAGCCACCAAGAGGGCTTTGTGCGGGACTACCTGACAGCATGTTGTCATGACAAAGAGCTCGAGCAGCTTTCCCTGCAAACAGAGATGTCAAGGAATGCGTGAAATAGATTCTGTATGCACTCTGTACATGTGTTTCTCAGCGACGCTGCTTCAAGAAGCAGCCAAACAGTAGCTCCTACTTCAGTAAGCGAAAGTCTGGGAAAGTCCTCAAGAGCTCACCGCGAAACAGCAGTGTGGCCAAACGGGCCCACTGCCTCCCTTTAAATGTGCCTTTTTTCGCTGATTTTCTATTCTTTTAAATCTTGTTCAGCCAAGCGTGCACCACTCCGCATATGTGCGAACACACACGTGTGTTTGTTCTGGGTCTTACTGTAATAACCTCATTGGGTTTAACGAGGAAAGGAGGAACTCGACAGAAGGGAAGCGTGGTTTGGCAGACACCCAGCTGTTATTTGCTAATTTCACTGCAAGTCAGCAGTCGGAACGAAAAAGATAATTGGCATTACACATATGCTCTCTGAAGCTTGAGCTAAACCAGCTATCGTAAAGAATTAAAGTCTTTTAATAATAGATTGGCTGAAATCACTGGCATTCAGCACTTCATAATTTCAGTGCTTTGCATTTGAGTTTTATCACTGCACTGTTTTCCAACACTAATATATACTGTATACATGTAATTAACTGTGTGAGCAATGCTAAGTGGGAAATGCACAAATGAATAATGTGAACTCTAGCTTTTGAGACAGGTTCGAGGCAGAGAGACTCACAACACCTGTCTACAGTAATTAATTTTAGATTTCTGGAGGCCTTTTATTTCTGCAGTTAACTGAACACAGCAAATGTTAGATCTGACCTGTCAACCTCTTGTGCGCATTTCAAATGCTTAATGTTTAATTATTGTCAGCTATTTTCTGACGTTTCACTTTAGAAAAAAAAAACTAAGTTTTTTTGCTCTGTTTTCTTTTCTCTCAGTTTTTGTTCAATACACACACACACACACACACACACACACACACACACACACACACACACACACACACACACACACACACACACAGGAGTCATTAGCACCATGTGGTCTGCTCCTGTGCAATGTGGTGATGCTTACAGTCTGCCCTGTCTCTGTCCTGCAGTGAACTCATCCTGTCCAACATCGATGTGGGTGCTTCTGGCATATGGGAGTGTCATGTGACCAGTTCCCGTGGAAACAGCTCCCGCCACATGGAGATCGTGGTTCTGGAGACGTCAGCGCCATATTGCGCTGCGGAGCGAGTCAGTGGCAACAAGGGAGATTTCAGGTATTTCAGGAGTGTTGGTGAGGATGGGTTTTGAAGCTCACTACAAAACCACTGGATTCCTTGAAGTCCTTTAGTACTGCCACACCAGTGTAATGGGAATGTTGGGAGTATGACATTTCTAAAGAATGTTGGCATCCATAGAATGTAATGTGGAATTTCAGAATCTTACATGGTTGTAGAATGCATTCTTTATTAGAATGTTCATCAAACACGCACCCTTAAAGCTTTACTCATGTGCATAGCTTATAGCTCAGGTAGCTCATGTGTTGATGTGAGTGAGATAATATCACATGATGACACAAGATTATGCCATTAAGGTCACTGGGATAATAAGAAAGAGCAGAGGCCTTAGATCTTGACATTGCAGATATGTCTTAGTGCAGTTAGTGAGCCTTGTATCACTAATTAAAATATGGTAAAGGGCTGCATATTGGCAAGAATACATGTCATGACACACGTTAAGATTCAATATACTGTGATATTGTGAGCAGATTGATCATAGTGATGTTTTATTTTAAGATGATTTTAAGAAAACTGTCAGAGTATATAAAGAAAACTCAATGGTGGTAGTGAAAGACTACAAATAAAGTGCTATACTGAAATGTACCAGTTAGAAATATTAACACCACCCAACATATACTGCCCATCATGAGTCAAATCGATATGAAATTATTTGAAAAATCAACACAGTACCACAAAACAATTTCATAATCCTCAACTTTATTGCTTGGCCCCATAATCTATGATGGACAGATAAACAGTAATTATTGTTCAGAATGTGTAATAAATAACTAATACATAAAGAACTAGCAGTGTATGACCAACTTTATCAATCCAGATGTATTCATCTTCTGCGTCTGCCGATACTGAACAACACTGACACAGTTCATTAAAGATTGAGCATGCGCTGCAAGTGTAGCACTGCAGCCTCTGAGAGAGCGTTAGGAGCTTTTGATGGAAGAAACGTTTTGATAGAACAAACCTCAGTGAACATGAAAGCCAGCGAGTAACTCTGAGACTCTGAGACTGTCTGTGTCTGACGGAGTTTATTTTCTGTGGGAGGGAAGCAGCTCAGTGGCGGCGGCAGTGTTTCAGCCGCGCTATTGAAACTAATGAGATGAAGCCCTGAAGTGAGGCCTAGGTCTGTCTGCTGGCCAGGCTTGTTATGGTTATTACTGTTAGTCTTTCTGTTATTGTTGTGTTTTTTTTGCTGTTGCTATTGTTATTGTTGCTGTTGTTGTCGTTGTTGTTGACTACACGCTGTCGTTATTCCTCTGTACCTCCAGCCTAATCACCGGTGCGTAGAATGAGCCTGCGGATGCATGCGTGGCTTTGCCGCCTGCAAGTGTAATGGCCTGGAAAATGGACTCATGCCTTTTGTCTGCAGAGGAAATTAGTGCCATATATTGCTTAAGTGGCCACTGTGTCTGCATGACAAAGGAACAAAGCAAAGGAAGATGCTTGTTCTCTCTCTCTCTCTCTCTCTCTCTCTGTGTGTGTGTGTGTGTGTGTGTGTGTGTGCGTGCTTCTGTTTGTGTTTTCAAGGGAGTAGTAAAAGTAGAAAAGTATTCATTGCACTTCAGCTGACTCTGGGAATCTGTTTTTCTTTCTGCTTTCTTTAGCGCTCTCCATTTCACTTTCACTCGCTTGTTGTTTTGATGTGTCTGCTTTATGCCTGTAGACTTTTTCACTATCTGCTGCTGTTTTTTTATCTCTTGAAGTTTTCTGAAGTTTGCCTCTGTGTTTTGTTGTGAATTTATCTTGTTTCATAACTCTGTATGTATTTGTGTATGTCTGTGTGTGCGTGTGCGTGTGCGTGTGCGTGTGCGTGTGCCTGTGTGTGTGTGTGTGTTTGTGTGTGTGTGTGTGTGTGTGTCTGTGCATGTGTGTGTGTGTGTCTGTGCGTGTGTGTATTTGTGTGTGTGTGTGTGTGTCTGTGTGTGTGTGTGTGTCTGTGTGTGTGTGTGTGTGTTTGTGCATGTGTGTGTGTGTGTGGGTATTTGTGTGTGTGTGTGTGTGTGTTTGTGTGTGTGTGTGTGTGTGTGTTTATGTGTGTGTGTATGTATGTGTGCGTGTTTGTGCGTGTGTGTGTGTGTGTATTTGTGTGTGTGTGTGTGTGTGTGTGTGTGTGTGTGTGTGTGTATTGTGTGTGTGTATACCCAGGTGGCCTAAGACCCTGGCGGGGATCCTGGCCTTCCTGCCCTGTGCTGCTCCCATACACAGCTCTGGCCCCCCTGGATCAGGTGTCACGTCCCCGAAGAAGAAGGCCTGGCGTCGGTGTGACCGGTCAGGGCGCTGGGCGGAGGAGGACTACACCCAATGCCCTTACGCCAGCGAGGTCACTCGTGCTCTGCACCAGCTCACTCAGGTCTCAGACATTTGCAGTACACTGCAGCCTCTGCAGCACACTTGATGCATTTGGACATTTTGGGGAGGAATTTTTATTTTATTTTATTTTTTTACGAGCATCAAGGCAAAACCATCAGTAAACATACTTACATAATACGACTGAAAGAGAAATCAGTATTTAATTGAAATATTAGGAGTAATGTGCTTCTCACACACTAGGCATGCTCATCACCAGAAGCCCAACTCAAAACCAGATTAGAAATATCGAACTAAAGCACTACTTTCAAAGAATTACATCACAGTTACATATTCTCTAATCACAATTACATATTTTCCCCAAATTGTGTGGCCCTATTGCTTTTTTGCATAGATGGGGCATAAATGTGTGTGGTTGGACTCTTTTTGCATAGATGGGGCATAAATGTGTGTGGTTGTTATTTTTTTTGCATAGATGTGTTTAATGTGTGTGGTTGAACTCTTCCCCTTAGATGGCTGTGAACACCAGCAATGCCCTCACCTTGGCCCAGCAGTTGGCCTCCTTCACCAGCAGGGCGGCGCACTTCGGTGACGTGATGGACGTGATCTTTGTGACACACCTGGTGGAGAGGATCACGCGCCTGGTGGGAAAGATTGGGGAGGTAGGTCAGCACCTCGTTGCTTGAAGGTGTACAGTGGTCCCTCGTTATTCGCGGGAGTTGCGTTCTAAAAATAACCTGGGATAGGCGAAATCCGCGAAGTAGTCAGCTTTATTTTTTACAATTATTATAGATGTTTTAAGGCTGTAAAACCCCTCACTACACTTAGACACTTTTCTCAGACAGGCAAAGTTCACACTTGCAAACATGCAGCACTTCAGAGTCACACAGCTAGCGGTGGAAGATTTATGTAAATTTTACAAGCTGAGCGCATTTTGTACTGTACAGGAGATTGCATGCCTTAAAAAAATCTGCGAAACAGCGAGGCCGTGAAAGGTAAACCACGATATAGCGAGGGACCACTGTACTTCCATTGTGTTTTCATTCACTTTGCGGTGGTCTCTAGTATTAATGAATGCCCTGTGAGCCGGTTTTGGTGAAAAAAATGCATTAGTGCTTCTGTTTCTGGCTGTTCTAGTTTGGTGGAGGAGATGGAGCAGGGAGAATGACAGGTTCTCGGCTATGCTAGACACAGGCTACAATCATTCGAAGCCTTTTCGGTCCTAGCGAACCAAATAGAAGATCTAAACGTTCTACACAAACAAACATACTTACCTATACTTCGCTAAGTGAATGTGTGCTTCAACAAAACTTCTCCAGTAATCACAACTGTGGCATAGCTTTTTTCTAATTTACAAACCTATGTCACTTTGTTGGCCTTATTCTTATTTACTCATTTTTCCGCCTACTTTCTTTCACTGACCAATGGAGGCAATCGGGTTAGAAGAACATTTTCACGTGCAGCATGCATATGCAACTCGGGGTGACCTGTCATATCTCAAAAAAAAAACAAGTACTAAACGGTTTCTCGTGGAAGTACTCCTTTACAGATTAAGGCTGTAGCAAATAAACAATCTAGTGTGCTTTTTAAGTTTCCAATTTACATGAAGTCATTACTAGAAGGCCACAACAAAATAAACAGTCTGCTTCCAAATAAGCTAAATGAGTTGAATATTTCTGGCAAACAAACAGAGACAAGCTTTTTGTACAGACTGTTATACAGGATTGGCCCTTACAAATTGTACTGTACTAATTGTACAAATTGTACTGATTTTAGATTATAGAATGAGTTTACTTAGAGTAAGGAGACAGAAGTACAAATTTAAATGGTTGTTTTAAATAATGTTTATGGTCTTGTGGCTGTAGCAAGCACAGGGTGTGCCAATGTGCCACTTTGTTATTGAGCACACAGACTCACTAGACTTGGAAAAATCTCTCGGACAATGTTTTAAATCGTTCTACTTAATCAGTAACTATGGCCACCTTAACAAACATTTCAGCCTCACGCCGGTCAGTTCTGCCAGCACAGATGTTAGCCTGGAGCTCTGAATGAGCTCATTACACACGTCATTGTCACCGACAGCCGAATGTGAGTTACACATTCATAAAAACAAGCAGACAGGATAATTTCATTAAACACATAGACAAAGATGACCGGGTTGCTGAACCTACAGCTAAAATGAGCAGGACATTCAGGATGACTAATGTGTCACGTGTATTTGCAAAGAGGACAGAAACCGAGAGAAACAGGAAATAAAATGGCATCAGTGCCCCGAGGCCTGCTGAGGTGCCATATTGTCACACTGATATATTTTTTTGTTCTTCACTGACCTATGCTAATGCATCAAAGAATGTTCCGGATCATTTCCTCCAGAGGGGTGTAGGAGCTTGGTGATCCAGTGCACCACACACGCAGACCCAGTGCCTTGGTTTACTCTGAATGACAGTGCTGGATGTGGGGAGGTGGAGAGTGTGGTGGGGGAATGAGTGAAGAGGGTAGTATTAGGGGTGGTGGATCTTACATCCATTTTGCCTTCCATAAAGACAGCCATCTTACCACCCACCACACACACATGTGCTCTCATTGTCTTTGTGGAGTCTCAATGACAGATCCACAGCTGTCTGTCTCAATGGTGGTGGTGGAGAGAGGTGGGCTGGGAGTGGAGGAGAGGTTGGTGGCAGGGTGAAGAGGGTAGTTGTAGGGGTTGGTGGATGTTACATCCATTATGCCTTCTAGGAAGACAGCTATCTTACCACCACACACACACACACACACACACACATACACACACACACGTGGGCTCAGCGTCTTTGTCAGCTTTGAGTGACAGGCCTGTTGTTCAGTCGGTGTCTCTGGTCCCCGCGTCTGAAACGTCTGACCCCTGGGTGCTAATTTTCAGCAGTTGCCATCAGTGCTCTGAGGCGCTGAACTCTCGCTACCATGCAATTGTGGGGAGGCGGGCGGCTCCACGTCGTTAGGCGCTATTTCGGGCTGCCGAGCGAGCGAGCGCGCTGCCGCTCAGCTCACACATGTGCGCAAGCTGGGCTTTTCTGGAAGGTTCCCTCCTCGCCGAAAAGTGGCAGCTTCCCAGGGCCAGCACCGGCCGGGTATCAATTGAGGGCCGTCGGCTCGAGCACTCGAAAATTTCCGGTTTCCTGTAGGAAGCTGTTAAGGAGCTGGCGTTTGAATAAAGGCCCTAGAGCGTGGAGTGGGAGTCAGTCAAGTGGTAGTGGGGAGGTTTGAAAGGGTACTGGAGGGGTGGTGGTGGTGGTGGTGGTGGTGGCGGTGGTGGGGGTATGTTACCTCTATTCCGCCTTCCACTCTGAGCAATTCTGTTCTCTCACATTATTCCCTTCGAAGGCGAATCGTTTCACTTTTTTTTTTTTTGTGTGCCTGCCTTGAAATGAAAGTGTTGCGCTGGGACAGCAGTGGGGCTCCCAGTGCCACTGATTCATATGTCGTGCTCCTTTGGCAAGGTGGACCATCATTAAATCTAAATAAAGACCAGAGGAATCTCAGAGCACTTCTATGATTTCTCTTTATTCTCTCTCTCTCTCTCTCTCTCTCTCTCTCTCTGTCTCTCTTTCTCTCTCTCTCTCTTTCTCTTTCTCTCTCTCTCTCTCGCTCTCTCTTATGAGTGTGCATATAATGATGAAGATGAAGATGATGATGACTGACATTGTCTTTTGTATGCTACTCAGCTGGCAGACTTTGTGTGGAAGATCAACATGATGAGAGCATAGATGATGATGAGGATGATGATGATGATGAAGGAAGAGCTGAAAGATCTCAGACATGGTGCCTGAAATCAGGCATAGAACAGTAGGCTACATTTAACATTTGAAAGGTTAACTTTGAAAGGTTTGGCAAATTCAGGCATAGAATTATTTCTTGCTTTCTGCCCTGTGAAGATTATAATGATATTGGTGATGATGATTGACTGTCTTGTTTGAGTGCTTTGTCCAGCTGGAAAAGTTTATGTGGGAGATCGGCAGTAATATGCTGAACATGTAGAAGATGATGGGGCAGCTGTGGTCTAGTGGTCAGGGAGTTGGTCTTGGGATCAGAGGCTGAAATGTCCTTGGGCAAGGCATCTAACCCCACACTGCTCCAGGGACTGAAGCTGAAGCCCTGTAAAATAACTGTAAGTCGCTCTGGATAAGAGCGTCAGCTTAATGTAATGTAAAAAGATGATGATTGTGATGGGTACTGTCTCATCTGTGTTGTCCAGCTCGCAGACTTTGTGTGGGAGATGGGCGTTAACATGACGAGCATGTAGGTGATAATGAAGAGTATGGTGATGATGATGGAGATTATGATAATGCTGATAATAATTGGCTGTCTTTTGTACGTTCTGGCAGACTTTGTGTAGGAGATCAGCAGTAACTTGAAAAGTGTATAGACGATGAAGATGGTGGTCATTTTGATGATGGTGATGATGGTGATGATGATGGCAGTAATGGGTACTGTCTTCTGCATGTTGCCCAGCTGGCGGACGTTGTGTGGGAAATTTTCAGTCACATGACAAACATCTAGATGAAGAGGATGGTGCTGAAGCTGATGATGATGATGATGATGACAATAATAATAATAATAATAATAATAATAATAATAATAATAATAATAATAATAATAATCTTTACTTGTATAGCACAATTCATATAAGATGCAGCTCAAAGTACTTCACAGTTTGGCAAGAAAAACACAAGACAACATTTCTTGCAGTCCAGTGACACCGGAGTGGAAGAACACAATAACACAATGACGCAGTGACGCAGTGACGCAGTGCCCCGTTGATGCGGGCTCTTGCGTGACGCAGTAACGCGATGATGATGATGATGATGATGATGATGATGATGATGATAGTAATGGGCACTGGCTTGTGTGTGTTGTCCAGCTGGCAGACGTGGTGTGGGAGATCGGCAGTAACATGATGCTGGTGGAGGAGCACATCCTGTGGATGGCGCAGACGGAGGCCAGGGCCTGCACACGCATCGTCCAGTGTGTGGAGCGCGTCGCCGACCTGGCCCTCAACTCACACACGCCGCTCATAACCAAGGTGGGACACGCACACGTGTGTGTGTGTGTGTGTGTGTGTGTGCCTGTGTGTCTGTGTGTGTGGATACATGAAAGCTCTGTCACACACGCCGCTCATAACCAAGGTGGGAAACGCACACGTGTGTGTGTGTGTGTGTGCCTGTGTGTCTGTGTGTGTGGATACATGAAAGCTCTGTCACACTCATAAGTGGTGTGTCCAAGGTGGGACACCCGCGCCTGTGTGTGTGTTTGTGTGTGTGTGTGTGTGTGTGTGTGTGCAGTCACGTGAGAGTTCTGTCACACACCCTGACCTACATGTACAAACGTGCAAAAACATAAGTCTATCCAACACACCCACAGTACCAATATTTCTCTAAAAAGTGTTTCATGACCACACACGCGCACACGCACACACACACACACATTAAACCTTCTTGTACATTCTGAGCATATAAAGTATTTGGATCTTGTCTACATCTATCATCTCTGTCTATGTTGTTTTTGATGTTCTGTTCTGATGTTCTGTTCTGTTTACTTTATGAGATTATTTTTGGAAGTGAGACCTTGACTCCTTTCACTGCACTGAAAGCAAAAACAAACAATATTTATTCTCTTCCTGCAATTAGTAGATGGGAAAGTAGGTTAATTCTCTCTCATGCACAAGCGTATTCACTCTCCCACCACCACACTTTCTCTCATCTCTCTTTGTCTTTCTCTCTCTCTCTCAATCTCAATCTCTCTCCCAATCTCAATCTCTCTCTCTCTCTCTCTCTCTCTCTCTCTCTCTCTCTCTCTCTCTTTCTCTCTCTCAGTGGCGGTTCTAGGGGGGGGGCGGGCTGGGCCTTTGCCCAGGGCGCAATTTCGTGAAGGGCGCCGTGCTATTGGCCTCACGAGCGCTTGAAAAAAAAAAAAAAATCATCTAAAAAAGTTTTTAATATCTATCATATCACTGTGTAGGAAATTGTCAAATTGGCGCCCCCTTTGGCTGCCCGCACCTCTGCTGAAAAGTTCCCGTGCACAGAAGCTGTGAGAGAAGGGCAAAGGGGAGGGGGCGCGGGGGACTGTTCACCTCTGGGTCTCTCAAATGCAATGCAAAAGTGGGCAATAGGCTACTCTACAATTAGTGAGCGAAGTCAGTCACACATAAGCTTCCTTCCCAATAACGCACATTTTATTCCTACCATTATATTTACAGGTTTATAATTCCTGCACATCTTTTAATTGTGTGAAAGGGCTAATAAAACAGGGCAATACAAAACGAGTAGGCGGTCACCAAGGTGAGTCCTAACTCCTGGTCGGCAGTGACAGTGTTCGGGGATGGGAAATACAGTATGTTGACTGTCGAGTGACAAACAGAAGGAGATGGACAGAAAAAGGTCAAAGCCATTAGAAGTGTAGAAACGAGCAAAAGATGAAGGTATGCAACTGTTCTCTCTGCATGATCACGTTATCCATGCCATGAATGAAGGGCTAATGTTAATCATGGTATAACTCTTACGTTTGTTAGCCTTCTAGCTATGATGCTACGATTGCTATACTCAACAATAATTCAGTCTTAGCTCAACAAACACAAGATCTAATTTCACCATAAGATTTGGCTTTGCAACAAAACGGTTACAAGTTTAGTTATTATTGATTTCCATAATTTGGGTTAACGTTGAGCCCTGTCATCAGCCAACAGAATGTTATTATGGTAGTGTCAACATGCAATTTGCTGCAACTCATAGTTTGCATAGTTTAACTACAGGCTAGTTTAGCATGATTAACCAGTCATCCCTGAACGTGTAACAAGCATACTGTAGAATTCGAGGCAGTAACCAAGGAGCTAATTGTTCCTCCCTAAAAGATAGATTAATATAGCGTCTAATGACAGACATTTGGCATGTAAGGGCATGTTGTTATAATGAAATTGCAATTTATGGATGTTTTGTATAAGAGTTTTTGTAGCCTATAGTGTTTTGATGTTAATTTCAAGTGCAATTCAATAATAAGAATCACTATGTGGTCATAACAAAACGTCTCTCACGTGGGGGGGGGCTGGGGCGCTCGGAGGGGGTCTCGCCCGGGGAGTAATTCAATGTAGAACTGCTACTGCTCTCTCTCTCTCTCTCTCTCTCTCTCTCTTTCTGTTTCTCCCTCCTCTTCATGTATGCATTGTTTCACCCTGCCTCTCTCTCAATCTTTAGGTCTCTCCCAACATAGCCCTGGAGGCACACCTGGTGAAACGCTCCAATCTGATTGGCCTGTCCTGCATGGCAGTCCAGCGCTCGCGTCCGGGGCCTCCGGCGGGCCCTCGCGCTCGTGATGGGGGCGAGGCGTCGCCAGACACCCTGCTGAACTTCAAATGTCAGCCCATCAACACCAGCAGCTCACCTGCAGGACAGCTCAGCAAGGTAAGGGCTTTAACAGCGACCCTGGAGTCACTGGAGTGGCCTGAAGTGAGAAGATAAAAATGGATGGAGAGGAGAGTAGAGGAGAGGAGAGGAGAGGAGAGGAGAGGAGATGATAGAAGAGGAGAGGAGAGATGATGAGATGAGAGGAGACAAAAGGAGAGCAGAGGAGAATAGAGGACAGCAGAGAAAAAGAGAGGAGAAGAGAGGAAGGAAGGTGCGTGGAGGATATGTGAGAAAAGAAGGACTCAGAGAAAAAAAAGATGAAGACATAAGGAAGAAGGAGGCGGTGTGGCGAGAGAAGTCTTGGAAAGTAGACCAGGCCCTAACTGATGGATGCTGTGTCCTTGTGCCCTTGTCACACAGCATTGCCCGAGCCCCCTCACCCTTCACACACCTCCAGCCTGTAGTGATAAATGCTGCATACAGCATGGCTGGCACGGCATGCACAGCTGCACAGACCATGGGGTGGAGACATGCAGGCTTGCCTATGCCATGAAGGAGCCATGGCTGTTCCTCAGTTCAAATGTCCACAGTCCACAGATGATGGTGTATGAAATGCGTGTGTGTGTGTATTTGTACATGTGTGAGTGTAAGTGTGCGTTTCTCTGTGTGTTTGTGTGTGTGTGTGTGTGTGTGTATGTGTGAGTGTGTGTATGTGTGTGTATGAGTGTATGCGTGTGTCAGTGGCGGCTCCTGCCATTTTTTTTCAGGTGGTGCAATTTTTCCTGATCATGTACATAAGCATCATAAACGTCCATAGGACTTAGGTATGCATGTGAGCGAGACAATTTATCTAACTTGTTAGAGCCTATCACATATCAATTTAGACAATATCTCTGTCCACTAGATGGAAACACTTAATAAGTTACAGGTGTCAAACTAGGGAAGTTACATTGTGAAGCCTTCAAAGCAAACATTTCCCAGTTAATAATTTGCCAAATCAGTCAATATTACACTTAACCCATTAGTTATTTATCTTCCTCACATTATTCCAGTATTCTGTAAATTCAGTAAACACATAAATTCTTATAACATTCTTCTTTCATTCTAAACAATGTAGGTTAATTAAAGTGACAACATATACTGTACATCAAAAACAAGCATTTATTGAATTTAGGAAAAGAAAATGCTTTGAAAAGCATAACCAATTGTCAAACAAGCATGGTTCAGTGCAGCTTATGGCCTTATGGCCTGCACACTGCTTGTGAACCTCTGGAGGGCCCATTGGATGAGTACTGCATCAATATCCTTCTGCTGTCCGTCCACATGAGGCATGATGCTGTGAAAAATACTCAAGAAAAAAACGAAGTCTTCATCTTGCAGCATTCTGATGTACCCAGATGCCTCTCTCACTGTAAGTGGGTCGAATGAACCGGAGGTCTTGATAGCTTCGAAACATTCAATGAGGTCGGCTCGATTCTCATACACAGTGCTGACGATCCTGCTATTGAAATTCCATCTCGTTTGCTGAGGCCCTGGGCAGCCTTCGAGTGATGACCTGGTCGAGAATGCTGGTTCGCTTAGGTGAACGTGAAAAAAAGGTCGAGATCACACTCAGCTCGGAGAAGAAAACTTTCACTTGCTGATGTGTGATGTGGCTTGCTGCATGATCAGATTCAGCTGATGCGCGTAACAATGCACATAATGGGCATTTGGGAAATGTTCACGCACCTTTTGCTGCACACCAGCCTTCTCCCCCCTCATCACACTGGCACCATCGTACGCTTGGGCAATGAGTTTCTCTCTCTCGTCGTCGGAAAATAGACTGTTCAGTCGCTCCAGGATCACATTCGCAATGGAGGTTGACGTCGACTCGGTGAGAGGGAGAAATTAAAAAAAACGCTCGTGGACTGCGTTGTTAGAATCGTTGTATCTCAGCACAAGAACCAGCTGCGTCTGTGTGCTTACATCAGTGGCCTCATCAGCTTCGATGGCTACAAACTTGGCAGCCTTCACCTCCTCGACAATGCGTTCCCTCACCACTCTTAACATACAGCCCAACAGCTCATTTTGAATCGTCTTTGATGTACCCTTAAAGACGCTTGCCGTTTTCAGGTGGTCATCAAACACTTCGTCCAGTTCTGCTACAAAATCGACAAGCCTACGAAAAATACCAGGGTTGGTGGAGCCCGTGGTTTCATCTTTGCCGCGCAAGGCTAGCTCGAAAATCCCACAGAACTTCACACACTGAATGAGCCGGTTGAGTATGTGTCGGTTCTTGCTCACCTCATCGTTGTGACGAAGAACAGCTAGCCGATACCCCTCATCCAGCTGTGGAGCGATGTTCACTCGTCCTAAGGCTGAAAATTTCAGACAGCTGTCCATGTGGTTCTTCGATTTTTCATGTTTCTTCACCTTTTCGGACAGATGTTGCATATCCGTAACTCCCTTTACGGTCCACGCTGTACCGTCTGCTGTGTTGCCTTCGGGGTGGAAGAGCAGGCAAGGGTAGCGAAAAAGGGCATTGGCTACATGACAGCCGGCTAGCCAGGTTTTCCCGAGATACCAATTCTTATTAAAAGATCGTGTGTAGGCCTTCTCCCCTTTCGTAGAAACCTGCTTGATATTTAAGTCAGGTCTAGGAGGTCCTAGCTGCTTGATTGCTGCCTTCTCCTCATTAGTACGACGAATAAAGGGAAACTCTTTCAGAGACACAATGGTATTGCTAAACTCGACACTCGCCATCTTCTTCATAGAATGTTCATTCATGGTCCCGCGCAACAGACAGATGACGAAAGCACATCCTTTGTGCGAGCACATAAAACCTCATAGAAAATGAATTGGGAGCATGATTTTTGAAAAAAAACGGACGTACCATTAATGTCAATGAGACGTTTCTGGTGCAAATTCGAAGTTCACAGAAATCGCACCAAATGGGCGTGGCAACACCAGGCGCGACTTAAGACTGATTGGACTGACTTTTACCATCAGTTAGCCTACAAGATCAGAGACACTTAGATTTAAATTGAAAGAAAAATATATATATATTTTTGGTAACTTTTGGTAGTGCATCGCACAAATCGCCTCTATGAACGAGCCGCCCCTGGCGTGTGTGTGTGTGTGTGTATGGATGTGTGTGTGTGTGAGCACAATGTCCATTAGACCGCATGTTAGTCTGATCATCAGCTGTAATAAAATATTCAGATGGAGAGAGGAGTGTGAAAGGAGCAGTTCGCTGCAGCCAGGGCTGATTGAGTGTCAGTTTGATTGACAGGCTGCAGAGGGGAGGGAGGGCGGGGCGGAGCAGAGAGGATGGGGGTTGGGGGGGGGGGGGGGGGGGTTGTTGCTTTGGGAGGAAGAGATGGAGGACATGGGGGAGGGGGGACAGAACTAAACTCTTTTTATCCCATAACTGGAAAATTTCTCACATCAAACAGCAGAAAAGTGAGAGAACAAGAGAGAGAGTGAGAGAGAGAGAGGAGTGAGAGCAGTGGAGAAGGATAAAAAGCAAAAGAAAGAAAGAAAGAAAGAGAAAAAACTGCAATTGGAAACCTCACAGTAAAAGGCCCATCCAATTACCACTGTTCTGGCAAGCCCTCCGTGGGCCCAGCACTGCTCCACTTGGCTTGGCATCCTCTCCCTCTCTCTCTCTTTCTCTCCCTCTCTCTCTGTCTTTCTCTCTCTCTCTCCCTTTTTCTCTCTCTCCCTCTCTCTCTCTGATTCCCTCTCTCTCCCTCTCCCGCTTCCTCTTTCTCTCCTTTTCCCTCTCTCTCCCTCTCTTTTTCTGTCTCTCTGATTCCCTCTCTCTCCCTCTCTCGCTTCCTCTCTCTCTCCCTTTCCCTCTTTATCTCCCTCTCCCTCTCCCTCTCTCTCT
>CM050204.1:23826041-23876041 GCA_027475355.1 Coilia nasus | reverse complement strand
CTACCCCACTCCCATAAGCAGTAGCTTCCTCCACCCTATCGCCCACATCTCCACCCACTGGCATGCCTGCATCCAACCCTACCCCCACCTCCCTCACCACCACCAGTACTCTTGCACCCACCCTACCCCACTCCCATAAGCAGTAGCTTCCTCCACCCTATCGCCCACATCTCCACCCACTGGCATGCCTGCATCCAACCCTACCCCCACCTCCCTCCTCACCAGTGCTCTTGCACACCACCCTACCCCACTCCCATAAGCAGTAGCTTCCTCCACCCTATCGCCCACATCTTCACCCACTGGCATGCCTGCATCCAACCCTACCCCCACCTCCCTCCTCACCAGTACTACTGCACCCACCCTACCCCACTCCCACAAGCAGTAGCACCCTCCACCCAATCGCCCACATCTCCACCCAGTGTTATGCCTGCACCCACTCCAGATAGCATCCCCGCCACCATCACCCCTCCACCCACCCCTATCCAGGAATCATCGTCCCCCTGCCCATTTTCTAAAGAGGTGCACAGAAAACAGGGACCGGGGGCACACTGTCTGTTTCTCCATCTCTGTCCGTCTGTTTTTCTCCACCTCTGTCTGCCTGTCTGTCTGTCTGTCTGGCTGTCTGTCTGTCTCCATGTCTGTCTGTCTGTCTGTCTTTCTCCACCTCTGTCTGTGTCTGTCTGTCTTTCTCCACCTCTGTCTGTCTGTCTGTCTGTCTGTCTGTCTGTCTGTTGGTCTGTCTGTCTCCATCTCTGTCCGTCTGTTTTTCTCCACCTCTGTCTGCCTGTCTGTCTGGCTGTCTGTCTGTCTCCATCTCTGTCTGTCTGTCTGTTTCTCCATCTCTGTTTCCCTGTCTGACTGTGACCCTGTAGCATGATGTAGAGCTGTTGTAAGTGTCAGCTATGATGCTGGGAGTGACTCTTTAGTGGTGCATTAGAGACCAGGGTCAGAAAGACTTGCATAGGGCACAGAGTGTGACACAGTAAACCGCCAAGTGTAGACATTAGAGTTTATGGTTGATTTCAAAGCTAATATACTGTACTGTACATTTGATAGCAAATAAAAATGAAACAATAACAGTCTATAGAGAGGGCATTGCTTGTGCTGGAATGCAGCCAGTAAGTATAAGTGCATGAAGTCAGGTCTGTACACTGAGCGGGAGCAGAGCTTTAAAAGCTGTTCCCTAAACTGCTGAGAGATGTAGAGTAATTACATTACTGGGTTATCTTCCCTCAGAGACAGTGATGGGGTTTTGCCCTTTGTCTCAAAATGTTCTCCATTTTAAACTGCCTGAACACAAGGGCAGTATTATCAGCATGCAACAGTGCTCACACATATAACTGTCTCACATACACACAACTAGCACACACACAAGCAAATACACACACACAAATACACGCACACACACACACACACACACACACACACACATTCACACACACAAATACATACGCACATACAGTACATGCACACACACACACACACTTACACATGCACAAACAAATACACACATACAAACTTAAATAGACATACACACAAATGACACAAACGCACACACAAATGACACACACAAATGACACACACACACACACACACACACACATTCCAACATAGATGAAGGACGTTTCCTAATTGCTCTGCAGTTAGCCTGTTTGTGTGCCATCTGTGAGCTTTTGCAGCTCCTTCAATTAAAATTCATAAAGTAAATAATAGATTAACGAGACTGCACCGCAGATCCGCCACCAGCACCTTGTTCCACCGCTAGCATACCAGGGGCGCTAATTACGCGAACGTCTCATTAGCCTTTCCTCACCCCTAAGAACCGTTTTTTAAATATTATTTCTCTCTCTCTGCAAGCTATAGGGGACAATAGAGGACAGTCTGGCAAAGTCTCATATCTGGACAGTGCAGCAACTGTTTACTGCCCCACATACCTCCAGTGACATTGAAGGGAATACACACAAGACTTTTTGATCGCGTGCCAGCTTTTAGTCACAGAGAGTGCCAGCGATTTTCATGCTCATTTATAACCGTCCCAGATGTAGCGTGATTTAGGCGATTGATGGGAAAAGTGCCAGCCTCTGTGTTGCCAGACATGCTGTGAATGAGCTCATCTTGTACCCTACATTGTTATGTTCATTTATCACCTTGCATAACATTTAACTGACGTGCTTATGCAGAGTGACTTGGCAGTGAATTAGGTACAGGTACAGTCTCCCTGCAGCAATGTTGTGTTACTGTATGTACAGATCAGGAGCGACCAAAGCGTACAGCGAACAGAAGCTTCACTGTTAAATTTGCTTCGTTCGCTCCCTATGTATCGTTTGGAATGTTGGATTTAACTCAGTGATTGACGGACGTTGGTAAATCTACGTATTCTGATTGGTTTTCGCCAAACCGCGTCATAGCTCATTACCATAAAGTTAACTGACGTTTAACTTTTCTTTTTCCCTCTTGTCACCCAATTTGCTTTACTGCCGGCGAATTCACTTTGTTCTCCAGATTAGCCGACTCGCCATAGAGAAATAAGGACTTCCGTCACTCTGATCGCTTTGGTACAGATGGTTAGCTTTCCCGATTCTCAGTTCTCAGAAGGAATCTCGTGAGGTTCTCGTGAGGATTACGAGATAATAGCACTTTTACAGTCAACTAACTACTGCAAGTCTTGCTGTGGGTGGGTCAACCTCGGAAGTGAGATCTTTACTTCAGCGTAAACCTTTGTGGTCCTATGCTGTCCCTAGCGGCGGCAGTGGTAAACACTTCTCGCGACTGCAGGAATCTCGACTTGTGAGAATTAAATGAGCATCGGGAAAGCTAGCCATCTGTAGGTTCTGATGTGAACACAGCTTTAGATGGCTCTCTCCCAGGGGGCACGTCAGACATGGACGAGGGTCCAGGGGGAGCGATGGTTAGTCACTACCTCACAAACATTTTTCCTACTTTAAACTTCTTCTACTGCAGCTATGGCCTAGTGGTTAGGGAGATGGTCCTGCGATCGGAAGGTTGCTGGTTCGAATCCCATCCTACCCATGTTTGAGATGCCCTTGAGCAAGGCATCTAACCCCACACTGCTCCAAGGACTGTAGCTGAAACCCTGTAAATAACTGTAAGTCACTGTGGATAAGAGCGTCAGCTAAGTGTCTAAACTAACTCCTTAATCATAAAGCCCAAGCTGCATATGTGTTTATTGTGATGCAGACAAAACTAAATTTAAGTCAAATTGATTCTTCACAGGACTGAATGAGCAGTATTTGCCAAATTTGGTGCTCTTAAAAAAAAAAAAAAAAAAAAACAGGTCATGTCCTACAAGCATGAATGGATTTGGTGTTCAGGAATGAAGGGAGTCAGGCGTGGCATCACTGTCTGTATTCCCTGACGACGTGCATGCTGGCATAGTAGGTCTGTGAAGTGATCCATCAACATCAAACTGAGAGCAGACACAGGGGTATGTGCCCTCCTGTAACAGAGCAATTATCAGCCACGGCCCCCCTGGTGTTGATATTGGTCCCGTGCACTCATGACTTTGTGCTGTATGTGACTGCAGACTGGGAAATGACACGCAAAACCCCCCAAACAACAGTGTTGGGTGCAGAGTGTCAACGTCAAAAATACAGAGAAGACTAAAGGCTCACACACCATAAAGTGTCTTATGTTGAATTCAATACAGGAAGCAATGTAGCAATGGAGCAATGTGAGGTTATGTAAGGCCTCATGTAAAAGGCATACTACCTTTTACATGAGACACTACCTTTTACATTTTACATTAATTAATGTGTTAGTATCCCCCTTCCCCAAATCTGCTATTTTTGTCTTTTTTTGGGGGGGGGGGGAAGGGGGATACTAACACATTAATTAATGTAAAATGTAAAAGGTAGTGTCTCATGTAAAAGGTAGTATGCCTTTTACATGAGGCCTTACATGACCCCCCCATACCCCCCCATTACCCCCTGCAATTCGAACTACGGTTAGATGGGCACTTCAGCCATGGATGATGGATGAAGGTGCAGAGAGCACTGGTTACTTTACAGTCCAAGTGAACACACAATATGTGGCTGTTCCACCTCTGGCGATGAGCCAGCAGCCTGTTTTCCCTATAAGGGCCACCATATGGGCATCTGGCTGCCCGGGGCAGCCTGGGGACAAGCCTGGCCCTGCATGGGCACCCAGTCCATTCGTCACGGATCTAAATATGGACACGGCAATGGCACACTAATCCACTCTGATCCACACCGACCTCAGAGCAAACACTCCCACGGGGGCCAGCGTAAGGCCACGTCGGGGGTCGCCAGCTGGTGGGCGAAGGGCGGGGTGGCTTAGGGTGGGCATGGGGGTGGGTTTAGGTGGAGGAGTTTAAGATAACGTGGGGTGATGCCCAGCACAGTGGAACAACGCGGCCAGCTCAGCCCAGTTTAGATGCTCTTAGATGCACTTTTCTGCTCTGATGGTTGATCAATGTCTGGCCATGGATGATGTTATGCTGTGGAGTAAAAATACATAATCTGCTTAGCAACAGGAAGGAAAATAAATAAATCAGAGTGGCTGGTGGTGTGTTCAGATAAACAAAGTTATGTCATTCGTAACAGTCAGGGTAAATGACCCAGTCAGGGTAAATGACCCAGGGCTGCAAATCTGCTTGTTTGTTGTTATGTTTCCTTTTATCAGAGATGCGTATAAGTAGAGTAGAGTAGAGTAACTTTATTGATCCCGAAGGAAATTAAGGTGTCCAGTAGCATACACATCATACACATTGCAAAAACAGATCACACCTATTGCACACATCTGCATAATGCAACATTCACTGAACTGAGCGAAAAATGTGTATGTATAATGTTTTGGTGCTACATCAGATGTAATTGAGTAAATCTTTTTTTCCCCTTTGAAATGAATTGAAGTAGTACAATAAACAAGTAGCTTTATTCAGTAAAACACTGTATCTGTAAAAATAATATTCTGAATTTGTTATGGTCATGCAGATTTACCTGTCCATCAATTTCTTGCTATTTGATTTAGTGGTGTTTCGGTAGTCACGCATGGATACATACATTTTTCTTAATTGTCAAGGGTAGGATAAAGAAAAAATTCTGAAATGGTGATGAAGAATGATGACTTTAACATATACAACACATAAAAGGCATTACACAAGTGTTGTGCACGGAGTTTTGTAACTTAACTAAATGAGATGATCAGTGTTTTCAAGCAATTCTTCATAATTAAGGTGTTTTTTTGTTTTGTGACTAAAGTCTAGACTAATTGAGGCAGTGTATTTCCTGTTTGGGTTCACAAAGGTAAAAATGATGACAAATCGCTCATTGCCTCTGGTAGGAAATTGCATAAATTAGCATACATCACTGAATACCAAGAAAAAGTATCTTGAAGTTTGGAGTTACAAGAGTGCATCTTTAAACAGAGCACTTACACACAGGTCTATGCACTCACACATCTGTTCACACAAACACACACACACACACAGGCACGGGCACATACACACTAACACACACACACACACAGGCATGTGCACACACACATCAACACACACACACACACACACACACACACACACACACACACACACACACACACACACACACACACACACACACACTTTGATCGAGCATTGCCTTAATAGTGATCTGCACACAATAGCACACTTAAACATCCTTGCCCATCTCCATGGCAACTCTCATCACCATTACGCATGCTTATTTAATCAGCCAGCACCTTTGAAGAAAGTCTGTACCCGCTCCTGATTCAGCAGCACCTGCTCACAGCACAGCGGGCAGTGCCAACCCCGCGCGGGGCAGTTATTCTGAGGCAGAGCCAAAGCAGGGGGGCTGTGAAATTATAACACTACTTTATCAGGCCACACCGCCTGCTGAGAGAAGACCCCACCAGAGGGGCACAGTGGCAGGAGTGTGTGTGTGTGCGCGTGTGTGTGCATGTGTGTGTGTGTGTGTGTGTGTGTGTGTGTGTGTGTGTGTGTGTGTGTGTGTGTGAAGAAAACCAAATATGTAGAAATTGCCTCTCATCCAACCTCCTTTCAACACACGTGCACATACACACACACACACACACACACACACACACATGCACACACACAAGCACACTCTCACATCCTTCAAATTAGGGTTTTTGGTGCATCCAGGTCCTGAAACCTCACTCACGCTTTTGTCACAGCACACAATCCTTCAGCTGGAGTGCTCTGCTCTGCTCTGCTCTGCTGTGCTGTGCTGTGTGGAGGGCACTGAGGGGGAAAGTGTGCTTATAACGAAATTAAATTATTCTCATGCTGTGTAAGCTTTGCGTATTTTTCCATCTTCTTCCCTTCCCTGTCTTCACACCCTCCCTCCACTCCTCCTCTACTTTGCCACCCCTTCCCTCTCTCGCTCTCTCTCTCTCTCTCTCTCTCTCTCACTGCCTCGCTGTCCCTTCCCTCTTTCTCTCTCTCTCTCTCTCTTTCTCTCTCTCTCTCTCTCTCACTCACTGCCTCACCTTCACTTTCCTCTTTCCCTCTCTCTCTCTCTCTCTCTCTCACTGCCTCGCCTTCACTTCCCTCTTTCCATCTCTCTCTCTCTCTCTCTCTCTCTCTCTCTCTCTCTCTCTCACTCACTGCCTCTTTTACTCACTCACTTGCTCAATTTTTTTTCCCTCACTCACTCATTGTCTCTTTTCTTGTTCTGTATTTTTTTTTTTATTTCCCTTCCCTTCCCTATCTGCTTCCCTTTTCTTCATGCGGGCTTGTTGTGCCTTAACCTCTCCTACCTCAGCAGTAATCCAGGGAGAAGCTGGGCTTTGTCCTTCAGCTTTAGACCCCCACAGTCAACCCGGCTCCGTAGGAGCAGAAAAAAAGGAGGAGAAAAAAAGAAAAAAAGAAAAAAGGAAGTGCTGCTGGGTTCAGAAGGGCTCACGTCAGTAGTGGATGGGCCGTAAATCCATTAGAGCTGTAAGCTCGGCTTTTGAGAGCAACATACAGGTCTCTGCTGTCGTCACACCCAGCGTGCGTGTTGTGCACGTAAGGCAAGGTTACGCAGTTGGAGCTAGCCATAGGGTATGTGTACAATCCGCTGTTGGAGACTCACTAGATCGCAGAAAATCCTCCTTACTCTTCCCGATCCAGGAAAAAGAGAGAATAAAGAGGGGGAGGAGGATGACGAGGAGGCCTGGATGGACTTTCTCCACTGATGCATTGAGCAATTTACAAGAGGGAGTCGGGAGGAGTGTGGGGGTGTGCTGTCGGGGTCAGGAGATGTGTGGGGGTGTGTTGGGGGGGTCAGGAGGTGAGTGTGTGTGTGTGTGTGTGCAGGGGGGAGTTGGGGTGGGGGCACTCCCCTACAAGGCTCAATTGGGTAACACCTGTCAGTAGCAGGCTCGGCTCCGTATGGATAACAAATGGCTGGAGGAGCCGGTCTTGACTGCGTGCCGATCAGATAGCGGGGGGAGCTCTGGCTCCGGTAGAGGAGAGGAGAGGAACCGTGCTTTGGGAGCCAACTGTAGCTGACGCGTCCTTCTGCCTGCGAGCTGAAACAATCACAGCACTCATGCCCATGCATAATAACCATACTGCTTACTCAGGCCCAATGCAAATGGACCATGCAAAACCTAGGAGAGGGGGAACTCAACTTTCTTTAAACAAAGAAACAAAGCAAGTTCTGTGAATTACTTACAAAATTTCAACCAACTTTCATACCTCTCATATGACGTGTGTGTGTGTGTGTGTGTATGTACGCCCTCTATGTTCCCTTCTCTCTATCTCTGTCAGTGTAATTAACTTATGAAAGTTGGTATCTGGTGATAGCTGGCGATAACGGTCACACTGCAGTGCACTCTTTAATTGAAGATATGCCATATAGATTGTCAGTGACATACAGAATGTCCTGATCAGGTATGGGGTCAGGCTGTGTGATAGGCATTGAGGTGATTTTGTTTTGGCTCTATATTCTGTTCTGTATATTCTACACACACACACACACACACACACACACACACACACACACACACACACACACACACACGGCGCACACGCACGTACGGCACACACGCACACACACACACACACACATACACACTTGCACACACAGAGCCCCTTTTTTCCGCTCATCTCTGTGGCGCACAAGCGGTTCTCTAGCTGTTGTAAATCCCCTGGGATTAGTGGGGACATAAGACACAGAGTCCTTGTCTGATGATTGGTACATTGTCTCAGACCACTTGGTCTGCCTCAGCCTCTGCCAGATTGCAAGGGGATGAGAGCAAGAGAAAGGAAGACAGAGACAGAGAGAGAGAGAGACGGAGAGAGAGGGAGAGAGAGAGGACAAGGAAGGGATAGAAATGAGAAAGGAAAGAGCGGGGGAGTCTGAGCGATGGAAAGCAGCATAACTTCCATTTCCAGGTAACATGGTGTTCCCAGCGGTCGCGCCACATCGCACCCGTACTGTGCGAGGCCCCTTCAGTGGATGTGGGCGAAGCTTGGTCTGATTTATAAAGCTGTCACCGCCATGACAGTGTGCTTTTGATGCCTCGGGAGAACCAGGCTCACATGCAGCCAGGGAAGACTGGCAGTGATATTTTGAGTAATGCCTTTGAATATTAAATATGAGTTCTGCTGTACGAATGGCAGTGAACAGCGCAACTTTGAGCTTTCAGCAGGTGACAACAGAGATGGGAGCTGAATAACAATCTGCTGATCCCGCCGCTATTTGTGCCTACCTCCCTGTTTGTGGAGATGTGGTGTGTGGGTGTGGGTGTGGGTGTGTGGGTGTGGGTGTGTGAATTGATAGGTGCTAATAACAAGCGGTTCTAGAGTGTTGTTGATTTGCGTCCGTGTGCACAGGAAATCTCTATTCTTTGCCACACACACGCGCGCACACACACACACACACTCTAATCAATACCCACACACACACACCAATACACACAAAACCCACACAGAAACACACAATCTAACATGCGCACACACACACACACAAATACACAAACTCTGTCTTCTCAATTTTTTTGCCACCCAAATCGAGCAGGCTTTGCCTGGAATGTCAATGGCGGGATTGGCAAATTGCATTTGGCACTGTGTGGTCCGTCATGCAGTTATACTGTACAGCTGGATGTGAGTCAGTGTTTAAACTCCACACAGCCAGATCCCCGGGAGGTCCTCCACCACCCAACCTACTCTTCCCAGCATGCACCAGGGCAGGAAAGCTGTTCAATCAGAGCACTCAGCAGCACGCGGAGAACGCTTCATATAGCCTCGGCTGCTGTCTTCTGATTTAGATGAAGTTTCCCACAGTTAATGAAACCTAACACTCAAGTAAGAAAACATCGGCTCAGGCTTTTTGCAGAATACTACACACAGTGATTTGCTAAACATTAAACATACATATATGCGTTACACACATGATGATATTGTAATGTCACCTTCTTTCTATTTCAGAACACTAGCTATCAATTTATCACACCTTTGCAACCAACTGGTTAAACACAATCGTCAGGTGCCAAAACACTACAGGCTAAAATGCAAAACTCAGCAATCAGGCTTAAACACTGTAAAATAGATAACAGGGGAGTTACCCAAAGTTGAATAGAAATGTAACGCAGTGTTGTAGCATGAGGAAGAGAAAGGGGGACAGCGAAGATGAAAGTGAGCTTGAAGAGAAAGAGGGGTAGCAAAAGAAAGAGGTAAATATTGTTACTGTAAGGTACATCTGGAGCGGAGCATGAACAACAAAGATGAGGACTAAATCTATCACATGTAAATGACATTGGTTGACTGCCTTGAAAACAATAGGTTGAGACATCCCTTGAAGATGGAGAGATGATGCTTACTAGCTTTTTTACTCTGTTTTTCACATTGTTTACTACATGCATGGTTGTGTTTCAATTTTCAATATGCAACCATACACAATCAAACACTTGACCACAATGTCTGAGTTTGCACTGCAAGTACAATTTTTTTATCAGTTGAAATATATTAAGTTTTAGTCATGTGTTGTGTTTCGTGAATGTATTCATGTCATTTGTCAATATTTCTGAAAAAATTAAACCAAGATTGTGTCATTAGAAACGTCAGAATGTTACAAAAGTGTTTAGGATTGATTACCATTGTGTGTAACTTACTCACAAATGTCATATGAATCATATGTGTGTGATTTGGCAACAAAGTAGCATTCTTATAAAGAAGTGTATAGTTTTGAAAGAAAAATAACATTTTGCAATAGATCTGGGGTGTTTTGTTCATTTGGTGTATGGTTGTCCTAGCTGTGTGTAGTGTTTTGACAAAATGGGCCTAGTTTTTTAAATTGAGCTTAAGCAATCGTAAAAAACTGCAAGACAGTCGGTGCCCGGCGATGGGAGCATAAACGGCCGGGGATTGATCTGCCCCACCTGGCATCGCTGTGGGCACAGGAACTGGCACTGTGATCCCAGGAGTCTGGATGGTTCTGCCAGCTCACAGGAGTGGATATTGGGTAGGTGGCTGTTTTAACGCCATCCATTTCACTCTCAATTAGTCTGGTCCATTACTCTTAGAATTGTTTTAAGTTAAAATATTTACCCTGCCATCACTGTAGCATCATCCTGCCAAGGCAAAACACACATACACACACACACACACACATACACAGACATACACACACACACACACACACACACACACACAGTACAATAGAGACAAAAAAAAACACAAACACAAATACAGACAATGAAAGGCTGAGTACAATCCACAGAGAGTTCTCTACCCTACTGCACCCACACATGGCACACACACACACACACACACACACACACACACACAAACACACACCCACACACACACACACACACACACACACACAAACACACAAACACACACAGACACAGACACACAAACACACACACACACACACACACACAAACACACAGACACACAAACACACACCCACACACACACACGGCAGTAGAGGGAAGAGTCAAGTGTGGCACCCGGTTTTCTCTGGTGACTTACATCTCCTCTGTGTTCCGCCTGCATGGGCCCCCAGGTAATTTATTCGTTAGAATCCTAATTTGATGATCTTTAATGAGCAAGCATCTCTCTCTCTTTCTCTTTCTCTCTCTCTCTCTCTCTCTCTCTCTCTCTCTCTCTGTCTCTCTTTCTCTCTCTTTCTGTGTGTGTGTGTGTATGTGTCATGGAGACAGACTTACCTTAGTGCATCTCCTGATAGGAAGCTGTGCAGAGCGACTACAGTCGATTGATTAAGAATTTATAAACGAGGCTCGTGTTTGTGAGTGAAGCTGTTGTGTGCTGTGTGCTGCATGCACTTTCCTGTTAGTGTGTGTGTCTGTGTGCGTGTGTGTGTGTGTGTGTGTGTGTTTGTGTGTGTGTGCGTGTGTAAGACAGAGAGAGAGACAGAGAGTCGGAATAGAGGACATGGTGGTGGTGGTGAAGCTGAAAGTGGAGAATGGCACTGACCATTACACAGAGCCACAGGGAAGGATGCATGCATACATGCATAACACACATAACATGAACACACACACACACACACACACACACACACACACACACACACACACCATTCCCAGGGCTATGGATTATTTACAGGCTGCGAGGGGACGGGCTGTTAGCATTGCTTACCAATAATAGACACGGTCCAGGCTATAGAGTAAGCAAAGGGATGCTTGCTGTGAGAGGGGCTTAGCACAATGAGCTTCTGTCGTAGTAGCACCATGAGGCGTTTAGGTAGCACAGGGGGGAGAGGGATGTGGAGAAGAATGAGCTAACATTGCAGCACTGAGAGAAGTAATCTTCCATAAGGGGCTGTTGTGTACCTAGACTGCATGTTTAAATGAGTACTTCCACGAGAAACCATTTAGTACTTGCTCTTTTGAAGTACGAGAGGCCACCCCGAGTTGCATATGCATGCTGCACGTGAAAATGTTCTTCTAACCCGATTGCCTCCATTAGTTAGTCAGTGACAGAAAGTAGGCGGAAAAACGAGTGAATAAGAAAAAGGCCAACAAAGTGACGTATGTTTGTAAATTAGAAAAAGCTATGCCACAGTTGTGATTACTGCAGAAGTTTTGTTGCAGCACACATTCACTTAGTGAAGTATAGGTAAGTATGTGTGTTTGTGTAGATCTTCTGTTTGGTTCGCTATGACTGAATAGGCTTCGAATGATTGTAGCCTGTGACTAGCCTAGCCGAGAACCTGTCATTCTACCTGCTCCATCTCCTCCACCAAACTAGAACAGCCTGATCCAGAAGCACTAAAGCATTTTTTTCACCAAAACCGGCTCACAGGGCATTCATTAATACTAGAGACCACTGCAAAATTAATGAAAACACAATGGAAGTACACCTTTAAGAAAATGGGATCACCATGGGTGCAATTTTAGTACTTTCACTGTGAACATCGTCATTTGTCCTGTGTAAAACGTGTGGGCTAGTTAGTTTAGCCTGCATACAGCGGATGAAAATCGTTAAGACTTGCATCATCTTTGTGCCATGCCCAGGCTTTTGCCACGCTCTTGTTGGGTGTATGTGGATTACGCATGCACATAACTGTGGCAGCTGTGGGCTAGTGGTTAGAAAGTTGGTCTAATTGGAAGGTTGCCGGTTCAAATCCCGCCCTACCCATGGTTGACATGCCCTTGAGCAAGGCATCTAACACTGCTCCAGGGACTGTAACTGAAACCCTGTAAATATCTGTCAGTTGCTCTGGATAAGAGCATCAGTTAAGTGTAATATAATGTAAAAACAACTGTATGTTTCAAATTTGCTAGAAATCCTTGGCAATGTGTTCTTCAAATATTCTTCCATTGTTTCTGGATGATATTGAAAGAAATTCTGGCTGATACTTTGCTGGGAGCTTCTGGAAGCTACGAAACACAAGCCTCCAGGCTACACAAAGTTGTGATGCACACTTGAGTAAACAGGAAAACAAATATGCTTAGGGCTACGCCAACTTGACCATTTATAATTTCCCACTTGACACATAGCTACATTTATTGAGGCTTTATTTGTCATGTCATAATTGAAATGAAATTAGTGTTATAGATAGATAGATAGATAGATAGATAGATAGATAGATGGATAGATGGATGGATGGATGGATGGATGGATGGATGGATGGATGGATGGATGGATGGATGGATAGATAGATAGATAGATAGATAGATAGATAGATAGATAGATAGATAGATAGATAGATAGATAGATAGATAGATAGATAAATAGATAGATAGATAGATTAAAGAGCACAACCTACAATAGACATAATAAAGCAATAGTCACTATACTTGGTGCGTGTGTGGGTGTGCGCATGGACCATTCTCTGTTTCCTTTGGGCATGAAAAGTGATTTGATATCACCAGTTTGGCAAACAAACCGTAGGCATATTTTTTTGTTTTTTTTTCCTCGCATCCCAACTCATTTGTTAAACACCCCACATCTTTCAGCTTTACCATTTATCAGGGGTAGGAGCATCTGGCAGATTACAATAATGATCATTTTCACCATTTTTACCCAATGGACAACGCAAACCGTATGCCAGTCATGAGACACGATCCTTGTTTTCTACCTTTCGTAATTAGTCCAAACAAGTGGTGGGCTGTTCACGGAGAAATGATTTATGGCGCTTTTGAGTAAATTGCGAAGGGGCTGTGGGGGAAGACGCTTGGCTGAGCATCTTGATATTAGCGTTCGGAGTTCGTAAGCAAGCCACCCAGCAGACAGGCATACTATACCTGCCTCCAAACCCGGGCGACAATCAGACTTCTTTTCTAATAATTACAATATTTCACAGCGCTGAATCGCCTTCCCACTCATTACTCCCTCTATCTCTCTCTCTCTCTCTCTCTCTCTCTCTCTCTCTCTCTCTCTCTCTCTTTCTTACTCAATCTATCACTCAGTCATGCACATACACACACACACACACACAGTCACATACACACTCATGCACACATAAACACACACACACACACACACACAGAGACACACACACACACACACACCTCTTTTGCTGTGGTTCTGAGCAATTTCCTCCCCCACGTCTATGAAAGCTCTTTCCCATACAGAAGATTAATGACTCGATAAGGCTATGGCAGTTAAGCGTTAACCCATGAAATGTCAGCCGACGAGCTTTTCTCCTTCATCATACTCAGCACGAGGGGGAATGTGTGTGTGTGTGTGTGTGTGCGCGTGTGTGTGTTGAGAATGGGTCTTGGGTGGGTACGTTCTTCACATCATGAGGTAGATGGTGGGGAGCCACAGAGGGGCAGGTTGTGAAAACACACACAAACACTGTGTTAATCAATACAATCACTCACAATCAATAAATCACAAACAGGCACAGCCAAATCCGTCTATAAATTAACACACACACACACTCACTCAATGTCACAACCTCTTAATCAGTGAATCAATTATTTGATCAATTGATAAATCAATCAATAAATCAATAAATCACAACCAAGAAATCATAAACAAGGACCAATATACAAGGACTTGAAATCATATACAAGGACCACACCCACACACACACACACACACGCACACACGCACACACACAAACAGTTGATTACGTGGAAAGAGCTGAGATTGGGCCCTAGGTTCACAGCATGTTTCCATACCATTCACAGTGTGCAACCCAGCAGCAAAAACCCCTCAGGGTCTGGCATGAACATCACAGACTCAGACTTATCTCATCAAACCACAGAGAGAAAGAGAGAGAGAGAGAGAGAGAGAGAGAGAGAGATGCGTATCACATACAAGTGATATTCATATAAGTAACACACAGAAACTGTGAAGTGCAGTGAGACTGACAACAGCAAAGGGGAAAAACGTATCTTCACATGTCACAATTTCTCCAGATTGTCATGAAGCTGCCTGCCTCGCTTGACAGCAGTCGGGAGCAGGAAGCGTATGGCTTTTTCGTCAGGCATGGATTCTCCCAGGCAGAGGTAAACAAATAGAATTGAACGCCGCAGTAAACAAATCGCTGCTTGCTTGCGTGCCACTTGTCAGCAGGGGTGCACCTCCTCCTCATCTTCATCTCCCTGCTCCTCCTCTTCCTCCTCTGATAGGAACAGATAACACTTGAGTTAGAGAGCTCCATGGCCGGGTTGAGAGGGAGCATTGAAACACACTCTTGCCCTTGATCCTCCATTGTGAGAGAACAGGTGCTTTGAACATCAGTCGACCTCTCTGCCGCTTTGACGTGTGTCGTCTTTCTTTTTTTTTAATTTTGATTTAAATTTTTACCCTCTACAGCCCCTCCACTTTGTTAGTCCAGCTCTAAGGGTTGGAAGCTCTGATTACTGGCACTTTGCAATTTTCGTTTTACACACACACACATACAGTACATACACACACACACACACGTCAGCCTGTTGACATCTCTAAGAGGTCCTTGTCTCAAAGAGGAAGTGGGAAGTATAGTGAAGGAAGGAGGTCAGCCTGTCTTGCCACATCAGCGCTTTGTGCAGTACGTACCTGCCGGCCTCCGCTGTGGTAAGCCATTAACATCCGTAATCGCGAGGAAATGAGAAACTCCCATGGACGTTAGCGGGAAGAAAAAGAGAAGTGTCCATGGCTTTGATAGAGGGGAAGGGGAAGGGAGGGATGAAGGAGGATGGGAGGAAAGAGAGAGTGGCCATCGAAAGTCAATTATCCATACAAATGTATGTGAAATGACACGGAACAGGACTACCCCCCCCCCACCCCACATACACACACACACACACACACACACACACACACACACACACACACACACACACACACACACTCCATCCTCCAACCTCTCAGACACACACACACACACACTCACACACACACTCACACACTCCATCCTCCAACCTCTCAGACACACACACACACATACACATACACACACACACACTCCATCCTCCAACCTCTCAGACACACACACACACTCATACACACACCCACATACACACACACACACACACTCACACTCCATCCTCCAACCTCTCAGACACACACACACACACACACACACACACACACACACACACACACACACTCCATCCTCCAACCTCTCAGACACACACACACACACTAACACACACACACACACACACTCCATCCTCCAACCTCTCAGACACACACACTAACACACACACACACACACATACACACAGGGAAAAGAGTAGAGAGAGTGAGCCTGCGGGTGGACAATTCTGGGGTTGGCGTGTGCGGGCAGCAGGAAGAAAAGGCCGGGCTTAATGAATCCGTCGATGCGAGCGTGGAGATGTCTCAGCGGCTTCTCTTTTGTATCAATCAGACGCTCTCTCTCTTTATCAGACGCTCTCTCTCTCTTTATCAGGCGCTCTCTCTCTTTATCAGACGCTCTCTCTCTCTCTTTTTATCAGACGCTCTCTCTCTTTATCAGGCGCTCTCTCTCTTTATCAGACCCTCTCTCTTTATCAGGCGCTCTCTCTCTTTATCAGACGCTCTCTCTTTATCAGGCGCTCTCTCTCTTTATCAGACGCTCTCTCTCTTTATCAGACGCTCTCACTCTCTCTCTTTATCAGACGCTCTCTCTCTTTATCAGGCTCTCTCTCTCTCTTCATCAGACGCTCTCACTCTCTTTATCAGGCGCTCTCTCTCTTTATCAGACGCTCTCTCTCTTTATCAGACGCTCTCTCTCTATTTATCAGACGCTCTCTCTCTTTTTCAGACGCTCTCTCTCTCTATCAGACGCTCTCTCTCTCTTCAATCAGACGCTCTCTCTCTCTTTATCAGACGCTCTCTCTCTCTTTTTATCAGACGCTCTCTCTCTTTATCAGACGCTCTCTCTCTCTTTATCAGACGCTCTCTCTCTCTCTCTTCATCAGACGCTCTCTCTCTCTCTCTCTCTTTATCAGGCGCTCTCTCTCTTTATCAGACGCTCTCTCTCTATTTATCAGACGCTCTCTCTCTTTATCAGACGCTCTCACTCTCTTTATCAGGCGCTCTCTCTCTTTATCAGACGCTCTCTCTCTTTATCAGACGCTCTCTCTCTATTTATCAGACGCTCTCTCTCTTTTTCAGACGCTCTCTCTCTTCAATCAGATGCTCTCTCTCTCTTTATCAGACGCTCTCTATCTTTATCAGACGCTCTCTCTCTTTATCAGACGCTCTCTCTCTCTCTTTATCAGACACTCTCTCTCTTTATCAGACGCTCTCTCTCTTTTTCAGACGCTCTCTCTCTCTATCAGACGCTCTCTGTCTTTATCAGACGCTCTCTCTCTCTCTTCAATCAGGCGCTCTCTGTGTTTATCAGACGCTCTCTCTCTTTATCAGGCGCTCTCTCTTTTTATCAGGCGCTCTCTCTTTTTATCAGACGCTCTCTCTCTTTATCAGACGCTCTCTCTCTCTCTCTCTCTTTATCAGACACTCTCTCTCTTTATCAGACGCTCTCTCTCTCTTTATCAGACGCTCTCTCTCTCTTTATCAGATGCTCTCTCTTTATCAGGCGCTCTCTCTCTCTCTTTATCAGACGCTCTCTCTCTTTATCAGGTGCTCTCTCTCTTCGATGGAGCCAATCGATGGAGCCATCTCACACGCCTGCAACACACATGCCCACACAACCACCACCTCCTCCTCCTGCAACACCACCAACTCCACCACCTAAACCACCTCCACTGAAACACCACCTCTACATACACCACTTCCACCTACATCACATCAACCACCACCTCCTCCTTCTCCACCTAAACCACCTCCTACGCCACCTCCTCGTCCTCCTCCTCCACCTAAACCACCTCCTACACCACCTCGCCCTACACCACTTCCTCTTACTCCTCCACCACCACCTTTTCATCTACCACAACCTCCTCCTCCAACATCTTCTGCACCACCTCCACCTACACCACCACGTCCTCCTACTCCTATACCTCCACCTCCTACAACACCACCTTCTCCATCTAAACCACCTCCTCCAACAAAACCATCTTCTCTTCCACCACCACCACCTCCTCCTCCACCACCTCCTCCTTGACCGAAACCACCTCCTCCTACACTACTCCCTCCACCTCCTACATCACCACCACCATCTAAACCACCTCCCTCACCACCTCCTCCTACACTTCTTCCTCCACCTCCTACACCACCACCACCACCACCACCTCCTAAACCTCCTCCACCACCACCTCCTCCTGCACCACCACCTAAACCACCTCCACCACCTAAACCACCTCCTCCACCACCACCTCCTCCTCCACCACCTAAACCACCTCCAATTAAACACCACCTCTACATACACCACTTCCACCTACATCACATCAACCACCACCTACTCCTCCACCACCAAACATGTCCTGCACCACCTCCACCACCACCTCCTCCTCCACCACCTAAACCACATCCTCTACCACCTCCTTCTCCTATACCAAACACTTCCTCCACCATGTCCTTTTCCACCAAACACCTCCTACTCCTCCAACTCCTCCTCCTCCACCTCCACCTCCTCTTACACCTCCTCCACCAAATTCCTCCTCCACCACCACCACCACCTCCACCTAAACCACCACCTCCTCCATCCACATCTCCACCTAAGCCATCTCCTCCACCTAAACCAACACCTCCTACCTCTTACACTTCCACTGCCTCGTCATCCACCACCTCCACCTAAGCCATCTCCTCCACCTAAACCACCTCCTACACTTCTACCGTCTCGTTGTCCTCCACCTCCACCAGCGGCACATGGTCACTCAAACTTCATTCGGTTTGCTTTAGAGCGTGCAGACTGAGGGGGGTATTACAAGCCAGCCAGCACACTCATGTGAAGTTCGTGGTGGTTTGCAGGTGTGTAGTGCCCTCTATTACAGTGTGTGTGTGTGTGTGTGTGTCCGTGTGGGTGGGTAGAGTGGTAGGGGTATGGCAGTGGGAGATGGTGCAGTGGAGCATGGGCACTTGAGAGGATTAATAAACTGGTGAGAGATGCTCTGGAATTGGTGCTGGGCAGTCACTGAACAAAACACAAAAGACAAACCGACACAGAGAGAGTGCACCTAGGCTGTGACTGCAGTCCTAACATTGCTGTCTTTCTGTCTGTCTCTATCTCTCTCTCCCCCTCTCTTTTTCTCTTAGTCTTTCAATCTTTCTCACTCACTTATTCCCTCTCTCTCTTTCCTCAGCAGACCTCTCAGAGGCTTGGGTTGGGTTTACTCAGTGTCATGGAGCTTTGCTCATTCAACCAGAAGCACCTCTCTGTTGCTAGCTGCAAACAGCATCATTACAGCAATACGACATGTGAAGACCCTGGATTGACCTAGGGGGGCAGATAGAATGCCCCCAATGCCTCCCAACCCTGACCCTCTTACCCTCCATCAGTCACTGGTGGGGCGGGGGTGAAGGTCGTCTGTGGCTGCAGTAAAGGTCGTCTGGTCTGCGTGTTTAGGGGGGGAAACAGTGGCACTGCGCTGTGCTGTGTCACCCCAAGCCTCCACCCCGCACAGGGGAGCATCCGGGGGAAGGTCACTGAGATAAGGTGAAATGGTGTTTGGCACTGGAGATAGGGATCCGTCGCAATTACCACCATGTCGATGAAAGGCCCTGCAAATATCTGCCACCCAGTGGGAGGTCTGTAGGTGTGTGTGTGTGTGTATGTGTGTGTGTGTGTGTGTGTGGTTGGATGTGTGTGTGGGCGGGTGCATGTGTGTGTGGTTGGATGTGTGTGTGTGTGTGTGAGTGTGTGTGTGTGTGTGTACGTAGGTGTGTCTGTGTGTGTGTGAGACGCTCATGCATATTGCTACACACACAAAAAAAAAGCATACACACACATCCATAGGCACCGTAATGCAGGTGACAAGGAGTGTAGACGCCCGGGGCATTTTTCGAAGGGAAGAAATTTTCATTTAAGCTGACAGAGGCAAGCCGGTTTTAGGTACAGACTATTACAGGGAGGCAGCCTGCTTCTATCTGCGTGCACAGAGTTTCATGTTGATCTCATTTCCCTAGTGCCTCGGGACATTGCTGCAGTCTCCAACTCCTCTCTCTGTCTCTCTCTCTCTCTCTCTTTCTTTCTCTCTCACTCTCTTTTTTTTAATATTTCTCCCTCGCTCTGTGCTTCTTTCTCCCCTCTGTTGTTTGTCTGCCATTGACGGAAGGCTGCCCATGCTTTGGAGACGTTTTGGTGTTTATCCAGCCCCAACGTCACACATATACACATAGACACATGCACGCGCACACACACACACACACACACACATCTACGCACACACACATCCCCACACACCCACACATTCCCTCCCACACACTTACACTTACACGCACAAGCACACACATGTACACACACACGCACACACACATTCCTACCCACACACACACACACACTCACGCACACACACACACACACACACACACACACAAACACAAACACACTCATGCACACACACATGCACACACACTCTCTCTCTCACACACACACACACACGCACACACACTCACACATCCCTTCTCTCTGCCCCACCGGAAGCGTTGTGTGGCGGTGAAAGTGACCTGTTGGAGCGGAAGTGAGACACACGCTGTTTTGTTCCTCTCCCAGGTCTGTTCTCTGGTTCCGTCAGCTGCAATCAGCACCGCGGGAGACTCCATTAGGAACAACGTGGCTGACATTTTGACTTTGCAACTTCGCCGACTCCTCCGTGCCATGCTTTGTTGAGCCATAGAGAAATGGAGGGAGAAGGAAAAGAAAGACAGAAAAGATAGAGAGAAAAGCAAAACATAAGAAAGAAAATGAGGGGTGAAAGGGTATCTCCATGTGCGAGGGAAGAGAGGAAAAAAAATACATAACAGGAAACAGTGAGAGAGATAGAGAAAAGAGAGGACATGAGAGCGGAGGGTGAGAGAGAGAACAGATGGAGGGATGGAGTGAGACGGAGAGATGAACTTAAGAAAGAGCGTTAAAGAGAAGGAACAGCTATCCTAGGAAATACAAATGAAAAGATTGTTTTTGCTCTTGGCAAAAAAAGGAAAAAATAACACAAGCAAAAAAAACAAAACAAAAACATAGCGAAAGGGATGACATTAAATCCGGGCCACATAAATACCCCTTCTCTCAAAACGCGCTTTCGTGGCATTTTCCTGGATGGTAGAGGGGGCATTTGAATGTAAATCAGTGCATAAAAGGAGAAATAAGTGCATTGGAGCATGCTCACATAGCCTTCCCTTCTGCCTCAGAAACGAACATATTCCTCAAGCATCTCATTTGTTTAGCCAGCGCTCGCATGCTTAGCGAGGGGTTAGAGGGTTGGAGTGTGTGTGGTGTGTTTGGGGGGTGGGGTGCAGGGGTTGGTGGATAGGGGATTTCGCTATATCATGAGCGCGCCCCCACTTAATTTACTTATCTGCTAAATGACTCCCAGGGGGAATGCAGTCCTTCTGCTGAGATAGAAGTTAAGGAGGCAGCGGAAGTGTATGGTGTGTGTGTGTGTGTGTGTGTGTGTGTGAGTCTGTGTGTGTGTGTGTGTGTGTGTGTGTGTGTGTGTGTGTGAGTCTGTGTGTGGTATGTGAGTGTGAGTCTGTGTGTGTGTGTGTCTGTGTGTGTGTGAGAGTTTGTGTGCGTGTGTGTGTGTGTGTGTGTGTGTGTGTGTGTGTGTGTGTGCGTATGTGTGTGCAGGGGAGGAAAGCAGAGGTGGTGGTAGTGGGGGTGTTTCCAGGACTAGCACATATGCTAATAACACAGTTTGTAATGGGAGGTAATGGCACTCGTTCGGTCGGTGCTAATAGATGGGAGGCACGTGCGCGCCACAGGAATGTCGATGTCTGCTCATTCCATTCCGGCAGCACCTCCAGGGTCCTCCTCCTCCTTGGATATCCTCCCCATGGCCGGGGGAATGTTGAGCGGATTACCGAGGGCAGGTTGCTCCATCTTAGCCACCCGCACAAGGTCGTTTGTCTCGACGAGGACATACACACACTTTAGAAAAACTCCTCTGACCCCCTTTTGCTCTCCCTCTCTTTCTCTCTCTCGCTCTCTGTCTCCTCACACATCCAGTAATCCTTAGCTGCTGTTTTTAAGATGTGGCTGTGGTGTGTCTAGAGGACAGACAAACTATCGGTCTGCCCTACAAAGCCAAAAGTCAGAACCTAGACTGGAAATTGACTTTATAACACCTATTTTGCTGTGGGGCAGCTGTGGCCGGAAGGTTGCCGGTTCGAATCCCGCCCTACCCATGGTTGAGATGCCCTTGAGCAAGGCATCTAACCCCACACTGCTCCAGGGACTGTAACTGAAACCCTGTAAAATATCTGTAAGTTGCTCTGGATAAGAGCGTCAGCTAAATGTAATGTAATATTTTGTCTTGTGACTAAATCTCTTGCTTCTTCTTTATTACTATACCTATAACCTTTGACTGGGCAGTATGAGAACTTTGAAGGTATTTTTCTCAGTTTCAATGTTCGTGTAGTTGCTGCACTTTGTAGGGCAGTATCGTTGCGTGCCTTGTAAATGATTTTGCACACACTGACTTGGATCACTGGCTCATACATTTTGATTGACACATTGAATGAGTAGTAATATGGACAGTGGCATACACACTTGCAAACACAACAGTGTTTATTTTGCCTGGAGGCTTTAAAACCAGCACATTTACAAATGCAGTGTGAATGATTTTGCACCCACTGACTTGGTAGACTGACTCATACGTTTGCATTGACGTGTTAAAGGTATAGAGTAGCATTTACCGAACGGTGAGTCACCATGCCTGCAAGAGCAGCCGCAGGTGATCCCATGGGATCTGCCTCCGCAACTCAGGCAGAACGTTTAGGTGACGTGTGTGTGACACAAAACAAGATACACATGTCCCTCTGAGGGGATGGGACAAGGGGCTCCCAGCGACATGCAGAGGAGTTGTAGTTGACCGTGCACATAGCCTCTGTGACAGACAACCACACACACTCGTGCACACACACAAAGACACACACTTGCGCACACACATACACGTGCACACACACATCAGAAGCTCGCACACACACATGCATAACCATGGCCACACATATTTCCTCTCTCCTTCTTTCACACACACATACACACACACACACACACACACACAGATAGAGACCTCCTCTCTGTCTAACACACACACACATACACACACACACACACAGAAAGAGACCTCCTCTCTGTATAACACACACACACAATACACACACACACACAGAAAGAGACCTCCTCTCTGTCTCTTTCACACACACACACACACACACACACACACACACACACTGGGGACCATGGTGACAGTGGGCCACAGGGATGGCACTTAAATACAGTGGCCCGTGGCCGCAGGCTGCTGAGCCCATGTAGGTCAGTCCATGCTGCCAGAATGGGCCAACTCAAGTGGACGCAGGTCCAGAGCTTTTTAATCGTCCGCCCAAGCACTAAGAGCATGATGGAGGAGTTGGACCAGATTTTACTTTTTCATGAATGCCTATTAATGCTCCCCCCTCCCTTCTCTCTCTGTCTCTCTCTTTGTCTTGCTCTCATTTTCTCTCTCTGTTTCACCTGCTCTCTCTCTCTCTCTCTCTCTCTCTCTCTCTCGCTCTTTTTTACACAGCCATTAATGTTCTTTCCCTCTCTGGTTTTTGCCTCTCTGTCTTACTAATGCTCTCTTTCTCTCTTTCAAACACACACACACACACACACACACACACACACACACACACACACACACACACACACACACTCAGCCAAGCCAAAATAGACTGAGATCTTGACTGCAGCAGCCTCCTTGTCCTTCACCTGCTTGGCAGCCGCTCCATTCAGGCCAATTCAGTCTCGTCACCGGGAAAGCGTGTGTGTGTGTGTGTGTGTGTGCGTGAGTGTGTGTGTGTGTGTGTGTGTGTGTGTGTGTGCGCCGCTCCTTTCAGGACAGCTCTGTCTTGTCACTGAAAATGGGCTGCCTCAGCCTCATCTGCACTCCCCGGTCTGCAAATGGCCACATTTATCCCTCCCAGAGAGAAATTAACCCTCATCATACGCGCCCTAACGCTGCAACCTTAGCAGCCATAGTGGAGTAGAATAGAGCAACAAGGCACTGCGTGTCTGGCTGGGACCCAAGGTGGATAGGGAGAGAAACCAGCCCTCTGAGGAGGGAGTCCAAAATAAAAAGGTGGAGGATAGTCTCCAGTGTAATAGCATTAGCAACATAAATTACAGTGACAGCAGTAAAAACTTTTTATACAATGTTTACAATCCATAAAGCCATAAATGCTTAGCGGCAGGATCTGATGGCTGTTGCCCTGAAGCGCTGGACTGTCTATGCCACACTTGTCCTGAGACCACCCTGCACAGTACAGGGAGGCGGGGAGGGTGTGTGTGTGTGTGTGTGTGTGTGTATGTGTGTGTGTTTGTGGTGTGTGTGTGTGTGTGTGTATGTGTGTGTTTGTGGTGTGTGTGTGTGTGTGTGTGTGTGTGTATGTGTGTGTGTTTGTGGTGTGTGTGTGTATGTGTGTGTGTTTGTGGTGTGTGTGTGTGTGTGTGTGTGTGTGTGTTTGTGGTGTGTGTGTGTGTGTGTGTGTGTGTGTGTGTGTGTATGTGTGTGTTTGTGGTGTGTGTGTGTGTGTGTGTGTGTGTGTGTGTGTGTGTGTGTGTGTGTGTGTGTGTGTGTGTGTGTGTGTGTGTGTGTGTGTGTGTGTGTGTTGTAAATGTAAGTCTGTCTGTCTTACTGAAGTGGCTTGACAGTTATAAACCGAGGTGAAAACCACCAAGCCACTTCAGTAAGACAGAAGAGGAAAAGGAAAATTACCTTTTGAAATCCCCCTCTTTCCAAAAATGGAATCAGCAGACATTACTGCCCTGAAAGGAAAGCGGACCACGGCTCAGGCCACATTCACTAGGAGAGCCAACAAACTGTCTCTCACTGTGGACATACTGGAAAAAGGAGCACTCACGGAGGAAATGCGTGCACTTAGCGCTGACTTCAACAGGGCACATGAAGCTGCCTCAACACTGTTGGAGGCCTTAGAAGAGGTTGAAGGTGGCAAAAGTGAGGCAGCTAAGACCAATGAGAAAATTGGGCAGATCGTCACTGTGTACCGTGACTCACTCCAGTTGGCTAGGAATACCCTTTGGACCAAGTTTGCCAGCCCTGAACTTCAGCTGCATCTTGAAGGCACAGAGGAGAAGTGCAAGGAGGTGGAAGACACCAGTGTTGATGACATGCTGGAGCACGAGTTTCAATCCCACCGTGAGAGCCTTGCGGAAGCTATCCACGAATTTGAACAGAAAGTGTTAGCTTGGGAACGGATTGTCTCTGACAAGGTTGGCCCTCACAAGCAGCTCCTCTACAAATTCAGGAGCAGAGCGCGGGACTGGGAGCTGAGCTGGAAGAGATCGAGCCGCACACCTAAACCAGAGCCCAAATCCAGACCCCATTCACCCAACATGCCTCCCATCTCGAAGCCACAAATCAGTCTTGAAAGGACACGGCTGCCCATATTTTCGGGCAACATGACTGATTATTATCGTTGGAAGGCTGAGTGGATGGAATTAGAGACTCTTGGTAACCCTCTGAGGACTGCCGGGGTCACTCGTTTTCATTTACTGGCCAGCCTTACTGAAAGGGTGAAGAGAGACCTAGTCCTTTCCAGTTGTGCAACTATGGAGGAAATATTCAAGCGACTGGATAATCGCTTTGGCAATAAAGCTAAGATTGTTTTAAAAATTGCAGAAGAGGTTGAAGACCTACCTGCTGTGAAGGGAACTAACCCCCGGAAGACAATTGAACTCATTCAGGCAGTGGAGCGAGCCCTAAGCAATCTGGCCATCTTGGGAGAAGAGGATATTGTAAAGAACCGCCTAGTTGCTCAAAGCTTGGAAAGAAAGTTGCCCACCTCACTAAAAGAAAAGTGGATTGAGTACAAGACAGAGCCACTAAATGAATTCAGTCCACAAAACCACTTCGATTGCCTCCTACTGTTCCTCCAAAAACAGGAGGCGATGTTGGAGGAATTGGACCAGCTGGAGGAAGGCCTTGGTGGAGGAAACCCCTCGGCAAAGACACCGGTGGACAAAGCAGCCAAAAAGGCATTTTCCAAGGCCACCTCTGGCCAAAGGGGGTCAGAAGGTTCATCAAAGCCACTGGCAGATGCATGCACGGCCTGCTCTGAGACAACCCACACTGGTAGGCTTTTTGCATGCTCCACTTTTAGAGGGATGGATCTCCAGGCAAAGAAGACTCATCTCAACGCGCACAGACTGTGCCCTCAATGCCTTGGCTCTCATGCGCAGAGGGCTTGTAACAATAAGAAGTTTGTTTGCACTAAAGCAGACTGTCGATCTGATGAGCTCCACCATTACTTACTCTGTTCCAAAGCTATGCCAGTGGGAAATACCAAGAGGAGGGCCAATAGTAAAGGTTTAGGTCTTACCAGTCATCAGGAAGAGCTCCTGGCTAAGGTTGCTCCAGAATTGAGGGAGGAATTCCGGAAAGCGTTCTCCAATAAAGCCTCTGCCATAACTTTCTCTGCTGGAAAATTTCCACAAGAGTACCCTGTAGTGATGATGCTCCTCGAAGTCACAACCAACTCTGGCCAACTCATCGGCACTCTAATAGACCTCGCCTCTGATACAAACTATATCACTCACTCTGCTGCTCAACAGCTCGGACTGAATGGTGAGAGCATTCAGCTAATAGTGCATGGCGTCGGAGGAATGACTAAGACGGTCGAAACCAAGAGGTATAGCCTGCGTCTAAGAGTGAGGACGGCAAAGGGTACAGTGGCAGAGCATAAGCTGATCTGCTACGGACTTGATAGCATTGCTGAGGTTTGCCACCCAGTCACGCCAAAGCAACTGCAGAAGATATTCCCTGATGTTTCTTTAGCTGAGTTGGCCCGCCCTAACACGATTGACCTCCTCATAAGCCACAGAGAAGGTCGCCTGGTTCCCCAACCAACAAAGAGGGAGGGTGACCTCGTCCTCTGGGATGGACCACTAGGGAAAACAATTGGAGGTACCCACCCTGACCTCTTTGAATCAGTTGACTTAACATGGCACCAGTCTGAAACCCACTGTGCTCGCACCATGAGAAACTATACAAAACTCTACAGAGAGGTCATCGTTACGAAAGGCCTGGATGATGATGTGGCGCAGGCAGTAACATTCAGTAACACCACAGCCACCAAAGAGGTCCTTGAATGGTTCAAGTGGGACAGTATTGGGGCAGCATGTGAGCCGAAATGTGGGGGCTGCAAGTGCGGCAAGTGTTCCCCGGGCGGCCAGGAGATGACCATTGGAGAAGAGAGAGAGTTAGAAAAAATAAAAGGCTGTCTCTCATACGTCCTGGCAGACAAGCACAGCGATAGTCCCCACTGGGACGCTGCATACCCTTGGAAGGCCAACCCAGCAATTCTTCCAAATAACCGCCAGGCAGTGGAAGCAACCTTCCGAAAGACAGAAGCACGACTGGCGAAAGAACCTTTGTGGAAGGCAGCATACTCTCAGCAGATTCATGACATGGTGTCAAGAGGAGCAGCTGTCAAGTTCACCAGGCAGCAGATAAAAGACTGGAATGGGCCAGTATGGTATATTAGTCACCTGGTTGCCCCCAATCCTCACTCCAGCTCCACACCAGTGAGAATAGTTTGGAATAGTAGCCAGGAATTCAGAGGCATGAGCCTGAACAACCTGCTCTACAAAGGCCCTGATGTTCTTAATCCTATCCGGGGGGTCCTCCTGAGATTCAGAAGTGGGTTATATGCCGCCCTCGGCGATGTAAAGAAAATGTACAACTCTGAATGGCTTAAGGATGAGGAAGTTCACCTCCACCGATTCCTCTGGAGGGATGACTCCAAAGAAGAGATCAGCGAGTATGCTGTTGTGAGGGTCAATATCGGTGACAAGCCTGCTGGTTGCATTGCTCAGGTGGCCATGAGGGAAACTGCCAACTTGCCCCAGTTTGCAGCCATGCCCGCAGAGCGTCGCGTTTTAACAGAGGACTGCTATGTCGACGACATATTGACGTCAAACAATGACCTCCAATCCTTGATTAGGACGACTAAAGGAGTCGAAAAAATCCTACAAGCAGGAGGCTTTTCGCTCAAACCGTGGGTCCTGACTGGTCAAAGTGGGAGGGGCGAGGGTCCCAGCAGCCCCAGTGATTGCAAGTCAACAGAGCTCAAAACCCTGATCCTCCCGAATCAGATGCGGGAAGACGACAATAAGGCTCTTGGACTAGGGTACGAGCCAGAAAAGGACAAACTCCGCTTACTTACGTCAGTGAACTTCTCTAAACGGCGAGGGAAGATGAGAACTGGGCTGGATCTACTAGAAAAGGAGGTCAGAGCAAGCACCCCAGACCCTCTCACCCGACGAATGCTGCTGAGCCAGGTTGCAGGGTTTTATGATCCCATTGGCCTGGCCTCACCCATCAAGCAAAGAGGAGTGATGCTTGTAAGGGAGTCCTTTCAGGACACTGGAAAAGACCGTCCAGTCAAAGATACCTGGGATGAGCCTCTCTCTCAGCGCCTCCGGGAAGCTGCCATAACATTATTTGAGCAGTATGTAAGACTTGGCCAGGTGAGGTTCGACAGATGCCTTACACCCCATGGAGCCCTGGGCCGGCCCATGGGAATCACATTCTCCGACGGCAGCGAAGCTTCCTATGGAGCTGTTCTCTATCTTCGCTGGGAGACAGCGCAAGGCAAAATTATTGTAAAGCTTGTCGAATCAAAAGCTAAACTTGCCCCACTAGACCAAAAAGGTGACGTTATTAAAGCAGAACTATGCGGTGCTGTTTTTGCAACACGTTTAAAAACCTACTTTGAAAAGCAGTGTCACATCAAGGTCGATAGGTGGATCCATCTTGTCGATAGCCAGACAATTTTAGGTGCCATTCAGAAGGATAGCTATGGCTATCAGACGTTTTTCGCGAATCGGATAGGAGAAATCCAAAAGGCGGGGCCTGTTGACACTTGGAGATGGGTCGAAGGAAAAGACAACATTGCTGACCTCATCACAAGGGGGTCGACCCCCGAGGACCTTGCGGCAGGATCAATCTGGCAGGAAGGCCCTGCATTCCTCAAACTACCTGTTGAAATTTGGCCTGTGAAAACCGCCAGGGAGATCATCTCCTCAGTCTCTGAAGAGATCGGGGGTCTCCAACGAAAGGCATTTTCAGCTGTGGTCACAGCAAGTGCAGCCCCCTTCTGGAAATACCCAACTATTGTGGCGCTTGTCAAGCTGGTCGAGCCCAAAAGACTCAGCTCCCTGACTCGTTTGTGTGGTGCTGTTGGCTGGCTGAAGAGGGCAGTGGACACCTGGCTGGGCAGACACACCCAAATCCCTGATGGCTTAAAGTGGGAGGAAAGAGCTTACCTGTCAGCAGGAGAAAGGGCAACAGCATTCAAATTCTTGGCTCTGGAGGCTCAAGATGGCACGAAGTTTCGTGACACGACTCTTGATCGCCTGGTCGTTCAAAGAGATGACTTGACTGGTCTCTTTGTTTGCGGAGGGAGAGCTCAATGCTGGGACGAGGACAAAGCCGCTGTCCCCTTAATCCCGTGCCAATCGTGGCTCGCAACCCTGCTGGTTAAAGAAGCCCATGAAGCAAATCATGAAGGCGTTGCCGCCACTCTCCTACGGACACGAAAGAAAGCTTGGATTACGCAAGGACGAAAGTTGGTACAAAAAGTGCTCAACAAGTGCGTCACCTGCACCAAGCGAAGGGCTCAACTCTGCCAACAAGTAATGAGCGATCTGCCCCCGGAACGCACCCAAAGAGCCAGCCCCTTTGAGTTCACTACCCTTGACCTGTTTGGCCCTTTTGAAGTGAAGGACACTGTGAAGCGAAGGACGACAAAGAAAGTATGGGGTATCGTCTACTGCTGTATGGCCTCTAGAGCAGTCCATGCGGACCTTACGGATGACCAGTCTGCAGAAAGTTTCCTCCAGGCATACACCCGTTTTGTCGCCCTTAGAGGGCATCCAAAAAAGCTATGGTCCGATCGAGGGACCAACTTCATTGGCGCTAAACCGGCCCTCCAACAACTTTACAAGCACCTTGATTGTCTTCGAACTTTGTCCATTGAAACTGTGGCTGCCAAAAATGGTACTGAGTGGAAGTGGGAGTTTCACCCTGCGGATGCACCCCATAGAAATGGAGCTGCAGAGGCCGCTGTTAAGCTCCTGAAGAGGGCGCTCATGAGCCTTGGCGGGACCACAGGATCTCTCACATGGGGGGAACTTCAAACCCTTCTCTATCAGGCAGCTAACTTGACGAACGAACGTCCAATAGATGCGAGAGCCCAAGAGCAGGAGAACTCCATTGAGTACTTAACTCCGAATTCTCTCATCCTGGGCCGAGCGTCTACTGGAGGTGATATCTCTGGGCTCGATCTTGAGACTCATTCCTGGCGCCGGTTGCGAGCTATCCAAATTGGGGTGGATCGTTTCTGGGCTAAATGGAGAGAGCTTGCCGGCCCAAATCTCTTCATCCGACAGAAGTGGCACAGGTCGGAGAGAAATGTGCAAGTTGGCGACCTGGTCTGGGTTGCTGACCCCAACGCCTTGAGGAGCCAGTTTCGCCTAGGCCGGATCCTGTCTGTCTACCCTGACAACAAAGGGATTGTCCGGGATGCAGACATTGCCACTTGTGCTGGTACTCCAGCTTCGCAAGCGGGTGGCCGCAAGAAAAGCGGCTCTCCGTTGCCCACGGTGGTCATCAGAAGAGATGTAAGAAGGCTGGTGGTCCTTCTTCCAGTGGAGGACCAAAACCTCCCCTGTCGACTTGACCCCTTCTGAGTCAAGTCTTTGTTAAACGGGCGAGCGGTGTACGCCGAACGCTGCCGCTGCGCCCACTCACTCACACCATAACATTGCACAACATGAAGAGTTGCTGACATACATAAAATACATTCCACAGCCCAAGCAGGACACCACACACCTGCTATGATATACTGTACGTCACTGTGGACGTCAGTTCAATCTTCAGACACTTGGTGCAATGGGAACCTAAAAAAAAAAAAAAAAAAAAAAAAAAAAAAAATGTAAACCACTCTTGTATGTATTCTGGTACAGATATTTTCTTGTGGTGAATGTGACTTAGTGTGACCTCCCTGAATCCAGGATTAGGTCGGTCAAGTGGGAGGTGTTTTGTTCACGGTGTGACCGGGTATGTGGGAAGGTTCACAGTTGCGTTTGATCAATGAAACAGGCAGCAGTTGAATGAGTGGGTGGTTCACTTACCTGAGTGATTCATGGTGTAGCCAGTAAGGCAGCTTTCCAGGCAAAACAATCATCCAATGAGGTGCCCTAACAGACTTTTAAACGAGAGCGTGCTTGGCTATCCAACATGGCGTCTCGTCAAGAGAGCAAAGCACCACCGGTGAGTAACTCCTCTCCTTCACTCTGCTGCGGTTTTAAGTATGTCTTGATCTGTTACTATTTCTGTGAATCGCTGTTAAGTTGTTTCTTGGTTGCGCTGTAGATATCGCTGTGTTTAAATGTTTGGTGCCGCTGGCGTTGTAATGCCCATGGTTAAGTTGCAAACGATTTAAGTTGTAGCGTTTGTTGCGGTCACGTGATCAGACTTCCGGGTTGCGGTGGCCGCTGGGTAATGTAGTTGGCTTCTGGGTTTACGGTTTGTCTGTAAGCGGATGAGTAATGTAGATGGTTAACTACTACACCGGTTAATGGGTTGTTGCAGTCGCTACTTAGGTAATGTTGCTCCTGGAATATTATTTAAGTTACTTTGTTTGATATGGATAAGTTTTAGTGTGACATTGCTAAAATATATTGGTTTATTCTAAAATAGCTGATTTCTTGCTGTGAAGTATTTGTGGTGGATACCAAACAATGAAGTAGCTATTGTGTGATGTGCACTGATGCTTTGCTTGCTCAATGTTTTGAAATCACTTTATTTAATGTGATTATGCATTGCAATGATGTTGGTTTTGCATTGATGTAAAATGCACATGAATATTCATATATTGGCATTTGTAAATGAATTTTTACAATTTTCTCTGTACTTGTCTCATCAACATGGCAGTTTACATTGCAATCCTTTTATGTGTTTTGTAGGTTTATAACCTATTTGTGGACTTTATGAATACAAACAAATCAAAAGAAAATAAACCACTTGAGTTGTAACCTAAGCTTGCTCTCTTGGCGCCCTTTTCGGTGGGGAAAACAAACAAAAACCGAACAGTGTGTGTGTGGTGTATGGGTGTGTATGTGTATGTATGTTGTAAATGTAAGTGTGGGTGTGTGCGTGTGTGTGTTGTAAATGTAAGTTTGTGGTGTGTGTGTGTGTGTGTGTGTGTGCGTGTGTGAGTATGGAATAGGGGTGTACTGAAGTGGATGCCAGCGTAAATCAGAGGCATTGCCCTGAGCTCTGATGATGGCTATCTGACTCCCAGCATATCTCAGGGACATTTAACAGCAGAGGAGCGGAGCAGAGAAACAACCAGGAACAGTGTACAGCGATCTTTCAATCTGGTTCAGAAACATACACACACACACATGCATATGCATAGACACACACACACACACATTATGTACACACACATACACACACATGCATGTGCATAGACACACACACATGCACACACACACATATGCACACACAGACACACATATGCACACACAAACACACACACACACACACACACACACAGAGGACTGCTTGGGTATTAGCTACCTTAGCATAGGGCTCAGCATACTGATACGGCTCACACTTCTGCAAGGCTATAAAAACCTCCCAGGACTTTTAAGCATAATCTATATCACTGAAGTTCACACCACTGAGTTTTAATGGCTGTGTAATTGCGTTTAAGGCATTTGTATATTTTCTTCTGTTTGTGGCGATAATCACCCTGAGGAGACATGTTCCTTTGTATCGAGTAGCGGGAAGTAAAAGGCTTGAACTTATATGACTCCAGATTCTCTCCAGAAGTTAGTTTTTATGTGCTTTCTCAATAAACGACTCGTAAATTTCACCCCGCTTTGTTTTATACGGCTGGCACCTCACCAAGGTCCCGGCTGGAGTGTCGGTCAAAGTGACTCTCTCAGGCGCCGCTGAAGGTTATCTGCCAGCGGACTTGTTGTGTGTGGGCAGAAAAAAAGGCCAAGATGCACCAAGGGGGCTGGAAAATATGCAAGTTACACAAATGTCTATTAATCACATGTCAATGAAGAATCTCTCTCTCTCTGTATCTCTCTCTCTTCCTCACTGTCTCTCTCTCCTATGTATATATATATATATATATATATGTGTGTGTGTGTGTGTGTGTGTGTGTGTGTGTGCATGTGTGTGTGTGTGTGTATGTGATATATAAATTAATTTCATATCAACCTGGATGAGAACCACTGGGATATTGCAGCTACTCTCGTGCCAGATGTTGCCAGATGAGGCGCACCTGTTTGCAGACAGACCGCTGGATGGCTCTTTGATTTACTCGCTGATTGTGGAGTGATGGGGTGAGGGGGTCGGAGGAGAAGGAGGTGGGGAGGAGGTGGGGGCGGGAGTGACATTAGATCAGAGGAGCTGCGTTGCATTCGTGGCCTCAGAAGTCATCATGGTCTGCAGAGTCAATTTCACAATAAAGGTGAAGACAGCGCACTCGGGGGGGGGGGGGGGTGGATGGATGCACGTTTGCCTCTGGTGAGCGTGGCCATAAATCCAGTCCGCTGTCAGCAATCCCAGTGGATCCCAGACCCAGAAACCTTGCGGAGATAAGGCACGCCAAGGGCTCGCGCTATGGAGCTGCTATTTATCATTCAATGGCAAGCAAAACAACCCAGGGCACCGATCGCCACCTCACGGAGCAAGCTAAAGTACTTTCAGCCTCAAAGGGCTCCGCCACTCAGACTCCCTGCTAGTGTATTTGTTCTAGTTTTTTCTAGAGTTTTTTTTTGTCAGCCTTTAATCGATAGGATGGAAAATTACTGGGGAAAGAAAGATGGAGAAAGATTGGGAAATTACCTCGAGCCAGACTTGAACCCAGGTCCTGGGGTTATACTACGAGTGCCCTAGCCAAACCAACCCCCCCCCTCGGCCACTCATTTGTTCTAGTTTTCTCCAGCGGCACTGTGGGCCCACTCTGTGCCACTCTGTCATGACTGACAGCCAAGTCACAAGTCACAAGTCTGTCGTGTTGGATCTGCTTAAAACAACACAGCTACAGTTTGTGCCCTTGGCTGTGATGCTAGTGCGATCACTGCTTGAAATGGTGCAAACGGCACAGCACACAAACACCATACGCCTGTAGGCAGGGCCCAGTAGGACTGCTGCATGCTCCTCATCAGAGGCGGACAAAGGACACAATTCCTTTACTTGAGTCAAAGCATATAAACTCCTAGGCAAATATTACTCCACTACAAGTAGACGTTCCTACGTGAAATGTTTACTTAAGTTGAAGTACGAAAATACTTGTTTTCAAAAACACTTAAGCATTCAAAGTACAACTTTTTTTTTTCTTTTTATGTGTTTTTTTTTGTTGTTGTTGATAATATAGGGCCACAGACAGGTCACTAAAAGGTGACCTAAGCTTAAGTTATTTATACACAATGTGACTATTTTCACATTTTAGGGCCTACCTAATGTCATAATTTCACTACTGTTAAAGCGGAACTATATGTGTTTTTTACCTTTTACTTTAATATAAATATTCAGATGCAAATGAGCAAATGAGAAATGAACTAATTAGGTGAATTGCGGTCAGCATAGGCTAGCTCTTTGAAAATGATCATTGCTGGTTTCAGGGATTCAATGAGTTTCATTCTAACAGAGAGTGAGTGAGACATGTAGTGAATTTGCAATTCTGTTGAGCTGTCTAACATGCATACGTGTGTGTGTGTGTGTTGGAAGTGGAGAAGAAATAGGGATAGATGTGTGAATTTAAAACCTTAATTAGGAGTTGAGTGCATCCACCTCTCATCAATGTAACAAGCACTTCATGCTCTGATTTAAATGTAGTGGAGTGAAAAGTACAATATTTGTATTTCACAATGTAGTGAAGTGAAAATCACAAGTTGTCAAAATGTTTAATACTCAAGTGAAGTACAGATATTTGAAAATTGTACTTAAGTACAGTGCTTGAGTAAATTTACTTAGTTACTTTCCATCTCTGGGGAACTGTGGCCTAGTGGTTAGAGAGTTGGTCTTGCAATCGGAAGGTTGCCAGTTTGAATCCCGCCCTACCCATGGTTGAGATGCCCTTGAGCATAGCATCTAACCTCACACTGCTCCAGGGACTGTAACTGAAACCCTGTAAATATCTGTAAGTCGTTCTGGATAGGAGTGTCAGCTAAGTGTAATGTAATGAAATGTCTCCTCGTTGGTTGGCTCTGAATAGCAGGTGCCAAACACTCCTAATGCTGAGATAGAACTAGCAGAAGTCTTTATTGTCACTATACAAAATATAGTGAGATGTCATTCAGAACAGCCCACAGATGCACAAGAAGAAGCAGTAGATTAGAATAGGAATAGAAATAGATAAGAATAGCTAGGCAGAATTAAAATATAGGTTCAGATGTGCAGCAATATATACAAGCAAGACTATAAAACAATATAAAACAATGTGCATTTTACAATACCAAGCTATGGATAAATAAATAAGGTGCAGAATAGAAATAGATAAGAATAGCTAGGCGGAATTAAAATATAGGTTCAGATTCACAGCAATATATACAAGCAAAACTGTAAAACAGTATTAAGCAATATGTACACTTTACAATACCAAGTTATGGATAAATAAATAAGGTGCAGAATATGCCAGCAGCAAAAGTGGTGTGCACAACAGAGTCAAGAAGACAGACGGGAAAAAGCACTGCTGCTAATCCTTCCAGCTGGCTGTGTCCTTGCTGGAGCAGAGGTTGGCACACACACACACACACACACACACACACACACACACACACACAAACAAACACACACACACACAGACTGCACAGGCTCATGATTTGTGTGTTTCGGGCCGGGATGCGAGTCTGTCAGCGCAGCGCCGGAGTCCATCATGTGGCTCCGTGATGAAAAGAGCCACAACCTGATTAGGCTTTTGATTCCGGCCTCGCCGAGGAATAGGCCAGGGCGAATTACCACACTAACCGAGGACCATAAATACCAGACACCTCTCAGCCCTGCTCCTGTCTCCTCCTCTCGCTCTCTTTATATCTCTCTCTCTCTCCTTCTCTCTCTCTCACTGTAACTCATGCTCTCTTTCCCTCCTGCCTCTCTCTTTCTCTAACTCACCCACTCCCCCCTCTCTCTCACTCTCACTCTCTTTCTCTCTCTCTGTCTCTCTCTCTCACTCTAACTCACACTCTCTTTCCCTCCCACCTCTCCCTCTCTCCTTCTCTCTTTCTCTAACTCATACACTCTCTCTCCCCCCTCTCTCTCTCACTCTCACACACTCTCTTTCTCTCTCTCTCTCTCTCTCTCTCTCTCTCTCTTTCACTCATTTGCTCTTTTCTTGTGTGTTTGTGTGTCTCTCCCTTATCCATCCTCCTCTTGCCTTTTTTGTTGAGAAGAAAAATCCTCTCAGCTGAAACGGTTTAATCTTGTAAAGAGCACGAGCCTCTCCTGATGAGGCCTCATAATGATGGAGGTAAACAAACATATAAAAAAGAAGAATCACCTTACAAGCGCATAAATAAAGGCACTGCGCTGTGGGCGACACACAGATGCCATGATTCCCAGTCACAGTTCGCTGCCAGATATATCTGTTTACAGCCACAAGTCACTGCTATTACATAGTAATTGCATATAAGTAACACATAATGAAACATCTGTCAAGGGCTAAAAACAATTCCTTATAAGCCATTAAACGAAGTGTTCCTGATTAGTATTTTTTTTTTCTTACATGTAGTTCGATGGCCTTTTTTCTTTCTTTCTTTCTTTCTTTCTTTCTTTCTTTCTTTCTTTCTTTCTTTCTTTCTTTCTTTCTTTCTTTCTTTCTTTCTTTCTTTCTTTCTTTCTTTCTTTACTGCCGGTGTCCTGCTATCTGCTGTGCTTGTGACCGGAACAGATCAGTTGTGTTTTATGAGGGTGAAGTGAAGTGAGTGTTGCATAGTGTGACAGAGCTCACCTTGAGTGTGAGCTCATCTCTCTTCCCCCGCCTCCTGGCACGAGGGGCCAGCTTGATTCTGCCAGCTCCCCCTTCGGATCATCCAACACACTGATAAAATGGCAGGACTCCCATGATGCCATTTAAGATATGCCAAGGGGTCGTTCATCTCCCTCACATTTGCTTTCTGTCTCTCTTTCTCTCGCTCTCTCCCTCTCTCTTTCTCTCCCTCTCTCTCTCCCCACCCCCCCCCCCTCTTTCTAGCTCTTACTCACCCTCCCTCCCTCTCTCTCTCACTCTTCCTCTCCCACTCTCTCTCCTTCTCCCCCCTCTCTCTTTCTCTCTCTCTCTCTCTCTTTCTCTCTTGCTCTGCTACTCTACTGTTATCTCAGACAGAGCAATCCATCTCCCTCATAGAATGACATTAAATCACCCAATGCAGATGGCCTACAGATACCTGCAGAACGAGGCAACAGGAGTGGCTGAGCTGTAAGCCTCGTTTGAATTTACCACTTCGCTCACGTTCCAGGCCCTCCTTCCCCCCCCCTCCTTCTCCTTCCCCCCTCCTCCCCTTCCCTCCCAAATCTAATAGATGATTTGGTCCACTCGCGCTTCACGTGAGTGACTTTCAGCAGCTCTCATGACAATGATGTTCACTTCCATCAACAGCTGCCTCGATCGAGACACCCTCGCGCAGCCACGTTTGTCAGCCACTTCATGATTTATAAAAGATGTGCATTATGTCTCAGGGTGTACTTCCTGTTCATTAGGTAGAGTTTCATTTAGATGATGGATGATCCGACCACCTCCGTCGGACCCTGCCATGAATATTCAAGCAGCGGTGATTCCAGACAGAGAAACACTATCGAGCCGGACACCTCTTGCCTCTTCCACTCAAGCTGAAGTGCACGAGCACTGCGCTGAAATTGTTGGGCTAAGTCATAAAGCCTCTTGACAAGGTTACTATGGAAACACTTGAAGCGCTGTCTGTACGGTAGCATTTTCATCGCTGCGCCACAAAGCTCTCGAAACAGGCATCAGCCAGCAGCTCTCAATGGCCACAGCAACAGCAAGATGAATGAGCCATTAAAAGAATGAGTGGTAGGCGAGTGAATGAGTGAGTGAATGAATGAGTGAATGAGTGAGTGTATGAATGAGTGAGTGGCTGTGGCATGGTGGCAAAAAAGGTGTCTAAATGTGTGTGTGTGTGTGTGTGTGTGCGTGCGTGCGTGCGTGCGTGTGCATGGTGTGTGTGTGTCTGAAAAAACAGCATTATCTGTATGAATTTTGATGAGGGGCAAACTTACACATGATGGGAGTACCTATGATGATTCCTGAATGATAAGAGTGTCACTGTAATGCAAATAGCAAATGAAAAATTAACACAAAATGGGGTCAGTTGTGAATAGTGAAGTCAAGAGCTATTCTCTATGTCCTTTGGGCTTCACACTCCAATTTTCAATATCTGTACTCAGATCAGCACCTTGTGTTAGAACTATTACAATTGGTAGAATTGGTTCCACTGTCACAGATTAATTCTCCCAGCCTTTAGCAGGATTTAATATTCACATTGACATTATTACAGCTGCACGGTATTAGAAAAAGTTGCGATATTTGATGACGTCACTAAATGTTACAATGACAACACGACTTAAAATGACAGCGAATAAATAAATACTTAAATATGTACAGTGATAATGTCTTTGAGTTCACAGCAAGAACCCAGACAGTGTGCAGACTGTGTGCTGGAGGTCGAGCAGCAAGGGCTTCATCTGATTGGCTAAATGCTTTAGTATGCAGGGCATGGAAGCGTAGCTTATGGAAATGTGCCATTTATTGCAGTTAAGCTGAGTCTTGCGATACGTGCATGGCGCATGCTAATATTGCAAGGTTGCAATATATTTGATATACAGTACTGTGCAGCTTTAATATTTATGGCAGAAAGATGCCTTATATGGTTGAATGAAACACCAGTCACCTTTTTTACTCAGACACCTCAGAGTTGGGCTCCAGACTGCAGTCTTCCCTACCAGAGCTTTTCTCTATTGGGTTGTGACTGCAAATAAACACCTCAGTGAACAGTCCACTGATCATAGCACAACACACCATATCAGCAAAGGGTATTGATTCCGACAGCTAGCTCTGAGGACATGCATGTCTGCGATGATAACTGCTGAATGGCACATCCAGTTCAGCTCCTGGCAAAAGAGTCTCTTTACAAGTGAGGCGGAATGGTCTCATAACTGCAAGAGAGAGAGAGATGGGGAGAGTAGAAGCACCAGTGCACTTTATCAAGTTTCATTCCCGTCTTCATAACTCAAAGAGTAAATCTTATAGCTGGGCTGTGATAGAATACCCAAAGCGGTAAGGTCAGCAGCACTATGCAGGGCCTCTCACTAAAAAACAAAATAAATGTCTTCACCATGCCGGACATCACTGCAGATAAAATTGTCCGGATGATTAAATGCAAGCCACAGAGGTCCCGCGCTCATATTTCGTGTTGGTGTAGTAGCATGTCCCAGAATCCTAATGAAGGACCAGGAAGAAATACAATGTGTACATGTACACTTGATATTTGTATGTGTGTGTGTGTGTGTGTGTGTGTGTGTGTGTGTGTGTGTGTGTGTGTGTAGCTGGCTCTGTTGTGGGCCATACTAACAACCCAGGAGGCTTTGGAAACAAAAGGTGTGTTTCTTTGCATTTTCAGAGAGTAAAGTGAAAACACACACATCCTTGTCTCAAGTCTGGGTGCTGGACCAAGGAGCGGGCCTATATAGTCCTTTATCTACTTCATCAGATCTGAGGAGTCCACAGGAGAAATGGTTACAGTCACAAAATCACAACTTACTTTTTCAAGTTACTCTAGCTTTTTTTTTAAAGTAATCTTAAATAAACGTAGTCCCAAATATATTAGCACTTACTGTAAACAGCTGGAAGCATTTTAAAATGGCATTTACTTATAAAATCAAATTAAAAGTTTAACTTATAAATTACATTTTCTCTGTTTCTGCATTTGGTCACCATGGCCGTTTTTTTTCCCCGTGGACGCCTCATCTTTGTGTTTGTCTCATAGTGCATGTAGACCTTCACTGGCAACAGAGTAGCTGAATGAGTTCAGGAGCATGGGCAGTAAATGGCAAAGAGAATGTCAGATGCAGATGCAATACATATTGGGGAGATTCACTCAGCCCATTAAAATGTGGCTGGACACTTTCTGAGTCTCACTTTTCACAGTTTCCCACTGATATGCCATTTACAGAGTTGGAGAGGCCCAGTGACAGGGGCCATTTTCAGAAGTGCAATCGGGTGGACAGCCATCCCCCTCTTATGCTTTGGTTGTCTGTACTAAATGCCGCTATTATCCATTTTGCAGCAAAAGGAAAGGCACTTTGGACTCAGGTTCAACAAGTCATATCAACAGGCTCTTCTCTCCTAAAAAGCTCCCATTAGCCACTTACTGGTCATGCTTTGGGATATGTTTCACCACTTTCATTCAGTTATGATGAAAACAGATGCAACCAACTCCCCTGGCAACAAAGCAAGCAGTTTCATGAATTTTCCAAAAACATGCTTATGGATTAAGACCCTATTTGGGTGGTATAGCCATAACAAAGTAACATACAAGTATACTACAAAATTGAACACTGCTTTTAGATCTCAGACCTATGAGCTATACTACAAAGTAACAAATACTACCTCTTAGATCTGCTTTCAGATGTTAGATCATAGACAAATACCCCTTTTCTTCAGGTTTTCAGACTGTGCAATGTCTGTGTTTTAAACACAGCTTTTTGGCTTGATTTTTACTGCATTATTAGCACAGTAGGGGTCCACCTTTAGGAACGCACAGAGGTGTGAACAGGTAGGTTTAATGCTGCTGCTTTATGTTAGCGTTTTCTGTGACACTTTCTATGATGCCTGTATTTATAAAACTCTATCAACACATTCAAAAGGCTTATAATGCATCTATAAAGTATGTAAAGTATTCATAACTATTTATACATACTCATGACTGTACTCCTAAGGCATTATAATGTTATGACATAAATTCTATTCCAACTTCAAGAGATAGTGCATTCTTGGTTATAAAGCCTTACTAATTTTAACCATTATTAAACTTTATGAAGGCATTGTAACCCTTTATAAATGTGTTTATCAAGTTTTTTGAATACAAGCTTCATAGGAAATGTTATTGCATGTTCTCACAACCTTGATTGCATTTTGCATTTTGCACTTTGCGTAGTTTGCATAGTTAAGCATACACTACTGCTGCAGAACAGTCACGCATTCAGCGGGGTATGCTGTGTGTGCCACACTGTACACACATACTGTACGTTCATGCCCTTGGAACCATGTAATGAAATTTGCTCTTAACAGCACGGCCCAGGATGACTCGGGGCAGATTTTGGTTATCATGGCAACAGTGCAGTAGCTACAGCTGGCATTAGTGCTTCCCTGGACAGCAAGCACTGTCATACAATATCTCACTGCAGGCTAGCGCACTCCCATTACTCACAAATGGAGCAAGAAATGTGGCAGCTCCTGTGGAGAGGCTATTGTAACGTGTGTGAATACTTCAAAGGTTCCTTATTTGAGATATTACGCTACAGTGGTGCTTGTTTTTCATCTGTCATTGCATAGATTCAAAGAATCTACCAGGCAGCACTCTTCTACTTGGGTGATGCTGCAGACAGCACTCTTCTACTTGGGTGATGCTGCTGCGACCCCATTATATCCAAAGCTGACCTTTTTATTGTATTTCTAAACCCATGTGCTTGCTGTCTCTTACTCACTGACTCTCTCTCTTTCAGTCTCTCTCTCTCTCTGTCTTTCTCCCTCTCTCTGCCTCCATCTCTCTCTCTCACTCATGCACACGCAAGACTCATACATGCACACACAGAGAGGTGGCACACACATGCATTGCAAACACACTCCAGTTTTCATAGTAATTTTGCCACTGCCCTGTCTAGCTATGATCTACTTCTCTGCTCCTCCCTGCACCTTGGGTTAAAATCAATGATCCCTCAAGATAGGGACAGCGCGAAAGAAAGAAAGAAAGAAAGAAAGAAAGAAAGAAAGGACAGACAGACAGACAGAAAGAACAGACAGACAGAAAGAACAGACAGACAGAAAGAACAGACAGGCAGACAGATAGACAGATAGATAAAAGTGCAGATTTTTGTTTCCTAACATTAACAAACCAGACCAAGGGTTAACTGCTCATCCATTTGTGAAACAGCCATTTCAGGTCACTCTGAATGGCTCCAGAGCTAATACAATCTCACCAATGAGCAAAGGGTGCCATAGCAACTGAGGAAGCACATCTGTGATTTCCGAGGTATTGTGACCAGTGACCGAGGCAGCATTAGTTGCACTGACCTAACATCTGATGCGGCGTCTGAAATATAAAAAGGTGGAAAACTGCTCATGCAGGTTAATATGGGGTCAGGTAGCCATATATTGTTTTCAGCCTTTATTTTTCAATTCTGTTCAGCAGTAATTGAGAACTGAAGAAGCCGTCTGGGTGAAAGGTGAAACGTCTTCAAGCTCCAAAAAGAGGTCCAGCTGCTTACAACTTAGCTCACTTGACTACCATGACCTGGATGATTGAGACTCCTCACAGACTAATTGAAACAACAACAACATTTGCTTGCTTTGCAGTGACAGCATAGCCTACTGTTGCTACGTACACAGCTATGCCGTATATGGCAAAGGGGGTGACTAATACCCTTCCTCCCCTGCCAACCTTGCCCCTCTGTTTTTATGAATGAAACGTCTCACTACCGCACTCCCACTAATCGTTCCTCTCCTTGACAGCTCTCAAGTCACATGCTTATGGCAGCACTTTCTGGGCTGCCACATTGCCTCCTAGTAGATGTATTGCGCCTAAACACAATCACTGTGACTGATTTGTAGCACCTGCCTTTACATACCTCCTAGTCTTCAGGCCCTTTCCTACGTGATCCATGCCCTCTTAAATTCAAATGACGGACACTTGTGATGTATGCTGTTTGTTTAAAGTCATTTGTTCCTGCTGTTTCTGTGCTGTTTTTGTGTGTCCCACATCACCTTTGTGATAATGAATCATATCCATACCCAAGCGCCAGCAATCCTTGCATGTTAATGCATGCAAAAATATAATCTTGTAAATGAATTTGAATTCACCAATTATCCAGGACTGGCACACGCACACATAGCCCCCGGCAACTGGTATGGATGGTTACAATCACGGCTGTGTAAAATGACTGTGCAGAATCCATTTATTCCATGTAAAGCTCACAGTTGTAAGATAATGCTCAAGTGTGAGTTGAATAAAGCTCAAGCCAGGTCGGTTGTCTCTTTAAATCAACTCTACGGTGTTGATGTGCCCCGGAGCTGGGATGGTTAGAATCACTTCCACCTCTGCTGCGGAGAGCTTGACCAAACAGGCGCTCAAGAGCGCTTCAACCGTAACTGTGAGGCTTATAGTCCTGTTACTGCTCGTGCTTCGCGGACTCTTTTAGCTTTGGAAACAGTGGACGATTTGCCAGCTTCGGTCTCTCTGGCGGAGCTATTTTTTGTGTGTGTGCGCATCATCATGGTGAATGACATTGTTTAACCTCGCTTTTCCCTCTCTTTATTCCATCCGCAGAACACAGTGGCTGTCGCGTCAATCCATTTACCGCTGGCTGCTGCTGTCGCCCCTGCCCCTAGCGCATCTGCGTTGCAATCTGTTGATAACTCCACTTGCAAGCTGCAGTTTATTGTCTTTCGCAATGGAAAACTCTTTCCTTGCACAGGGAATTCGTCGAACCTCGCCGACGATGGGAAACGTAGGAGTGTTGCAACACCAGTTGCATTCACCAAATTAGGTAAGGGGGGCTATTGTCACCTCAGCCATTCCACCCATGCTGTGTCTTTCCGGCAATTACGGCACTGCTGGGTGACTAATAATTGCAAACAGGGGTGGTGGTATGCATAATTGTTATTATTTTAGTCATTCTTATATTTTATTATTTCGGCGTTGATCTCTTCCCGTTCAAGCAGTGGTGCTACATACAGTCAGTAAAATGTGAACATAAATCGTGTATTTGAGGCATGCGTTAGAGAAAGACAGGAAACGTCTGTCAAATCACTTAGTATCTGTATGCTACGCACGTTGTCTGAATTTAAAGCAAGTTCTATCTGCAGGGCTATTTTGTTTCAAGTCCATTTTACACCTACACGATTTATTAAATGCATTTGTATTTATTTAGGCTAAATAAACACAGGGCACTGAAATTACTTATTTTGGAAACGTTTACGCTAGTGGCAAAAAAACAAGCACTCACTTAGACACGTGCCTGTCAATATGCATACATGCATGTGTGTTTGTCTGTATATGTGTGCTTTATTTGTCCAGGAGGGCGTGCGTGCCTGCATGCGTGCGTCTTGTGCGGCACACGGGTTGCATAGAATGCAGAAACACAGCACTTAAAGACTTAATTCCACTTGGGTTACCTGATTCAATGTGTTGTTTTCCCGCAGATGGCTGCAGCTTTGGGAGCGCTGTGCAGCCCGTCACTATCGCTCTCAGGCACTTGGCTCTGGGTGTAGACCCTACCGCAGCTTACTGGGACTTTGACCTGCTCGATGGACACGGAGGCTGGAGAGCCGAGGGGTGCAACATAACTGGCTCGGTGGGGAACACGACCACCATTTATTGCACTCATCACAAGAACTTTGCAGTGCTAATGGTAAGTGTCACTTTTCCCCACATCTTCCACTTGTTCCCACTGCTTTTCACTTTGCCCCCCCCCAAAAAGTGCTACCTCGTCTTTCACAGTCCCACCCTCCCCGCATGGCTGTTTGCTTTTGAGTGTTTCAGATGCCCCTGTCTTCGCCTCCAGTCAGTCACGTGTTTCGTCAGAAACCTCAAGTCTGCTCGGAGGTGCTGGTTCTGATTTTTTAAAGCCTCAAGCGATTTTGCTCGTTTCGATGATGTGGTCGTTGGAACAGAAGAAAAAGGTGGCAAAAAGTGCAAAGGCTGGATATCTTTAACGAGTCATGTGCTTTTGGGAGCACGGGGAAGTTGTTGGCTACTCGTTTTGGCTTTTATGTTCTCTGGCAACACGGCAGTGGAGATGGAAAGGATCCTCCAAAGCTCTCCAACGACTCGTCAGTACGCGCCTGCGAGCGCGAGTGGCGCACTAATTGGCTGCAACCCCTGCTGCCTAGACGAACAGCCACTGCTCGAAGGAATCGCAGCATTATATACATGTATCTGTCATTATATGCGTGGATCTTCTCTGGTCAACGGCAACGTTTTGGGAAACCTTCTATTGTCGACACTGACAAACAATTTGATTTCATGTGGATATTACCCTTAGCGCAATGGAATCGCGTCGTTCAGTCGCTCCGTAGTGCTCCCATGCGCGTCGCCCGCGTTTGGACGCGCAGAAATCCTCCGGATGTTTACCGAAGAGTGGGACTCGATAGACTGGGAGGTCAGTTTCTTAGCTGTGCATGATTGCGAGCTGTCATGTCATTTGTTTTTTGTGAGATCCGTGTGGTATTGCGTTGGCTTTGGTCAGTTTACTGGCTTTCGTTATTTGTGAGGGGGAAAAAACTCGAGTAGCCATTTGTAATTGTTTAACACGAAATTCTAAAACCACAGAGGCAATGGAAAGTCACATCGCATTTGGACTTTGTGTGGAATGCCGGGCTTTTGTGAGATGCTGAGAGTGTATGTCAGATTGCTATTGTAAAGCATCGTAACGTTATTTAAAAACCGATCCACTGCAAGCTCATCTTGTTTCGCTGGAGCTCGATGTTACACATATACATACATTGCAAAGACAATCTTCTGTCTCATTCTGTCTCGGTACTATATGAGCCTACAAGCAAAGTGAGATCAGAAAGCAATTCTGTAAATGGAAGTGACAGCAGATTAATGGTTTGAACTTGGGGCGCGTTAAAGAAGGGGAGGGGAGCGTTGAAGTATCATTGGCAGAATTGGCAGCGTAGTGCTTTTCATTTTCTATGGGTGCATGTGTGTGTGTGTGTGTCTGTGCGTGTGCCTGTGTGCAGGGATTGTGCGTTTGCTAATGCAGTCACCACACCCGCAGTTCTCTCTCAGTCACCCTCTCTCTCTTTTCCTCTCTCTCTCCTCTCTCTCGCTCTCTCATTCCCTTACTCCCTCCTCTCTCTCGCTCTCTCTGCAGTGCCCAAAGACATAGACATCACATCGGTTGTGGTGCTGTCCTTATCAATTCTGCGAATTGTTGTCTGGACACAGTGAACCTGTTGCACAATCTATTTTCTGACACAAAACTATCCAGGCTTTTGAGAGCTACAACTTTACAAACGTGTCTTGAAAATCGGGCTTTTCCGTGTGCTTTTTTCTGTTCCTTTTTAGAATAAACCTGGAACGTCAGTTATTCACACTTTACAACAGCACAGTCATGCCACATTGAAATGTTAGAGTTGCATTAGGAGAAATATAACCTGGACGTTGGGAAATTCTCTAGCACTCTGAGGTAGCTTTGAGTGAAACTACAAAGTATGTGTTTCTCTTGCTGCTCCTAAAATAAAGCCAATAGTCCTGATTATGGGCATATTGCTGTGGAAATATATAAATAGCACACTCAATAGCTTTGAAGTTATAATACAAATAAAACCAATCACATGAAGAAGACAGTGCCTCAAAGAGTATTTCATATTTCTGAAACACACATTCTCTTCAATCCATGGTCTGTTAGCACACAGTATGAAATGATGATTAGACTGCAAATGGTGTATTTGTCCCTTGAGGGTCATTACCATATTTAAATAATTGCAATGAAAATTGTAATGAGGTTTCTTTTTTTTCTCAATCTATTTGTCCTATCAAATGTTAGACCAGTCCAGCAGCAATCAATGTTGTCCATGATTTCCTCCATACTGCTGACGGTTGTAAGAACCTGGTTCTACCAATTATATTCAGCTATGACCTTCCCCTTGAGAAGTCCCTAGAGCTGAGGATGATCATCTGTGACATGGCCAGTGGAAATGTGTCTATTGATTGGGACTGGTGGCCCACATGTGTTAGCTGATTCACCCAGAGGCTGGAAGAGACAGGAGGGCTGGGTGGTTTGGCTCTTGCTGGTTAGGCCAGTGCTTTCATTATTCACCCAGAGGCTGGAGGAGACAGGAAGGCTGGGTGGTTTGGTTGTTACTGGTGAGGCCAGTGCTTTCATTATTTACCCAGAGGCTGGAAGAGGCAGGAAGGCTGGCTGGTTTGGCTCTTGCTGGTGAGGCCAGTGCTTTCATTAGGGTATCTTTTATAGGTGATGTGTCCATTATCCCCCTGTTGAGGAGGATGTTGTGTGCTTCTGATGCTTTCTTTCTTTCTTTCTTTCTTTCTTTCTTTCTTTCTTTCTTTCTTTCTTTCTTTCTTTCTTTCTTTCTTTCTTTCTTTCTTTCTTTCTTTCTTTCTTTCTTTCTTTCTTTCTTTTGTCACTCCCTTAGCCTCCTCTTAACGTCATGTTCTTACTTCACCTATTATGCCTATTGTGAAGTGTTCAGCACACACACACACACATGCACGCGCATGCGGATAGCCTCTAGTTTCTATGGAGGAAGTCTAACAAGCCCCCTCTCCACTTCATTTATTTGTTCACGTCATCAGCAACAGCAGCCATCTCGCTCTCTCTATCTCATCCCAACCAATGTTCTGGTCAAGCCAACAGCCAAATCAGCCCCCTGAGTCATCACCATTTTCTGAGGGATCTACAGGATGCTGCATAGTCAATACCAGTAGCATAGTGTCGATTTGCTGGACTTGGTAGTTGTGTATGGCTTGCGATGTTTCAGCACCATGGACAGCGACATCAGCTTTGTCAGCACTATACAGCAGACCACACTGGTAGCTCTCCCCCACCACCACCACAGGCAGCAACAGCCTCTGTTTCCCAGTGCTGACAACAGCAACAGTGCTAGCCATATCCATGGGAAAACACACACAACCCCTTTCTAGCCTTTTGGGAAAAAAAACGGCTCAGATATTTGAACAAAATGCCTGCCCCCTTTTTCTTTTAGTCAAAATGGACAGCACCTTCTATGTTTGCTCCCTTTGTTGCCCCTTTACCTTATAACACAATGGATGAAGGGCATTCAGCACCTCTGTGGCTGGCAGGGTTTTTAAGCAGGTTTATCATTCAGCACCTTGGACAGCGTCAGTGGCTTGATAGCTCTCTGCTGCTCCGTGCTGCATCCCTGTTCCCCCGGTGGCTTGCCGCCTGTTCAGGCGGAGACCGGGGGTGACTCACACACACACGCACACACACACACACACACACACACACACGGCTCTGGCACACGGCAGAGGGGCCGCCACCACTCCTCTTTATCACTCTAACAAGGCCATTCTTTGACTTTCCCATGACACAGGCTTATTTACCTTGTGGTGTGTTTATTCAGAGAGAGAGAGATACAGAGAGAGTCAGACAGAAAGAGAAAGACAGAAGGAGAGAAATAGACATATAGTTAATGAGACAGAGAGAGAGAGGTAGACAGACAGATTTAGGCAGACAGACAGGAAGATCGAGAGAGAGCAAGAATGTTGGGTTTTGGACCAACGCTATCATCAGACAAAGAGAGAGCGGCGCTTTCACACAGATGCCTTGTGACTAACAAAGGGTTCTGACTAGAGCGGCTGATTCATCGCTGCCTGACAAGCTAGCTTACCCCTTCGGAGAACGGCTTCATTACATAAAGGAACAGTATAGATGAAACATTGCTGTTCTGTAAGGCCTTTGTGAAGATCGGTTCACAGCATTTCCCCATGCACAGTGGAGAACCACAGCAGCCTGGGAGATGTGCTGTAAAACTACCTCTCTTTACAGCCTGCCTGGCCCTCCACAAACCCTGCTACTCCGTGGTTAACGCACAGGAAATGCCATAGACATTTGCATGCCGAAGGCATTTGCCTCCTAAACACATCCCTACAAACAGACAGGCACAACAGTGGATTACAGTTTGATTTTAGGACTACTTTGCATGGGCTTTTTATTACTGTGAGTGTTGCTGTGACAGTGTATTAGCTTCGGTGCGGGGCTGAAATGATTCCCTGGTGGCGCACGCGTCTGGTGGTCACCGTGGGTAGGGAGCTGGCAGTGGGCTGTTGACGCAATAGCATTAAGTCGTGCGGTGTGGGCAGAGTCCCTGGTGACAGCCGTCTGTGGGCACGTTTGTGTTGCTGTCTGGCTGTGTGGCAGCACTGGGAAAAAAAGGTGACAGAGAAAAAGAGAGACGAAGAGAGAAGAGGTGTTTGTGAGCGATTTTGCATATGTGTGTGTGTGTGTGTGTGTGTGTGTATGTGTGTATCTGTAAATGTCTGTGTTAATGAATCATAAATCACTCAACATTATTTACCTCTGAACCACTGGTCTCTCTTTCTCTATCTCTCTCTCTCTCTCTCTCTCTCTCTCTCTCTCTCTCTCTCTCTCTCTCTCTCTCTCTCTCTCTCTCTCTCTCTCGTTCTTTCTCTCTCATGCTATTTCACTCACCAAGACATGCTCTTCTCTCTGTTTGACTGTCTGTCTCTGCTGTCTTTGTGTGTCTCACTTGCTCTCTTTCTCTGTCTCTCTCTCTCTTTCTCTCTCTCTCTGTCTCTCTCTCTCTCTCTCGTTCTTTCTCTCTCATGCTATTTCACTCTGCTCTTCTCTCTGTTTGACTGTCTGTCTCTGCTGTCTCTGTGTGTCTCACTTGCTCTCTTTCTCTGTCTGTACTCTCTCTTTCTCTCTCTCTCTCTCTCTTTCTCTCTCTCTCTCTCTCTCTCTCTCTGCTCCTCTCCCTGTTTGACTGTCTGTCTCTGCTGTCTTTGTGTGTCTCACTTGCTCTCTTTCTCTGTCTCTCTCTCTCTCTCTCTCTCTCTCTCTCTCTCTCTCTCTCTCTCTCTCTCTCTCTCTCTCTCTCTCTCTCTCTCTGCTCCTCTCCCTGTTTGACTGTCTGTCTCTGCTGTCTTTGTGTGTCTCACTTGCTCTATTTCTCTGTCTGTACTCTCTGCCACCAGCATGAAGAGATGGCT
>CM050204.1:23811041-23818541 GCA_027475355.1 Coilia nasus | reverse complement strand
TAATGGGCAGGGTGTGAGTGGAATGCAACGGCTGCAGAGTGGCTGGGACCTCAGCGTAAGCAGGCAGACACAGACAGACACACAGCCGCAAGTGAACGCTTGTAGGAATTGTAAACGCAAGGGCCTGTGGGATGTGCACTGCGGGTCAGGATCAGAATCCCTATCAACTATCAATTTATTCACCCTTCACCAGCTTGGCATTTCAGGAATTGGATTCAAAATTATGAATAGCATTCACTGATAATACACAACAACAGACAGAGGAAGACAGATAGAAAGAGAGAGGGCAGAGAGAGACAGAAAGAAGAGAGAAACTAATGATAGACTTCACAATAGTACACAAAACAGACAGCTTGTTTGTACAGCCAGATTTATATCAATTCACTGTAGCACCTTTACAGCGCTGTGTGGTCATTTGCTTCCACTATATACTGCTCCTGCTGGACTTAGTGTCAGGGTTAGGTATGTGGGACATTACAGCCTCTAACGGAGTGCTCTGTAAATTACTGATGGTGCTGGCTGCGGAGGCTCCACGTGGTGTTAAATGCTATGATGCAGCAGAAAAAAATGGGCTGAGGCTGCCATTAAAATAAAATAAAATAAAAAACGGCATTTCATCTAATCTGCTGCTGCAGAATAACATTTCATTATCAGATGCAAACTGTGACTTTGTGGTTCATTGAGTCTCTCTTAGGACTTCATTTTATTATTTTATGAGAAGCATTAAAGGCAGAATCGTAATGAGTTCCAACTGAATTGTCCGTGGCAGAGTGAATGAAAATAGGGTCAATCAAAGTATGTTAAACAGTGAAAGGGAAGCAGTGACCCTTGATAATAACTAAAGGCATTTTCCTCATTATGTACCAGGGTGTCTCAGCACAGTGCGTATCTCCCATGTTGTGGGGTATTTGATGTGCACTTTTTTTTTTCTGTAACACCACACTCTGCCATATATGTTTTCAGTGGGTGCAAACCCAACAGGCTACATTTCAAGAACTTCAAGATGGTTTTCACTTCAAAGACGTTTTTTATTATGGCCCATTTACGACAGTATTTTCAGTGGCAGGGGTAACATTACAATAACTTATTACCCCTGCCTCTGAAAATACTAAAATAAACGGGCTAAATAAGAAAGTGCTTGGAGTGCGACCATCTTTAAGGTCATGGTATTTTACTACCTGCACCCATACAGCCTCGGAGTTGCTTAACGGGCACTGCACAGCATTTTCGACTGAACTCCGTGGTTAAGCGTGTAAGATCAGTGATGTCTGTGTACGTATGTGTCAATCCTGGTTTCAGAAAGTACAAACTTGTAAGTGTGACTTGTAAAAGTGAACACCCTGCCACATATTTGATCTAACCATTTTGTGAACTAGCTCCTCCTAATGACAGAAATTCGTCAGAGAGGGTAGATCAGGCTAATTTATTGAAAGCTCCTGTTCTAAGTGCACCGCCAGAAGCAGGGATTAGACTTTCTTAAGCAGGGATTGACCACTCTGTCGGTGTAACAAAAAGCAGTGTGAAGGCTTGCTAAAGTCTGTTCAGGCGCAGTTCAGCTTGCCATAGAAACCACACACAAAACTGCTGCTTGCTTAGTGAATCCAAACAAAAAAAAAAAAAAACCATGCCTAATCAGTGAAATTACAACATGCATATATCTAACATAATGTTCAGCGCTAAACTGCAACTACTATTGATTTGCCGATTTCATTCGCAATATTGCCAGCTATTAGTAATGACATACATAACTGTGATGGCTAACAATGACTAGCTGTCTAGCAATAGTACTACCATGAACAATGGTTGAGCATCGATATTGGGCATTTTATGTTGATTTATAAGCTGACCTCAGCATTGGGCTATTGAGAGGCCTATCCAGTTCAGAGAATACAGACACAGTGTTTCAAGCTGAACTCACTGCCTTACAGCTGTCCACATGCTGATCACATGATTGGTCTTTAGTAACGGAGAAACACTGACCTTGACACAACAGACAACATTGGACAGTGTTAATTTTGTCCCATATAAGATACCTGTAAAAATGTTAGTTATAAGGAAAAATCTATATGTATTGTTGTTATGACTGTTGAGTAATGTTGTGCAAAGCTAAACAGCAACCATGGGGATCAGGTCCATCTCCCAACCCCTACTGTAGAGACACACCTATAGGAACCAGGGGGATCAGGTCCATCTCCCAAACCCCTACTGTAGAGACACACCCTATAGGAACCAGGGGATCAGGTCCATCTCCCAAACCCCTACTGTAGAGACACACCTGTGTAGCAACCATGGGGATCATGGTCCATCTCCCAAACCCCTACTGTAGAGACACACCTGTGTAGCAACCATGGGGATCAGGTCCATCTCCCAAACCCCTACGGTAGAGACACACCTGTGTAGCAACCATGGGGATCAGGTCCATCTCCCAAACCCCTACTGTAGAGACACACCTATAGGAACCAGGGGGATCAGGTCCAACTCCCAACCCCCTACTGTAGAGACAGCACCTGTGTAGCAACCATGGGGATCAGGTCCAACTCCCAAACCCCTACTGTCAGACACACCTGAGTAGGAGGCTACTGCTCTAGTTGCTGTCACTTTGTAATGTTTAACTGTGTGTGTGTGCATGTGTGAGAGAGAGAGTGTGTAGTGTGAGAGAGAGAAAAAGAGAGCTTTTCTGTGTGTGTGTGTGTGTGTGTGTGTGAGGAGAGAGAGAGAGAGAGAGAGTGTGCGAGTGTGTGTGTGTGTGTGTGTGTGTGTCAGTGCACATTCGCCTGTGTGTGTGTGTGTTGTGTGTGTGTAGTGTGTGTGTGTGTGTGTGTGTGTGTGTGGTGAGTGTGTGAGTGTGCAAGCGCATGTGTCTGTGTGTGAAATTGCTGATGGCGCTCTTTCGGGCATCCTGTAGCCAACCCCTTCTATCCTCCCCCAGGTTGAGCAGGCATGGCCTCTCTTCTTTTATCCTCTGCCTGCAGCAGGCTGCCTTGGCTTCCGGTGCCACTCGGAAAGCTGGCCTCAACACTTCTGGGCTCATGATTTATAGCACTTTATATACGTGGGCCGCTTAAAATGCACAGCAGGACGGGGCAATATAGCCAAAAACATCACCACGATATTTTTCTTCTTCCTTAGTCGACGTCGGTAATTACTGGGCAAGTTTGAAATATACCAACTTAATGGTGAAGTCCATAATTCAGTGAGTGTGAGTTACTTCAGACGATATTCTTGCTCTCTGATTATACTCGGTTTGTTGCAATAATCAAGTCTAGTCAGTGGGTATGTTGCATTTCTACAAGGCTACTTAAGACAACCAGGTGCAAAAAGTATATCTTACTGTAAAAGAAGGATAGGTGGTGATGCAAAAGCTCAGAAAAGTTAGATCATTCTTAACAGTATACAATAGAAAAAATGACACATATTCCTCCCCTCCAGACTGAGTATTGTACAGTTGAAATTATGCTTTAGGAAGGTAACTACACTGGCCGTTGGGCATTGTAATGGTTTTCAGGGGGCCTTAAGGAAATGATTGGGCAGGGTTTTTACAGCAACAGATGATGCCTGTGATGGAGTGACCATCACTAGAGTCTGGCTCTTTGGCGTTGCAGTCAGAGCCCCTGTTTGGTACCCCGGAGACCCCGGGTTTAAAGCCGGGTGGGGTGACTTCTGCTCTCCTTTGCTACAAATGGTGTCAGAAGTGGGATGGCTTGCTGTCAGATCATAGGAGGTGCAGCCATTGTGTGAGCCGTAAGAGGACCCCCAGGTTAGGTTGACCCCAGTGTGAAGGACCCCTGTGATAGGTGAAGCACCAGTATGTGTGGGGCACCCTGGATGGGAGAAGTAATGGTGGGGAGATGCGTGAGGGACACCTGAGTGTGTGAAGTGCATGGCTGCGCCTCCCAAAGGGGAAAGGCGGTGTAATAGAGTGACCATCACTAGGGTTTGTGGGAGTGCTCTGACTGCCATCCAATGAGCTTGGCTCTTTGGCGTTGTGGTCAGAGTCCCTGTTTGGGTCCCCCGGAAGACCCGGGTTCGAGGCCAGGTGGGGTGACTTCTCCTCTCCTTCGCTACAATGCCCATGTTTGCAGGTTTTTGTAAGACAGTCTAATGCATGCATAGCTGCGGATATCTAAAATCAGTTTTTAACAGCGCCTGTAAAATATATTGTATATATACCCCATCTTTCAGCACTTTACTTTTCCATTTCACTTTTCATATAGAGCTACAGCTAAGTTCCTCTGTGCCGTATATTGCGAGCTATTTCTGGGGATTTAGCCGAGACAGGAGTTTTCGTGCTCCGGCAGAGTGGAAGTGTACAAAAATGATTACATTTTGAGCTGCAAAGAAGGCTGTGTGAAAGTGAAGTCAAAACCTGCATTTGTTTATTTGTCTTTTTCGTCTTCCGCTGGCTTGGGTGTCAACAGGAGCGTGTGGTCTCCGTCGAGGAACAGGGGTGGAACAGATGGTAGCCGAGCTGAACAGCACCTCCTGCTTGTTCCGTTTTGCGGCTGACGTGCTTAGCGAGCGATCGGTGGAATTGTGTTCCTTGTTTGCCGTTGACAGACTCTGGATTGCCCTTGACTCAACAAATAAATTGCTGGGTTCATTTGATGTATTATATATTTTAGGGAAACGTTTAACAGGTTAGAATTACATTAGACGGAAATTCGATGTTGAGTGGTTTCTGCACATTGGTTGTCATCAGTCTGCACACTTGCATAAAACAGCACAGCATTGAAGGTCTTAGTGCCACAGTTGCAGAAATCACACATTCAATCATGGATGTCTTTGCTTTTTAAAGCCATTCACACATTCTAGCAACAGTACTGGCGTTTGCTAGGGGAGATTCCAGCCAATAGCAGTGGTACTTTCACATCATGGCTGCTTGTAAAGCAGATAACACGTCCAGTCCTAATTGTTTTCCTCTAAGGGCCTAAACAGTGAACGCTCATACACTTAATTAATGTCACTGGAAACGTCTGTACTGATTTGCATCACTTAGGGCTAGTGCACATGAAATAATGATGAAATAAACATGAATTGAATTGATAGAGCTGCAACTGAATGTGACAGAAATATGCATTGAATTGACATAAAAGTCACATTGCTATTGGTACTATTTCTAGTATGCCTTGAAGTAGAGTATTTGGGATATAGCTTGGTCCTTGTGTCTATTTTGTAGGATGCTTTATTCTTCCTGTAATGCCCCTTATCTGAGGCAACTGCTCCTAATTGGGCGAGTGACAGAGGCGATAAGGCTGTTGCTCTGCTGTGCTAGTTCCTGCTTGATCCCTGACCTCCTCAGATGAAGTGTGCCAATACCATTAACAACCCCTCTGCCCCAGCACTGTAAGTATTTGGACAGAATCAGACCAGGCTTTTGGTGTGTGTGTCTCTGTGCGTGGGTGTGTGTGTGTGTGTGTGTGTGTGTGTCTGTGTTTGTGTGTGTGTGTCTGTGTGTGTGTGTGTCTGTGTTGTCAGTAGACATGTGCCTCTGTGCGTGTGTGCGTGTGTCTGTGTGTGTGTGTGTGTGTGTGTGTATGTGTGTGTGTGTGTGTGTGTGCACGGTGTGTCTGTGTGTTTGTGTGTGTGCGTGGGTGTGTGTGTCAGCACACATGTGCCTCTGTCCATGGGTGGGTGTGTGTGGTCCAACCAGCAATTATGGCAATATGTCTGTTCAGCTAAACATTGTGACAGTGTTTTTTGTGTATGTGTGTGTCTGTGGGTGTGTATGTCTGTGTTTCCCTATGGTGTGTATTATTTTAAAAAGCCTCAGCACAGTTCAAGTGCTAGAAGAGTAGCAGCATACTTACTTTCTGTGAAAAATATCATTTTAAGACGGCAGCCCTACTCTTCAGCATCGCGATTCTTGCTGTTGCTGGGAAAAATGCTGAAACTTATTTCGAACCATCTGATGCTTGCTGACTGAAGAGTTTGCACAGTCCCTATACCAGTCAATGGGATTGCATTTATTCCTTACATTTCAAACAGTTTTACAGAGAGCATTAGTCTTTCCTTTTTCTTTCCTTTTCTCTTTCTTTTTCCTTTTTGCTTTCTTTCTTTCTTTCTTTCTTTCTTTCTTTCTTTCTTTCTTTCTTTCTTTCTTTCTTTCTTTCTGTCATGTTCCTCACCTCTTCATGACTTGTTTTTCTTTGGTGTGTGTGTGTGTGTGTGTTTGCTTCTGCCACAAACTATTTATACTGCCAGTGTTTTGAATTCATGAATTTACTCTGGCATTGTGCATCAAGCCAGACTGCACTCCTCCATGTCTGACCCCTTCCGCACACACACACACACACACACACACACACACACACACACACACACACACACACACACACTCTCACACCACACACAAGGCTGCCACTGCTGCCAACCCTGGAGAAGGTTTCTGGGCTCTGTCTAAGTTTGGGTTGGCTTGTATCCCTTTAGCTAGCCACCCCTCTGCAATGCCTGGTGTGGCGCGGCGCGGTCCGGCCTTTTGAATGCCGACCGCGTTCCCGAATGACTCACTCCGCGGTGTTGGCCTTCGCTAGGTTTGCATAAACGAACCCGACGGTCCCGCTGTTCAGTGTTCCCTCCCCACATCAGGCTGGAGTGATTAAACCGACCCGACCGAAATAGCAGCCCCGCAAGTGTCTTAAAATATAAATGAATAAAAATAAATAAATTAAACACCCCCACCCAACCGATCCCAAAATTACACTGTTCTATGCCTGGAAGGGAGATGTTAATATTGTCCAAATGAGGCCCGTCAGTTTTATGTGTGTTTAATTTGCTAATTTGATTGCTTGTCGTTGCATGTCACAAGCATGTGTGTGTGCCTGAGTGTTTGTTTGTGTGTGTGTGTGTGTGTGTGTGTGTGTGTGTGTGTTGTGTGTGTGTGTGTGTGTGTGTGAATGTGTGTGTTCTGGAAGCCATACATTACCCTTTGTGAAGGTATTTTTGGAAGCAAGAATCATTTTCAGTCAAAGTCCAGTTTCTTTAAAACATTGATAATGATCTAACATGTGTTCTTGCATTTTAAAATGATGAACATGTGCAGGGAAACATATCTAATACAAATTTGTGTTAACCCCCCCCCCCCCCCCCCCCCCCCACACACACACACACACACACACACACACACACACACACCACACCCCATATGCTCTGCAGGAAAGCAAAAGCAGTTGGAATTTAAAAGACTAAAGAAAGAGTTGCTGCCTTTGCTTGCTTCTTGCTGCTGCAGGACTTCTGTCACCGATCACTGATATTGCCCACTTTTTTATCATGGCTCGATACAGCACCTCCTCTGGTGTGGGTTCTGACTTTAGGCCATGGTGGACAGAGAGGAGAGGAGAGAGACAGAGGGTGGGGGCTTTTTTTGTATTTTGATTAGGAGGGCTTTTGATGGCCATGGAGGACAGAGAGAGAGAGAGAATGAGAGAGGAGAGAGTGAGAGGGGACCTTTTTTGGGTTTTGATTAAGAGGGGTTTGATGGCCATGGAGGAGAGAGAGAGAGAG
>CM050204.1:23791041-23801041 GCA_027475355.1 Coilia nasus | reverse complement strand
TGTCCTGAATGGGCAACGGCAGCGGGCAGCAGCAGCAGCAGGGCCCGTCGGGTGCCATGGTTGGGAAATAGATCACAGCCGCTGGTCACCGGCACTGCGCCCCTCAAGCTCCCGAGCAAACGCACTCCCATTTGTGTATTGCTTGTTTTTGTTTTGGTGGTGGTGCTTGCAAATCATCCGGGCTGCTCAGTCAGAGGGATGTGATTGTGTAACCCCCCCCCAACACACACACACACACACACACACACACACACACACACACACACACACACACACACACACACAAACACACACACACCTTTACAACCTCCTGCACCAAAAAAAAAGTACATAATGCCAGCCCAAGTGTCACTGCCATCCTTGGGCATGGGGATGTGTTAGTTCTGTTCGGCAAGGGGATATGCATGCATACACGTACACCCACATATGCACACGTGCACACACACACACACACAAACAGCTATACATGCCACATGCATGCATATCAAGCACATATACGTGTCCCCACAAAAGCATATGTACAATATACATACATATCTTCACATATACACTAACATACACATGCACCTACAGTAGACACAGTCACACACACACACACACACACACACACACACACACACCACACACACACACACACACAGACCTGGCGGGTGCTGTGGAGGTATGCCAGGTTAATGCACTTGGACCCAGTAAAGCAGCGATCCCCATACACTCAGCTGAACCCCACTTGATTTATGGCCAGGGAAAGAGAGAGAGAGGGAGAGAGAGAGAGAGAGAGAGAGAGAGAGAGAGAGAGAGAGAGAGAGAGAGAGAGAAGGGTACAAGAGAATGAGAGGGGGAAGAGCAAGTGTGTGGGAGAGAAAGGGGGTGAGAAAAAGAGAGGGAGAGAAAGATGAAGGGAGGAGAGGAAGGCTAGATGACTAGACTGTCTCAGTAACTCTCTGAGGCTTTATTCCCTCCGTCGGTCTCCAGAGTGAAAACAAGAACACTGAGGAGATGCCGAAACTCTTTTTTTTCTTTACCTCTCTCTCTATCTCTTTGTTCCTCCATCCCTCAATCATTTTTCTCCATCTCCCTCTAAATCTCTCTTCCTCCATCTCTTGATCTTTTTCTCCAGCTCTCTCTATCTCTCTCTTCTCCATCTCTCGATATTTTCCCCCACCCTCTTTTTATCTCTCTTCCTCCATCTCTCAATCTTTTTCTCCCGGCTCTCTCTATGTCTCTCTTCATCCTTCTCCACCTCTATCTCTATTTATCTCTTCCTCCATCTCTCTGTCTTTTATTACACCTTTTTCAATCTCTCTCTTTCTCCATCTCTCCTTCCCCATTTCCACATCTCTATCTCTCTATCTCTCTCTCCCTCTCGTCTCTCTATCTATCTCTCCTTTTTCCCTTTCTCTCACGCTAATGTATTTTTCCTCCCTTCTTTCTGACTATTCTGCCCCTGATTGGATTTGCATAGCCATTTTTTGGCGTCTGATATGGATGTTAATCATTTCATTGCATTTTTAAAAGAAATACTATGAAGTATGAATTCATTAACTACGACTAAAACATTCTTTTTGATGTTTTTTTTTTTATTACATTAATGTCATTTGAATAATTGGCTTGTGCCACTGCATGAAATGTATCAGCAGGGCACTGATTTGGTGGAAAGGTCTGTTTTTTTTTAATCATGTCTCTATTTTAAACATTTTTTATGTCCCCTTAAAAAATGTATTATTTTATGCAAGGCTGAAAGATCTGAGGCATGGTGCCTGAAATCAGATGGAAGACAGTAGGCTACATTTAACATTTCCTAGTAGATAGTCATAAACACTTCGAAACGTTTTGATAATTTTAGGCGTGGAATTATTTCTTGCTTTACGCCCTGTTTTATGTTTCAAAAAAAAAAAACATTCTCTTACTAACACCGACTTACCTTACTGCTTAAAGTTTTTTGAAGCTCACGTTGAAAAAAAAAGATCCTCTTCTTTTTTTAACAAGGAAAGCATATTTTTCTCTGAAGTGTTCACTCAGCATTCTTCTCATGTGGCTTGTAGAATTTAAAGTCTTGCTGAAATTGATTCTGGGTCTTTCTTCTTGTTCACGCACAGAATGTTGATGAACCCAAAAGTATTATGGATCTGGGTCAAAAAGTGCTCTCATATTTTAATCTCGTCACTATTTTTTAAGTCTTATATGCCCCCTGCCTGTGAAGTGCCTAACGACCCAAAGCTTGATGCATTACAGTATAATGTGTTTGTCTGTTTATGTGCGTCTGTCTGTTTGTTTGCTGATATTAGCTTCTTGTTTGTTTTCCCCTTTTGATGTGTTGTTTGTTTGTTTGTTTGTTTGTTTGTTGTTTTCCGCCCCTGCAGCGCTATCCGCATTAGCCGAAAAAGGATGGCACATGCTCCTCAACTTCTGCTTCCACACCGCTCTGACCTTCGCGGTGTTTGCTGGTGGCATCAACCGGACCAAGTATCCAATTATATGCCAGACGGTGAGTGATCTCGCTGCTTCCTCTGCCTTGGCAGTTATATGCCAGGCAGTGAGGGATCTCACTACTTCCTCTCTCTGCCTTTGCTCTCTGCTTTTTCTCTTTTTTTCTCCCTTGTTTTTTTTCTTCTCTGATGGAGGTTTTGTCTCTTTTTCCTTTTTTCCTATCTCTTTCTCCCTCTCTCTCTGTCTGTCTATCTTTCTGTCTGTCTGTCTCTATCTCTCTTTCTCTCTCTCTCTCTCTCTCTCTCTCATTTTTCTCTCTCTTTCTCTCTCTCTCTCTCTCTCTCTCTGGTTTCTCATTCTTTTTGTTGCTTCATCTATGATCCTTAGCAAGACTCCATTAGGCATGGCTGGTCATGTGTAAGACCACAGTAACACATAATGCAGTGATGGATGGATGAATGGATGGATGGATGGATGGATGGATGGATGGATGGATGGACGGATGGACGGATGGATGGATAGATGGATGCTTGATTTTTTGTCCTTGCTCTTACAACCCCCCTCCCCCCCCACACAACCCAGTTCAAAGTCTATATCCATCAGCCACATTGTAAGACCACATTAACACATAATGCAGTGATGGATGGATGGGATGGATGGATGGATGGATGGATGGATGGATTTTTTGTCCTCCCCTTACGAACCCCCTCCCCCCCACCAACCCACAAGCCCATAAACCCCCCCCCCCCCCCCCCCCCCCCCCCCCCAAAGAGATGTTGAATACTCTGTCTGGCCTCTGAGTTATTTGACTGTAGTGTCTGACAGTCTGTGCTTGTCCAAATAAACACTCTTCCATTCTGGCCCTGAGGCTGGAGAGGAATCCCAGTGAGGTTGTGGAAATGGGATTTTTGGCTCATTGTAATGACTGGGACACGAGGGCTGGCTGGCTGTCGCCCCTGTTTGAATCAGGCTGCCTGTTCTGGAAGCTGTGTGTGTGTGCGTGTGTGTGTGTGTGTGTGTGTGTGTGTGTGTGGTGTGTGTGTGTGTGTGTGTGTGTGTGTGCATGCGTGTTTATATGTGTGTTTATACTGTATATGTGTTTATGTGTTTGCGTGTGTTTTGGGGTGGGAGTGCTGGGGGTGACAGGAGGCTGCCATGGTACAGAGTTCTGCATGGATGGTGGTTGGATGTGATGCTCACTCGGTCTGCGTTAGATAACGGGACCCTTTTCCCTCTCCTTTCCAACCCGTTTCCCCCTGTCTTTCGCTTTCAGCATCTTCCTCCTCTCTCTCTCTCTCTCTCCTTCACTCTCTCACTTTCTCTCTCTCTCTGTCCCTATCTCTCTCTGTCCCCTATCTCTCTCTCTTTTTGTCTTCTGCATTTTCACCCTTTCCAACCCGTTTCCCTCCCCCTGTCTTTCGCTTTCAGCATCTTCCTCCTCTCTCTCTCCCTCCCTTCCTCCTTCCCTCCCTCAATCTCACTCTTCCTCTCTCTCTCTCTCCCTCTCTCTCTTCCTCTCTCTCTCTCTCTCTCGCCTCCCTTCCTCCCTCCCTCCCTCACTCTCACTCTTCCTCTCTCTCTCTCCCTTTCTCTCTTTATCTTCTGCATTTTCACCCTTTCCATCCCTTTTTCCCCTGTCCTTTCATGTTGAGCATCTTCCTTCGCTTTCTTCTGTCTCTCTCTCTCTCTCTCCCTCTCTCTCTCTATCTTCTGCATTGTCACCCTTTCCATCCCTTTCTTGTCAGCCCTTGTTCCTGTCTCATACCCATCTTTTGTGTTTTCCCTCTTCTGTCGTTCTTTCTTTCATCCCCTTTTCTTTCATTCCTTTTTCATGGTGTTCATTGTGGTTGTGTGAAAGTTCTTAGAGTGGAACCCTACATGGCTCAGGGCATTTTTTTTTTTTTTTGTAATCGCGCTTTGGTACTTTGGAGGGCCCTTCCTTTCCTGCCAGTAGACCTTTAAATGGACCTTTCTTATCTAGCCTCCAAATCTCCCCTCATCTAGGACAAATCCTCTCTCATCTAGGACACATCCAGTGCCTCCAGTTACGGACTCCTCGTCAGAGCCCGTAGACCGCTTCCTACGCGTCTCCGTTTGGCTAGCCGTGGGCTATCGGCTCTATAGGGCCTCTCTGTTCTCTGCTATATGGCTTTGTGGGACATGAAACTATGAGAGGGCAACTGTGTGTGTGAGAGAGAGTGTGTTTGTGTGTGTGTGTGTGTTGGTTTGTGTGTGCTCGTGCCTGTGTGTGTCCCTTTGTTAGGTGTGTGCATGCCTGTGTCTGTATGTCGTATGTTTGTGTGTGTGTCTGTGTACGTGTGTGTATGTGTATATGTGTGGGAAACTGGGGAGGGTGAGTGCTGCCTCAGGGGAAGGCTTTTAGGAGCACTGAGAAGCATTAGATTTGGACTTTCACATCAAGGTCACGGCTGACGCAGGAGTCGACGATCACAGAGATAAAGTGTGTCTAGGATTAGGACTCCGGAAGTGTTTTATTTTTTTAAGAGAAAGACTACACTGAGTTACACTGAGTGTGTTGAAATGAAGCATTTCGAACACAAAGTGTATTCTCCAGCAATTTAGCTAGGCTAGCACTACTGTAGTGCCTACACTCAATATTGTGTGTGTGTTACAGTATACCATGAGGTTCCTTTAGGAAATGATGATGTTGAACTTAAGAATTACATGTAAATACGTATACTGCTTTTAGGCATTTGTGACCAGATGAAGACAGACCAAATAGTTTACGAAAATGATCTGCACACCAGACGGCAAAGGTATGCCTATGGGAAGCAGTGCAGGCTAGCAGCAGACGGCAAAGGTATGGCTATGGGAAGCAGTGCAGGCTAGCAGCAGACGGCAAAGGTATGCCTATGGGAAGCAGTGCAGGCTAGCAGCAATTAGCTTCTGTTTAAAAACAGTGGAACTGGAACTGGCTACACCAGATGCAGAAATGATGCACACATTTGAAAAATAAGAAAAGGCACACCAAAATATTATATAAAAACAATAAAATATATATATGATTTGTAGTCAGGAAGGCTTTAATCTCTTCTCCTATTCTCCTAAAGGTGCTCTTCCTAAGTATCTTGCATTTTCTCAAAAAAAAAAAAAAAGATATCAGTCTTCTAAGCAGAAATTCAACTTCACGACTTGCTTCCACTTCATTTCTGCACCTGGTCTACTGTATGCAACGAGGCAGGGTGAGTTCTGGCTTGACTGCGTATCCCCATTCCCCCTGTGTGTCTTTCTTTTCCCCTTGCAGATTGAGTGCTGGTTAGTCAACGAGGCAGGGTGAGTTCTGGCTCGACTGCCTATCCCCATTCCCCCTGTGTGTCTTTCTTTTCCCCTTGCAGATTGAGTGCTGGTTAGTCTACAGTATTCCCACAGGCCACTCTTTCACGCTGATTAAGCTGAGTGCTGGAACAAATGTAGCCTCCCATTAAAGATTAGATCCAAAAGCTGTTTAGCCAGACACACAGGTGATTCTCTCTGAGAGTGCAGTCTGTGTCTCTGCAGTGTGTGTGTATGTGTGTGTGTGTGTGTCCACATTCTGTTTAGTCTCGCACACAGTTGAAGCTCTGAAAGTGCCGTCTGCAATGTCAGATGTGTGTCTGTGTCTGTGGGTGTGTATGTCAGTGTGGGTGTGTGTGTTCTTCTATACATCTGCATGAGTGTGTTTGATACATGCATAGATATATATGGGTACATGTGTTTGCCTGTTTCTGTGTGTAGGTGTGTGTATCTGCATGTGTGTGTGTGTGTGTGTGTGTGTTTGTGCATGTTGATATATCTGCATGAATGTATGCATGTATGTATGTATGTATGCATGCATGTATGTATGTATGTATGTATGTATGTATGTATGTATGTATGTATGTATGTATGTATGTATGTATGTATGTATAAGTGTGTTTGTGCGTGTCCATGTTTGTGTGTTTGTGTGTTTGTACATCTTTTTGTACGTTTCTGTGTGTGTGTGTGTGTGTGTGTGTGTGTGTGGCAGCCTAGTTAAGAGAGACAGTGCATCAGTGGGGTTGCTGTGTGTGCATCCTCTGAGGGCCAGCTGGTTTGATTGGTGGGCACAGACGACAAGGGTTGCGTCAGGCGCCCCGCATCTGTTGCGCTCCGTCTCCCGTGGCGATGGGGCAACAAAGCAGAATCTAAGCCAGTTGTTTACTTGTTTATTTATTTTTGTTTTGTTTGAGTTTCATTTCATGCCTCTAGACCCACTTATCTTTCAATGGTGACTGTCTATCTCAAAAACTCTTCTAAGCACTCAGTGTGTTGTAAATGTAGAATTTGGAACCTACTGTGCGCACACAAAACACACACACACACACACACACACACACACATCACACACATCTGTGTCTCAATTAAGTTGTTTTTCATGATTCTCCTCTTCTTTCCTTCTGCTATTCTATCTTTTCTTCAATCACTTGCTGTGAGCCTCCCTCAGTTCCCTGCTGTGGAGTGTTAACCATGTGTTAAGCGGTGTGTGTTTGTGTGTGTGTTTTGTGTGTTTCTGTGTAATTGTCCGTGTTTGTATATATATGTGTGTGTGTGTGTGTGTGTGTTTTGTGTCAGTGTGTGTGTGTTTTGTGTCAGTGTATGTGTGTGTGTGCGTGTGTAGGTGAGTGTGTGTGAGAGTGGGAGGGGGGAGAGAGTCAGGAGACACAAACGCAATTCAGCTGTGTCTGTTTCATGTCGACGAGCACCGACAGCTCACTAAGACACGTGGTTTTGTGATGTGACACACACACACACACAAACACACATAACCACACACACACGCATATATGCACACACACACAGCCACACACACATACACACACACACAGTCACACACACATACACACACGCACACAGCCACACACATACAGTACACACACACACACACAGCCACACACATACACACACACACTGAAACACACATAATGAAACACACTCACACAAACACACACATGTACACGCACAAACACAGCTAAACACACACATACATACACTCATGAAGTGACAGGCGGCCATTGTGGACATGACTGTCGGCCAACGCATGGCTGCTCACACACACACACACACACACACACACACACACACACCTCCAATAGTGCCACTCTCCAGGGGAAGTATATGTAACGATTACATTCCTCTCACTCTGTCTGCACCTAGCAATTGCCTACCAGGAGACTCTGAGTGTCACACAGACACACACACACACACACACACACACAGTGACAGGCGGCCATTGTGGACATGTTCTGTGGGCCAACGCATGGTTGCTCACACCAGCAATGGCGAACATGAAAGCCATAGCCCCATAGACAGAAGCACCTCATTCAGCCTTCAGGCTCTTTCTCAGCGCATGTTTCGCTACCAGCACAATGGAATGGTTAATGCTCCTCAGAGCTCTCCTTCAAAGCCCTTTTAAATCAATTTTATTTAATTCACAAACATGCAGTCCAGCTAACTTGGAGCCTTTACACTACTTCAGTAAGAAATAAAAACTGTGTGTGTGTGTGTGTGTGTGTGTGTGTGTGTGTGTGCCATTGCTGTCACCAGTGAGCATCTGCACTGTGTCGGTGTGTAATGATTTTATCCGCTCACATGCACAGCATGGATGAGGGTTGGCCGCCTGACAGAGTTGCACACGGCTCTTGGCACAAGCAAGGACAACACTTAGATAGATAGATTAGTACAGCCACCGGTTTCTCTGCAGCCTCTTCATCTCTCTTACACACACACACACACACACACACACACACACACACACACACACACACACACATGCACATACAGTGATGGGCAGTAGCGCCGCTACTTGTAGCGAAGCTACTAGTTTAACTACATTTCTCAGTAGCTTGGCCGTAGCGTCACTACTTTATTTATGGAGTAACGTCCCTGTAGTTAAGCTATTTTTTTTGTCAAGTAGCGACGTAGCGTCCACAAAAGCTACACATTTCAGGGCATGCCTGAGGAAAACAGCAGTTACCTGCATCACAATATGGTTTTGAGCACAATAATGTGAATGTGTTAAACATCATGGGCAAGCTGCTCCCACTCGTGTGGGAGCCAGGCTGCCACGGTAAGCTGGCCGGCGACGTGATCACTGACATCGGATAATATCCACATAGAGGTCCCGCTAGATAACTTGCTTGAACTATTGGCGACCAACACTTCGATATGGAAATGGCTACAACAACGCGAGGATTTTAAATTTTCCAAGAAGAGACTAATGCAGTTGATACTTGCATAAATGTCTTAGGAAAAGGAAAAGAATAAATTAGATGACAAACATCTTCTCAAAGTGCATCATTATGTAAGCTGTCTTTGGAAACGGGCGAGTTCAGATGGCACCGTGCCACTCAGCAGAGGCTCGTAGTTCATATTGCACGTAGGTTATAACATGTTGAATTAATTGATCAGTAAGCTTATTTGTCCTATTTTTGTTGGATCTGGGTTGCAATTTACACTCGACACACAAAGTGACTGTTTTTTTAGCAGTTTGTTGCTCAAATGCAGTGTGTGTGAAGTAGGCTACTGCAGATTGTTCACCTCCACCACTTAGGCTATTTCTATCAGCCAGCTGATGCTAACACAACCCAATCATTCATATTTGTCTGAATTCATGGCAGTATTTTCTGAAGCCAGGGATATCCGCCTCTTTGCTTTCACTTTCCAAGTGGCATTATTGCATATTTGTGTACAATAATACACAGAAAATAATATGGCAAGTCATTTAGTATTTGCTGGTGGTCAGTTTTACTTGTCTTTTAGCCTACCTACATATTTTCTTTGGGATGGTAAAAAACTAAGGTGGATATGAAAATAATACAGCATAAGCAAATACTACCATCTCAAGAAATGTTGAAAGTGAGGTTTGAAAATAAATAAATAAAAAAATAAAAAACAGCTGGGCCTACACTTACACAGTGCACAGTCTATGGCACATACGCACATGCACAACACAGACAACAAAGTAGGCCTATCTTTTTTTGTTTCTGTCCTGTGCTGTAAGTCACTTTGGACATAAGCATCTAGGCTCCTAAAGAAACTATAACCATTTTATTCCATACAAATGTTCCTAGTCTTATAAGCTATCCCTGGGACATTATGTCGGTACAATGTAGCTTCTCATGTAGTAAACTACTTTTCCCCACATTTTTGTAGCTTAGCTCACTACATTTCTAATGGTGGTAGCTTTAGTGTAGTGAAGCTTAATTTATGGTTGAGTAGCTGATAGCTTAGCTCACTACATTTTACAAGTAGCTTGCCCAACACTGTGCACATACACACACACAACCAACACACATACACACACGCGCACACACACAACCAACACATACATACACACACGCGCACACACACAACCAACACACACACATATACACACGCACACAGGCACACACACAACCAATACACACATACAGTATACACACACATACACATACAGAGGCACACACACACACACATGCAAACACACAACCAATACACATACAGAGTACACACACAGTATACACACACATACACATACAGAGGCACACACACACACACATGCAAACACACAACCAAC
>CM050204.1:23773541-23786041 GCA_027475355.1 Coilia nasus | reverse complement strand
TGTTTTTAATTTAGATGCTGTAAATATTTGTTGGTCAACAGCTTTATCATGTAGCCTAAATGTGCAAGGAATAATATTCCCCATTTCGGTGTTGTTGTGTGGAAGTGCACGATTTTGAATAAAAAAAAATGCGAGTTCACTTTCTGTTACCCCGGTAGTCGTAGCGTGATTTTAAACTCCGTGGTCGCGGGAAACATTTTTTTAGAAACACAAAACAATGACATGACAATGGAAACGGTAGGGTAAATGCTATGCCGAACATTTTATGTTAAATAAACAGCATATTTTGAGAGACAAATCATTGTGTTGTGTGCCTTTTAACCAGGCGAGTAAAATGTTTGAAAACTGTAGAGGGATGTTTGATGATAGCGCTACTGTTTTGTTAAGGAAACATATGTCCAGAGCGCATCCATCAATATATCTCCATATATTGTGAATATCCTGAAATATGTGACTGCAAATATCCCCACAAAGACCACTATCGCCCAGTGCATCTTCACCCTAAGTGTTGTAGGCTTTTTCGACGTTGGCGAAAATGTGTGGATAGAGTAAATTATTTAATGATAGCGCTATAGTTCACCTGATGGTGCCGTGTACAAATAGCTACAGTAAATCGGCATCAAATGTATTCTTTGCAAATATTTGCAATCCCATGTGAGCATCTAGGTGCAGTACAGTACCATGTCATTTGCCTTTGAATGGTTGTGCAAAGAGCCAGCAACAACTCTGTGTGTCTTGCCATGATTGTTTTAAAAAACTGAATGAAAACTTTGCAGACAGGTGTATTTACTACGATGCACTGGTCATTCACGTCATTGTACACGCCCAGCAATATGCATGGCGTAATGTTACAGTGCCACTGGGCTACGCCTTCTCAACCCACCTTTTCAGAAGAGGGTTCAAAAACACGCCGTGCATTCACACTGCCGTTCCGTGGTAAATTAGCGTGTTGTACCGTGTCGCCACCCCGTGTCGTGCAGTGTGAAAACGCCTACTCTAAAATGACCTATGCTGAGGTACAACACCTCTACACACACCCTAAAATCAACTATGCTGAGGTACATCACAGAAACACCCCTCTGTAGCCCCCCAAAATCACCTATGTGGAGGTATAATGCCCACCACCCCCTACCTTCTACCCCCACCCCCGCCTTTGAAGATCTGTCTAGGAAATAGCCCCTCTGGTTGAAGGCGTCCTGTATTTACCAGCCTCTCCAAAAGCAAGTCACAGTGTTCACAGTCCATTCTGAGGTAAAAAGGGAATAATATGGCTGGAATATGGCTCTCACTGGATGTGCATTCAGATCGCCGCCTTGGCAAATCCACAGCATTTTTTACCAGGGAGCGAGGGTGCCACTTTTTTTTTTCATTCTCGTTGCAATCAAGGCCTCAGCAAGTGATTGAGTGCTGCTATGATTGTGGCCCGGCCTGAAGCAGAGAGACAGACAGAAAGGGAGTAAGAGAGAGAGAGAGTCAGAGAGAGAATGTGTGTGTGTGTGTGTGTGGGGGGGGGGGGGGGGGGGGGGGTTGTGTGTGAGAGACAGAAAGAAAGAATTAGAAAGTGAGGGAAAGAGAGAGGCATGAGAGGATTATGTCAGCAAAGGGAGAACTTAAGCAAGCTTTAGTGGCTAAGGCACGCTCTCACACATGCAGTCAGTGCCCACCGCTAAGCAAGAGCTCCAGCTGCATTAAAGCTGCTGGTGTTTAATCTTGACGCTAGCCTCATATCGACAACATGCTAATGCAGCTGTGAAAATGCTAGCACTATCCCTACTGCACAGGAAATGTGTTTAGTGAACAGTGGGGAAGGGCTAACGTGTGTGCTTATGCACCTTTTAAAGTTACGAACCAATCATTACTTGTGTTTCTGTGGCTGCTAATGTTATATATAAATTATCCACCTTTTTTAACCATTGCCCGCATAGTCCATTATCCTGGTTTTATCGCTATGCCACTGTTAGTAAAATCTCCCAAAAGACAGAACCTGTGTCTGTGTTGTTTACACACATATCCACAGCTTAACAAGGCTAGGGGTATTCTAGTTTAGTTAACCCAAAGGTAGTTATAAACCTATTAGTGAAAGACGATTCTTGGGCTCTTCTATTTGGTCTACCATTACCTATGACTTAAATAAACGTGGTTTGGGACTTAAAGCAACACTAAGTAGTGTTTTGTCTTCAGTCACCCCACATGTTGGAAGTGGAATTGTCTCTTATTCAGAATACAGAGAGACGGCCCACTCCTCCAAACACTCCTCCAGATTGTGCAGTTGTAGCCCGTGGCGGGTGACAGAAGGAGTTCAGAAGTGCCTTTCACCCAGTTACAAGTTGATGAACCGCTAAAACTATTTTGGAAACATTACTTTAAGGTTGAAAACAAATACTTGGTGTTGCTTTAATCAGCTTTGTAGTATACTCCTCTGGTCAAGAGAATCCTAGTCAGATCCTAGGACAGTGGCAATAGAACAGTGTTGGGCTAGTGGTGGCTACAGTAATAATAGTAGGAACAATAATTCACTTACAGCAGTGTTTCAACAGCAGCTTTGGTTACGTAAAAAGCCAGACATTACTAAGCCAGACATTACAAAAGCACACTACTACATCTACTCCCTCTGCTGTGTCACTGGATGAAAGCCTTATTGTTATGTATGGAAATGAGTGTGAATGCATGTGTTACAGACTTTATGAGCACCATTTTTTTAAAGCAAATGGGACTATTATCCGGTAGAAGCCTTTCATAAGCTGCGTGCCAGCTTGTGTTTACACCATGCTGTCATATTTTGTTATTGTTGGTCGCACGGTGGTATTCCCCTCTCTGTCAGAGGGGCCCTTACCAGGCATCTGGTACCCACCTCTCTGCTGGGCAACTACAGATGTGCCACTAATGCTTCACGGCCCAAGCAGGGACTATCCAGCGGGCAATTTCGATGTCTGAGCCTAGGAGTCAGGGGCGTGGCCACGTGGGGGCCAGGGGGGGCCATGGCCACCACTGGTCAGAGGATGGCCACCCCACTGGCCCCCCCTACGGACCCACCCTTTGCCTACTTGAACTTAATATTTTGCACTCACACTTACTAGCTTGGCAGATAGTTAAACAAAGTCAGCCAACAATAAGAAGACTTTCCTCTTTTGCTCTTTACTTTTTCGTGAAACCGAAGCACAATAAAACACGAAATACAAATGAGCATCTGTCATTCAACTGTTAGCATAACGCTAGCTTAACATTAGAAAGTCCATAGGCAGGCTAACCGCGATTAGCATAGCTATATTTAACATTTACTTTAAACGCGTTAGAATCGTGTTTTTATAAAATACTAAGTAGGAATTACAAAAATAATATAAAGTTTAAAAATCCGTCAGTACTGTAACTTACAGATCTGAATTCTCTGCGTCTTAAAAGAAACTGATTTAATGCAACTCTTTCCAGTCTCCCACCGTCAGGCAACTACCTAACTACGGCAAGCCTAGAGGGACAAACTTCACTACAATACTTGCAGGGCAGAAGGTTATTTGTGTATTGATACGTGGGGAATTAAAAAAAAAAAGAACCCTGCTAGAACATGCCCGTTATCTGTGGAGTCTACAGAGTTCATCTTGATAGAAAAGTCAACAAATATGGATACAAGACGATTTTGTGAAGCATTGTAACAATGAGCTACCCCTGCTGCTAATGTAGGTAATATGCTACACCTAACGTTTTCAGCATAACTCCCCCATGTTTTGATTCAGTTTATAATCATGCAAATGACTCAACAAGATACCAAGGCTAAGGTAATCTTTAGACACGTATCCACTGGCGGTCTCAGTCTACTTTTTCATTTAGAAGTTGCTAAACACAATTTCTGAAGTTATTTTTCCCAAGTTTTCTTCGGCATGCCAGGGCATCAAACGACCTGATATTTCCATTCATAAGAAATATCTTAACAAAACACCTTATTAAGCAGTAGGTGCATGTTAAGGCATAACTATGACAGAAGCACATAGGAAACCATTTTATTTCCACAGTTGAGTTGTGTATGATACAATGCCATTTAACTGTTTTTATCAGCCAAATACATGATATCAGCTTTGTCGTAAATTATTTGTTAAGCCTTACAGCAACAGTTAATCACCATCAATATCACAAATGCTTTTAACCCATCTTAACTTTAGCAAGTGCGAAAATACATGGAATTTGACACCGTTTTTTTTTTAAAATAGTTTTCTAATTATCTGCGCCTTTTGCTCCATAAAAAAAGAGGTCAAAAGAGGTCTTAAGGCGTGCAATGGGCATATGGAGAAAACACTGACACTGGGCAGGTCCTGGACAGGCCTTTATTGAATGACTACTGTATGGCACCAGATATGCCACCAAATACACTAGAATACAGGAAATGAAATGTAGCTAATTAAAAAAATTCTAGGGGAGGACCCCCCTGGACCTCCAAACTACATTGGTCAAAACATGGCCACCCCTTCAATAACACTGGCCACCCTTTTGCCACCCCATGTAAAAAAAAGTCTGGCTACGCCCCTGCTAGGAGTGCTGTGTGTGTGCGTGTGTATGTGTGTTGTGTGTGTATGTGTGTGTGTGTGTGGTTCTGTGTGTGTGTGTGTGTGTCTGTGTGCATGTGTGTGTCTGTGTCTGTGTGTGTGTCTGTGTGCATGTGTGTGTGTTTGCATGTGTGTGTCTGTATTCTCTCCAATTTGTTCGGGGAGAAGACACGTGTTAATAATGGTAGAATACCGCTAGAGGAAGGAGGAACATTAGACACAAGGCCAGCATTTTTTTATGCAATCAGAAGTTGGATTGGGACTGTTGGCCTGACTGAGCTTTCGTCGCTGTGGGTGCAGTTTGCTGTTATGCCTTTGAGATCCCCACAGCGCTGGCATTTATAATGGTCCATTTCTCCTGCCTCTCTCCCATCTACTGTATATTGGGTTGTGGAGGGGAAATCGTGCCCAGCGGAGCCAGTCCAGTCCCTTTTACGCTGTTGCAGCCTTAGTGGGATTCTCTGTGGTATGTGTCATGTAGATGTGTTTCGTAGATGGCATGTGATAGCGCGGCTAAATTGCATCTAAAGTGGTCTTTGTATTCTATGTAATCTGTGGATCTGTGGATAACAATGTCTCTGTGTTGTGTTATGGAGAGAGAAATATCCTTTAATGATATTGCTGCATTAGTGTGGCTTTGTTTGGTATGTGTCATGTAGATGTGTGTTTTGTGGCAATGATGGCTCTGTAAAGCAAATCCCTAATAACTAGTAGACTTGGCAATAGAGGCAAAAAAAAGTATTACATCTTGAATCTTAATCTAAATCGGATTAAGTCTATTACGCCCCACGGATAATTAAATGCTGCTACCACCATGAAACAAAAAATTGCTTATTATCATGCCTTCCAATTTCTAAAAAAAAATGCTCCCTATTGTGAAAGGCCAAATAGGCTGCAGTTATGTCTGATATGTTAGAGAATATTGGATAGGTGAAAGGAATGTTTTTTTTTTTGGGAGAAAATACCACTTGGAAGTTCATCTGAAGGGCTCAGACACCCTGTGGCGTTACTGAAGACCTCCCCCTCCCTCCCCCTCCCTCCCCCTCCCTCCCACAGCAGCAGCGGCAGCAGCGGGGCTTAATTGCCCCTCTCACCTGCAAGGCTGCAAACATCCAGGGCACACTCCCCAGCATGGGGATTTACTCTCCACTTATCTCTCCAGGGATGGCTTTTGCCCTCTGATGAGCTTAATCCTACAAGCGATCCTAATGCTTTTCCCCCCTCCGTGTATGTTTATCTCTTTATTTGTTTATTTATTTACTTGTTTGTGTGTGTGTGTGTGTGTGTGTGTGTGTGTGTGTGTGTGTGTGTCTGTGGCTAACTCTGCCTGCGTTGCTCAGTGCAGACTCAGGAGGAGTCTGCGTGTGTGTGCGTGTGTGTGTGTGTGTGTGTGTGTGTTTATGTGAGTGTATATCCTTGGTAATGTGGGTTAGAAAACCCCTAATGAACAGCAACCAGTCTTTACTTACATGATAGTAGGTGAAAGCTAATTGGATGTCATTATTGGAACATTATCATTAGGAATTAGCACATCATGCCGTCATCTGACATTTAGAATATCTGTCATGTAAATTATGTATTTAAAAAAATTATTCACCAATCCTTTATTCAAGTAGATATACATTTCAGCAGGTTTTTAGTATATATTCTATTTTAATATTCTAAGTATTGTATTCTTTTCCCTTTCTCTGTACTGACAACAAAGAAAAAACATACAGCATCCTTTCCGCACCTGTCTGGAGGTTAATGTACTTGAGGATAATTTGCTCTTTGTCCTACACGTTATCTCTGCTTGTGAGCCTTGCTGCTGGGTCAGAATGGTCTTCCCGTGCTGTTTCTCTGCCAGCGGTATTATAAGAAACATCCTTCATGTGTTTCATGGTGATCCAGATGGACATAATGGCCAGCAGAAGGATAGGTGCACCTCTAAAACACATCGCAGGGGGTTTGCAGTAGTCTCCCTGTATCTCAGAAGGATAGGTGCACCTCTAAAACACATCGCAGGGGGTTTGCAGTAGTCTCCCTGTATCTCAGAAGGATAGGTGCACCTCTAAAACACTTCGCAGGGGGGTTGCAGTAGTCTCCCTGTATCTCAGAAGGATAGGTGCACCTCTAAAACACATCGCAGGGGGTTTGCAGTAGTCTCCCTGTATCTCAGAAGGATAGGTGCACCTCTAAAACACATCGCAGGGGGTTTGCAGTAGTCTCCCTGTATCTCATAAGGATAGGTGCACCTCTAAAACACTTCGCAGGGGGTTTGCACAAGTAGACGGCAGGAAGAAGCTTTTCCTCCTTCCACCTCTGTATCTCTCTCTTCATCCGACAGTCTTTCTCTCTTCATTTATCCCACCTCTCAGTCTCTCTCTCTCTCTCTCTCTCTCTCTCTCACTCTCTCTCTGTATCTCTTTGTATCGCTCTCTCTGTATCTCTCTCTTCATCAGACAGTCTTTCTCTCTGTTCATTTATCCCACCTCTCAGTCTGTCTGTCTCTCTCTCTCTCTCTCTCTCTCTCTCTCTATCGCTCTCTCTGTATCTCTTTGTATCGCTCTCTCTGTATCTCTCTCTTCATCAGACAGTCTTTCTCTCTGTTCATTTATCTCACCTCTTGGTGTCAGTCTCTCTCTCTTTCTCTCTCTCTCCCCCCTCTCTCCCTCTCTCTCTCTCTCTCTCTCCACCTCACATCCATCTCTTACTTTAACACATGTAGAGACACACATTTCTTTCATTATAACACCCACATCACCTCCTTTTTCCTCTGTATTTCTCTTCCCAGTTCTTGGGAAGGCTGGTACGCAGCTGCTGTCATAATGTACTCTGAATGCCCAGTTAATATTGGTCTTATTCTGATGTGGTTTGGCAAAGTCAATGAAAAAAATTATTTTGTTATAAATTTAGGGAAAAAACGTCCCCCAAATGTTTTATGACTATTGTGTGTTAGGACATGGTTCTCTGACCGCACCTGCTACTGCTTTCTTGTTCACTCTTTCTCTGATTTTGCTCATTGCACTTATTTCCTCTCTCATCTCTGCTTTAGCCTGCCTTGCCTCTTACTGTAAGTGGGCTGATGCAGTCCTGTGTTTGTGTGTGTGTGTGTGTGTGTGTGTGCATGCGTTTAGGGTGTGTGTGTATGTGTGCGTGTGTGTCTGTGTGGGTGTGTACGCACATGCGTTTAGGTTGTGTGTCCATGTGTATGTGTGTGTGTGTGTGTGTGTGTCCATGTGTATGTGTGTGTTTGTGTGAGAGAGAGGGCTGAGATGGGGCTGGGCTGAGCCCCTGTGATTGACTGTAATTCCCAGCGTCAGAAGTGGCTGTGGGGCTGAGGACCCGCTGCATCTGGAGAGACAAATCAATTTCTCCTGCTGTCGCTAAGACCCTCTCTCACACACTCACAGTTACACACACATGCAAACACACACACACACTCACACATACAAAGGCGCACACTCACATACACACACTTATACACACACACACACACACACACACACACACACACATAGACACAGATGTGCACACACAAAAACGCACACACACATAGGCACAGATGTGCACACACAAACACAGAGGCACACACAGACACACACAGGCACAGACACACACACATACACGCACACACTCACATTGTCATGGAGAGATTGGATCATATTTTATAAAATTTAAGTGTGTCCATAAACCCTGTGTGCTGTCAGTCAGGACACAAGTATGAGACAGCATTACTTTTCAGATCTCTCTTCACCTCAGGGTGGATGGTCTGTAAAGAACAAACAGACATATGCAGGAGAATGTTTAAAGTCATGAAACACACATAAAATTACACATTCTACGCACATTCTATTGCATAGAAAATTTGCAACAAATATAATAAAAACAGTGGTTCAGTTTCATGTGAACCAGATATACATTGAGGGGACATTGTGTATGTAGTGTAAAAACAGCGCCAGAGAAACAGCGCCCTCATCTGGTGTGAGAAGCAGTGCAATGCTGGCCCTACCCAGGACTATTATTCATCCAGGTGTAATTACTTAGCATGTGTACCTACCTGCACCAGCACATTTAAATTAGCTTTTACATTTGCAGAGTGTGTATAAACAAGAGAGCTACCGTACCACAGTCAAATGACAACAAGCTTTTAATATCGTGCATTTTCCCCAAATCACAGCGTTGCATAATTATACTACCAAAGCCTAGTAGCTGCATTTTCATTGTAGTTATTCACAAAGCAACATATTTTACTAACCAGATATCACTGCTGAACAGTCAGTTGTCTAATCCCATAATCTGGCCCAAATCGAATTTGTTTGTGTGTAAGGTAAAATTAAACATCACTTTTTATGTCATCTTCCATAAATGCCATTCATTGGAACGTGATGTGCAGGGTACATTTGTTTCCTAATTAAAGATGACCTGAATCAGCATGAAGGGGTTAAGCTGGCACTGTTACTGTTTTAGTTGTATGTCACTGGAATTACTGGCAGGATCACCGCTCTGCCCTACAAAGGCAAAGTGCAGAAAGTATGTGAACATTGAAACTGAGAAAATACCTAACATTAACATTGTCATACTGCTCAGTCAAACATACTGTACATGTAATAGTGGTGATGCTTTGGCGTACTTTTTAATAGCAAGAAGGACGAGATTTAGTCACACAACAAAGGAGGTGTTATAAAGTTAATTTCCTAGTCTATTGTAGGGCAGCACCCTCAACACCAGTTGAATGATCCACTGGCCCTGAATGATGCTGATGTCGGCTGATCTGACATGGCCATTATGTCCCTCATACCCATCGTCATTATGATGAATCTTCTTGACATGTCTGATGGGCCACAGGCCACTAAGGAGCTACAGGTCCACTGTCACAACACTGATGTGTGTCTCGGGGTCAGTGGCAATCTCAGTGCCACCTCTGCCTTGTCTGCAAACTCAAGAGTGATTTTCACGCAGCCTGATGGCTACCTGAAGAGTAACAAGTGCCCCCGACTATCATCTCTGCTGGTTGCCTTTGTGTCTTTTGTTTATCTGCTAATTAATAAGTTGGCAGGAGGGGGCCTATATAAACATGGGTCTGGGTATTCTCAGTTAAAAAGGGTCTATAACTTATCAGCAAGAATGTCTCAGGTATAAGTTGTCAGTAGTGTTTTTTACTCACGGGTGTGATGTAGCCAGGCGTTGCTTGATAAGCATGTTGTCAATACTGTAATTTCAGATGAATAGTACAGTCTTAGGATAAACTATCTGTTGGAAGGACCATCTTGTCGCCCCGGGAGTAGGCTGCCAGATCCCACATGATCCCAGTCCACAATGTCAGCCGAGACAAAGCCTAACAATTGTGAATTCAGAACAACTTGCACTACCAGCAAAACCCATCTGCAGGGCCTCTCCTCAGGCACAGACGGTGCACTCACAGCGGGTGTTAGGGGGGGATTTGATGGGACAAATCTCCCTTTTTCCCTGCACACCATAGAAATGTGTGTGTCCATGGGGGGATTGACTTTGAAAGCTATTTTCTGACGGGCAAGCTGTTTCTCTAGTCCGGGGGGGCTGTTTCGCACAGCTTCCTGTTCACTGCCTTTTAAAATAAATGCCTTGATCACACCACAACTCAGCCAGAATGCCTCGGCAAGCTTTTGAGGTGTCTCACTACCCATGAGGATGAAAACTGTGTGCCTGAGATCCAGGTGGATAGTTTGAGTCGCCCAGCATATTTTTTCAGAGCGTCTGCCTTTGTCGAGGAAGACTGGCTCAAAGCAATCCACTGCTGCAGAATAAAACACTGGACTGTCTGTGGAGGCGCAGGCTAGCAGGTGTCAGGTCTGCTGTGTTGCTGTTAATGCTAATTTGTTCACCAACACCCACATTCAGAACAGTTGTGCAGCTTGCTGCTTATTGCTTATTGCGTATGATTTATATAATGCAAAAGTAACACCACCACAGGGAGTTCACGATGACATTTGACATTAACATTATCAACACCTCTGTAAATCTACATCTTTTTTATGTAATGTACAGGCTTAAAAAAGGATTTTAATAGGTATGTTTCTGCTTGTGTCTGTGCTTTCCTGGACATCCAGTGTAAATGACCAAGGGAGGTAGGAATGTAATGTTGTGGTAGGTTAGGGCAGCCTGATATAAGGGCACTTTCAGTTGTGTAGCTAATATTTGGCTCTGTTGATGTGAAACCTCTAAAAGACACCGTGAAGCCTTCTACCACCTACTTATCCAGTCAGACTGTGAGTAGGTGTGTTTCTGATGCCCCTTGCATACCTAGCTTGGCTGCAGCAGGTAGTATCCTATTCTTTTCTGACCACATCACCTGTGATCACATATGAGGAGACCACGGGTAAAAACAGGCATGGTCAAACAATGCAGAAACTGAGAAAATGTAATTTAGTGTAGTTTATAACTTTTTCATTTGATTTTATACGTAAATGCTATTTAAAAATATTTCTAGCTTAAGATTATACTCCTTTTTTTCCACAGGATTACTTTTTGAAAAAGCTGCAGTTTCAGTGCAACTACTGATATGGGCAGTAACTTGAAAAATGTGATTTTGTGACTATGCCTGTTTTTTTTTCCATGAACTCCTCATATGTGTTCAAAGTCTGACTTGCATTATGTACAACACAGGCACTACTTTTAACATGACACGTGTTTGTCGAGGTAGGGTGTGCTGGAAGTAGACCTAGCAGGAAAGCTCTGCAGGCATCTCTCGGTGGCATCTTTTCCAGGCCTGGCATTTACCTAACGGAGTGGCTGAAGATGCCTGTAATCCTGACTGTAGGGTTTCCAGAGATTGCACTTAGACAGGTGATGGGATCAGATACAGGGCATCATGGCTGGGGTTGGCCAAATCTAATCTTGAGACCCAAAAACCAGACAGCAAGTAAGAAAATCAGCTTCCGTCGTTCAATGAAATTGAAAGAACAATCTATCTGTGTCCAGAGCAAAGAAAAAACCTCACTTTCTACTTCACTACTCTTCCTAAAAGCCTTTTATTGGACAATTGTGTAGTATATTGCATGTGTAAAGTTAGAGGAAATAGTCAACCAAAGAACACCATAAAATTGATCAATAAAACCAGTGATTTACCTTTTGTTTTTCTGCCATTAAGAAAATTATTGTTGTCATGAATTTTATATGGTATGATGATTAATTTTATACGATATGGTATGCTTCGCCAGAAGCACAAAATACACACGTGCACAGACACACACACACACACACACACACACACACTTCTTTACCTGTTCATGGCCACTATTTGATCCAAGAAGGGTGTCCTGTCTCCTGCTGTGATGCCATCACGCCACATCACGAGCTCTCCAGCGCCCTGAAGAAAACTCACAGAAGCGTATGAAGATGGCAGAGTAGCTCAGGTTGAACTAAGAGTTATATCGAGATTGCAGTGAAGCTTGGGTGAAATAGGGGCAGCTGTGGCCTGAACTTGTCTTGTCAGAGGGTCACAGGTTTGAATCCTGTACCAGTAGGAAGGGTGGGGGGTGTAAATAACTAGTGCTCTCCTGCACCCTCATCCATTACATTACATTACATGTAGCAGATGCTTTTATCGAAAGCAACTTACAAAAGGAGCTGAAGTCCATGGCTGAAGTGCCCTTGAGCAAGACATCTAACCCCACATTGCTCCAAGTATATTACCCTGTACCAAAATAACTGGAAGTTGCTCTGGGTAAGAGTGTCAGCTATGTAAGTGTAATGTAATGTAATGAAATCAAGCATATTGAAATGGTAGAGACTGTCTACCCTGTGCATGGTATTTATAGTCTTGCTGCCTGCCTCATGCCACCTCCCTCCACCCCCCCACACACACAGCACATATCTTTGCTCCCCAGCCCTCTCCACACACGTTTGTCCAACCCCACCTCAGCGCTGTCAGCTGCACATGCAGTGCCACCCCCCACACAGCCCGTCATCTGCCACCACAGCCAGTCCTTCCTCCCAACCATAACTGCA
>CM050204.1:23718541-23768541 GCA_027475355.1 Coilia nasus | reverse complement strand
CAGAGCTCTTCCCCGCCCTGTGCCCGCCGGAGCTGATGGGCGACGCGGGGGCCTTCCTTTGCGGCTGCGGGAAGATGGCGTCGGCCGACGACGAGCTGGGCGTGGGCGGGCACCTGGAGATGAGGCCGCGCAGACAATCACTGCTGCAGGGCGCCTCGTCCAATCAGAACGGCATCCTCAAAAGCACCGCCCACGAGGCCGTCCTCTACCCCTTGGACAGCACGGGGAATATACGCACTGGACCCTGGAGGAACGAGACTACTGTGTAGTTCAAGGGCTCCTAATGTGTCACAAAAAAAGAAACAAACAGGACTGTGGAGAAAAAGACCCTGCCACCTATTTTGCCCTGATCCCTCCTGCCCCCAGGAGACCATACAACTCAGAATCTAAGGATTTTATTGTTCTTTTTTATGTTTTGGTTGTTTGGTTTGGTTATTTTTTATGTTATTGTATTTTATGATTCTCTCATTCACCCACCCATGTTTGGCGTACATGCAGTACTTCATGTACCATTGTACAAGTGGAACACAATCGTACTGAACTGGATTCGCAGCCATCACAGGCTGACTGTACACATTTGTGTTTGGATTCATGGGTTGTAACACTACCTTTATTTCAAGGTACATGTGTGTGCTTATCACCTCACAATATGTGTGTGTGTGTGCTTCTGTGTGTGTGTATGTGTGTGTGTGTGTGTGTGTGTGTGTGTGTGTGTGTGTGGGAGACAGAGAGAGGTAAAGACAGAGTGTGTGTATGAATGCTTTCATGTCTGTCTGTGGATTTCAGCTCAAGCTGGTATTTAATGAGATTATTTTCATCGTTTAACTTATTGACAAAGGAGCCACTTACTCCTCCCATGGTTTACCGTATGCAGAGTTCCTAGAGACTATACACTTACCCCGTTTCTAAGAGACCAACTCACCAGCAGTTTTGAGTGATGCATATTTTCATGATTAAAAAAAATATATAAAATATATATATATATATATACTCTATACTGTGAATAGCAACTAGAGAACACATGCACATGGCTTACAAACAAAACAACGTATTAGCTTCTGTCGGTCAGACTTTCGTTAGTTTTTCTCTTGTCAGTGGTGTGCCGAAGTGAAAGTGAAAAACTTTAACAGAAACCACCTTGCAGTAGATTATTTCTCTACCCACGTGTGTGGAGTATATGATGTCTCTATGGTGTCTTAACTGTACTGTGTGTGCAATGACCACATATCCATTGTGCTAATCTCTGGTGCTAGAGGAACAGTTGCACACCTCTGTGTCTTCTGGGTGAACCACAAACAGCTTTGGCCAGACAGACTCGGTCACCCATCACCCAGGCACTTGCTGATGAGTTAGGAGGTTTAAAAAAAAAGCTACTTATAGTCTAGTCAACGACTTCATTACGCAAAGTGGTATTTTTACTTTAAAAGACTATTTGTTCACTCCACTCAGTATTGTCAAGGGTATGTAAAAGTACAGGCATCACTAATTCTCATCTACACCAGTCTCACCCCTCAGCATTTCTGTCAGATTTTATACTTACTATCGCTCATATCCCAACATGCCCTGTTGGTTCAGGCCAAAAGCCACTCTCTTTATCAGAGGTGCAGAGGAGAATAGCGTACGGCTACAGCGAGGCTACGTTTGATGCTGTGTAGCTTGACAAGCAAGGCTGCTACATGTTAGCTTCTTAGCATGCTACATGTTAACCCTTGTAAAGGCATTTTTTAGAGACTTCTAAATGATAAATTGAGGGGCAAATTGGGTCTTGACTTTAGTGTGGGTCAATGCAGCACTTGCTCATAATGCTTACATAATGCTTACTACAGTGTTATGGTCCTCCTGCAGAGGAATGATGATAATTGTGTGTGTGTGAGAGAGAGAGAGAGAGAGAGAGGGAGAGAGAGAGAGAGAGAGAGAGAGAGAGAGAGTGTGTGTGTAGGCATGCGCTTGTGTGTGTAGAAGGATAATTGTGCAAATATATGCCAAGAGGATTAGTCACATTTGCTCTCCGTTAACAAGCTCCATGAACCGTCCGCTGTTGCCATCACGTGAATAACATTGATCTTAACGGCTCTGTAAGAACACTTAACAAATTAAAGTGAACACGGGTGTTGAGTGAGAGATGGGAGAAAGGGAAGGCCTGAGCCCCTTAAATAATAATGCTCAGTATCTGAGTTTAAAAAAGAAAAAAACAATTAATATTATTTTTATTATTATTGTCGTTGTTGTTATTATTCTTTATATTTTTATTTTAATTGAGTTGTTCTATGTTGCTCTCTGCTGTTTCTGGTAATGAGACCCACTGTGACTTGTTTAGCACATTAAGGCAGACACATAGACTATCGCTGTCACACAATCGTCCCCTCCCCTCCCCTTTGGTTCAGTGATTATTTTGATGATGAGGCCCATGCGAAGGCTGAGTCACATGTACTTGATTCATGACTGTCATTGACTCGTGATTCATGACACGGTTTTTACCTTGCGTTAACAGTGACTGGGAGTTACTATGGGCCGCATTTGGCCTCGTCACCATGGGAACCACCACATTCTGTTATGGCAACGTCAATGTTTTTAGTTTCCTGGAATTGGAGCGTATCATTTCACATACCCAAATGGAAGTCTCTGTTTGCTGTGGAGTTACACACATATGGAAGTCTGTGGCTAATTAATGGAATTAAACCTTGAAGAAACCTTGAACATTTAAGCCTCAAAATTGGGTTACAGAAATAAAAAAGGGCATACCACCAGTGAGAAAAGCACAGTGTTCACACTGTTGTGATTTTATTTGTGTTTGCCTCATCGAGTTACCGGTAACCACCTCTCCTTTCTCTTTCAGTTTGCCTCTTACACTCAGCCTTTTACAATAATTCTTTCTCTCTCTGTCTGTCTGTCTCTGCCTGTGTGTGTGTCTGTCTGTCCGATTCTCTGTCTGTCTCTCTGTTTCTGTCTCTCTCTCTCTCTCTCTCTCTTGCAGCTACTTTATGAAATGGTCGAGTTAATCCTCTTGCTCTAATGCTCGACCTCATCATTATTTAAAGAGTTCCTTTTTTAAGAGCACAACTCCATGACTGTTTTTCCCGATGTTTGTGTGGGTTAGGCAGATGTCTGGGTATGGCTTTTTGCGGGGTTATTTTCTGGGCTGCTGTCAAAGACCCCATGCTTATCACTTTTACATGTTTGTCAGGGCACATGTTTGTCACATCCACATCGCCCACCTTTTTTACCATGTCACTGACACATAGCTTGCACACATTGTGTTTGGTGTGTGTGTGTGTGTTTGTGCGTGTGTGTGTGTATGTGTATGAGAGAGAGAGAGAGAGAGAGAGAGAGAGAGAGAACTTGTTTGTGTGTGTGTGTATATACCTGGTAAGTCATGTGTGTGTGGGTGTGTCTGTTTGTGTGTGTGTGGTAAGTCATATATATATGTGTGTGCATGTGTGTAGGGTTGATGCTGTACATTATATCTTGTGACAGCAAAGACGACGATGAAGATGCTTAAGACAAGTACTCCCAAGAGGCAGCTGCCTTGCCTGCCTGGTGTGTGTGTGTGTGTGTGTGTGTGTGTGTGTGTGTGTGTGTGTGTGTGTGTGTGTGTGTGTGTGTGTGTGTGTGTGTGTGTGTGTGTGTGCGTGTGTGCGTGTACATATAGGATTGGATCCTGTGTAATGTATGCAGCTGTGCCCAAACAATTATATTTGGCTTGAGTGTCTTAGAGTGCATGCTGGCATGCGTCGCATGCATGCATGCACATATGTAAACCGCAAGATTGGATTCTCTCCCTTATTGTGTGTGTGTGTGTGTGTGTGTGTGTGTGTGTGTGTGTGTGTGTGTGTGTGTGTGTGTGTTGGCATGTTTGTGGCCCGTCACAAATCATACTGGGTGTGACAGGCTCACAAGATGGCCGAACACATCTGATAGGCAGCTGGCCTGTCTCCCCCAAGGCCACCCCTTTGCCAGCATGAACACAGACATGCACACACACACACACAAATATACACACACATACAAACAACATACACACACATCACACACACACAAAACTCCAGATTAGAAATCAGACGACGCCATGGAGACAACTCATCCTAGAGTGACAGGCCCTGCAGCCACTATTAGTTTTAGTTTGCGTGTGTGTGTGTGTGCGCGCGTGTGTGCACGCGTGTGTATGTATGTTTGTGTGAGTGAGTGGTTGTCACCGAAAGCCATATTTCTGCAGATTCCACCATTCAAACAACAAACAAAAAAAACAAAACACTGGGCAGAGCATGCGGCGTTGCTATTGCATTTTCAGTCCATCACTCCTCATCACTGCCAGAAACAATAACAATCTCTCCATATTGATATTCAATACAAGCATTGCTCTTTGTCGGAAGAACAATGATAACTAGTGAAAGTGATTCCCATTTGTCATTGTGAGCACACAGCACACAGTGCACACAAGGAAATTTAACCTGTGCATTTAACCCATCGAACGCGTGAGCAGGGAGCAGCTGTGACGACAGCGCCCGGGGAGCAGTGTGTGGGGAGTCTCAGGGGAGGATGGAGGAGAACACTGGGCATTCACTCCCCCCACCCACCTGTCGGGATTGGGAATTGAACCTGTGACCCTGTGAACTCCTTAGCCCATGGCTAGCACATGACTGCCCCAACTAATAACTAATACTAATGATGGTAATAACCAATAACATTGATGTAATAACTAACCAGTAAACTGATAATAATCATTTAAAGACACAGTCCTCTGGTTGGGGTCATATCCAGGTCACTCAAACAGATCCAGTGCAGCAGGTGGTGTGTTCCCTCCTTCCTCACTGTTCCTGGATCAGCTGTGGGGAGTCTGGCGATGACCGGTTGTGCCATGTAGTGCCTGTGGGGGAGCCTCAGGGCTGTTTCCAGAGCATCTGTGTAAGCGCTCAGCTCCGCCGTCTGGAATGTCCTTGCCGATGCCACAGGCGGCATTGTCATGCAGAGGGGGAGACGGGATGTCGGAAACAGTGCTCCTGACACCTACACACACACACACACACACACACAGAACCACACATGCACAGACACATGTCCATACAAAACCACATACACGCACTCACACATGCACACAGATATATATACACATACCCATACACATACACACTCAAACACACACACACAAATGCACTCACACCAGTCACAGAGAAACTAATTTGGAGGGAGACGCTTCCAGAACCTTCTGCTTTAAATGTGAATCGAGATAAAAGAGGACAGCTACGGTATTTATGTGACAATTGCCGGCTTTCAACTGTAGGCACTCTTCTGGCATCTGTTGCTGTGCCTGCCTTCGTCAGCCAAACGAGTCCAGACAGCCAATCACGAGCAGCGAGCGATCCAAATGGGTTTAGAAAACAAAACACGTGGCAATGGAGCAATCCCATTAATTGGCTCTCAATGTGTCAGCCGCTGTCAGACCCCCTGTGGCCCAAAGAGCAGGTGAAATTCACCCATTTCATCCCTGATTTTACGTCTTCTAAAAAGATCTGGCAAGTCATGTGTAAACATTTCTGTCTGTGCTTGTGTGAGATGCGACTTGGAGAGAGTGTATGAGAGCTTTCTGAAGACTGAAACAGGGTTACAAAAAGGTGATTGTTGTTGTACTGTTATTATTTTTGGTCGTTATTAGGGTCAGTGCACATGGTGCCATGAATATCAAGCCTTCAGATGATGTTTTTAGAACCTCTGACATCAGTTCAGTCTTCCGATGTACATGTTGTTGTCCGAGCCCAGGCTCAACACCTTACCACTCTATCACCTCTTCCAAAAAACCTAAAAACAATTCCTTTCAGACAGCAATTCTAATGACCTTGCCATGATCTTGTGGTACTTAACAGGTAAGAAGTAAGAGGTAAGTGTGTTCTCTGAGTGTTGCTAGCTAGCAAGCTTCATATTCTCGTATTCATGTACCTGACAAAGTCCCTGTGGTCAAAACCATTAAAATGCTTGTTCGGGTGCTACGTAAACAGTGTGCAGATATTTTTAAATTCTCTACTGATTATGTCCAGCAGCATTGCAATTTGTTTTTGGATGCAAAATTGTTTTTGGATGAGCATACATTTTATGGTTTGAAACTACCAAAATATCAGTTTTAGAAATGACAAAGTGTTGAAACCACCCCAGCTACTAAATGTGTTGATCAAATCTAGATTTAACCATGCAAAGTGAGCAGTCTGTAAACAGGGGCTTGGCCATAATGTTAATAAGGTCAGAGACCTATTCTACCCTACAAAGGCAAAGTGCAGTACCTTCGTGAACACAGAGACTGAGAACATTTCCCTTTAAAGTTGTCACACTGCCCACTCAAACATGTTGCAGGTATAGTAGTGGTGATGCTTTTATGTACTTTCTTAATAGGAATAAGCAAGATATTTAGTCATAAGACAAAGGAGGTCAATTTAAATAAAGTCAATTTCCAGTCTAAACTCAATTTGACAAATGATGTAGTTACTGCATTTTGGTTTTGTAGGGCAGTTTTATTCCCTAATGTGCCATGCAGGAGAGCAGCAGCAGGAAGTATAGCGAGAGGAAGTTCTTCACCCACTGGTGCCCTAGACTGACATGGACAGTGACTTTGCAGAAGGGCACAGCTGGGTATGAATTTTGCAATAACCATTGCCACCGACGTCAAGAGATTGATGCTGCCATCCAGACGTCAGCTTTGCAGATCCATCACGTGGGGCCTGTCGCGGGACTGCACCCCAAGCAGCGGCAGAGCTTCATGCTTAATGAAAAAATCAGCCCAAGACAAATTGTAATCACCGTGCTAATGCACTTAGACAAACACACACACACACAAACACACACACACACATGCACGTACTTGTATGCACGCTTGCATGTACGTGCACACACTTGCACGCACACACTCATGCATGCACAAAGACATGCACACACATTCACACTCACACACACACAAACACAAACACACATGTACGTATGCACAGACTGGCTGGAGTGAAGGTGAGAGGAGAAAGGGAGGCGGAAAAAAAGAGCTAATTCAGTTAATTGGGCCTTGATTAGATAGAACAGATGGAGCTAGCAGAGAAAGAGAGGGGGAGAGAAGGAGGGAGAGAATGAGAGAATGAGACAGACAAACAGGATAAAAGAAAGAGAGGAGGGAGACCTCTGGAGTAGTTATTTCCCATATGGCATTTTCAAAGGTTTTTGGGGAACACTATAATAGAGCAATCAAAGACCAACTACCTGGTAGATACACCCAGCGACACAGTGTTTGCTTTGTGTGTGTGAGTGTGTGTGGGTGTGGGTGTGGGTGTGTGTGTGTGGATGACTGAGTTTGTGTGAGAGTGTGTCTGTATGGGTGTGTATGTGTCTGGGTGTGTGACTGAGTTTGTGTGTGTGTGTGTGTGTGTGTGTAAGAGCAAGAAAGACAGAGAGAGAGAATGAATGCTGAAGGCAATGAATGTCAGCCGCAATCAATGTCCACTCTCTGCTCTCTGCACTTGTCTGTTGTCTGGCCATGATTGCGTCAAGGATGAATCAACACCTTCCCATTTCTCATTGTTTTGACTCTATTATCCACACAGCCCTTCTCTTCTCCCCTTAATGGTCAGATACCTTTGTGAGGAAAAACAGCACTCCTAACACCTTTACTGGGGCCGCTGTGTAAGAGATAATGTTTTGTTTGTTTTGTTCTGTTTCTTACACCTCTTTCTTCATGTCCCTCAGTCTCATTTCTCAAGGAAAGTGGAAGAGGGAATATTTACAGATGGAAGGCAATTGTAATTACCTGGTCCCCGGGAGGGATTGTGTGTCTGTGTGTCTGTCTGTGTGTCTGTGTGTCTGTCTGTGTGTCTGTGTGTCTGTCTGTCTGTCTGTCTGTCTGTCTGTCTGTCTGTCTGTCTGTGTCTGTCTGTGTCTGTCCACCCATATGGGGGACCAGGTTGCTATCTCTGATTGCGTTTGTTTGAAATTAACTTATCTTGAGCACACTGAACTGACAAAATCTGACACTGCAACATGCTGGGTTATGATGTACTGCCATCTAGTGGCAAAGATAGATAACATATTTTGCGATTTTTAGGGCTGTAAAGATTTGCTGTGCAAGTATCTCACACCTAACAAGCGCTTTGCCACGGCTTTTTTTGGTGTGCCAAGACCAGCTCCTCGAAGTACAGATTAACCTGAATGTGGTGCGGAAATGCCACGCCTGTCACACCACGAAGGGCCCGGCCACAGTCAGCGACAGCCTGGCCTGTGTTAGGCAAGGCAATGCCACGCACTTCTGTTAAATCAGCACAGCCACCACGGGGGCACGGCCGTGTCAAATTTGTCATTAAAAAGAGCCACGGATGTTTAGCCTGCTCAAGCCCCCTGGCAGATGCTGATGCTGGGTCACCAGTCTCTCTCCAGGCAGGCAGACATCAGGGAGAGTGAGAGAGAGAGTGAGAGAAAGAGAGAGAGAGAGAGAGACAGAGAGACACAGACAGAGAGACAGAGAGAGAGACTGAGAGAGAGAAAGAGAGACAGAGAGAGAGAGAGACAGACAGAGAGACACAGACAGAGAGACAGAGAGAGAGAGAGAGAGAGAAAGACAGAGAGAAAGAGAGAGAGAGAGAAGGATGGCAGGCTTTGGCTTTCCCGGCCAGGCTCAGGGCCAGGTTTTCGGCGTGCTAAATTACTGTCTGCTTAAGACCTGCTGGCCTGATTTCATTGAGTTTGTTCAGGGGGACATTAGCTCGGCAGACTAATTAAGTCTTCAGATAAAAGTGAAAAATGGCAGTCCTGGGCAGAACGCAAATCCTGCTGCCATGGTTGATGTGTTGGCTCAACACTTTCTACAAAGCTTGTGGAAATCTGTAATTATAATTTCTCTGAACTTTAGACAAAGTGGTATTTGCTGTCATATCATTTTATTCTAACTCTGTGGTTTGGACTTGTATGCGCGCACTGTTTTGGGTGAATAGTGTGTAAGAAATGTGTGATAATGATGATGAATATTTTCAGCCCACACAAAAATACAAAAAGCATAATAACAAAAAAAAAAATTTAAACAAGAGAAACAAGTACAGGAGGAGGAGAAGGAGAAAAAGAAGAAGAAAAAAGAACAGTGTTGCACTGAGAGAGAAAAGACCACGCATAGAGAGGAGAACATTTTCACACCCACTAATGCGAGGACTGTAGAGCTTTGAGCTTTGAAGGGAGGATGGTGACATGGTTGGTGCCTAGAGCCTGCATGTTTAAGTAGGTCTGTTCCTCAGAAACTTAAAGAGATGCCACATATAAAAAGAGATCACTGATGCGCCCTCTCTACAGCAAACTGCAATACGCCACTTCTTTTGCCTCCATTATGGAAACGGTCTCTCAATCTTTTGTGACTGGGGGCCATTTTCCATGCCCGTTTGACGGCACCACAGGCATTCTCAAGCGCATTTCTTGTGACCGTGGATGTTTTCATGCCGATTTGCTGTAGCTGCAGAATACCAATCCAGCAACACACAGTAAGAGGCCAAGGATGAGTCAGGGTTGTCTGTCCGCACATGCACACACATGCTTGCACACGTGCATGCACACCCACACACACACACATATGTACACACACATACATACATACCCACATGCACACACAAATACACACATACAGGCACACACCCACGCACACACACATATACACACACATGCATACATGTCCACGCACACACACATACATACATACACACACACACACACACACACACCTACATACAGTATATACCCCCACACACATACACATGCTCATGCATGTGCATGCACACATCAATACGCACACACACACATCAACGCACGCGCACGCGCACACACACACATCGACGTGCTCACACACACACACACACTCAGTGTTTTCTCGCTGATGTCCTTTTTGGTAGTTCATTTTAAAGACTACTCAGCTCCCAGTGTTAATGATCCTGAGAGGGGGCTGCTGTCTCATGCTGTAAAAGCACTGCCATAAATCACAAAGGATGGTGTTTGTGCTCTAGCCTATCTATTTGTGCAAGGCACCCTTCCTTTGCCTTGTCAAGACAGATTAGCCTTTTAGCTCATTAGCATCCTCCACACTGTGAATTCCTGTGTCTTCCTCATTATGCTTATTTCTTAAAATGCACTGCGAAGATGAGATAGATAGGAAGTCTTGGGCATATCCCATAAGGGTTTGTATACTCCACAGTTTTTTTTTATGTAAAGCAACTGATGTGTGGCTGCATTGTTTATATATATTGTCTATAGTGTTTCTTCTACAGTCAGGTAGAATTTGTCATTAAAGGAACTTCAGAATTCTTCAACCTTAAACCTGACAGTTGGATGTAAAAAACATGTGACATTTCATAACATCCTGGTGTTACGTAAATGATAATGATAGAGTGTGAATCTATATTGCAGTTTCAAAACATTATAAAATTATCCACCTGCACGTATTGTACAATGGATGTCTTTTTTGCCATGCTCCATGACTGAGAATCACTTTACTGCCATCTGCTGTAGCGGAAGCATAATGTTCAATCAGTCCTGAATCAACAATGGCATCTGACTGCAATAATACCTGAGCCCAGGGGTGCCGCTAGAAATTATGGGCCCCCTGAAAGAAAATAATTTTGGGCCCCCACCCCAACTGTATCGTAGTCCTCTGTGGGCCCCTGTGAAGCTTTGTCCGCCCTGAATTGTCCTGAGCTGACCCCCCTTAGTGGCGCCCCTGCCTGAGTGATAAATGAATTCAAGCGGAACAAAATTCCAATTACATAATCACAAATTAGATCTCATTCCAGGTAAACCCCAAAGCCTTTGCGTCTGAAAGTACCGTACTACATATACAGTCCTGAAGTGCTGTAAGCACATCTCTCCTACAAACAAGCCCATAAGGACTTGCCTCACATCACTGCAACAGCTTGGCTGCAGAGTGTGCAGAGAAAGCAAAACAGATTGTCAGTGTGCTTAAAAAGCAGTCTTCTCCTCCTCCTCCTCCTCCTCCTCCTCCTCTCTCCTCCTCCTCCTCCTCTCTCCTCCTCCTCCTCCTCCTCTCTCCTCCTCCTCCTCCTCCCCCTCTCTCTTCATCGTCCTCCTCCTTCTCCTCCTCCTCCTCCTCCTCTCTCCTCCTCCTCCTCCTCCTCTCTCCTCCTCCTCCTCCTCCCCCTCTCTCTTCATCGTCCTCCTCCTCCTCCTTCTCCTCCTCCTCCTCCTCCTCCCCCTCTCTTCTCATCATCCTCCTCCTCCTCCCCCTCTCTCCTCATCGTCCTCCTCCTCCTCCTTCTCCTCCTCCTCCTCCCCCTCTCTCCTCCTCCTGCTCCCCCTCTCTTCATCGTCCTCCTCCTCCTCCTTCTCCTCCTCCTCCCCCTCTCTCCTCCTCCTCCTCCTCCTCTCTCCTCATCATCCTCCTCCTTCTCCGCCTCCTCCTCCTAGGCAGCCAGGCAGCGCCCCTGGGCCCCGGGGGAGCCCGTAAGCTTGTTTATGCCGCTGTCGAAGCGGTGACCTCGCCACCCCCAACCTTAAGCAGACCCGTGTCACAGGCGTCGGCGCTGTGTGGAGTCATGCGCGCAGCAGCTGGCTGTCATGTCACTGTTTTTCCACCCTACGCCCCCGAGGGAGGCGATGACTCGGCCTGCTGTTTAGCCACCACCAGCACCGCCACCACCACCAGCACCGCCACCAGCACCACCGCTACCAGCCTCCCTACCGCCTCCCCGACACAGCTGGCCACGGCGGGGAAACACTGTCAAACTGAGTCACTGTTTCAACTGTGGCTGTGTGTGTGTGTGTGTGTGTGTGTGTGTGTGTGTGTGTGTACGTGATGTTGTTTTTGTGTGTGTGTGTGTTGTGTGTGTGTGCATGTGTGTGTGTGTGTGTGTGTACGTACGTGATGTTGTGTTTGTGTGCGTGCTGTGTGTGTGTGTGTGTGTGTGTGTGTGTGTGTGTGTGCATGTGTGTGTGTGTGACATTGTGTGTGTGTGTTTGTGTGTGTGTGTGTGCATGTGTGTGTGTGTGTGTGCATGTGTGTGTGTGTAACATTGTGTGTGTGTGTTTGTGTGTGTGTGCGCATGCGTATGTATGTGTGGGCATGTGCGTGTGTCTGTGTGCATGTGTGTGTGTGTGTCTGTGTGTGCGCGACCTTTCATTTCATTGCATGTAAATTGCATGCGACAAATAAAAGCACTTGAACTTGAGAGAGAGATAGGGACAGAGAGAGAGAGGGAGAGAGAGAGAGAGAGAGGGAGGGAGAGAGAGATGAAGGGAGGGAGAGAGAGAGAGAGAGAGAGAATGAGAGATAGAGAGAGAGAGGGAGAGAGAAAGAGAGACACCTCATTTCATCTTAATTTCACAATTTATTTCAGCAGCTGCATGCACAGTAATAGTCTATTTGATTTATATGTATTTTAGAACATCACTACGATATATGCATTTGCGACGTGATATTTGTGCTATTCATTTTCATTTTCCACATGTTCTTAACCAAAAAAAGGTCAATAATTGCTGTCTGTTGACCACTGGTCCTTTAATATGGGTCTTTATCTCTGCTGGATTCTCTCATATCCTGCTGTAATCTCCTTTCTTGGTGTCAAAGTCCAAATGCTGAGTAATGGAGTTCGGGTTCTCTTTTAGTGAGAGGCTTTCCCTCTCTCTCGCCAGGGTCTCCTGAGAATCAGTTTTAATACAGTCGCTACCACTGCCAACAAATACATCATGCCACACCCCCTGCGGCCTACTATGGTCCTCGAAGCATTACTTCATCTGCTTGGTAATGAATTTTACCATGACCATTTAGCTATTAAGGCCATATGTAAAAGCACATTATTTCAAAGAAATGAAGATGTGATGTGAAAGCACTTATGGGGCCACGACGAATGTTGCGATGGAGAGGGAAACAACAGGAGATAATGGCTATAATATGAATGAATGTCAGCCTGGAGGGGGAGCTAGAGAGGCCTCCCCTGCCTAGTTGATGAGGGGGTGTTGATTATTGCAACCATAGACATCCTATACATGTACAGGTCATACATATGTACAGGATGTCTGTGATTGCAACTGTCTGTGGCCTTTTGGCAGGTCTCATTACTGGACAAACCATTAACTGACAACGGAAATGCTTTAGTCCTGACTATAAAAGGTCTAGGACTGGCAAAATACTTTCTATTCGCCATGCTTTAAAGTTGCTATATGAAGGAGTGCGGCAAACAGTTGTACTGCAATCAAATTTAAAATAGGCCTACGGTAACACAAAATCAAAATGTGGCAGAACATGTGGCTGTACATGAAGTTCTCAAATGTGAAAAGTGTGCCTGTACTGGCTGTACAATTAATATTATTGAAATCAGTATTTAAATTAATCCTAATCTGTTGACATGTCAGGACCATTTTATGCTCGGTTGCCGTAAATTCCTTACACATAGCACTTTGTGTTTTTAGAATGGCAGTGCTGTTACTAGGCTATATATCATTGTTAATGTAACCTATGGCCTCCAACACGGGTTTCTACAGCAGGTGGAGATTTTAATGAGATTAATTATAATAATTAAGTTATGTGGACTGTTTAAACTGTGCCTTCCTCCATGACATAGTGGCAGGTGCTGTACATACCTCACAAAAGGTACATAAACTCACAGAGTGCATTTTTGTGTACTGATCAATTACTTTGTTACATTTAAAGCATGCTGTTTACAGACTCTTTGTTTGTTTAGCCTACATGCAAACCGGTGCTGTCAAATGTAAAGTTTATTCCGAAAGAAAAACGGCTACTTTGTGTGGGTTAAGCGTTGTCTCACGCAGGCCTACCTCTCTCCCTTGGGTCCACTGATACTGCTAAGTAAGGTGGGAGGAGATGGTGGCTGTGAGTGCCTACATTTGCTACCGCAGCGGGAGCCAAATTATAAAGCTTTTATTTCTCCCACGCACTCTCGCTGAGTGGACTATGTGAACTGTCGATTATTTGGGTTGCAATGAAATGTTAACTAAAGAGCACAAAACGTGTAGCGTACCTCTGATCATGCAAGAGTTAATATAAAATGCTCATTGCTCGCCGGTGGCTGGCGCTATTTTGTGAAATGTCAAATCGGAGTTATAGTACCTTTGATCAATTGTAAAGGCATGTATGAAACAACTCGTTGACATGATCATCGACATACAGTCTGTTGATAAAATGTTGTGCAATAATTTTACCAGTCTGTAGGCTAATGCTATACTGGGGACCTATCACGACATGGGACAAGGCTGACTGTAAGTATGACCTGAAGTGGGAAATTGTTTCCCTCGTTGCGGAGGGACGTTGGGGACGTTGCTCGGAGTTGGTTGAGCTGCAGTTCAACATATACTGTCCGTGTTTCTGCGGTGGTTGCCATGACAGCATAGTTGTCAAACTCCCCGCATCGCCTTCGTTTATTGACAACAAATCTTAACACACCAGTCGCCTTCATCTCTGCACGTTTGAGATTCTCAGCCCCATCGCCGGTGTGTAGAAGAATGCCGCAACATTCTGTCGATCTGGCAAGGAACATTCTCATGTGCCGCTCTCCCCGCTCAGATGTTCGAGCATGGAAGTTTGTGTTCCCATAGTCGGCGTAGTGTTGCGAGGGGAAGCAAGACTGATAGATAAGTCTGTTAGTGCTTCTCTATACCATGCACTACCAACTATGACACTGCAGCACAGCAGTTTTGAAAGGCTTGTAAAATTGTTTCGCGTTGTGAATTTACTCCATGTGAAATGGGAACGTTTGTAACTGCTGTTGTTGCGTACAGCGAGGAGGAAGAAGAGGAGGGAGAGGAGTATTATGAATCTGAGCACCTGCCTCCGCTATTAGAAGATGAGGTAAGTTACTTTAATTTGTTGTTGTACAAGGGGAATTGGTTGACACTTTTAAGTCCGTAATTACAATTGTGCTTCTGGGTATGACCTCTCAAAATGCAAAGGAGTCGTGCGTGGTTTCACATGCATATCATGTTTTCACACGTGTCATCACTGCGGACTTAGATTGATTTTTGGTTTTGGATTGATTCTTGTAACCCAGTTATCCACAAGTGAAAACTGTTGGTTGTCAGTAAACATAGTTTTGCTTTGATACTTCACACTGATGTGCGGCAACTGAATGTGTCCTTTTTTATTGCATACAATCTGTTTTAATGTAGCCTATATTTAAAAGTACAATAGGAAGTAAACACACGATATGCAACTGTCAATGTTTACTGCTATAAAGAAAACGATTTTTTATTAGTGTGTATATCCGGTTATCTTTACTTTTAGGCTTAGGGGACCACTAGATAAGCTCTAAAGTATCACTGGCTAGAGTTCCTCACTCGAACTCATTCCTAACTCACTCAAGCGCTTCTCCCACCTTCTCTCTCTCTCAGTCACATACTCTCACCCACCGGCTCTCTTTTCTTGTCAGTGATATTTAACGGTGAACTTGAACCGTGACAGCCGAGGGAGTGAGGAGTGGGGAGCTATGTAGGCCGGCGTGTTTCACTTGCAGTGGATAAAGGCGACTGGGTTTCTCTGCTCTGTTCTCAAGGGAAGCCATCTATTTATGGTATTGCGCTGCTGCGTCAAGTGTCGTGCGTCTTTGCCCTATATGCGCTATTTTTTCCCCCAAATGGGTCTCCACAACCAGCTTCTGCCCTCAGTGTATTTCAAACTGATTGGCCGTCCGCATTTGTTGTCTATAACTTGTTAGTGTTTTACAGACCTCAGCATGTAAAAATATGCTTGTTGCCCTTTTCTGTTGGCCTCTTTTTTTCCTTGTCAGAACACCATAGGCAACTTGGTTGTATCCAGTGAGCTCCTCTCCAAACACAGAGATTGTAGTGGCACCGAAGCGGCACAAAGGACTACTGTTAATCGGCTCAGAGCTCTCTCGTGTCACTTTTGTCTGAGAATTCCAATTTGTCTGAAAAATTAAGAGTACTCACTGGAAGTGTTTGTGAGTAATTGACAACGGGCACAGCATTATCCCGCATGTTGTCTAAAGAAGAATACTGTTGTCTGAAAAAGATCATCAGGGGGTTCTGAGTTCTAGCAGCAAGAATAGAGAATAATGGTTTCAGTGAGTCAGACCTAACTGCAAAATGAGCTGTGGCATTTTAGTTGTCTCTGTGGTGACTTGCTTGTAGTACACAGATCCACCCAACGTAGGGCACGAAGGAAGGCCATTACCACAGAGGACCACAGATGGTGGTACTGCAGGGCACAGGGTGCAGGCTGTTGTTGGCCTTTCATTGGCATGAATGAGACATTGTGCTGGGTCATGGTAAAACACATGTAATGGAATTCTAATGCGATGAGCTTACAACAAAAGGAACACTATGATCCTAATCTGCTTAAAATGTCATTGGAGCTGCGATAAGATGCTAGATGAGACTGAAGGCCAACTATTGTGTCCGCTGGCAGTACAACAACTCATGCAGTTCAATGAGAGGGGGGTCAGATGTTGTAAAATGATGCAAGTCAGGCCACAGAGAAATGATTTTGGTGTGTTTGGTGTCAGTCCCTCAGAATTTAAAACTAGTTTGCTCAGCTTTGGTATTAGAGACTGTGTCCACTGGCAGTACGAGAACCAAGAACTCATGAAGTTCAATGAGAGGGGGGTCAGATGTTGTAAAATGATGCAAGAAGCCACAGAGAAATGATTTTGGTGTGTTTGGTGTCAGTCCCTCAGAATTCAAAACTAGTTTGCTCAGCTTTGGCATTAGACGCTTCTGAAGGGATTGTTTTTCTATGACTCGGCAGCTGGTGGTGGTGTACTGTATCTGGTGTTGTCATGCTCAATGTGTGTGATTGTCTGTCTCACAGAGTGTATTTGTGTGTGTGTGTGTGTGTGTGTGTGTGTGTGTGTGTGTGTGTGTGTGTGTGTGTGGTGCGTGTGTGGTTCATGCGAGTACATATACACATGCATGCATGCATAATGCAAATGTACTGGATGGCACTAATGAATGTCAATGTCACTAATGAATGAAGATCAAGTCACAGTAGTCATAACAAGTCATATGCACTAAGCGTAGGCAGATGGAGTTTTTAATATAATATAATTTCAAATAGAAGTTCAGTTGCCTACAACTTAGCACTTACAGGTACTAAAGACTGTGTATGTGTGTGAATCAAAAAGTGTTTAATGTTTGTACGAGTTGTCAGTTTATTCTGTAGTGTTTGTACACAAAGTGCTAACAAGCGAGTGTCCCCTGAGAAAGATTGTGTCCTGAGAACAAATGAAAACGTGTCCCTGGCGGACATGGGGACAACTTATCACATGCACTCTAATACACACAAAGTTTCTCTCTCTCTCTCTCTGTTTCTCTGTTTCTCTCTCTCTCACTCTCACTCTCTCACTACCTCTCTCTGTCTCTCTCTCACTACCTCTCTCTCTCTCTCTTTCTCTCTCTGTCTTTCTTTCTCTCTCTTTCTCCCTCTCTCTTTCTTCCTCTAGGAGAACGTGTCCCTTGCTGACATTCTGTCGCTGCGTGACAGCTGTCTGTCAGAGGAGGAGGTGCTGGCGGTGTGTGTGGAGTGTGTGTGCTCGCTGCAGGGCATCGCTCTCTCGCCTCTCTTTCACACCCTCTGCATCACGCCCGACACGCTGGCCTTCAACGCCCACGGCAACGTCTGCTTCATGGAGCAGCTTAGCGGTGAGTCAGCGCTTTGTTCCACGATTGGCCGGCCAAGGCATCGCTTGTGTTATCCTCCCACCCCCTCACAAACACACTCACACACACACACACGCACACACACACACTACCACCCACCCACACACACACATTTCTAATCTCTTCCATCACCGAGGCAGAGACCCAGTGCTGTTGTGTGCAGGGTTCAACTCAGGTCTGCTCAGACATGAGTCAGCAAACTTTTGAACGTGCCCCAAAAACTCCAGTGGGGAAAGCAGAGGGGGGATTGCTGAAGACTTCAAACGGAATTAGATTTTTCAGACTGCAGTTGGCTCTGGTTCAGACGGGAGATGTGGTACTTCTCGATTTAAGATGGAGATGCCTGTTGAGTCTGCTATTTTTGTTACACGGTGTTTGAAACTGAGTTCATACATATGAGCAGGCTCAGAGTGTTGATGTATTTAATTAGACAAATATCTATGTAAAGATCCCCGCAGTCTAATATAACCTAGGTGTTCTCCGAAACAGTATGTTAAAATAAGGTGTGTAGTGAGGAGGGCTTAAATCTGTTCTCCCAAAGGTACTCTTCCTAGAAGCACAAGTATCTTGTCTTTTTTCTAAAAAAAACAAAAATTATTGTCTCTCTCCTCAAATTTGGACTAAACATTTTATGTGAAATAATTAATGCTTGTTTGTTTTTTTTTAATCACCAAGGCACAGACATTTTGTGAGTGTGTGTGTGTTTGTGTGTCTGTGTTTATTCATTATGATTTACTCATTAATTTATTTTCAGCAGTAACGATGTGTCACAGTGAACAGTTAGCTGCTGAAGGGACATAGCAGCCCTGTCTGAGTCTCCTTCTGAAAGCGTTAGAGTGTTTCCCGAGCCAGCCCTCCCCATACACACACACACACACACACACACTCGGCTCAGCTGGCCCGGGCCCTGTCCCTTCCTCTGGCTATCCACAACCTCACGTATTTCCATCACAGATGCTTTGTTCAGTCATGAAATATTTACACAGGCTCAGTTGGCAGCTTTACCAGGGTGCAGTCCGGGTAAAGATCAAGATGAATAATGAGTATGTGTTGTTCTATTAGAGTACAACACGACTACAGATGATACTCATTATTTGTTTGTTTGGAGGGTTTGTTTTATCAGCATAAAATGTACCTTGTGAAAAATGGCCTTTATGAATTCCTAATAATACATATGTATACAGTACATTGTGGAAATAGGAAACAGTACGAGTAACAGTACTCTTTACATTCAGCTGCAGTAGTTCATAACTTAACGTAATAGTTTTATAACAGTGGGAGGTACATAACACCAAAGCACACAGTGTGAGATACTAGATTCCCTGTTTTTCATACACTTCTCCAAGCTCCAGTGTTACTCCCCTAGTGTATCCTAGTGCTGTGTATCTTCCTGCCCACCTGCCTCCTCCCCTCCCGCCCCTCCTGCCCCTCCTGTGATAACCTTGAGGAGTTTCTCAGACTCACACCTGGGAACGGGTAATAAGTCCTGCCGAGGAAAGACAGAACCCAAGTCAAGCCTGACCCAGTTTTTGAACAGCTTCGGAACCTTCTAGAAGTCGCCCCCTGCGTGTGTATTTACTGCGTCTGGAGAAAACCGTGTCCTATTTAAGAGAGGAACTGCACCAAATAAGTCCACAGTGTTCACTGCCGGAGCACAGTACACTCACGGTGGATTCTTCTGCGTCAGAGTCATTGCCGTGTTTACTTGTGTGTCTGTGGCTTGGGTTGTTTGTGTGTAAAGTTGTCTAGTATGTCTGCTTTCAGTGATATCAACTGCAGTGTCTGTAATCTCTTTATCACCTTATTTCCTGTGTGTATTTTTTTTTCTCAGATGATCCAGAGGGCTCGTTTGTACCACCCGAGTTTGATAGAACAGGAAGTACATTTGAGGTGAGCATTTATTTAATGTTTTAACAACCTTAGGTTAATAATTTCTAAATTTCCTTTTGTTTTCGAAACCTCTGGAGTGTCTCTGTTGAATTTCTGTGTACAGGTATTCCTCTGCAAACTGTTGTCTTTGTACTATGATAGTATGTACTATGATGTATACATGAGCACAAACAAACCCCCCAGCCCGTCCTCATGGAATATCTGAATAACACTTGCTCGTTAGACAGTCAAAGTGGTTGGATAAAACAATTTCAGGCTTTTATGTCAGCACTGGAGAAATCCTCCCTTTGTTCTGGGTACAATCTCTTCATTTGATCTAGCACAGAGTGTTGATACACAGCAGCATCAGTGGGCAGAACGGTCAACAGACTGTGTAAATGGAGAAATAGATAAGGATCCCATTTCTCAGTCACACCTGATCACCTGCACTCATAAACACAGACTTTACCTGTCTCCCTCCCTCTCTCTCACTTTCTCTACCTCTTTTTCTCTACCTCTCTCTCTCTCTCTCTCTCTCTCTCTCTCTCTCTCTCTCTCTCTCCCTCTCTCTCTCCCTCTCTCCTTCTCCCCCTGTCTCCTTGCAAGAGCAGCAGCATGGCCCGGTGAATCGATTTCCTGCCCGGCTGCGTTTATCAGCTGTTCAATTCCGAGCGTAATGTGTGTGTGCCTGCCCTCTCCAAATAAGCCATTATGCAGAGGGGCCTCAGTCCTGTCGGAACATGACTCCTGGAGCCGGAACATGACTCCTGTCCAAATCAGCGCCTTCAGAGCCATTTGCATTGACTCCCATATGCTTCCCATAGCCCAGTATTATCAAACAGCTTTTCTGAGTCGCTAAAGTCTGTTGTGTACTAAGAATTTCGTTGCCTGAACCCACTGAGTAAACTGATCACTCGTTTTTTGCAATACAGTAAGTGATGTTCATCTTATGCAAAACAGTTGACAGATTTCTTTAAACTTTAAGGGGCAAAGGGGAAATGGGGAGGGGAACAACTTTCTAAATCAAAAGGGAACAACTTTCTAAATCTTAACTCTTTTGTCAATACCTTTAACAATTTTCACAAATTTCAACAACACAATTTGCAAAACTCCCTGACTCCTCTTTGCACAACTGTTAACACATTCCCATTCTTTAAACACATTTTGTATTATTTAACACGTGATTCAAAATGGTAAACCTTCTTTTCAACATTTAATCACAAATAAAGCACACATGCCACAAGTTAAGCACAAAGAGTCAGAACTGGTTGCACCTCATGTCAAATGAGTCCATCATCAATATAAGTCATTTGGGAGCGCAAACAGGTTGTGGAGATTGCAGCTTCAAAATGAATCGTAGACCAGGAGGACAGGAAGTGAGAATGCAGGGGGAATAAGGAGGTAGAGGAAGACAAGGAAGAGGAGGCAGAGGAGGAAGAGGAAGAATACCAATTTCTGATGAAATTAGAGGCATTGTTGTGGGCCATTTCCTTGTCCATGGCTTGACATTGAGAGAGGCAGGATTACTGTAAGGGTTCAACCCAATCTGAGTAGAGTCACTGTGTCTACTATTGTATGAAGATTCTGAGAGGAGAACAGGCACAATTGTTACAACATTCAGCATTGAAAGTATTCAAAAGACTGTCTGTGGATTCTCATTCATCCAGGTCATGGTAGTGAAAGAAGCTAAGTTGTAAGCAACTTAGATGGGTGGTTTCCCATCATCAGGCCAGAACTGAAGAAGCCTTTTGGATGAAAGGTGAAACATCTTCAAGTTCCAAAAAGAAGTCCAGTTGCTCACAGCTTAGCTCCTTTGACTACCTACACAAGGGCCAGTCTTATAGAGACAGTGGAATTGGCCTGTGGTGACACAGGCCAAGAACAGTGTCAGGGGAGGATCCAACCTGCTAGGGGCTTCTTTCCCCATTGCCTGGTTAGGGACATCATTGCCTGTGAAGTGGATGAGGTGCTGTGGCCTGACCCAGCCCAAAGGCATGATGAAGCCCAATAATGTGTTTGCAACATTGGAAACAGCACATGTGTTTTTCATTTGTACTACAGCATACTGTATCATGTTTGAAGTACTTTATAATGGCAAGACATGCACAGTGATACTACCAGTTTTTGTGTATGTACAGTATATATCCTGAGTTTTGCTTTTTTTAGTTGAAAATGCATTTCAGTACTGTAAAATATAAATTCTGCTGTTGTGTGTATCTGAACGTTGTGCTTTCTATTATTTGGTGTAGTGCTTACTGACTGCTTCGTTGTGCTTTCAGTTTGACTGCGTTGTTTCTGTTTTGAGGATACAGTTTGGTTTTGAACACACATAAAACTGTTTTGAGGCAGTAGTTCACTTTTGCAGCAAGAGTCAGGGGTTTTGGGAAATGCATGTGGACAATTGGAGTTTGTGTTTAGAGTTTTGAGAAAATGGTGCAAGGTTTCATGAATTGAGCAGTTGAGAAAAACACTGATTAGGCTTATTTAGATTGATATGCAACACTAATAAGCCAGTGCACACAGATTCTTCTAGGATCTTCACAGATTCTTTGTTCATATCAACAAAGGACGGTTACAATTTATTTTACTGTCACTGTTACCTTAATTAGGTACATTGTAACTAATTGTGTAAAGGTTAGGGTTCGGGTTACTATTTGGTATGTACAGTGTAATTTATAAAATATAATATTACATGCTGTTACATGTAGACACACTGAAAAAGGAACCGTAAAATAAAATAAAGTGTTACCCAAACGTCAGATACTGTCATAGAGGCAGAGGAAAAGTGTGTGTACAGGAAGGAAGGACATGATTGGCTTAGATGGATCATGGGGGGAATTAGAAAGAGCAAGACAATGTGTAGCACTGTAGTTCCTTATGAAATTGGAGCTACTATCATAGACCATTGTGTTGTCTATGGCGTGCCAGTGAGGGGGATTTACAGACAGCCCTACACCAGCGCAAATCTTCCTCAGGCCATGGGATTCCCCTCTGGTGACATGTGTAGTTGTGTCTGGGCTGCATCTGGGGTCTTTCCCTCTTGTCAGGATGTAATCACAGCAATAGAATATAGCATGTGACAGTGTTGAACAGGCACTGTGGTTTGACTCGGCACAAAGATGTTATGACGCATTGCATTATATTACATGCCATTTAGCAGATGCTCCTATCCAGAGTGACTTACACTAGTAACCACACTGACCACAGGGACAGTCCCGCTGGGACAACTTGGGGTGAGGCGCCTTGCTGAGGGGCACAATGGTGGCAGACGCCATGATCAAACTCACACCCCTCTGGTGTTTCTTTCACAAAGTCCCAGTTAATGACCACAACACCACCAACAATACAGATATTTTGTGGATGTTTTTGTCTGAAATTCTTTTTTGTGAATGTTTTTGAGAGAGGTGTTATGTGCTTACTGTTTTGAGAGAAGAGTTTGACATGTCAAAAAATTTGTTCTTAAGAGTAATAAAACTGTATTATGTACTACACCAGTAACTGATAACACTGCCCCCTGCTGGAAAAATGGAACCCTGCTTTGGAGTATACCACTGTCAGGTGTACTCTCCAAATGTATGCTCACAGCAAACTGTGCAGGGATACCCACATCAATTATAACAGACATGGACCCTGCGGATGGAGACTCTGCTGTGTGTGTGTGTGCGTGCATGCGTGTGTGTGTGCGTGCATGTGTGTGTGTGTGTGTGTGTGTGTGTGTGTGTGTGTGTGTGTGTGCTGTGTTGTGACTGTGAGATTTACTTCTGGGCATTGTTACACTGATGTCAAGACATAGCCTAGTTTTCATGATTCATTTATGTTGACCCTCTTACATGGTTTCCTCGTTATAAAATCATGCCTGTCCTTTTTCATTTTAAATAGTGAAGATCACTTCTGTCTTTGCCATCTTATGTGAACAATAAAACTTATAATAATTAATGTGTTTGCAAATTCATTTTTTACATTTGTAAGCCCTGAAAACAATGATTTTAGTTTGCAACTAGGTCCTAAATGTTGCACTAATTTACAGCTTACATGTGTTATCTTACTCTTGCAGTGTTGCATTATTGTAAAACATTTGTTGAACATTTGGATGTAGCCTACAGTGACACACTTACCAGATTCCTCCTCCTCCTCTTCCTCCTCCTCCTCCTCCTCCTCCTCCTCCTCCTCCTCCTCATCATCATCACCATGGCTGTTCTGCTGCTGCACAAGTGTGTTCCTGTTGCACAGTGTTGGCTAGCTTCAGTCGTCTGAGTCATCAAACACTTGTTGCCTGCTTTTTTTGTTACTCTTTTTCCCAGAAGCAAGAAACAGGGAATGACTCACCGGAGTGATGGTTAGCACTTTAGAGTTGCTGCAGGAGTGATGGTTAGCACTGTAGAGTTTGCTTTGTGGCTCCGTAGCTCTTGGTCTCTGTGGAGGGATATGGTATGTACTGTATGTGCTGTGTGTAGGAAGTTACGGTTGCTGTTGTGCTGTATTTAGCTTCAAAGCATAACACATAGCACTAAAAGCACTGCATTATAAACAAAAAACACTTGTGTATATGTAGTAAAAGGGTAAAAGTAAATGGTATTTTACTTTAATGAACTGAAATAAATATCAAAATGTTGTTCTTAAATGTTTTTTTTTTAAATCTCTAAACTGTCAGCGCAACAAGTGGTTGTATTCAATCTATTCCACCACTGAGGCACCAAAAACGAAAAATAAATCTCGACTGAGAGCACTTGGCAACGATGGATAGTTAGCCAACACAACAGGTGCTCATTGAATAAGTAAAGTGGTCCAGAGTGTAAAGCTGTATTTTATCATATCACTGAAATAGGCTGTAGCTCTGTGCCTGTGTGAGGAGGGCTATTGTACTGTATGTATGTGCCATGTGTATGTGTAGGAGGCCATGTTCCATCTCTCCTAGTCCCTCTCTCTTGCCTCTTTTCCACCAGGACCGTTCTGGTGCCGGTGCCCGTGCTAATGTTGAGCTAGTTCTGGTCAAGCACTGGCACCAGCATCGGCACGCATTTCCACATGTTTCAGAACCGTGCACTGTGACACTGTGGTTTAGACTTTGGGACCAGCAACTTCAGGGAGCCAGATTGAGCACTGGCACTGTGGCGGTGGAAACAAGCTATAAGTGTCCTCCACACTTTGGAGTCCCTTCACCTGTCTGATCTGTAGTTCTGTAGTTTATTGTCTGTGTGAGGAGGCATACTGTATGTGTGTGCCATGTGTATATGTGTATAGGAGGTGGTGTTTCATATGAATGCGTGCCCCTCTCTCTCTCTCTCTGTCTGTGCTTTGTCCTGCAGGGTCATGTCTACTCGCTAGGCTGCACCCTCTGTGCCGCGCTGGACTTCGTCATCGAGCCAGAGCTGAGGGCGGAGCTAGGGGCGGAGACTAAGAGGCTCCTGGAGCAGATGCAGCAGGAGAACCCAGAGGACAGGCCACGCCCCCAGGTGAGAAGGAAATAGATGCTACAATCATAGCACACTATTAGCAGAGAGTGTTGAGGGAGGACTTTGTAGAATCCAGGATCCTTGCTATTAGTCTGTGTGTGTTGTGGTGTGTAATAATGTCAAAAAAATACTTTATCATATTTAAAATACTGTGTGTTGTGATGTATGATAGTGTAGGGGAGACCAGGGGGTAGTCATAGTGATATGGTCGCAGTATCTACAGTATAAGCAAGACAGTGAACCTCATACTACATCATAGTGATATGGTCAAAATGTGTTTATACTGCTCCCAATTGCTCTTGCATGACATGCATTACCTTTCTGATTCTCTCTTACTCTCACACACACACACACACACACACACCCACACACACACACACACACACACACACACACACACACACACACACACACACACACACACACACACACACACACACACACACACACACACACACACACGCTGTTTTCATGCATGACCTCCAGACATCTATCATGCAATCTCACATGTTCTTCACACGCTCATTATGTATCCACACGTATGGTGCTTGCACATGGATCTGTCTTGGGTATGTTCAGTGCAGTATGCCGAATATCCAGTATGCAGCTGCTCTCATTGTTTTGTTTCACTAAATACAGAATGGAGGAAAAACAAATAGCAGAGTTATCTACATGCCTCATTACCCTGCTCGGAAATGAACCTTCTTTTTGTTCAGGTCTACACTAACTGTAGTGGTACTGAGACTTGATAATAGAGGGAAAATAGTGTCATGTGTGAGTAATGGGTGGGTTAAAAACAACTAGTTTTTTTGTTCAAACATACATTCCATCTGTTTGATGCCCAGTAAATGTGTTGATGGTAAATGGTAGTGTTAATCATATATCTAAAAGCAGCAGTATATCTAAAGCACATGCACACACCCATACCCCCCCCCCCCCCCCACACACACACACACACACTCACACACTTTTGTCTGCCACATATTGATATGACAGAATCAAAGCAAATCTCTTTATCTCTCTCACTACCATGCCAGGATGTATTGTAGCCTGTCGAGCAGCCCAAGGATATTTACTGTGAAAAGAATTATATCTGAACTTTTTAGTAGCGCCATTACTACGTTGTTTAAACTGTATTCCTTTCAAACATTGATTTGGACAGCACAACACGTTATGCCCTGTGCAAGTCTACGCAAGGCGTCTGGGTAGTCAGCAGTATATGAGACTGCATAGGAGCATGCTGTAAATTGTTGTGACAAGCAGTGCTTGAGCAGCATAGAAGCAAGTGATATACAAACTTTTGGAGGTAATTTAAGCAAGGGAATACCTCATCATTCTGTGTGAAGTGTTTATTCATAAGCGGACAATTAAATAGGGTAGTGTGGTGCGTCTGGCAGTGTAGAGGAACTCATTATTCATTAAAAGAGGAAAAACTTTAACGGCATTATCACACCTCTTTACATAAATTACAAATCAGTATGTACTTACTTTTTTATGATCACTAATGTTAGAGATATGCATGGCTTAGAAATAGAGTAGACACCACTGCACACTGCAGAGGATCTCACTGATGTTTTATTGAGCAAACAACGTGTTTCGCTGAACGCTTCACCAGGTTCGCTCTTTATACCTCAAGGTGCAATCCACCAGCACCTGGTCATCAGAGACACCTGGCCGTATTTTTGTCATATTTAAGAAAACTTCTTGCACACTTTTCTGGCAGGCAGGTGCATTGGAAAAGACCCAAGGTCACAAATCAAAAACTTAAGGCAGTATCCCGCACACACTGACCATTTCGCAAGCAATTTATTTAGAAAGTACAACGTTTTCGGCCTTTGGTTGCACTTTCTAAATAAATTGCTTGCAAAATAGTCAGTGTGCGGGATACTTTTTTGTTTTTTTGTCATTTGCATAGTTTACACACCTTTTTTTTTTACCACTGTGGGTATTGTTTACCAGGGTACTGGGGTTTTGGCACCATCTGATCAAGACCCAGTACCCCCCCAAAAGACACAAAAGTAGCAGGGTTGGGGGGTACCAACATATTAATGAAATTCATGTAAAACGTACAAATGTAGTACCCCCCCGTAAAAGGTAGCGCCCTTCCCAATTATAAAGGGGTAAATCACACTCTGCACCTCAGCAGTGTTTGTGTACTGTCTGTCTGTTTGTGTTTGTGATTGTGTACCGTCTGTCTGTCTGTGTTTGTGCTTGCAGGACATTCTGTCATTAGGAGAGCTCAGACTAACGTCCAGCTCATCCTTGACCATCTGCCGCAAGCTGTCCTCCATTGGAAGGAGAGTCCTGTCCATCGAATCAGTCGCAACGCTACAAGGTTCCACTTCAGTATACACTTTAATGGAAACAAGTAACTGAGCAGTCAGTAGCACACATTTAATTAGGTCTAACATTTGAAAAGTATGATTATGCAAATGTCAAGGTCTACCAGTTTTAATGGTTATATAATAATAAAAGAAAGAGGCTTGCAGAAAGCTACTTACCATAGCTGTTTTAGTAATATTTTTTCCATGAATTGCAAAAATGTGTCAAAAATCTAGTTTTGCCAACTTGTCCATGTAATTTACATCCTAATGAGTTACAAAACATGTCAGAAGGAAAGTCGCATATTTCATGGCTGAGGATTTCCTCTCTGGATATGGTGCACAAGTCTCAGAAAAACAAAAAAAAGACTCTGTTATACTCTGTTATTGGTGATGACAGCACACAGAGACCATTCCTGTCCTGAAAAGAGGAACTATTAATATTCAGATTGCCCCACATACAGGACTTTCCAATAGCCTTTTTGTGTGATACAGTTTATTTCTCTAAATTATTTTCATACATGATATCTTCCTGATGTTATACTTATGATATGGTCTGGTGTGCTGGAGAGGTATTGTCATGGTGGTATAGTAGCTGGTAGCTGATGCACTCTATGCTTTGATGATAAGGTTACATCTGCTCATTTGAATTTCATTTGGCGGGGCGGTATAATAAGCTGCTGTAGTGTGTCTTTAAATATTCAGGCTGCTCCACTTACAAGACTTTCCAAAAGTATTTTTGTGCTGACTTAGCTTGTTCCTTTCATTTTTAATCAAGACATCTCTTGGATCTTCCAAAGCGATGCACCCTCTGCTTTGATCACAAGGTTCCATGTGCCCATTTGAATTTAACAGACCGATGGGAGACGTCTTGGGAGAGCCACTGGAGGCAGGTGAAGGCCTGCCAGCTGTTCTCAGAACAGTCCTCAGTGGACGGCTGCAGTGGCGTAGTGGGAAACCACATCGGCGAGTGGGTGGCTTCCGGAAGCTGTGCCGCCAACGAGCCCCGGGACGATGTAAACGTCGACGACGACGATCTGCCCCTGCCTCAGTACCACTGCCCCAGACCCTCTGCTTCCCCCTGGAGGCCGGCGGAGAAGGACACCTGTGAGAACGGCCTGTCAGGTAGGGAAGGCTATGGGGTGCTAGAAGTCGTGTGCAAAAATATCATTATCGCAATGTATTGTGATACTGATTTTCACAATATACTATAGTGATTTAAACATTGTCGTGGAAATTCTTCTCAGACGTCCTTTGACTCAAATTAATCAAAACCCTTAAATGAAATAGACTCAACAACACGTCTAAGTGAGGAAACTTACAGGATTTTATTTCACACTCCGTGCACAGAGTACATGCAAAACCGGAGGTGAATGTCGCCAGAGTTACTGCCCCAGAGTAGCAAGATTGTTGGCCAACAATCTCGGGAGAATCTTCACACCTGACCATCCGAAGTTCTCAAATTCTCTGCTTTGGCCACAGGCCTTTTATTGAGGCTTATGCTTTGGGTTCGGACCATAGAAGGCAACATCCACCTCACATTAATGTATACACTACATAGTCCATTAGATGAGATATATTGCAGCTGTGCTGTGTGTACGTGCAGTTCTGCATGCGCTGGGAGTAAGCCCATGAACAGAATGTGGTAAGAGTGAGGCCTATATGTAGTTAATGTTTCCTATACTGCTCTGTCCACTACTTTGCTCTATGTCAATCACCTTTAACCTTCATCTAAAATATACCACAACATCAATATCGCAATGTATCGTGACACTAATTTTCACAGTATACTATATCGATTTCTGATTAAAAACATTGTTTAAACTTATATTACAGCTTTGTCCTCTAGTAGTTTATTTTTTAAATCATATTCACTTTATGTTTTTGACTTCAATGTGTCCACTGGTTCAGTTTGTGTAAGAGAATAAATATTTTTGTTGTAATGGGAGCTACCTCCAGATGTTTATTTTTCAATATCATTATCGAATATTAAAATAAATCGAACTATCATTAAAATAAATTGAGTTATACATTTAGTTACTGAGTTATGTTGATTTTATTTTGATAATATGTAAGACAGATCCAGATTGCAAATAGCAACTGATAATTCAGCTCTATTTTTACATAGTCACTGACCTATGTAGAATATCTCAATATATTCAGTATCACAATGTATCGTGATATAATTGTATCATATCATGACAAATGTATCGTGACATGTATCGTATCGTAAAGTCCTTGCCAATACCCACCCCTAGCGCTGGAGGACATGGAGGCTTTCCAAGGGCCGGGGGACAGCAGCCGGTCCCAGAACAGCTCCCCCGTGCACTGCCGGGCCCCGGCCAGGAGGAAGCAGCCCTGGGCTGTCCTCAACCGGTCCTGGTCCGTACCGGACTCCCACGACCCGCCACCAATGCTCTCGCCGCCCCCGTACCCCGACATCAGCTCCCACGTGGACGACCTGACAGAGATCGGGGAGGAGGAGGAGGAGCTGAGGTTGGCCGGTCCCCTCGCCTGGAACAGAGCGCTCCGGAGGGGCTCTGCGTCCGAACCGCCACCTGACGCGGAGGTGTCACACGCCAGTGCTCACATGCCCTCTGACACAAGCGAAGCAGCCGGATCAGCTGATTGGTCAGAGCAGGAGGTCACAGAGGACGATGATCAGACCTCTCCTTCCTCGTCGAGCGCAGAGACTGTGAGGAACAACCACATGTACAGCCCCAATAACCACATGACTAAAAGCATGCTGTGCCTAAACGAGGAGTCTCAGGATGAGGTGAGCGGAGTCCTGCAAGTCTGCTCTGTGTTTGTCTTAGGGCCCGTTCACACTGGCATGCTTTTTTCTCTGCCAGGCAGCCAAATTTAATTGTTTTCCCATGGAACGACGTGGCTGACAAGCGGTTTGACCTTTGCAATGCACCTCGCTGCTCTTTCTACCTGTGCCTCGCACAAAGAACAGCGGGGTTTCTAAAAAGCATGAGGCACTCAAAGTTAAAATCTGTTCAACATTTGGAACGTGTCTTTTTCTACAATGGGTTGTTGCTTAGCTACAGTGACTGGTGGACAGCTGAGGTTTAAATATCAATGGTAAAAATGGAGGGCCATGTGTAACTTAGCAACAGTAAATGAACTGTTGACATTTCCAGCAAGCACTTATTAAGCACTTTGGGTTTTGAAATACTAGCGACGCTTCTCGTGTCATGGGGGTGGCAGGGCCAGATTATAAGGTCACAGGACCCTGGGCATAAATGTTGGATGGACTGTGGTTCCATGTATTATTTATAAATAATGTATATTTATATTTATATATATGTAAATGTATATCTCAACATCCCCCCCCCACCCCCCACCACAAAAAAATGATTTTCAAGTGACTGCCCAATCACAATTACATTATTATTTTATTTTTATGTTATAAAATCATTATTATTATTTTAGAAACCTTCTCAGTGCTGTGTAATCTTAATAAAACCTGTGTGGTGTTCAAGGATAGAAAATTCACACCAACCACCAGCCAAATGCTGGTAAATCACGAAAGTGGCTGGTAGATTTTGGACACAAAATAATAATTTACTGTTGAGAGGCTGGTAAATTTTTTCATTTATTTCTCAGTAACTGGTAAGGGTCCCCATTTTGTAAAGTTAATTTTCTACTCCTTGTAGTGTGGCTTGATGTTTTTGTAGCTGTAGGTGTCTTTAACGCTTGTCCTCTCTCTGCTCTAGTGGATCTCCCTGCGGGAGCTGCTGACGCGCTGCTCTAGGCCGCTCTCCGTGAAAGAGCTGTGGGCTCTGTGCTACTCCTGTCTGGCTACCCTCCAGACCTACATCGACTTCCCAGGTCCGCTCTTTTGTCATCCTTAGCTGTGCAAGCTCTCTCTTTCTCTCTCTCTCTGTTTCTCACTCCCTCTCTGTCTCTCTCTCTGTCTCTCTCTCCCTCTCTCTCTTTCTTTCTCCCTCCCTCTCTCTCTCTCTGTCTCTCTGTCTCTCCCTCTTCCTCTCCCTCTCTGTTTCTGTCTTTCTCTCTCTGTCTCTGTCTCTCTCTCTCTCTCTCTCTCTCTCTCGATGGGCTCCATTGTAGCTAGTAAATGATCACTCCTGTGCTCTCCCAAGCAAGCACAATAAAAAGACCACAATTTCATGTCCATTTTACAAAACCAAGACCCTGTGACCTTGTGCATCTGTGCATCTAATGATTATTTAATTGGGATTAATTTCCAGAAAAGCAATGGCTTGGTTTGTACTAAAAAGTGCTTCTGCTCCTGTGAACAGCTTACCTGTGCCTGGATACCATGTATGTGGGCTGTGAGGGTGAAATTCTATTCCTGAAACCTAAAAACACAGGTACTGCTATAGCAAATTGTTTTTTAATGCTACGCAATTATCACAGCATGTCTTACTGCTTAAAGTCACAGTAGGTATACACATACACACACAGACTCACACACACAGACACAGACACACACACACGCACACACACGCACACACACACACACCGCTGTTTATTTTGTATGCTTGTTTATTTTGTATGCGTGTTTATTTTTAGCAAACATTTAGCAAACAACTCTAACAGAAACCTTGAGGAAATTATATACTGTATATTATTATATACAGTAATGAAGCAATGATAATGTATGAGCCAGCGATCATTTATGAGACAGTGTTGTGTCTTTTACAGGATCCTGTGATGCTTTTTATTTGGCGCCGGAGTATCTGGAGCATGGCATAGTGACAGAGAAGGTTTGTTTACCCCTGATGCAATATTTAAAGTAGAGTTTGCGGTAAGATGATATAAATAAATCCTAAATTGTTTTTTTTAAGCTGTATTAAAATTTATCAACTGTAACCACTGATGATATACGGCTTTGACAAGTGTTCTGCATTTAAATCATGAAATGCATAAATACAGTACATGTAAGCACATCACTGTTTACACACTCCTCTTTTTTAATTAACATTTTTATCAGAAAACACAAGTCATTTTACATTTACATGTTTGCCATTAACACACAAACCGCAAACTACAGTACGACAGACAATATGGAGCTCACGAGAAAACAATAAATGTAGACAAAACCATAACACACACATAGGAGAGTACCGTTCAGAAGACAGTAGTTACACAGTAAAGAGTATATAAACATTTGAAGCATTCCCGTTAAAAACAAATAAAACAAAATAAAACATAAAGGGAAAACATATATCAGTCATATAAATATACTGTTTACCCACTCCACACTGGCACACACACTCTGTAGCCTTGGCACCTCTCTAAGGCCCATGAGATCATAGGCGTAGCCAAGGGTGGGCTTGTGCCCACCCACTTGTGAATCAAGCCCAGCCAATCAGAAGGCTCATCTTGTATGATTGACTGTTTAAGTTATAACAGCAGCCTTTGTGTGTTGAGCTAGGCCCAAGTATTTCTGGGCCCACCCATTTTATGATTTGTGGCTATGCTCCTGCATAAGATCAGGTTATATTGTCGTCACTGTGTTGCAGGCCTGTGTGTATGGGGTGGCTGCCATCCTCTGGGCAACGGCCAAGTTCAGCTTGTCCCCGCACCAGAAGCTGGCCATGCCCAGGAAGCTGAAGAGGCTCCTGTTGGAGATGGCCAAGAGGACGCCCATCGAGAGGCCCACCATTGTGATGGCAAAGAAGGTAAAAGAGCCAAAATGATGAGCTGTAGTGGCCAATGTGACTGTGAAATGATTTTGGAATAATATGGACTCATGGTCTTTGTAATAATGTTTTTTGTAATAATGTGGACTAATTTATTTACTTTTAAAATGTTTTTTTTACGAATGTTTTTGAACACTGTGCTGTTTAAAAGGCACAGTCATGTACTTCTATTTAACTGTGTAATTCAATTAATTACAATTACAACTTATCAATTATTTTTTTATATTTTTTAGCATTTGCGTGTATTATTTAACTTAGCTTTACTGCACACTTGATTGTCATTAGTAATATTCATCTTGATTTTGTCTACAGTAGACACATTGGTTGTCCTACTGTATATGGTGAAAGTGTTGCTGCAGGGAACGTGTGTTTGTGTGCATTCCCATTGCAGAGCTGCCGTGATTACCTCTCTCGCCAGGGCACTACTGCAGAGGCTGTGTGGACCCTCCTCATCAACAGAGTCCACAAAGTAGGACGCACACACACACCTCACCTCCTCACACTGATACTGTGCTGAGAGAAACATTAACACTGATATCTGTGTAGATTCTCATTCATCCAAGACATGGTAGTCAAAGAAGCTAAGTTGTAAGCGACTGGACTTCTTTTTGGAGCTTAAAGACATTTTACCTTTCATCCAAAAGGCTTCTTCAGTTCCAGAAGTCCAGTTGTTAACACTGATACATACTACAACCTCAAACTCCACACAAGACAACCACACGATCATCATAAAGAATCCTCAAATCTTCATTCCATAAAAACAGTGCATTCTACAAAAATGTAGGATTCTAAACTTCAACGTAGGGATGCTGACTCATCTGTGTGTTGTAAGACATGAATGTCAGACCTGTATCAAGAGTTAAAGCAACACTAAGTAGTTTTTATCTTCGGTCGCCATACAGGTTGGAAGTGGAATTGTCTCTCATTCGAATTACAGAGAGACGGCCCGCTCCTCCAAGCATACTTAGCGTGGTTATAGCCCATAGAGGGCGTGAACCGAATTCAGAAATGCCTTTCACCCAGTTACAAGTTGATGAACCACTGAATCGATTTTGGAAATATTATTGTAAGGTTGAAAAAAACTACTTAGTGCTTTAAAGGAGAACTTCGGTGTAAAATGAAAATTTGCATGTTAAAACATCATACCGAGTTGGTATGTGTACTGAGGAGCAAAATTGATTTAGCCTGTTGCATTCAGAGTTTAACTATTTTTTATAGTTTGACCCAGAAGGCTAACAATGGAAGTGGTAGGTGCCCTTAGACGAAGCATGACAACTACGCTATTTTTAAACCATTAAAACAGCTCGAAGAAACTCCACATTCCATTGGTAGTACAACAAAGGCTCTGGCATTCAAAATGAACCACTGAGAATATTGTAAATGTACACAACGTTTATTTAAAAAGCTGTTCTTACATGCAGCCGTTTGCAGTTGTTTCTCGTTGCCGCCATGATGAAAGTCCAAACAAGTTGATTGTACTACCTCTCCTCCTATTCTTCCTGCTGGTTCGTGTTTGTCAATCGACCTGTGCAGACTTTCATCATGGCGGCAACGAGAAACTACAGCAAGGTACTGCCTGTCAAAACTGTTTTATTAATAAATGTTGTGTACACTTACAAAGTTCTCAGTGCCTCGTTTTTAATGTCAGGGCCTTTGTTGTACTACCGATGGAGTGTGGCGTTTCTTCGAGCTCTTTTAATGGTTTAAAAATAGCGTAGCCATCATGCTTCGTCTAAGGGCACCTACCACTTCCATTGTTAGCCTTCTGGGACAAACGATAAAAAATAGTTAAACTCTGAATGCAACAGGCTAAATCAATTTTGCTTCTCCGTACACATACCAACTCGGTATGATGTTTTAACATGCCGATTTTCATTTTACACCGAAGTTCTCCTTTAAATCTTTTATGACCATACTGGAAAGAGAGGAGCAAATATGCAGGATCTTTACGCTACACGTGTACCATGATCGAATAAAGGTGCCCTGTCACAGTACAAGGTTTCTCTTATTGCAAGGTCTGTTTTCCAAGGAAAATGGACCTCTTATTGACTGCTATCCAACACAATAAATCTGTGTTGTAACGGGTTCATGTTAATGGTGAAACATGTCTGTCATTAAAGTCACCCAGTGGCAGGCCTGGAGGGACACACAGCGGTTTGGACGGCACAAGTTCAGAGGCAGATCCCAAAGCGGGTGTGTTTAGTGCCGTCGGTCCCTTAACCTCCCTCTGGCTTCTTGCCTCCTAATGCTGCTGACATTTCCAACTGTCCTGCTGCTGGTTTCTCTATGACCTCCCTGCAGTGCACCCTGTCAATGTGTCATGTTTGTTTCTGTTGCCTAAAAGCATAGTGCCTCTCTCTAAGTCCATGGCTCTTTGGCTATGTTCAATGCTGCTAACGTTTCCAACTGTTCTTCTGCTGGTTTCTCCATAACCTTCCTAGCAAATCATAAGTTTCCTCTGTTGCTGTGTCATACTTGTTTTATGCTGACGAAAGAATAGTGCTTTGAGTGTGTGACTCTCTATCTATGTTCAAATAGTCTTTTTATTGTTATATTGAATGTCATGAGGCATCAGACTGAATGGCATCAAGGATAAGAGCTATCCAGATTCTCTATATGTTCAAGAAAGAGGCCTCAGTCCTTCCTTTTAATATCCTTTAGTATAGGGTACACTTCACCATCCCTCATAAGCACAAGAAATAGCAAAGGAACAGCCAGAAATAGCCCGGTTAGCCAGATTGACTTGAACGTAAAATTCTATGCAGCATCAAAGGCAGTATGGGTGGGCCCAGGCTAGCATACAGTTTGCCTTGTTTTGAATTAAAGCAATACTATGTAGTTTTCATCAGGTTTGAAGCAGAATTGTTTCTCATAGAGAACTACGGAGAGATGTTCTGCTCCTCCAAACTTACTTAGTGCGGTTATAGCCCATGGAAGGTGGCAAAGCGAATTCAGAAGGGCCTTTCACCCAATTACAGGTTGATGAACCACTGGAATGATTATGGAAATATTATTTTCCAGTTGAAAAAACTACTTAGTGTTGCTGATAATGGTCGCTTTTTTTCCCCTCAATGCAGCCTTCAAGCCCATAGCCAGCGAAGGCCGTCTGGCTCCTGTCTCGGGCCCCGTTCCCCATAGTTACCCCATCTCCATGGCAACGCATCTGCCCGAGGCCTTCACCTCTCCTGCCACGCACTTCATCCCCATCGTCCTGGCGCGGAATGAGGCCACCGACCAGGAGCTGCCCACGCCTCACACTGGGACAGAAACGTGAGCTCGCTCCTATACTCTTTATTATATTTGTCTGTTATCTATCTATCTATCTATCTATCTATCTATCTATCTATCTATCTATCTATCTATCTATCTATCTATCTATCTATCTATCTATCTATCTATCTATCTATCTATCTATCTATCTATCTATCTATCTATCTATCTATCTATCTATCTATCTGTCTGTCTGTCTGTCTGTCTGTCTGTCTGTCTGTCTGTCCATCTGTCTACTTGTCTGTCTCTCTAGCTGCTTTCAGATCAGACCTACACGCAAAATAAAAATCATGAATTTAGGTCTGAATTTGTTGGAGTTGATCATTCAAACAAGACTGAAAAAATAGAGATTTGGGTGTGTGATGTTTCCAGTAATGCACTTGTTCTGTTTACATAAAAGCTAACCTAAAGTCTAAAAGCAGCTTCTGCCTTCCTGTTTTTTCATCACTCTCTCTTTCTCTCTGCCCTCTCCTGCCCCCCACTGTCTCTTTCGGTTCCTTTCTGGATATGTCTAACCACTGCTTTTGTTTCTGCAGGTCTACAAATAGAGTTGAGATGACAAGTGATGGTCCACACCCAGGGATTCCCAGCGTGACAGAGATAGTAACAGAGACCCCCTCTCACGCCTCAGGGCCCCCCCTCCCTCACACAGCCACAAACCAGGAAGAGGCTGATGAGGGCGTGGCCTCTCAAGTAGTAGGAGGAGCCATGCTGAATGACCCTTCTTCCTCTTCCTCAAGTAGCCAGACTCTTGTCAATTCTACACCTCCACTTTACCATCCAGCCAGTTCTTCGCCTCCAGCCAATCAGGACACCCGCACCACCCAGGTGGAGGCTCCGCCCAGCAGCTTCCTGCCTGTCTTCAACAACTTCCTGCTGCAACAGGACCCTCAGACAGGGAAGATCACCCTGCTTCCTGTTCAGATAGCCACTGCTGTGCAGTCTCTACCAGGACAGGGCCTGTCCTCTCTGCCCTTAGCCCTAGGAGCGATTCAAGGGCAAATATCCGATCAACACATCCTGGACACTAGCAGTGGTTCCTTGAATACCTTCACTGGATGTACCGATGCAACTAGAACTCATTGTCAGGCTAACTGCTCTTCTGCCTGCGTCAGTGTCACCAGTGTCCCCAGTGTCCCCACCCCATGTGCCCAGACAGGAAGGTCACATGTGACAAGCACACCAGGTCGCCATGAGCCACCCCCATCCCACTCCACTCCCCACCCAGCCCATCCAGCCGTGCAGCAGGTCACGGCCCTGCTCAAGGAGCAGTTTGCTTATGATGGATACCTGGAGGATGGCATCCAGGAGCTGGCCATGGGTATGAGGCTATTACTGATGCCAAACATACACACACACACACACACACACACACACACACACACACACAGAAACAGACAAAGACAGACGCGCATACACACTCACACACACGCATCACTCACGCACCCACATCAGTCAGCCATACAGTGTAGTCATCTGATTTGTTGTTCACACCATGTAACAAAGTCAAAATGGGTCAGTTTTCCCCTTTCTCTGAAGGCTTTGGAGTGTGTTTCCTGTTTTGAGTCTCGTCATGATGATAGTCCTGTAATTTGATTTAGGGTAATGAAGATTATAGACAAAGAGAGAGCGACCTGAAATAGTTTAAATGGTTTGTGCATGGCTGTGTTGTTAAAAATAAACTGCTAATTTCTCTGGCCTGTCCTCGAAGGCGAGTACATCTTCTCCCTGAGGTATCTGCAGTTCGGGACCTTCTGCCGAGTCATCACTGAGAAGTTCCATGACCTGTACTGGGAGAAAGATCTCCTGGCCATGCTGTACTGTGCTGTCAATTATGACCTTCTGTCCGCGTGAGTGATTACGACACAGTAAACATCATCTGCACTCCAGCACCCACGCATAGTCATAGTGCACATTGCATTTTTCACACACACAGCGTTCACTCACATATTTGTATGTTCAGTCTTTGAGTGACTCACTGTTCAGTCAGCAGTGAAGGTAGAAAGTCCACATTTAAATACTTTTTACTTTTGCCCATTAGTGCAAACACATGATCCAAACACATACATAAGACATGGTTACATATTTACACCAACACAGGCAGTAAACAAGTACAATCACACATACATAAGACATGGTTACATATTTATACCAACACAGGCAGTAAACAAGTACAATCAGAGATGGCAACCTGGTCCCCCATGTGGATGGACAGGGTCATTGCAATATGTGTACACACACACACACAGAGACACACACAGACACACAGACGGACAGGGTCATTGCAATACCTTGTCAATCCCGTCCAGGGGACCAGGTAATAAACACTTTGTGTTTATATGCAGGGCTGCAAGATCTCATCCATGGTGCCTGAAATCAGGCATGGGACAGTAGGCTACATTTAACATAATTTAAATAATAACTAAGACATTTGGATAATTTCAGGGATGAAATTACATCTTGCTGTATGTCCTGTATTTGAGATAACCAAAACACAATCACACACACAGAGACACTCTTTTTATGTTAGTTGTGTTGTGTATTTTCAGTGCATAATGGCGTTCACCACAGGCTTAAAAACAGGGAAGCTTTTAGGGAGGATATAAAGGAAACATCTTGGGCATTAGCAAGGTGCGGTGCCTTGGATGTGTTTGCCCAGAAATGAAGACTGCTCCCTGCTACAAATTTTAATTTCTTTCACACAAGAGGCACTTAAAACCACCACCTCCTGAACACAAACACACACACACACACACACATACACACACACACACACACACTTGCACTCACCCACCTCTAACAACACATCCTGTGTCATTAACTGTGCTCTTGAGAAGGTGTGTGAATGAAAGAAAAACACACACATACACACTGCCCGCTCTCCGGTGAAAGCAGTCCCTATGGTAACCGAGGGCCTGGTAGCCAGTAGCCATCTGGTGAGTGTGTACTCGCAGGCTCTCTGTGCACTGCTCTTAGATGATGGTGTTTTTCTGGAGTGTCCTTTGCTCAGCTCTTTGAGCCCACGAAGAGAGCCTCTCGAGACGACGTTTACACAAGGCAGGGAGCAGGAGATCTGTGTGTGTGTGTGTGTGTGTGTGTGTGTGTGTGTGTGTGTGTGTGTGTGTGTGTGTGTGTGTTGGTGTGTGTGTGGGTTTGTGGCTTTGTATATGCGTCTGTGTGTATGTGGGCGTGTGTGTATGTGTTTGCATATGGATGTGTGTATGTGTGTGTGTGTGCACACATGTGGCTGTGTGTATGCATGTGTGTGTGTTTACCAACTCCCCTCATCAACACCTCCTTCCCATCCTGGGTTCAGATATGGAGAGGGCACTCGGGGTTGCACCAAAAAGAAAAGCAGCATTTCCATGAAGTGCCTCAGTAAACAATACCGCCCAATGACCCCCCAAGACTCTCTCCCATGAAGTAGCGCGCTCTCCAATGCATGAGTGCTACTTCCAGGCCAAGGACGCATCTGCAGACAATAGCAGTAATCTTGCCTCGAAACGGGCTCCTCTCGAAGGCTCCTGTGGAGGAAAGGAGGGAAAGAGGGAAGGAGGGAAGGAGAGAGTTGGAGGGAGAGAGTCGGAGGGAGAGAGGGTTGGAGGGAGGGCCGTGTGGACAGCTAGCCTGTGCATGTGACTCTGGTCTGAGAGTCTCAATCTCTCTGTGTGTCTCCTGGGAACTACATCTAAGGCTACACTCTTAGACTAAACGAATGGAATAACTTTTGTCTTATTGGTGTCTTTTGTCTCCACGTTTTTGAAGGTTTTTTTATATAATGATGTATAACGTATCCTCTGAAAAGCAACAAGTAAGTTGAAGTTTTGATTTACTTTAACATCTTGTTGTGGAGAAACAGTGGGCTGGAGTTTACTGGAGTAACATTGTACTGGGTGATCTTATAAGTTATAAATGTAGGTCAGCCCGGGGCGTGTATTTTGCAGTCACACTCTGTTTTTACATGGTCATACGTTTCTCTGTGTTTGCTGTTGTTTGCTTGATGCTTTTCTAGAGACTTGTTTTTTATGTTTATGTTTGTGTGTGTGACAGAGAGAGAGACAGAGAGAAAAAAGGTAGAAAGAAAGAGAAAGAGGAGTGTGTTTAATGTATTTAGTTTAATGTCCTATCACCAATGTCACCTCTCATTCTGTGTGTGTGTGTGTATCTGTGTGTGTGTATCTGTCTGTGTGTGTGTGTGTGTGTGTGTGTGTATGTATGCCTGTCTATTCTCTTTCTCCTTCTCTCTTGTTCTCTCTCTATCTCGTCCTGGTCACATGGTCGTGCCACTGCTGGATGTATGATGGCACACAGGGCATCTAATGAACAGCAGCCTTCAAAGCCCAGCAAAAGGGCAGCACCATCACCCCTGAGTGCAGGGCGGAGAGACCCCAGAGCCCAGGCGGAGTGCTCCCACCCCGACCGCCCTGCCAACCGGCACCTGGCTCACTCACTCAGCACACCAGCCAACCCACCACTGAACAAGAACACGGTCAGAACAACGGAACCCAACACGGCAGAAAGCAGACGAGACAATAAGCGCTATGATAATAACAAAACAACGGCTCCACATCTGCAGGAACAACAACAGGAAGTGACATCAGAAGAGAGTGAGGGGTATGGTGGCACAGGTAGGAAACGTGTATTGTTTTTTTGTTTTTTTAGCAGCGGTCACATGTTATTTATTTATTTATTTTTTTATTTTTTTTGTCATGCTGCTTGATGTGAGGCTCTAGAAGGCAACCATGTGAGGTTTATTTCCAGTCGTCGCTGAGTAGAGGCATAAAGGAAGGCACTGCGCTGTGATAGGCTGCTGAAAGGGCTTGTTGTGGCGTGACTGGCTCGTGAAAGGGGAAACTGAGAGAGTGCCACATTGGGCCCTGCCAGAGGACTCCCCAGGCGGCCACTCAGCCCTGGTCATGGGGGAAGTGGTTGCTGAGGAAATTGGAATTTTTTGGCAGAGGCGACCCCTTCAGCTCTTATGCAAACAGTCTCAATCAACAGTAACAGCATGCACACAATGTTGTTTTCCGCTAGTCTCCAGTCTTTCAAATGTTCTTTTGTTTTGTTTTTTTCGCAGTATACAGCGGGTGTTTTGTTTAACAACAAAGTGCTCTGTGTATGTTAATGAAGTTGAAATTTTAATGTGCTTTTTGACAGTAATGACCTGCTCGGCTCTATTAGTGCTAACCTATTATCTCATCTTCTCGTTTATTCATTTATTATCTTAATCATCTTCACCCTCCCTCTTTTTCATTTCATGTGTTTCCATATCTGTTTCCCTCCTTCTTTTTTCTCTCTCTATCTCCCACACTTCTCTCTCTCTCTTTATTTTCTCTTTCTTTTTTTCCTCCCTCTCTTTTCTCTTTTTCCCTCTCTCTCTCATTGTCACTGTCTTTTCTCTTGCTCTCTTTCTTGCTCTTCTGTCTCTGTCTTTCTTGCTCTTCTCTCTCTGTCTTTCATTTTCACTCTTTTCTCTTTCTGTCTCTCTTGCTCTCTCTCTCTCTCTCCCTCTCTCTCTCTCTCTCCCTCTCTCCCTCTATCTCTCTCTCCACAACCCCCTCACTACCACCCACTCACTCCGCCTCCTCCTCCTCCTCCTCCTCATTCCCAGTGGAGGTGAGAGGCGTTGCAGGCTCACTCTGGGGGCTCATGGAGGGCGCGGGGGATCCCGCTGAGGAAGCCCCTGATGAAAGCCCATCTGAGGCCGAGCCCCTGAGCCTGTCGGAGGGGTGGGAGGAGCCCGAGGGGCCTGGCGAGACGGAGGTGGTCGGTCAGCTCGGCCAGCTGGGCTCCGGTGACTCAGACTCCGGACGGCTACACCGAGACTCCTCCGTGGACATGGAGGATGCTGACTCGCTGGGGTCCAACAGCCTTGGTGCCCCTGGGTACACAAGGGGCCCTCAGGGGCCCGTCAGCCACAGGCCAGGCTGGGCTCTGGCCCTCCATGGAGGAGGGTGCTTCAGCCAGGAAGTGATGCAGTACGCGGAGAACCTCGGACGCCACACCAATGGATCCACAAGTCTGGAGGAGAAAGCCCAGGTGGGTAGGCAGGGGGCTGGAGAGAGGCACAGTAGAGATGGTGTGTGTGTGTGTGTGTGTGTGTGTGTGTGTGTGTGTGTGTGTGTGTGTGTGTGTGTGTGTGTGTGTGTGTGTATGAACAAGAATTAGAGGGAGAGAGAGAGTTGAGTGGAGGTGAATGAACGGAACAATAGTTATAGTTCTAAATCACGTTTGAGGAAAAAAAAAAAACAAATGGAATCAATTTGTGGCAATGGGTGTTGATTGTGTGGTAGCTTGTCTCACATCGGTCTATGTATGGACAAGCACTGAGAGAGAATGAGAAACAGAAGAGAGAGAGGGAGGCAGAAAGAGAGAGGGAGAGATATATAGAGAGAGTAACAGACTGAAGGGAAAAGTGTGAAAGAGTGAGAAAGCGGGAGGGAGAGACAGAGAGAGAAAGAGGGAGGGAGAGAAAGAAAGAGAGGCTGATTAGCAAGGATGATAAAGACTAGGTTTTGAGATAATGAGCTGGGAAGAGGACATGTGGCAGATACGTGGATTAAAGAATGGACAAAATGAAAAAGAAAGCAAGTGCTTCAGATACACAAAGAAATTCTGATAATAAAATGGTAATGCCTTGCTAATGTTTGGTTGTGTAAACAACGGTTTATCCTTGTTCTCTTTTACGGTCTATGTACAGTTCTGTTGACCTGTTGTTGTTTTTTTTGTCATTCACTAAATTCTCTCCATCTTAAAATCTGCCCAATGCTAACCCAACTTTCTTGAATAAGATTGTCACCAGGTATTATATTTAATGCAGGTTTACAAACTTTGATCATTGTTTTTTAGAGGTGAGTTATGATGTTTCAAGCCATGTATCTGTGACACGGAAAGGATTGAGTGTTATTGATGTATAACTTTACAGAATAACCACTGTTGTTTGCCTCAGACAAAGTGGGTATTATCAAGGCAAAAAGCAGAATTTAGCAGAGTGTGGTCCTTCAATATAGTCCTCATATATTGCAGTGCATTTTTGCCCGCAACTCCTCCCTAGGGCAGTCAGACAGTGATCTCCCCATGACAGACCAAAAGATAGAGCTTTGTGTGTGTGTGTGTGTGTGTGTGTGTGTGTGTGTGTGTGTGTGTGTGTGTGTATGTGTCAGATGTGCTCCTCCCAGCACTTCAAAGAGACATGGATTCCGGTAACCATAGTGAGGAGCCAGGGGCTCGTAGCGTGATGCTTCATGGTCCACACATTTGCTGCCTCAGTATGCAGCCCATATTGTACTCATAGCCGTCTCAACGCTTCCCTAATTGGGTCATTAAAACAGGCCTGCCCTGGTGCACCGTACTGCTGGCACAAATAAAACCCTCACACACAGCAGCTTCCTGTTGGTGTATGTGGCATGACGTAGCCGTTGTTTAAAAAAGGAAACAAGGGCGCACACATGCATACAGTAACAAGGTACTGGGCCAAAAGACTTCCAACGTACAGACAAAGAAGGTCCCATTTTTGCGATCACACGGCACAGCACAGCACGCATAACGAAATTTACCTCTGCATTTTAACCCATCACACACATGTGAGCAGGGGGTAGCCATGACAACGGCGCCCAGGAAGCAGTGTGTGGGGACGGTACCATGCTCAGGGTACCTCAATGGCACTACTGGCGACCCGGGATTCGAACCTGCAATCCTACGGTTACAGGTCCGATACTTTAACCGCTAGGCCACCACTAGAGGTCTGCATGTGTCAGTTAATGATGATGAACAGCTGTGTATGCTTGAAACGTTACTCAGCACTCTAGGGGAAGACCATAAATAAACTAGAAAAGCACTCGGAGAGAGCAGACCTCTGCCAAGCAGTTCAACACCCCTCCCCTTCTTTTTCAAAATTTCATCAATGGGATTTCCCATGTTCATTTTCCGATTTTTTGTGAGGTAACCAATGAATCGATTTTTACCTCGAGACAGTGAGAATATGGACGTACTGCAAACATTTCAGACCGACACATCCATGACTTCTTCGGTTATTTTGCTAACAAACAAACAGGCAGACAGATGAATGCTGGCAAAAACATGACCTCCGTGGCAGAGGTACTGTAGTAAAAAAATGATCTGTTAAGGAAGATATGTGGGGTGCCGCTGTAGCCTATTGGTTAGGGAGTGGGTTTTGGGATCGGAGGGTCACAGATTGGATTCCCATACCAGTAGGAAAAAAATGTTAGGGGGAGTGATTATTTTTGTAGAGGAAAATCACCGCACACCGGGGAAAAAATTGCGAGGTGCAGGTAACGGCTACAGGGGTTCACTTCAGAAGAAAGATACCGCACACTCTTATTCGATGCCCAATTTTAATTCCAGACAACGTTTCGGCCTGTATGGCCTTTCTCAAGTCTTGGCCTTGAGAAGACTTGAGAAAGGCCATGCAGGCCGAAACGTTGTCTGGGCATCGAATAAGAGTGTGCGGTATCTTTCTTCTGAAGGAGAGTGATTAACCAGCGCAGTCCTGCACCTTAATCTGTTGCTGAGGTGCCCTTGAACAAGTCATCCAACCAGAGGCTGACATCCCAGGTTCAGAAAGTAAAAGTCCTGCCACGTATTTGTTCCAGCCAAATCACTTAACCAGATGATCCTAATTAGCACCACTCTTCAGCCAAGAAGGGTGAAGTCACCTGTGATAAGAGAACAGGCAGAGGGAATATGTGGCAGGACTTTTACTTTCTCAAGACGATTTGTCCGCCTCTGTATCCAACCCCCACTTTGCTCCAGGGGGACTTTCTTTGTACTGTAAGTCATTCTGGGTAATGGTGTAACATGTGTGGGCAGCTTTTTCTGTGTTTTTGGATGAGTCTTTGGCCATGTGACAGGTACACTGTTCAGTGGCAGCTCAACACTGTTTCTTAAACTGAGACCTGATTAGGCACTGGACCCTTGCCGGAGCAGCTGGTGTTGTGAGCAGGGCTGGTGTTTTCTGATGGGGGCTGGAGGGTGTGGAAGCAGATTTCAGCTCTTGTCTTATTCTGCCTACACAGGAACTTCACCAGCAGTTGATCATCGAGACCAGGAACATGAGAAAGACTAGAAATTTCCACCACAAGTTGCTCAAACAAGACAGGAAAAGCAAAGGTTAAGTCCGTCAATCCCCCCTCAGTGTTTCTGCCTTGTGGAGGAATGTAAATGTCAAAGTCATGCAAAAGATACTGAAGTCTTTGTTTAACTCTGTAGGGTCGGAAGCAAAAGTTATGCTATCGAAACTAAAGATTCAGTTTGAGGAGCTGAAGGCCAAAGTGGAGTTCCTAGATACTGTGAGGAAGTACCTTGAGGTAAAATATGCTGAATTTCAATAAAATGCTGTTCTATTACTTTTTAATGGCAAGAATTAAATTTCCCTCTGCACGTTTATGGTTATGTGAGCTTTTTCTCTCGAGGATAAACTATATAACACAGAAGTTGGAAGTTATTTCATGCATGAACAGAAGTAGTCTTGTATTGTTTGTTTTTGTTTGTTCAAGTTTGATAAAGCTGTGTGTGTGTGTGTGCGTGTGTGTGCGTGTGTGTGCGTGCGTGCATGCATGCATGCATGTGTGTGTGTGTGTGCGTGTGTGTATGCATGTGTGCATGTGTATGTGTGTACATGCATGCATGCGTGTACACATATGCGTGTGTGTGTGTCTTATGGTATGTCTGTATGCATGTGTGCATGTGTATGTGTGTACATGCATGCCTGCGTGTACACATATGCGTGTGTGTGTGTCTTATGGTATGTCTGTATGCATGTGTGCATGTGTATGTGTGTACATGCATGCATGTGTGTGTGCGTGTGTGTATGCATGTGTGCATGTGTATGTGTGTACATGCATGCCTGCGTGTACACATATGCGTGTGTGTGTGTCTTATGGTATGTCTGTATGCATGTGTGCATGTGTATGTGTGTACATGCATGCATGCGTGTACACATATGCGTGTGTGTGTGTCTTATGGTATGTCTGTATGCATGTGTGCATGTGTATGTGTGTACATGCATGCCTGCGTGTACACATATGCGTGTGTGTGTGTCTTATGGTATGTCTGTATGCATGTGTGCATGTGTATGTGTGTACATGCATGCCTGCGTGTACACATATGCGTGTGTGTGTGTCTTATGGTATGTCTGTATGTATGTGTGTTTGTGTTGCATGTGTGGTGCATGTGTCAGGTGCTCAGGCTGGATCTGCAGGGGGTGGATGTGGCTCTGCTGCCCTCTCTGGCCCTGGCTGTCTCTGGTGGTCTGGAGCCCCAGGTCCAGGATGACCCAGCTCTGCTCACTCTGCTGCCCGAGGCCAGGAGAGGGAAGGCAGGCTTGGCAGGCAGCGGGAGCAGCCTCCTGGTGTCAGGGACCCCCCTGGGCCTTATGGCTTACCTGTATGCCAGGTGACCTGTCTCACACACACACACACACATGCACGCGCACACACGCATATAAACACATATGAGCACACATACATGCACTTCTACATACATACACACACTTTCCTTCTCTGTCTCTGCCTTTCTGTCTCTTTCTCTCTCTCGCTCTCTCTCTCTCTCTTTCTCTCTCTCTCTCTCTCTCTCTCTCTCTCTCTCTCTCTCTGTCACACTCACACACAATTCCACAAACTCACATTGAGACATTATGTATATTCTAAACCTATGAGGTTTTACTATATATTAAAACTACTCTAGCTTTGAATGTAACTTTATTTTGCCATTAAATAACGAACCTTCCACACACCCCTTTTAGTAATATCTTCTGATATCTGTGACAGAGATGCTCACATTGAGGGCTACATCCAGCAGTTTCTGTACACCTACCGTTACTTCTGCAAGCCTGAATACCTTCTCCAGTTCCTAATGGACACCTTTAGGAGAGTGGCAGGGTCAGTACCCTGATCTGTTTTTGGTGTGAGGGAACGTTATCCATGTCTAAAGGGAACAGTGCATTTAGTGTAAAATATAAAGAAGATGTGTTAAAATGTATGGCAAGCCAGATGAACAAGATGGACAAGACACTGTTAAAAGCACTTTATGTTGAGCATGTAAAGTAAACCTACCTCTGTTCCCATGAGTTGTCATAGCTGCAGTATTGTATATTTCATTTTTTTATATATTTATTCTATTTTACTCTGTTTACTTTAATGATCACTAAACAGTACTGCAAACAATTATGACTAAAGGGTAAACAAATGCAAACAATTCTGTTGTCTTGTGTGATGTTAATAACAATAAGGGTCCTGACTTTAACTCTGATTCTGACCCAGTGAAGCCCGTGATGACCCGTCCTCGGACTCCGCTAAGGTGTATAACTGCACACTGGACCTTCTGCACTGCTGGGTGGAGGACTGCCGACGGGTGGATTTCACCTCCGGGACACAGCTCCAGCACACTCTCTCCACCTTCCTCAGCTCCGAGGTGAGGGACTCAGGGAACAAGCCAGCTAACTGGGTCAGGCTAACTATCCACATATGTAAGGCTTTGCTGTGCACTCAGGTTTTAGTGGGATACTGTAGAACTGGTTCATTTTGACCATCCGCAAAAATGCGTGGACTCCTAAGCAGCTAAGCAGCATCCTAAGAGAATGCAGACATAAACGCACACGCACGCACACACACACACACGCACACACACACACACACACACACACACACACACACACACACAAACACACACAAACACACACACTTGTGTATACACACACAATCATCACACTGCACAAAGCTACAATTGCACACAAACACACACACACACACAAACACACACATACACTTACTACACACACACACCCACAAACATATGTACACATAAAGAGTATGCCATGCCCAATGCCATTAGTGCAATCAAATTTGCTCTGGTTGCACTGTAGATGATGGAGAGCTGTTTTTACTTACTGCGCACAGAGCACTGAGATGTGTAATGAAGTAACAGAATTACACATTCCTCACCACTCAGTAGACGTTGCCAGGAACACTACCAGCGGAATGCTGTTATATAAGCCCTGCGTGCTGTGCCCCTCTTTGTCCACCAGGTGGCGCCACTGGACAGCAGAGCAGAGAGCCTGCTGGCAGTACTCCAGGGCGAGCCTGGGAGGAGGTGGAACCAGGGGGAGTCTGCGCCCTGTCGTAGCCCAGAATGTGCCCTCGAAGTCGGGGAGGCTCTTCACGCCCTCAGCAGCAGGAGGTCGTCCGTCGACGATGGAGGCAAAAAGGTCAGTGTGGTGCTCCGTTGAAGTGGAAAAGCCACACAGAGTGGCACAATGATTATGATTATGATGATGCTCCCTCCAGCCAGCCAGCCAGCCAACATTGAGCACAAGTGCCGGCTTTACTGATTACACAGGACGGAAAAAATGTGGCTGAGGGGATAAACAAGATCCATTTTTATGAGGCAGTCTAATGAAAGTTTGTCTACGTGCCTGACAGTGTCTGTGAGTGCATATGTGTGTGTGTATGTGTGTGTGTGTGTGTGTGTGTGTGTGTGAGAGAGAGAGAGAGAGAGAGAGGGAAGGAAGGAGAAAGAGAGAGAAAGTGTAAATGTGATGTGTGTTGCACATGTGTGGGTGTGTATGGGGTGTGTTTTTGTATCTGTCTGTCTGGTTTGTGTATATGTGTGTGTGTGTGTGGGTGGGGTGGGGTCTATGCATTATTGTAGTTTGTGCGTTCATATATGTATGTGTGTCTTTGTTGCTGCACCCACATGAAAATTGTATATCTGCATGTCTGTGTCTGTGTGTGTGTGTGTGTGTCTGTGTGTGTCTGTGTGTGTGTGTGTGTGTGTGTGTGTGTGTGTTTTTGTGTGTGTGTGCTTGTGTGAGTGAGTGTGTGTGTTTGTGCGTGTGTCTGTGTGTGTTTTTGTGTTTGTGTGTGTGTGTGTGTTTGTGTGTGTGTTTGCAGGGCTTCCAGTGGCGCCTGTCTCGTGTGGTGGAGCCCCAGCCCAAGGAGCCGGTGTACTCCATCGCAGCGGCTCTGCCCCGGCCCTGCTACTCCTCCCTGCTGAAGCAGATGGGCCCCTCACCCCCCGGCCCCCTGGGGCCCCTGGCCCCCTCCCCTCCATGCCCTCTCAGGCCCGAGGACAGGCTGCCCTTCAGCGAGCAGCAGCACAGCGCCCTGCACACCGCACAGCAGCTCACACTGCTCGAACAGGTACACACACGCACACACACTCACTCACACACACACACACACACACACTTCAGCAAGCAGCAGCATAGCGCCCTGCACACAGCACAGCAACTCACACTGCTGGAACAGGTACACACACACATACACACACACACGCACACACATACACACACACACACACACACACTCACACACACACACTTCAGCGACCAGCAGCACAGTGCACTGCACACTGCACAGCAACTCACACTGCTTGAACAGGTACACACACACACACACACACACACTCACACACACACACACACATACACACATACTCACACATACACACTTCAGCGAGCAGCAGCACAGCACCCTGCACACAGCACAGCAACTCACACTGCTCGAACAGGTACACACACACACACATACACACACACACACTCACACATGCACACACACACACACACACACTCACACATACACACTTCAGAGAGCAGCAACATAGCGCACTGCACACAGCACAGCAGCTCACACTGCTGGAACAGGTACACACACACACATGCACACACACACACATGCACACACACACACACACACACACACTCACACATACACACTTCAAAGAGCAGCAACATAGCGCACTGCACACAGCACAGCAGC
>CM050204.1:23696041-23713541 GCA_027475355.1 Coilia nasus | reverse complement strand
GAAGCTACTGTAAGCAGCTAAATTCTGACGCCCTGCTCTCTCTCTCAGATGCCTGTCATCTGAAGCCCTGCCTGTAGAGGGCGCCACTCACGTCCCATCCGAGGCCTCGCCACAGGAGTCTCCTCTGCTTCAGCTGCTCCGATACGCCGACAGCGTCACCAACTGGGTGTCTGCCGAGATCGTCATCTGCGACTCCGTCAAGGTGCCGTCCCCCTCCGTGTACCAGGCCCTGCCGCCTTCCGCGTGGACCGTTTGCCAATCTGTTGAATTTCCGTAGAAATGATGTGTGGGAGTGATGAGACTGCATGTCTGTGAGCGTGACCACCGATTCACTTGCCCACCCTAAAGCTGTGACCGTCATTGGTTTTTTTTCGCTCTCTCATTGTTTTTCTTTCTTCCCCTCTGTGTCCTTGTGTCTGTTTCTCTATCTATCTATCTATCTATCTATCTATCTATCTATCTATCTATCTATCTATCTATCTATCTATCTATCTATCTATCTATCTATGTATCTATCTATCTGTCTGTCTGTCTATCTATCTATCTGTCTGTCTATCTGTCTGTCTGTCTGTCTGTCTGTCTGTCTGTCTATGTCTGTTTCTGTCTCTCTTCTTCTCGCTCTTATTCTGTCCCTCTCTCTCTCTCTCTCTCTCTCTCTCTCTCTCTCTCTCTCTCTCTCTCTGTCTCTTTCTGTGTCTCTCTTTTTTTCTGCCTTTCTCTCACTCTCTTTCTTTCTCGCTCTTTCTCTTTCTCGCTTCCTGTCTCTGCTGGAATGCAGGCGCAGGCATCTCTTCTCGCCAAGTTCCTGTCGGTGGCCAAGTGCTGCTACGAGTCCAGGAACTTCGCCACGGCCATGCAGATCCTCGCAGGCCTGGAGCACGTCATCATCCGGCAGTTACCCGTAAGGCTGGGCCGGGCACGGCAGGCAGGGATGGGATAGGGGGGCATAGCAAGGCTGCTGAATCACAGAGTAGCTTAATTCCATGCCAGTTAGCCCCCACAGTACAGAAAGGTGACATCTCATGAACCTCATATACGCTGCAGTACCGAAGAGTGCATTTGACTAGAAACAGGGAACCCTTCCCCTTTTTTCAGGCTGAACTAAATCGTCTTTCCCCGCATCCCCCAGAAATGACTTCCTGATTGCCTCTTTTGTGCTCAGTGTATTTAAATTTCGGAATTAATTTATTTAATCTTGCGGCGGGTTGATGTTATTTTTGTTTACAAGGAATAGGGCTATGCCCATCATTTTTCTGGGAAAAAGTATGTTAATTCGCACTGTGAATTAAGCCACGAGGCAGTAGTTATCAAGCCTGCTGTTTTTCTTGATTAAAAATTGTCGCCAAAGTATGAAAGTAATAATAACTTTCACTTACAGTACAGTTTAGGGAAAACAAATCTGTGGTTGTAATAAGCAGTCACGACAATCAAAATCTTGCCCTTTAATTTGACTTCCCGCCTATCTTTCTCAACAGGCATGGAAGCATCTTAGTGTGAAAGTGTGCGAGATTGTGGAGGAACTGCGAGCCGTTCAGGTAAGCTCCAGCCATGCATCACTAATTGCCTGACCTTTCAGGGCCCTGAGAGGAGCCACGTTATTGGGCTGTGTTTACTAAGATACTGCCTGTACTCTCTGCTCTCTCTCTCATTCAAGCTGGAACAGGGCTTGGTTTTTGGGAGGCTAATGTGATGTTAATGTCTCTGCACCACCCATTTGTTTCCCTGGTTAGTTACATTTAAAATGAATGGAGCCCAATGACACTGCTTATGGCTAGTGGTCCGCCCTAACCTAGGGACTATTGCTTTACAATCTAGTGGTGATGGTCCATCAACACCTTGTAAACATTTTCCAAATATGGCACCATTTACTTAACCACTGGCAATGTCCGCAGTGTCTTCCCATGGTACCTGGTATCGCCAGTATATGTGTTTAACTGCTTTTGGTGTAATGATATATTTTTTAAACACACCTCAGCAGTACTGGAATCTTAAACTCATCTTCCTCAGTGTGATAGGGAAATGGGAAATGTACGAGATCCTCATGAGAGAGTCTGCTCTCTTCTGCCTGCAGCTGAACAAAATGTAAAAAACACATATTTGAGTCTTTTGCTCACCCTAGCTTCATTTTACAAACTACATGCAACACCAGAAAATAGCTGAATGTGAGAGAAACAGAGGAAGCAGTGGGCCGTGAAAAACTAGTGACAGTTTAGTAAGGAAGGAATCATGAGTGCACATGGATGCTGGATGTTACTAATTAAGTGCAAACATGCAATTTGCACCTTTAATTGCATCTAGCACCTCAAACTAAAAACTAAAACGTGTAAACATTTTGTCTTCTCTTAGTCTTTTTTCTATAATGCAGTTTTCTATACAGGCATAACCTCTATAAGATATAGTTAAGATAAGCTTATTTTTTATCCTTTGGTTTGTGACTTTTTATAGTAGTCCTTTTTACATTCAGTCTGTACAACTAGTATATGACAAATAAGAGTCTAAAACCCAGCATTGTGTGCTCAGCATGCTGGCCAACATTTGAGTAGCTAAATCTGGGAGATTTCAGTGGCGGCTGTCAGACAGATTGGTTTGATTACTAATAAAGAAATTTGGACATGGTAAATCATGGGTGATTGCTTAGACAAAATCAAAGGGGGAGGCAGATGAGTCTGAAATTTGGGAGCATCCCGGAAAGAAAATGGGAGAGTTGCCAGCTATGGTGGTCTGATGATTTGTTTGCTAATAATCAACAGCATGGCTTAGTTTCCCATTGCCCACGTCTGATGTAGCTATGCACGGAGCCAGGAGTGTGTACACCCTATGAGACAGGATGCAGACAAAACCTCATGTCAAGTAGGCTACTGAATGATAACCGGAACCTCTCATGCATGCATTGAATTGTGGGTATTGTAGTCTACTGCTACAAGATGAGTGCCTGTATGTCCCTGTATGCTCTGGGAAACGTAATTAAGGCACATCTACCTCCTTGTGTGTTCCCTCCTTGTGTGCACCCTAGGCTGCACTAACTTTGCCATGCCTTTGTTTACTAAGTGTTCCTCTACACCTCTGTTAGCTTGTTGTGTCCTTTTGTAAGACGCTGTGGATAAAAGTGTCTGCTAAGTGTAATGTAATGTAATGTAAAAAAATGTCATGTTCTGTCCCTCAGGTGTTCCTGCGGAGCGACAGCCTTTGCCTGGTGGAGGGGGCCGGTGTGCGGGTGAAGTCCACGCTCCCCGCGGCCCACATCCTGGCCCTGCACCTGCAGCAGCTGGAGATAGGGGCCTTCACACTCACCACCGGAGCCTACAAGTGGCCCAAGCTCAGGTGGGCCTGCCGGACTCGCTCCGACCTTCAACACTCACAGTCAGCACCTTTACATGCACAGTCTAGATAAGATGACCTTGAACACTCACGGCTAGTGTTTTTACATGCGCAGTCAAAATCAGATTGGTCTGACCAAAACCAGGCTTCTAAAATACAAATTGTAAATAGACTGCTTTTATATAGTGGTTTAAGATTAAATTACTCACATTTACCCATTCTCTCTCTCTCTGTGTCTCACACATGGAAAGAGAAGACACAGGCGCACACACACACACACACACACACACACACACACACACACACACACACACACGCATACACACACACACACACACATACACATACACATACACATACACACACACACACACACACACACGGCGCATGTTAGTTCACCTGAGTTAATTTTTTATACAAATTCCTGAACTATTTTCTTCCTTCCCGTAGTGTTTCTGCTTCTGCTGTTGTGTGAGTACACAAACATTAGACGTTAAGGGTCATGCTTGCCATATACAAGAAGTGCTTAGTGAAATAAAGTGAAAATACTTTAGACATGGTGAGGGCCACAAATGACTGTAATGACATCTGGTAAATTTGATGATGTTAGCACAGTGGCCAAAAAGTGCATTTCAAATACGAAAAAAAAAAAACAGAGTTAATGCTGAAGACTGGGAAATGTGTTGTGAGTATTGTAAATGTTTTTTTTTTTTTTTTTTTTTTAACTTTCATATAATGTTGTCTAAAAATGTGTATTTGTATCCCACGTCTCAGCGACTCCATTTTCTAGTTTCATACAAGCCACTGTGTATTCAAGGGATGTAATGAGTTTGGGGATTCAGATAATTTCACACCAATTAGGACAATATAGATGGGAATAATAAGCCCTCTGTTAATAGTTATGGAGCTTTGTGGAAAAACGTGCCTATTTCTGGAAACCTCTGAAGAGTCAAGGCTGCATTCATTATCTGTAAATAAATCTTGCTTCCCTAACTTGTGAATAAGACATTGATCAGATATGGAAACATGGTTACAGTACCTTGGAATTAGAATAAATTTCAGGCTTGCTAATGCGTTTAGCTTGGAAACATGTCTAGTGACCTCCCTCTCTCTCTCTCTCAGCATCTGTTCACGCTTTCCGGTGTCCTAGATAAGACATCCCTCCAACTGCCTTAGTGGGACACTGAACTTCTGGCACCAAGTTCAGTTTGCAACAAATTTATCTGGAGTGTAGACTCACTCACACACAGACAGCCACACCACACACACACATACACACACACACACACACACACACACACACACACACACACATACACATACACACACACACACACACACCATTCACCATACACACACACACACACACCACAGAGAGAGAGAGAGAGAGAGAGAGAGAGAGAGAGAGAGAGAGAGAGAGAGAGCGAGAGAGAGAGAGAGAGAGAGAGAGAAAGAACACAGTAACTGTGCTTCTTTTCACAGTCCAGGCTGGTAGACAGATGCTAGGGTCAGGGAGTGAGCGGGAGTGGACGGTAATGACACAGCTGGTGATTTCCACCAGCAGACGCGCCAAAGCCGCCTCCTCCTCCTCCTCATGAGCGGCCAGCACGTACGGCAGGTGGTGCACCATGGGAATGCGTGTGACGGGGGAGAATGTTCCCTCAGCAAGGTGCTCGTGACAGATGCTAAGGTCAGGATCGATGGCAGAAAGTGGGGTGAAGAAGAGAAGAAGAGAACGAGAGAGAAAGAGAGGAAGGGAGAAAGAGTGGTGGAGGCAGAGAGAGAGAGAGAAAGGTGGAGGGAATGAGGGAGGGAGGGAGTAATGTTCATTTACTAAAGTTGAGAATGTAAAAAAAAAGAATAGGCCTGTTCTCAAGTTTCCTTATCTGTGTAGCTAATTAGGCCACTCTCCCAAAGGATGACTGGAGAAATGCACTTTCTGGTGTTTCTGGTGTTTAGACATAAGGCAGAGCTACTGCTTGCATAGATGCAAACTCCACTCCTTTCACTGCCGCTCTGACCAAATGAGTTCAAGAGAGTTTTAGATGCAGTACATTTGCAGTCTTTGTCTTTTTCTTTTGTTTCAAGCATTTAATTCTGGTCCTAAAATGTCTCCAATGCCTTAGAGATGCATTTGGCTAAAGTGTCTGTTTAGTAATCAATAGCTGTCAGCATACACCTGAAACCAAGACTGGAGATACAAAGAAACCCAAAGATTGAAAAAGGGTGGGTGTAGAGGACAATTATGCAAACTATATTTTGCTAGAAAGCCTCTTTAGCAAGTTAAGTATTTGTTTCTGTCTCAATTTGCATGCAGAGATACTTCAAATGTAGAGTTTGTTTATGGAACGTCAAACACAGAAATGTTGCATTAGTGCACAGACTTCCATCTTATGCCATGGACCCATAAACCTCCATGTTTCAATCATTATTTCTCAAGTATTACTGTCCTCACAAGTTATTGTTCATCTCTACAGTTTTGACCTTCAAATCATCTACTTTACTACAACCATTTAAAATGCATCAAAACTAATGCATAAAATTTGAGTTTAATAATTGAAATAATTTTTGTATGGCTCTCTCAGTCTCTCTCTGCCTGCCTCTGCATCTCTATTTCTCTCTCCCCTTCTCTCTCTTTCCTCTTTCTCTATCTGTCTTTATATATGCATACACACACAAACATCTTTCTCTCTGTGTCTTTCTATACACGCACATACACAAATGTACATAAATATAACTATATATAAATAATATATATAATACACATTTATGTGTTTGATTTGTGTGTGTGTATCTGTGTGTGTCTGTGTGTGTGTGTGATTCTGTGTGTGTTGCCACAGGACCATAGCCCGAGTGGTGAGTCAGGTCCATGCGTTCCAGGAGTTCCCGTACCCTTACGCCACCGATGCCGAGCTCCAGTCGTACCTGCGCGTGCGCATCTCTCACCTGGGCACCTGCGACGTGCCGCTGCTCGCCGCCGACAACGAGGCCAACTTCCACCAGCTCCCCAGCGACCGCCACACACGCCGCATCCAGGACACGCTGCGCCGCGTCAAAGCCACCTTCCAGTGACACCGCCATCACCACAGGGACACGACACGACTCCACACGACAAGACATGACACAGTGGCTTGGTCAGCACTGGCCACCATCTTGCAAAAGTGAGGAAAGGGAAAGCCCTCAGGGTCGTGATATGATGTACACACGAAAGTCATCATGGGTTTGGGTGAACTTTTTATTTCCTTCATTCACATAAAGTCGTGCCTCTTACGGTAAACTGGATGGACAGACAAGGCAGAGGAGGGGTATGTCCTGTGCACAAGCAACTACAAATCTACAGCACCCTACACTCCTGGACGTGTTCAACCTGATGGTGAATTTTGTCGGCAAATGCAAGTCAGATGTTTTGTAATGTAGGTGTTGACATTGTGCCTATGTCAGGGTGGAGGGCTTGAAGGAGCCACACTTACATGTATATGGTCTTGTTTGTTGAAATGACACATTTTAAATGGGTGGCACCTGAAGGTAGGGTTTCTATCTCCTTGTGTAGCTATTCTGGCAATAACCATGTCACAAAAAACACAAAAAAAAACATCATAACTCCAGCTATAGGGTGTCTTAAATTCTTTTGACTTCTGATGCTTTTTGGATGCCAAAAAAATATGCACTCCGTGCCCTATAAACCATTAACCCACATCACCATGGTGTGTTTAGTATAAAAAAGGTGTTTTTAGAACTTCTTGAGAATTTATTTACTTTAAGTTAAGGGCACTGTGTGACAGATGCTACTCTGGCTCTGCGTTGCTTGCCATGCACTGACTGAAGCATATTTTGTTGATCAGGTGGCAGGGAGACCTCATATCATGCTTAGTGCCATTTCAGTACAATTAACCATCTACACTGAAAACAATTGTTTGTTGAGAGATAATTGGCAAATGATATTTTTGTGTGTGGTATTAAATACATAATGTTCTATTACTTATTTCACAGAAACAAGGTTTGGTCATTGGTGAAAACTCTTAAACTCCTACTTTGAAAAAAGAATGAATGATATTAATAATAAAAAGTCTGCCTTGCTGAATTAGCTGAGACAGAATCAATGGAGGTGTAAGCTTTTGGAGGGGGAGTCCACCAATTTGTCACGAAATTGCCACATTGGCAGCAAGGAAATAGGCGCGCTTGGGGGCGACATCCATACCAAGCCCCCACCAGGGCGGACTCCTCTGTTTTTTGTTTTCTTCGGGCGGGGGATCAGTGACTGCAGCTTCAAAGCGATTCAGATAAAGGTCGTAATTGGAAAGTTGGAAGGCAAAGACGTGGAATCCTCCGAGTTACAGATCACTGATAAGGAAAACATTCTACATATCGCTGACAGTATTGTCGAGACTAAACGATCCTTTTAGTGGCATTGTCCTCCGGCCAAAGCACGCCACGCAGGTCAGAAGGATTAAACCCTTTGAGGAGTTGCGCACAGTGAGAATAATAAGCGCCTCGTCGCTTTTCTTGGCTCCACCAAACAATGTTCTCTTTTAATGGTAAACATTTATTTCCCTTTATTGACTTGTTAGGTTGTACTTCCTTTAAATGGGAGCCCGAACGTTCCATTGGAAATTTAAGAATAAACCCTTCACGAAAATACGGTGGTTTCTTAAAAGGCATGTTGTGGCCTAGCGCATCAGAATACTCATCAGAATCCAAGTAGGTTTATTGTGTGGGTTTTCTGAATTTAGGCATTTTAACTACATGAGAAACTTATTAGGATTTCTCTCTTTCCTGCTCGCCACAGTCCCGACATTTCCCCCTGATACCCAAAAGCTCACCTAAACTGAAATTTGCATTTCAACTGCCGGTCAATCAGACGTAATTGTGTGGCTACTGTAATGCCTTTGATCTCTTGATGTTCAAACCCAGACTAAGGCCAAACGCTGGCTGGGACGGTGGCGCCAGTGCCCTGCAGGATACGGAGGATGTGTTGATACCAAGTCATTTGAACTGTATTGTTATTGCTAGTCCAGTCAACAAGGAGCAGGGCAGTTGCAAAATACTTTCGCAAGGAAAAACCTCACCAGACTGCTTTGTATTCACCTGACCAATAATTGACATAGAGGACTTCACACGAAATGCTGTTGCATTTGTTAAGAAGTTCTGTATGTGCAACATACGTTTGCATGTTCAGATATTAAACGTTTTAACTAACGTCTCGAAAATGAAATAAAATCGAAGATGTGTATCATGCGGTGTAAATATAATGATTAGTAATGTGATTGCATGATCGGGCAGCACAAATGAGATTTAAATAACCTGGGTTATTTGTCTTTATATTGTTTTCCAATATGCCTATCCATATTTTATACGCCGCTAGAAACACTCTATATTTTTAGTTAAACACAACTGTTGCACGAGACACCTGAAAATGTTGGTGATATAACTGCTTTAACATCCAGATGTTGACAGTTTTTTTTTCTACCCTGCTTGAATCGCACAGACAGATGTAAAGGCCCTTGAGGTTCTCACAGACATCGTGGCGCCATGCTTTCACACAATCACAGGATATGTAAAGGCTCAAACAACGACCCATTAGTCTTAATGATTGAGAATTGATCAGGCGTTAACGCACCTATCCATATGTTAATGACGGAGGAGGTCGGGGCCTATATATAACAGGGCATTCGGAGTGGTGTCACATCACAGCCTGAAGACAACTGGAAACACTTCACTGCTCAAGACGGACAAGCTTTACTATAGCAAAGATGGTGAAATACTTCTCCGTGGACTGGCTAATCCAGAATGACGCACCAGCAAACAAGAACTCGGAACCCAAGGAGATTTCTCCAGCACAACTGAGACCACACGTTCCGTGTCTTGTGCAGCCTCGTCAGCCAACGTCGTTTGACAGATCTTACCTTCAACCAAAGCCAAAAGTAAAAAAGATTCTGGATTTTGCCGACAAACCAACAGAACAGGACCCTGTCGTGACTCCAGATTGTCGCCCAGTTAGTTGCTCCTCACCAAGTAAGTAATCTATTAAATGTTTTATTTTCTCATTTACATATACTTGTATTTTGTGGTTGTCGAGGTCAATGGCATGTTTCTAAAAGTTCTTTCATTTTTTTTATTAAGTTTCAGAAATCAGTGGTTATTCATCTGGCTACGAAAGTGAAGCGGCCTCCTCTGAATGCCCTTCCATGGAGGATGGGATGGAAGCGGAGAGAGAGGGCTCCCAGCGCCGGGTCCGAACCAAATTCACCCCGGACCAAATTCAGAAGCTCGAGAAGATATTCGGCAAACACAAATATCTGGATGCAGGGGAGCGGGCAAAAACAGCACAGAAGCTAAATCTCTCCGAAACTCAGGTAAGCAACTCAATTATAACAACTTTAAAAACGTAGCCTACGTGTTAAATAATGTCATGTCTGATTTATAGTTTGGCAGTGTACTTAACACAACTTTGTGTCGTTATTTCAGGTGAGAACGTGGTTCCAGAACAGGAGAATGAAGGTGAAACGCGAGGTCCAGGATTTGCGCGCTGACTACCTGGCGCCAGGCCTGTCTGCCATGATGTACGCCCCTGTTCCATCCGCTCAGTACCACAGCTACAGAGGACAGCAGATTCCCTTCGCCCCTGCCGCCAACATATTTTATTCGCCTATGGGCCAACAAGTCCCGGTCCAGCAAATGATCAGCCACCGGCCTGTCCACCCAGCGATGCCTGCTACTTATTATTATTAAAGACTTTTAAGGAAAGAGAAACGTATCCCCACTGCTGCTGACACTTATGCTGAGGTGCAATACTGTAGGCCTATATTTTTGATGTGTAAAAAGTGTACATGACAAATTTTATTCAATTTGTAGAGATTCAAAACCGTTTAAAAAGTCTATTTATTGTTGATTTAAGATAAATAAAATATATGTGCGTTGAATCTTATTCTCTGTGTGTCTTGGTGATCATTCTCATGAGATAACAACAGCCATGATGACCATTACTATCTATAGTGTTGCTAATTTACAGTATCTTAATCCCATTTTAGCTGGGATTATTAGAGTATCATATTTAAACTGGGAATGGGCCATCTCTTGGCAAGATCAGTTTTTGGGGTTAAATTAACATTTCTACTACAACAGTTCTACCATTTAATCATGATTGCATTACATATTTATAAATGTGTTGTGTTGATATAGGCTACAATCCACTGTTAAATAAATAAATAACATCGGCCATTTTTGGTGGTAAAATACTTGCACTGTAAAAAAAATCTGGTTCCGCCTGAATGAGATCATAGACCTGACTACTGATTCCGCCAAACAGGTGGCCCATCCCATACTGCGCTTTCATATGCGTGTAAACCTAATTCTGTTTGTCTCTGCCACGACACTTCAAACACCAGCTAACGAGGAGATCATGGATAACAATTAGTACTAATTGCATCGGCCATTGATGAGTTTACTCTTATCACAGATGCCAGGGCCACTGGCTCCAGAATGTCTGGGCGACTGTATGCTGACCAAAGAGAAGGCTACAGGGAATGTTTGATAAGGTATGAGATATAGGGGCCTTATCCGATAGGATCTCAGAAGTAGTGATCGTGGATTTAGTTAAATCCCAGCCGACTGAGTGCTGATCCGTTTAATTGGTTGACTCATTGATTGATAACTGTGATCACCTTTCATCTGTATTTAGAAGCAGGGCATTGTGTCGGTTCTTGATTATGCCGCGTTGGATTTGGATGCTTGATTGGTACACTACACTGAAATACTTTCAAAAAGCACTATGATCCTTTGTGGTCAAACATATTGCCTGGATCTCAGGCTAAGTTCTGGGCCACCGCCGGTCTCACTACTGTGTTTGCTTGGCGCCAGTAGCTCTCCTAAAGCCAATTGAAATGCTCGCGCCAACAGAGATCAAACGAAACTCACTCACTTTCTCAGGGATAACCATCACGCCCGCTGAGGTGTGTGGACGTTAATGAGCACAAATGCCTAAAAGCAACGGCCGGGGCGGGGGGCTTTAGTTTTAAGCTGGACTAGTCTCTGTATAAGACTGCTAAAACAGAGCAGTTACCTAGACACCTCAAATTGAACAATTCAATAGGCACGAGGCCTACGTGTGTTTCTTTTGGGAAAGTCAATATTTTGCGCAAAATTGTCACGTAGGCATGGAGAAAGTGTGCAATGGCCTATCTGATCTTTGCAATAGAAATTGAGGCTATCTAGGCAATTCATCTTCCCTTGATGGGTTCGATGAAATCACTGTGTCAGTGCGTTTATGATCATTTACCTCTGTGAATTCCGTTACCAACAAAGGCAGTCTTCTAGGCGCGGTCCGATACTCAGACTCAGTGGCGCCGGGAAATAACAAGTGTAGACTACTGCATGTGTGAAAACGCACGATTGCGACATCTATTAACTTCAATTACAACACCCATCAAATACTTATCGTTCCGTCGAGATCTCTTTACTTATGCAAATACTGGTGGGATGATGCCTACATATAGACGTATGTCAGTCAAGACGTAAAGTTACTGACTTACATACTTCAGCAGCACTGAAGAACACAATGGCTAAACATTTTTCAGTTGAATGGCTCTCTCAAAGCTCTCATTCTCAAGGAACTGACACCTCGGTCTTCGATGGAAGGATTCATAGCAATACCGACAACTACATGTCCTGTGAAACTGACAGAGGGCATTCCAAATCTAACAAGAATATTTCTGTTGTGTCAAATATGAGTGACCTTTTGCACATGGACTCAGAGGAAATTGGCAAGGACGTTATTACAGTTCCAGCCTCACCTTCAAGTAAGTATCTCCTGATACATATTGGAAACGTGCTGAGTTGAAAATACTGTAAAATGTCTGAGTTTTCTGTCGTATACTTCAAATAACCCAGATGTTTATTTATTTATTTGTTTGTTTACAGACAGCTGTGGCTACACATCAAGCTCCGAGAGTGAGGTCGGCGACCACGTTGAGAGGGAATGTGGTTCGAACCGCAGAGTGAGAACCAAGTTTACCACTGACCAGATATTCCGACTGGAAAAGACTTTCAACAAACATAAATACCTCGGTGTCACACAGAGACGGAAAATCGCTGAGAAACTGCATCTCTCTGAAACTCAGGTAAGCATGTTACTAAAAGCATAATTTTGTTGATGGTTGAGTTAAGATGTTTGTAAGTAGGATGATAGCCTAAATGGGATCACTAAATGGGACGCTCAGTAACATGACATTGATATGACATTGTTTTGTTATTATTAATCTCCAGGTGAAAACATGGTTCCAAAATAGACGGATGAAACTCAAGCGTGAAGTTCAAGACCTGCGTGCAGAATATCTTGCTCCGAATATTTTGCCCTCCCTGGTCTATCCGACAGCCGCTGCATTTCAGCACCACGGGATTGGTGGACAGCTCCTAGCCTTCCCCTCGACAGTGCCCCAGGTCTACCCGCGCTCCGTGCAGACGATCCCTGCTCAACACTTCCAACCTCGGCCTCAGCCAGCTGTACACCCCGTGATGCTCGCTTCATGTTATTACTGAGTTGATTTGGCCTACCACTGAACTGTCAAGGCTGTTCGCCTTAATAATCTACTTTAGATTATTAGCTGTGGTAAGCATATAGGCCTTGGGACTGAGTCCATTGCCAAAAGAAGCACTACATGTTGTATGTTTGAAAATGATTAATTTATGCCCTCTATATCTGTATAAAAAGTAAATTAAATGTTTAAAGAGTATGTTCTACCTTTCATAATAAACAGACAAACTGTTTTGATGACAATACATTCTCCTGGTGTTTATTCATACAAAGGCTCACTTCAATTAGTGTTATCACGATGAGCCTTGTGACAGTTAATTATTAATGTTGCATTTATACCTTAAAAACAAAAGGTGTTGGCAATATTAAAGTCCCGGTTTCTAGCTTCTAACGGGCACACAGATAGAATTATCTACAAGTAGGCCTATTGTAAACAGTCCACAAAGGCCTTACAGCAGACCTGACTCTGTCTGATACTAGCTATCTTGTGCGCTACCCATGTGGGCCGATACATACAGCCTTCCAACACAATGCAGCACTTGAGGGTGTACCTATACTAATGCAAAGTGTTTTAGCTTGAAACGTACTGGCATATAAGTGATACACGATATAGTCTCACCCCAACACAATATTAAATACCCCAGACAGAGTGACGGCTGTCATTTTCTTTCCCACCTAGCGATGCGACGCGAAGGCTGTGTCTATTTGCATCTTCAAAGGGACTTCAAAGCTTCAGTAACGACACAATCATTGGGATCTATTGAGCTCTGTTGTGTTTCATGCAGCGAATTCACACCTTGGGTTGAGGTGCTGAAACCTGGCGCCGCAAAGTCTGCCAGCGCTGCATATTACATGGAGTTGAAGTCATTAACTAGCTCCTGCTAAATAGACTTATAATGCCGTCAGTAGTTCATCATTGATCCTTTGAATGTATCAATAACGAAGCTGAGGTAGGTCTCTCTCTCACAGGATGCCACCATCTGTCTTTTAGATTGCACGGAAATTGTAAAATGCACTTTTTGAATGAGCCCAAAGGTGTCACAGGTTTGAGTCATCAACCAATGACTAGATGGAAAGACCAGGAATCCATTTACATCACTTGTCGGTTTATATTGTCATATAGTCGCGTTATATGATCGACATGTACGTATAGGTTGGGGATTGTAGAAAAAGCCCCTTCTGTAATCTATTTTATTAATTATTTATTGCGACTTGGCTAAATTTGTGATATGCTACACACTACAGGGGCTGGCCCGGTTCTCACTAAAGAAAAACCAGACTGATAATATCACTTTACGATAATAAAGAAGCGTCCCATAAGTGTTTCCTTTCCTTGAAGCCTGGGAAAGTTATTGCACAACGTTTGAGCAAAGTCTGATGCCTTTTGCATCGACGGTTGTAGATAAATACACTACAGACGAAGCAAACTATTTTTCACAGAAACGGAATCACAAAGTAGGCGTTGTTTATCGGGTACATTAGTCTGTCAGTATTCAAGTCTGCAACGCAAACCACAAGATGGTGCCATTTGTTTTTAAAATTAAAGACAGGCAAAGTAGACCAAGGTTGAGTTTTGGCCCCGTGTAATGGTAAATGTGGGTGGAATGACGCGATTATTAATTGGGCTTGGATTTTTTTTTTAAAGGTAAAGTAAGGATGGAACGTTCATTTATTGGGGGTGAACATTCTTTCCAGAGCGGAGCAAAAGAAATGTGTGAAAAGGCCTGTTGGCTTCTGTTGTGATTTAACACCTCTTTACCTGATCCATCTGCCACACTCTCACTTGTAATCCACCCCTGAGCACACCCATCAGTTGTAGTTGCTGGTGTCAACTGCAGTGTTTAGATACCATGATGCTCGGTTTATGGGCCAATTTTCCATATGTATGAATAAAAAAATGAAATACCAGATCAACCTGCTTATGCATCACAAATCATTTTATTACATTAAACCATGCAGTGAAAGGACCAGCATGTATTTTCTAGCTTGACAACCAATTTACTGAACAAAACTAATCTATTTAGACCAAAAGCTTCTCTTTGTCCCCAAGTATGTGTTTTAATTTAGAAATGCAGTGCTGCATGCACAGGATTAAGACAAGAGTTATTACTGTAAAACCGATGGCCACCCCAACTGAGTCTAGCAATGTTTTAGCTAAGCAAACAATCAGGAAACATGCAGTTACGCACAAACACATTTGGTAGTTACTATAAAATGTTTTTAATAAGGCAAGGCAGGCAAACATATCATCAACTTGTCATTGCAGTTGGCAACCTGGCTCTCAATCCCTCTTCACATCTCTTAAAGTAAAAATGTTATACACTGAGCACTGAGTGCAAAACCAAGACACAGAAATGAAATGTAGCATTAGCGTCTTTTTTGTCTCTGTCTCTGTCTCTCCTTCTCTCTCTCTCTCTCTCTCTCTCTCTCTCTCTCTCTCTCTCTCTCTCTCTCACACACACACACACACACACACACACACACACACACACACACACACTCACACACTCGCACACTCACACACTCACACTTCAGACGGTACAGCAGCAGGAGGCAAGGGTAAGGCGAAGCAGGCAAAGGCAGCACCCTGGTCCTTAATGGCGTGTAGGTCAAACTCCAGTGGAATACCTCAACAGCCCCCTTTTCCCATGCCTTATGCCTCTTTAAAGCCACATGTCAAAGAGGTATATGCATAGGAAAAAGGAACAGCGAGTGAGAGCATGGCGAGAGGGATGGCATCCTGTCCAATTAGGCACACCTTGAAGACACTGAGGAAGAGAGAGAGAGAGAGAGAGAGAGAGAGGGGAGGGGGAGAGGGAGAGATGGTAGTTACCAAAACCAGATTTTCCAAATGACCATAAACAGTAATTTTTTTATAGACATTTACAAATATATATCGACTGCAAAAAAAGATTGCCTTAGCATATTTATCTATTCAAACATGTCAATGCAACATCCTCAAATTAAATTATATAGTGTACCTTTAAGATGTACCAGCACCAGGAGCAAGTAACAGGGAAAAACAAAGAGCATAATATAGTTCAGTGTCCAACTAATTCCAGACCATTTACAGAGACTTAAAATTGTATTCCCAGCACTGCAGCCCTCTAGCATAACGCCCTGAACTGTAATAAAAACGGAGGAGTCCTTACTTACCCGTTTAAGCAGGCGTCAGGCAGCTTTCTTTCCCCTGAACTGTCTCCCCCTCACAATTTATGCCTTGCCAGAGACCTTGAAGATGTTTTAGAGAAGACAGAGTATCTGTTTTTCTCGCACTCCTTCCCAGCTCCCACACCGCCTCCTCAGGCTCAGCGCCATCACTCGCACCTGCACACACCATAGCAATGCCACGCTGAAAACACACACACACACACACACACAGACTCACACCAAACACACACACCATAGCAATGCCACGCTGAAAACACACACACCAAACGCACACACACACAGACTCACACCAAACACACACACCATAGCAATGCCACGCTGAAAACACACACACCAAACGCACACACACACACACACACACACACAGACTCACACCAAACACACACACCGTAGCAATGCCACGCTGAAAACACACACACCAAACGCGCACACACACAGACTCACACCAAACACACACACCATAGCAATGCCACGCTGAAAACACACACACCAAACACACACACCAAACACACACCCAAAAACACACACGAACACACGCACACACACACACACACACACACACACACACCAAACACACACACGAACACACGCACATACACACACACACGCACACACACACACACACACACACACACACACACACACACACACAGACTCACACCAAACACACACACCATAGCAATGCCATGCTGAAAACACACACACACACACAGGCACACACACACAGACTCACACCAAACACACACACCAAACACACAAACCCAGACACAGGCACGCACAGACACACACACCACACACACACAAATACGCACAGACTGCGGAGTGCACATAGACATAAACTCACAAAGACGCACAGTGTCAAGCTAACAGAGATGTATACTTTTAAAATAAGCACACATGCATATACGTGACCTACAGGCCTAGAGAGTCACATTACTATACATGACCTTAAAGGAATCTTTATATACACTTGTACAGGCCTTCAGTAAAAACATGATCACACAACTTTTTATTTCAGTTTCTCAATTTTAAGCTAACTAAAACAAATTCTGACTCTCTATGTAGATAGATAGATAGATAGATAGATAGATAGATAGATAGATAGATAGATAGATAGATAGATAGATAGATAGATAGATAGATAGATAGATAGATAGATAGATAGATAGATAGATAGACAGATAGATAGATAGATAGATAGATAGATAGATATGTTTACAAACACACATACACACACACACATACACACACACACACACAAGCACACAGGCACACACACACACTTACACATAAGCACACATACACACATGTACATGCAAACTCACCCAAACAGCTACAAAAACTCCACAACAAGCATAGTGGTGCCATTTTTAATCAAAGCGATTGGCTGGCACCAGACGTTGCTGCCCTAGACACAGACATTCGTCCGGAGACATCCGACTCGCTATCTGCCCCTTCAGACGTCAGCAAAAGCACCTGCGA
>CM050204.1:23666041-23691041 GCA_027475355.1 Coilia nasus | reverse complement strand
TCACTTTCTGTCACAGCAAGCAGAACCAGCTCCAGATTGGGGACCGGCACTAGCACTTTGGCAGTGGAAAAAAGCTATTAGATAGACATAAATTATGATTTTTTTTTTATTGATACTATTACAAACATATTTTTTGTTTTGTTAAAGCACTATTTGGGAGAGAATGTTTGGGTGGCACACTTAAAAAAGTGTGAAAAGGATAGCAAAGTAACGACAGGTGATTTTAATGAGATACCATGATCAGATCACCACAGTCCCAGACTACTCAGTAACTTTATCATATTTGACTTCACTGACAGTATACCTGAAATAACCATGTACAGATTTATGTCATTACCATTATCATTTATATTTAGCAAACATTGTACTGGGTTTTGCCATAAGGCACTGGCTAGACAACATTGAATACACACCACCAAATGCAAGGTGCAAAAAATTAAGCATTTGCTTTGAGTGAATTCCCACTGGCGTTCCTAGGTCAATTACCAGACCTAAAAAAAATTCAAGAGAGTCTTGTCTCTGTGTTTTATGTGTCTGTGGTCAGACATTTTGTGGTTAAATGGCAGAGATTAGTCTGCCATCATTCATGGTAACATATAACTTCAAAACCTACATAAGCCTTATAAAAGGGTCTGCCAGCCTTCCATAAATCGCTGCGATGTATACCAGGCTGTGGCCATACTGTGCTGCTCTGTGTGTTGGTGCGCAATGTCAAGTGGAACAGGGCCAACCCCAATTACGGCTGACAGAGCGGATATTTATTTCAGTGACCTTCAACACAGGGCCTCTCTATCTTGGGACAGGGTGACCTTAATAGATCCAGACAAACTATGCCTTTTATTTGGGCTGTGAAAGATTAGATGTTGTCATCTCAAAGTTCACAAGACTGTTGGCAGTTTACTGTATATTATGACTGCTCTGCGATGTGTGTGTCCTTCCGCTTTTAGTGCTGTATTTTGCCACCTTCACAAGCTTGCGAGCGTCGTTACACCTGTGTTGCCTCACCTACATCTCTCTTCTCTCTGTCCGTCTGTCTCCCTAACTCTGTGCTCCTTCCTTTTCTCTCTCTTTGTGTCTCTCTCACTCTCTTTGTTTGTGTGAGTTAAGTTCTCCTCCCTCTCTTTCCGGACTGCGTCGCTCCATGGCACACAGGCAGCTGGAGACGGGGGGTCCCAGGGCTCCTCTAATAAGAGCCAATCAGCATCAAGCATTGGGGCTGACAGAATTGGGCCAGGGGAAGAGGGAGCGCAAGCATGTAGACACGTACACAAGAGCACACACACATGTAAGCGTATGCGTACACACACACACACACACACACACACACACACCAGCACAGACGCCCAGACATAGGATCCCAAAGGCATGCACAAACACACACATCCATGCACACACAGACACACACACAAGCACAGACGCTTCGACATAGGATCCCAGAGGCACACACTCACTCACAAATACACACGCACAAAGACAGCCAGACATAGGCTCCTTAAGGCACACACAGACACACACAGACAGTCGATCACACACACAAAAAAAAACAGATGGGAAACACATTTGCTTTGTAGTTACATACATGCATCAACTCACATAAAGTAAAGACAGCAAGACACATACAACCAGTGACAACAATCAACAGAAAGGATACAGGATATATTTAACCAAATAAACCCAGAGATAATCTATGAATCTTTCCACCCACCCCACACCACCCCACCACCTCCCCCAGACACATGCATGTACATGTGTGGCTCCACACTGGACTGAAAAGAGATCACTGATGTAGATGAAAATTCAAGCTGTCTGATCACCAAGAAGATGTCTGCTCCTCTACTCAAGCCCCAACGCCCAGCCTCACGTCTAATCTCGCTGCTGAAGGCTTCATCTTCAGGCCTCACTGATCTCCTCCTATCTCGGCCTGCAGCGAGCTTTGATGTTCCTCTTGTTCTCGCACCGACGAGGTGATTATTAGTTCATCGTGTCCCTGGGCCATTACTGGCCTGTCAGATGTAACAATAATCCCACTACTAGCCATGCCTGAGGTAATAGTTGCTCTACAGTCGAGCAAACTGCATTCACCTCTCTGTGGCCCTCTCGATGGGTTCAGTCAATTCATGTGGGTACATTTCCCATGATGGAAATTTTCACAGCAAGGAATGGAGGGTCCTTTCATTCAGATGTTTTCCATGAATGACCAGTTATTAAGAAACCAAATGAGTTCAGTACTTGATGAAATGAGACTCTAAATAATTCCTTTCTTTTAGAATCTCTGTTTCTGCAGATGTACTTTTCATAACCATGTTCTGGTCATGTTGACATGGAAATGCTAATGTCTTTGTCATGACCCGTATTCACGAGCCGTGTGTGTGTGTATGTTTGCAGCACACAGTCGAATCATTTTAAACGGTCTCTCCAAGTGATGTCCAAGCAGACCTAGGGGTCACTGCCTATCTGACACTATCTATCTGACTATCTATCTATCTGAACTAATTTTGGCTGCTGACGACATTAGGGCCCATGTCTTTTTTTTGTCTGGCAGTTCGCCTCCGCTTCACCCAGTTCTTTTTTCCACTTCACCCATCCCCTTCCCCTGCCATTTGACAGGACCGAGTCAGTCCTGCCGTCTCTTTGAGCGGTCGCCCTCTCACCTAGAGGTGGTGCGGACCTGTCAACCGTCGTAAAAGACATTTCAATTTGCACGGGTCCCTTGAGGTGGGGGAGGGTGGGAGGTGTGTGTGTGGTGTGTGTGTGTGTGTGGGGGGGGGTGGGTGGTCAGCAAATTATCACTTCAAAGCCAAAGCCAGCTAAGGAAGGACTCCTTCACCGCCTCGGGCTGGAAGACTCTTCACTGCACTTGCGGCTAATTTTGGACTCTCATCCTCTCGCTCACTCTCTCTTTCTCTCTCTCTGTCTTTCTCTCGCTCACTGACTCACTCTGTTTCTCTCTCTCGCGACAGAGAGAGGCACCTCATTACAAGCACAGACGTGTCTGCTTGTGTATTTGCTGTGCTGCCTTGTGAGGAGCCGCATGTGACAGATTTATGCGTTACGAGAGATCCACACATGTGCCGTTCCGCTCTATTCCAGAAAGTGAAAGGGGTGTTTGATAAGAGCCAGGCAAAAGGCTGTCGACTCTCCCACGCGTGTGTTGTGTGCGTTCATCTGTTTGCATTTGTGTGTGTGGATGTGTGTGCATGTATGTGTTTGTGTGTGTGTCTGTGTGTGTGTGTTTGTGTGTATGTATCTGTGTGCATCTGTGTGTGTGTGTGTTGTGTACGTGCATCTGTTTGCATGTGTGTGTGTGTATGTGTGTGTTTGTATGCGTGTCTGTGTGTGTGTGTGTGTGTGTGTGTCTGTGTGCATGTGTGTGTCACAGTTTCTGCTTTGTGGAATCTGGGCCTGTGTCTCCCACGCGCTGTGGCTTGCTCATCTCTGAACCTCAGCACATGTGCTGGTTTGATCTCGGTTAATTGTGCTGTGATGCAGCTATTATAGTTCAAACACTAATTAATGAAATATTTAGGACCCAGACATTCTGCTGTGTGGGCTTGCTCTTTTGATCTATTCTCTTTGAAGTCCATAGTTTTTGTTTTCCTCTCCCCTTTCCTATTTTTCTCAGCTATTGTCTCAGTCGGAGGCATTGTTAGGATCTCAGAACAATGGGTGCTTGGCCCAGCCCAGACATCATCAGATTTTCACCTGAAAATTGCACCGCTTTTCACATTGTTTCAGAGTAAATTTAATTTTAGATGTACCAAGCGTTCTGTAGTCAGGTGTGTGGGCCAGCACTGCAAACTTGGGGGGAAGGGGTTTGGTGCTGTGCCACAAGTGGCTACCATGTCTACTAAGTCTGGCCCAAGTCATTTCCTGATTTTTGACACTTACTTCCTGTCCAACTCTTCACTGTGCTGACTATGTTGTCTAATTCAAGGCAAAATAGCCAAAACAATATACTTTAAAAGAAGAACACAACATCAAAATAGAAAAAAAGGAATGCAGTCTGGGTTCTCATGTAAAGCTTTAATGTCATTTTTTGGTTTCAGTAACAGCAGTAGAGCCTTGACAGTCCCTGTCAGTGACTAGCTCTGGTCTTCTATTTTATTGGTTGACATGTGCCCATTCTTTATAGGTGCCTGGTGCTCATATAAGTCTGTGTGTGCAGGGGGTGTGTGTGTCTGAAGTGTCCCTGCTCCGGATACTTACCTAAGGCACATGTATCTCCTTGTGTGTATGTGTGTAGTCGATTTAAATAGAGAGGTGCCTAATTAGATATGACTACGGGGTGAAAGCAACTTCTATAAATACTGGTTTCGAACGGGATTTTAAGACAGCAAAAGTTGGGGTATGACGTTAGCACGTAGCAAGAATGTGAAACTAGCTGACGTAAGCTAGTTGGCTAACAGTAGTCAGTTGACTGACCGACAGTACATAAATCGTACAATACGCTATTAAAAGTTAACGTGTTGGGATATTTAGATAGTACATTGTTGATTTCTCATCTAAATTGTATAAATACAAGCGATACAGTGCCAAACAAATAAGATGTTGATACCGACAGCAACCAAAAGATTAATGTTGGCCGCCATCTTTATTTACATTTCACAGTTGTTTGAAAGTTAGCGCACAGAATTCTGGGTAATAGGCAGCTTCAAGGAATCATCGAAGCTGCCTTCAAAACTGCCTGGCGCGCGAAGGCAACTGCTGCGACAGGAAATAAGAACTTTAACCGCTTGGAACAGCACTTGATGACTCGCTGCCGCATTAGGCAACTACTTAGGTTACTAACGAATTTAGCCGTTTGGAACAGGCTCTCTGTGTTTCTCTACACTTCTGTTAGCTTATTATGTCCTCCTTTTGTAAGTCACTTTGAATGAAAGCATCTGCTAAGTGTAATGTAATGTAATGTAAAAAGGTGCACTATGTAAAGCTTTGTTGTATTTCATTTTTCCCACCTGTCCAGTTTCACTTTACATTTCATTACATTTAGCTGATAATTTTATCCAGAGTGACTTACAGTGAATTAGGTACAGGGTACGGCCCCTGGAGTAACATGGGGTTAAATGCCTTGCTCAAGGGCACTTTTTTCCTACTGGTACCAGACTCAAACCTGCAACCCTCCGATCCCAGGACCAATCCAAATCCTAACCATTAGGCCACAGCTGCCCCACAGCTCTTCTTGGGTCTCTCAGACTACATCTTCTCTGCTCTCCTCTTTAAATAGATCAGCTGCTGGAATGATACAGAGAAGACCGTCAAACATCCATGAATTTTTTATCAAGGACAATGTTGTTTACAATGACTGTAATGACAGCTTAATTGATTGGAATGACATAAATAGATTATTTTTTCATTATTATTACTCCTTATTTATTTACGAAATGAGATTCAGGGCTGTGTCCAGGTGGAATGATGGCAATGTTTTTGAGAAATAGTATTGCAAGCAAGTTTTTGTTCTCAATTTGTTCTTATTACTATATTACTCCAATATACTTACCATAGTGGTCATGCAATATTTAGTGGGTGCACTGAACTAGCGATGCACACACTCATTTTAGTCCTTATTTTTTGCTATTTTTCCTCTCTGCTCTGTGAATCACTGTGCCTGGGAAACCAGACCAAAATACGTTACTCAGCAAACTCCCACCCCATCCCCTTGGCCTACGGCAGATAACGCACAAATGAATAGTTTGTCTGTTTAAGTGGTGGGAACCGGGGAGGGTTGGAGAGGCAAAGGGAGATAAGGTTAGTGGTTGGGCCTTCTCCTCAGTACAATGAGTCCTTGGACTCCATCATACCAGGCTGTGGAGGTGGTGGTGCCCAGGGGTCAGCCAACTAAACCACACTCTCACTCCAACACTCCAACTAAACCACACTCCAACACTCCAACATTCTAACACTCTAACACTCCAACACTCCAACATTCTAACACTCCAACACTCCAATACTCCAATACTCTAACACTCCAACACTCCAACTAAACCACACTCCAACCAGAGGCGTCACTTGACCTATTACTGTACTGGGGCACAGCTGGGGCACACATAATTAATGCGAGCGTGCAAAGCGCGCGAATAATTTTTTTAGCACTTATTTATCATTAAAAAAAAAAACATAAACAGTGCTTTAAACTAAATAGACATATCAGATTATGTTGATATGCTCATCAAACATCGTAGATGTCAGATAGCAATCTCCAGAAACCGAGTGTGGGAGCTCACAGTGCTAGGCTAACTGTTACATGAATCAACAACGATAATAAGCATATGCCAGTTAGCTAAAAGACAGCAGCTAACGACTCCAGTAGGCTACTTCAATTTACAGCCAGAACAGCTTGCATGACAGCTGCCTCATACATTAAACGTAAAAAGTAACGTTGTAATATGTAAATCCACATGGAAATGGCGACACAGAGGTGAAAACAAACAACAATGATGAGCAATTTACCCGGTACTAACCTGTAAGACAGGTGGAAAGACATAGCGCTCAGACACCGTTGTTACACGTTATGTCACAGCCAAAGTCGCGTGAATAAATAACAATATTAAGTAGCCATGTGCACATTGTTTATGGAGTGAATAAAGTAGCAATGAGTTGCCATATTAAGTAGCTATGTGCGCATTCTGTAGATTATGTAGACCTAAAACTCGAAAGTGTTTTTTTTTAACTGGTGAAATTTATACTGGGGCACTACAGACCAATACTGGGGCACGTGCCCCAGTAAAATATGTCTGGCGACGCCCCTGACTCCAACACTGTAACACTTCAACACTCTAACACTGTAACACTGCAACACTCTAACACTCCAACACTCCAACTAAACCACACTCCAACACTCCAACTAAACCACACTCCAACACTCTAACACTCTCACATATCCCACAAAACACTTGTGACAATAAATCATAGTCCATATAATAGGATCATACGTTTTTATGACTGTTAATATATAAACATTTGGTAACACTTTATTTTACGGAAATATGTAATATTATATACTTAGACTGTACATACCCAACACTAACCATAACCCTAACCCTAAGGTATAGTGTAAGTACATAATGTGAAATATTGTAACACACTTTGTTATGCTGTACCCAATTAATGAAACAGGGACAGTAAAATAAATTGTAACACTTTAACACACAAACACTTCATGCTGCATATTAACCCACTGTCACACTTTCTTTCTCAGGAGTACCTCTGCCCTCTCTGAAATCTCTGGAGTGTTGTAGTGTTGGAGTGTAACTGTGGTGATTGCAAGGACCCTCTTATAAGATAATGACCAACATCATTATTATTGATGGATTAAAGTGCGTAATATGCTTGATGGATTTAAATGTTAATGACCATGATGAGATATGATAAGGTCATCGTGTCAAGCATTATATGACAAGTGAGAATTGAAGAACAATGTTACAGTCTGGTTTTACAAAGCCAGCCAAGGCCTCACAAACCACACAAGACACACTCAAGGTAAAACATGCAGACACCTCAGGCCCAATCAGTGTTTTGTTGTGGCTGCAAGAGCATGAGGAATTCTAAGATGCAGAAGACACCACAAGGCCGACACACACACACACACAAACACACACACACACACACACACACACACACACACACACACACACACACACACACACACACACACACACACAAACACACACACACACACCAGGGGTGGAATTTAACTTTGCAACGTTGTGAACCTTTACCAGCCACTGAAAAATAATTTGTAAAATTCACCAGCCACTCAACAGCAATTTATTATTTTGTGTCAAAAAAATCTACCAGTCGCTTTCATACCTTTCCAGTGTTTGGCTGGTGGCTGGTGCCAATTTCCATCCCTGACACACACTAACACAGACACACACACACACACACACACACACACACACACACACACACACACACACACACACACACACACACACACAAAGGACCCCTGAATACGGGGACATGACAAGCAAACAAACACTCGTATGTCAACTCGACCAGCACATACTATTGACAATCATATCTACAGAGACAAGGGCCTGTGTGGTGTCTTCTTTATCTGTGTTTGTTCACTTCCTTCAGCGATCTGCTTCAAATATTGTTTTTTCTTCTGTGGCGCGTCACAAGGCCGCGAGCCGACGCGGTATTGGATCGCGGGAGCCTGCCGATCTGCTGCTGACATAACTTCCTGTGATCTGCGTGCGGTCCTGGAGGGCAGGCGCTCTCATCGCTCACTGGTGACGCTCAGCGGTAGTGACAGCTGAGCGAAGGCAGGAAAACAAACGCTGCAAAAACCCGTCTCAGGCTGCTACTGACAGGGGACAGCTCTGTGTCTGTGTTATAGTCAGGTTGGCTTGCTCAAGCAGTTTGGAGAGTGTCTGTTTATAGAGGATGCTGTTTTTTTTTGTAAAAGGGTTAGATTTTGTAAATACTGTGAGGGAGAGAGGAAAGGAGAGAGAAAGAGAGAGAGAGAGAGAGAAAGAGAGAGAGACAGAGAGAGAGGGTGTGTGTGTGTGTCTGTGTTTGTGTGTGTGTGTGTGTGTGTGTGTGTGTGTGTGTGTGTGTGTGTGTGTGTGTGTGTGTGTGTGTGTGTGTGTGTGAGTGAGTGTGTGTGGGTGCGCGTGTGTGTGTTTGTGCAAAGAAGAGGTAGATACACACACACGCACACAAGGAAAGAGAGAGAGAAAGAGCGAGAGAGAAAGAAACATCTCCTCAAAGAACGTATTAGAATCACCGACATATATAATCCCAGACACCCATACAAATGTACACACAAAAATGCACACACATAAGACACACACACACACACACACACACACACACACACACACACATACACACACACACACACTGCTGTGCATGTATCATTACACATGCTCTTCACATCCGCATTTCACTGAAGTGTTACAAATATTGAAATTGCTATTAGATTGGCGCTTTCTAGACTTGTAAGCATTTCACCTCAACCAAAGTGGAAATTAGTTAATCATTAAATATTAGAGCCAAAACACCAGCGTGTAAAAAATATCACACACCGGTTAAAAGTCAGCCTGCCTGACACATAAAAATCCAATTAGACTGCTATCAGGTATCATAAACTGAGATCAGGGCTACTGCTCTCACATCCAAATTTTATGTAGAATGGAAAGACATGCCTCTGAGGTGAGGGTGAATGGCAGGGCATTTTGTTTAAACTCTGTTGACTGACTCCTGTTATCTAGCTTGTGGATCTTCTTTCCTTAACTTGCACATTAGAGCCTGTTTCTCCATTTTCAGTTCCACAACAGCCAAGGATGCAGTGACAATACACACTCGCTATCCGTGCAGTCGGCTTGCTTTAATGAATGTGAAACCTGTTTTTTTTTTTTGTGTGGATTTGCTTTTGGACAAACTCAGGTGGGGATGATTTGGTGGGTAGGATTTTTTTTTGTCTTTCCTTCACAGTCTGTTCATAATCTGTTGCTCAGGGTCATTCATTAACTGAAAACACATTCGGCAAGCAAATCTCTCTCCCTTTCTCTCCCCCCTCCATTTTTCTTTTGTTTCACTTTAATTGACTTTTTAATGAGTTGGTGTTCAGGCTGGTTGAATAGCAGACAGAGGGCAAGACAAAGAAGCAGTGGGTAAAGTTCCAGACATGGACTATCCAGCTGCTGTCGGCACTAACTGCTGGTTAAATAATCTAATTTGCATTTCGGCCTTGCGTTGGAAGAATAATACCAACTTTCCAGCCGGCCATGCATTAAATCCTGCAGCCGAGTGGCTGCAGAAGACAAAATAACTTAGCGGGTAGCGAGGCCCATCTGTGTCGAAGTTAGCAGGTTAATATTAATGCTGTGGCAACAATTACAGGGTTAGCGTTGCGGCATAGTCAGCACTGAAGCAGTACTTGCTTGTTATCACAGTCCATTGCACCGCCCCTCCCTAAAGACTGGCCATTCGTGTTAGTAGGTCCCTATCTAAAAGAGAGAGAGAGAGAGAGAGAGAGAGAAAAGAAGGCAGATAATAGGCTTCCTCTGACAGCCAAAACATCTGGTGTTATGCTCAGCCTAGATAATAGCCTACATGTTAATATATCAGTCACCCTGAAGGTTAGAAGCTGCATATCATCATTTTCCCTGAAACAGAAAAGGGTTAGAAGTGCTTCATCTGTGACCTTGGGTCCCTGTGAAGCATATCTGTCCATTTAACATTCAGCATAAATATGTGCAGACATACATTTTTTTTAAATACCATACTTTTTTAAGATACCAACTGACTACACAGATTCAGTCCAGCACACACTTTTATGTTCCATAGAGGACTTTTATGTTCCACAGATATGGTGAAAATGCAGTCATTTCCCATCAAATACTTATTAATTGTGAGTGTTCCATATGAGGATTTACATTTTGTATATGTTTCATTCATTGGAAAAAAAAAGTCTGTGACGATTCAAAAAAATATTTGGGTAGTGTTACATTATACCATCCACCTAAGTCGGTGAGGATCTGGTAGATAGTGCCATCCTGTTTCATAGAAAATCTGGCTTTAAAATACTTGTGCAGTTGGTTTTAAGAGATGGTTACAAGTGGTGGCGAAGTTAACAGCACTGTCATTGAAAACATTGGTACAAAAACTGCAGCTTTTGCCTACTTTGTAAACTTTGTAACTATTCCATAAGGTTTGGCATACCTCTGGATACTGAGCATGATCACAGTCTGTAGGTATGGGCTACGTTTTGCTGGGAAAACAAGTAAGCTTAGGGGAGTGGGGTAGGTTAAGGCGATTCATGGGGCCCAGAGTTTCATAGGGGCCCACAGAGGACTATGATATAGTTAGGCTGAGGACTCAAAATTATTGTCTTTGTAGCGGCGTCCCTGTGCCTAGGGTTTGTAAAGTGCACTGTGCGAATATTGCCGTGCATGTAGTTTTGAGAGCAGGAGGTGACAGCAAGGCATAAACCAGACTTCAGAGACCTGCGTATGGAGCTGTAAGCAGTCATGACACTGCGTACGGTACAGTGGTCCCTCGCTATATCGCGGTTTACCTTTCGCGGCCTCGCTGTTTCGCGGATTTTTTAAAGGCATGCAATCTCCTGTACAGTACAGAATGCGCTCAGCTTGTAAAATTTACATAAATCTTCCACCGCTAGCTGTGTGACTCTGAAGTGCTGTATGTTTGCAAGTGTGAACTTTGCCTGCCTGAGAAAAGTGTACAAGTGTAGTGAGGGGTTTTACAGCCTTAAAACATCTATAATAATTGCAAAAAATAAAGCTGACTACTTCGCGGATTTTGCCTATAGCGGGTTATTTTTAGAACGTAACTCCCGCGAATAACAAGGGACCACTGTACACATTAACCCAGCTCCCCATGGGGACGATACCATGTTAGTGACTTACCCTGCACTTAAGGTCCAACCTTTGGAGCCCCCGAGACCCTGGCTAATGTCTGGAAGTCTGCTCCAATGTATTATGAGTGCACTGCACATGGACAGAATCAGGGTATCCATTTTCGTACATGTTTCATAACAATAAGCCTCACCGTAAGTAAGCAGCGAGCGTAAAGAGAAAGCCATGAAAAGACTTGTGTAAGGTGCTATGAAACTTCCCTTAGCCTACTTTTTTTAGTCTTTAAATGTTAATGAGTGCTAAGGCTTTCGCCAATGTCCCAGATGCGGTTGAAAGCAGTTACTTGAATATAGATGTGACTCAATTAAAGATCCATGTCTGGGGTCGGAGCACAGCACAGCTCCTGAGCGAGACATATTCACACACACACACACACACGTGCGCACACACACACACACACACGCACACGCATGCACACACACATGCACACACACACACACACACACGCACGCACGCGCGCACGCACGCACAGCACAGCTCCTGAGTGAGACATATTCAAACACACACACACGCGCGCACACACACACACACACACACACACACACACACACACACACACACACACTCAGTCTTAGTCATTAGCAGGGTCTTAGTCATTATATTTCAGAACGCCCATGGGACTGACATCTGGTGAAGTAGAACTTCCCAGCCTGAGCAGATCTCGTCCACGAGTGGTCAAATCGCTTCCCCTAGTCATCTCCCACACTCCTGCTCCGTCATGTCATTATTAAAGGCTCGGGGCCCTCACATTGTTTGTTTTATTTAGCTCAATCCCTGAGTCGCTTGTCATGCGTTGTGTTGATCCCGTTTCCGTGGCACTCTGGTATTGATGCGCCGGTTGCTTGGAGACAGCCGGATGAGAATGGGCTGTCTGAGGTGGATGCGGGTGGGGGTAGGGGTGGGGGGATGATGGAGGGGTGGGAAGTTGTCTCTCATGAAGAGGCTACAGATAAGTTTCGCTGACAGACACAGATGCGAATAACATTCGTCTGCATTTAGTATTCAGCGCACGCCGTTGTCATCGTCTCCAGGGATGCGCAATCACTTTTAATGCCAGCGATAGTGAGGCCCCACTTAAAACACATTTGTCTGGCTGAGTCTAATGGCTGAGGATAATACAGAGCAGAAGGTCACCAGCGGCCTTGAAGAGATGGCGGGAGAGAGAAAGAAGGGGCGAGAGAGAGAGAGAGACAGAGAGAGAAAGACAGAGAGAAATTATGCAGACTGAAAAACATTGTGACAAAGAGGGAAAGGGTAAAAGAGATAAACAGACCAAAGGGAGATAAGTTTGAGGTAAAAAAAGACACAGAAGGATACAGAGAAAGACGGCAGTACTAGGTTAAGAGGAGGGGGAAAAGGCTGCTATTGTTCGGTGCCTGTTCAGTCGTCAGTATTTAACCTCCTTATTTAGTGCTCCCTTTGGCACAGGGAGATGAGTTAAGCCTGGTCAGCCTTCACCACAGTGTGGACCATACACACACACTTATAGACATACACACACAAACATGCACACACACTCACAGACACAGACAGACAGACACACACGCATGCGCACACACACAGTAGCGGTTTTTGATAGGGGCCAGCAGGGCAGCCGCCCTGGGCGGCATTTCGCAAGGGGCGCCAGAAAAGAAAATACTATCTAAAAAAAATAATATTATTTATCATATCACTGTGTATGAAATTGGCAAATTGGCACCCCCCCCTGGCTGCATCCGCCCCTGCTTGCTGAGAAGGCCCAGTGCACAGAAGCTGTGTAAGAAGGGGAAAGGGGAGGGGGCGCGGGGGACAGTTCACCTCTGGGTCTCTCAAATGCAATGCACAAGCAGGCAATACTCTGCAATTAGTGAGCGAAAGTCAGTCACACATCAGCTTTCTTCCCAATAATGCAGATTTCATTCATAATATTATATTTACAGTTTTATAATTCCTGCACGTTTTTAATTGTGTGAAATGGATAATATAAAAGGGTAATAGAAAACGATTATCCGGTCACCAAGGTGAATTGCTTTAGTCTTAACTCCTGGTCGGCAGTGACCGTGTTCGGGGATGGGAAATACAGTATGTTGACTGTCGAGTGACAAACAGAAGGAGTTGAAGAGAAAAAGGTCAAAGCCATTAGAAGAGTAAAAACGAGCAAAAGATGAAGGTATGCAACTGTTCTCTCTGCATGATTACGTTATCCATGCCATGAATGAAGGGCTATTGTTAATCATGGTATAACTCTTACGTTTGTTAGCCTTCTAGCTATGATGCTATGATTGCTATACTCAACAATAATTCGGTCTTAGCTCAACAAACACAAGATCTAGTTTCACCATAAGATTTGGCTTTGCAACAAAACTGTTACAGATTCAGTTATTATTGATTTTCATAATTTGGGTCAATGTTGAGCCCTGTAATTAGCCAACATAATGTTATTATTGTACTTTCAACATTTACAATTTGCTGCAACTCATAGTTCGCATGGTTTAAACTATAGTTTAGCATAGTTAACCAGTCATAACTGAACGTGTAACAAGCATACTGTAGAATTCAAGGCAGTAACTAGGGGCTAATTGTTCCACCCTAAAAAATAGATTAATATAGCATCTAATGACAGACATTTGGCATGTAAGGGCATGTTAATTTAAAATTGCAATTTATGGATGTTTTGTATAAGAGTTTTTGTAGCCTACAGTATTTTGATGTTAATTTCAATTGCAATTCAATTGCAATTTCAGGGGCTCTTCTAAAATATTTTGGGGGATCCTCTGCCACTATATTATTTGTTATTTATGGTATTTATAGTATAGAGAGGGTCTCGCCCAGGGAGTAATTCAATGTAGAACCGCCACTGCACGCACACACACACACACACACACACACACACACACACACGTACACACACACACATGTACACACAAACGTACACACACGTACACACACAGCACCACCACCATCAAAACAGCAAGCTAGATTCTATGACGCATCACAGGGGCAGGACCACGGGCAACATTTCTCTCCCCTGAGGAAGTCAGCTCTCCCCTTCCCCCGTCTCCTGAGACAGAATCCTCCTGACAGTCTTTCCTCTACATGACCACGCTAACTGCTAACTGGTACGCAGGGCTACTAAGGCACAGTGCCAGCTATGGAAGAGACAAACAAGGTGGAGGACTTTGTGTCGAAAAGAGAAAGGAAGGCAGAGATGAATAGAGAGATAGAGAGGGACAGAGAGAGAGAGAGAGAGAGAGGAGGCGTCTTCTGACAGCATCACTCCGCAGGCGTATAGTCAAGAGGCTACATCCCAAAGGGAAAGTTGTATTTTCCTGTTCTCCCGTATCTGATCTCGTTGTAAGGGAGAGCGAGAGAACTCAAAAGCCACTCATAGGAGAAAAAGCACCACTTGTCAGCTTTGCCAAATAGCAAAGGATGCTCTAGTGGACTTAGAAAATGTGGCTGAGCAGGACACACAATTCCATTAACACTGGATACCAAAACTAGACTGTTGACTGTTTCTAGGGCAGCATTCATCAAAAATTGCCCTCCCTTTTCAAAGACAACCCTGGTTGTTCTGATTATTTTTTTAAGGAATCATTAATAAATCGGTTTACAGCTCCTCCTTAGTCTACAATCACAGGGGCTCTCTGCATAGTAATAATAATAATAATCATCATCATCATCATCTTTACTTAGCAAAGGATACATTATACAAAGGATGTAGCTCAATGTGCTTCAACAGTTTGGCAAAGGAACACAGATATGAGGCTTCTCACATGAGTGATTTCCCATGGTGCACCAGGGGGAAATGGCAGGCGGCGAACACTGCCAATCCGGCGTCTGAATCAAGTCCTGAATGCTTTCAGACACAAGCTGTGGTATGCTAACCTCGATGCAGCTCCACTGCACAACCACAACTGGTGGCAGTAGCCACATTATGACCACATCACATGCATGGTGTGCCCGATACCTTAGGGGCCTTTTCTCTCCTCTTTTATCTTTAACATCTCCCTTTTTTCTTTTTTTTTTCTTTACTCTTTCGTTCCTTGCTTTCAGGAAGGTGTAGATGAGTTCTTTGCCCCCGCCCCCCTCCTCCCTCCTGACCTAAATTAATGGTGCTTTCTCGCTCTTCTGTAAAGACAGCCGAGGGACTGAATCAAAAGCCTGCTCTTCGAGCAAAGAGCAATGAAATATAAATCAACAAACAGATGAATATTTAATCACAGATGGAACATTTTCCCCACATACTACAGTGCACAATATTTTCTGCCTAATTTAGCTATGTTAAAATGCTTTGCCCCCGCATTGGTCTATCAGCTGGAAGGCTTCAGCATTCATGGATGGCACACAGCAGCATGAGCATGGAGCTCAGTTACTGTATCTTATCTTATCTTGCTTGTCCTATTGCTTTGTTGCGGGAACAGCGGTTTGTGAAATGCAAGCACACAGTTACCACAAACAACACACACATACACACACACGCACAAATGCACATGCATGCACACACAATACGCAATACGCACGCATGCACACACACGCACACACATGTACGCACACACACACACACACACACACACACACACACACACACACACACACACACACACATACACACACACACACAAACACATGCACACACAAATTGTTTCAATTTAATAATAGATAAAGTGTGTTACATTGTTATGCCAATGATGTAACAGAAGTTCCTGTGACTGTATGACTGTCCTAATAAGACAGAACAAACAGTTACACACATCATTTCCTGTACACGATGAAGAATAACAAAATATTGCAACAGCCCGGCCTTCATGGCAAAGTTACAGTGTGTGATTGTGACCAGTGGTAAAATTCGCTTTTGTAAGGAGGGGGAGCCCTTCCTTAGCTACAGTGGTCAATATCTTACTCTATTGTATTACTATAAATATTGTAGCAGAGGGAGCTCAGCTCTGGTTGGCTGTATTGCCGAGGTGAGGGGGGGGGGGGGGGGGGGGGGGGGCTGAGCTCCGGAGGGCTTCGGCCCAATTGTGTGTGTGTGTGTGTATGCGTGTGTGTGTGTGTGTGTGTGTGGCTATGCCTTTTCTAAAGCACAGCGCCTTCCCCAGGGCCAGAGATCACATGCAGGACACAGACAACATCGTCATTTATAAGCACACACACACACACACACACACACATGCACACACACAGAACAGTGACATTCAAATACACGCATGTACTCTCATGCATGACCTTGCACATGCACACACACCACACACACACACAAACACAGACATCACACACACACACACAAATGCACACACACACGCACACTGACACACACACACGCACACACACACACACACACACACACACACACAGAACAGCAACATTTACATACACGCATCCACTCTCATGCATGACCTTGCACACATCATAACACACACAAACGCATACACACACACGCGCGCACACACGCACACACACACACACACTGGTCTGAATGAAGTCAGGCTAGTGTGGTGATGGTCCTCCCTGCCAGGAGTGTGTCCGCTGAGACCTTTCACAGGTGAGTGCCTCACAGATGCACAGTACAGCTGGCAGAGCAGCGCCCAGGTCACAGGGCCACTGTCACAGCCGGTGCACTGATGAGCAGGGGACACACACACTACCTGCCACGAGCACAGAGGCCAGTGCAGGGATTAACATCCTCTACATGACCCTTACACACACACACGGATACACACACTCACACATATGCACACACAAACATGCACATACTCGCACACACACGCACACACACACACACACACACACATGCACATATACGTACAGGTACACACACACACACACACACACATATGCATGCATGTACACACACATGCGCCCGCACACACACATACAGCACACACAAGAGCAGTAGTCGAGGCCCATGGTTGTTCAGGTGAGGGGAGGCTATTGGTTTGGTTCAGGGATTTCGGCAGTAAATAAATGCATGCATGCATGTGGAGCGTAGGAAATGGGAATATTATACTCTACAGTATGAACAACCACCTCCATTTAAATTAAATTTTTATGAACAAGGCCTGCTGACCTTTCCTGTACAACTGAAAAGGTTCCCTCTTTCCCCGGGTTGTGTGTGTGTGTGTGTGTGTGTGTGTGTGTGTGTGTGTGTGTGTGTGTGTGTGTTTGTGTGTGTGTGTATGTGTGTGTGTGCATAGTTCTGGGTGATGCTGTGTGTGTGTGTGTGTGTGTGTGTGTGTGTGTGTGTGTATGTGTGTGTGTGCATAGTTCTGGGTGATGCTGTGTGTGTGTGTGTGTGTGTGTGTGTGTGTGTGTGCGCACGCACGCGCGTGTGTGTGTGTGTGTATGTGTGTGCGTGCATAGTTCTGGGTGATGCTGTGTGTGTGTGTGTGTGTGTGGAAGTGTGTGTGTGTGTGTGTGTGTGTGTGTGTGTGTGTGTGTGTGTGTGCGTGTGTGTGTGTGTGTGTTTGTGTGTGTGTGCATAGTCCTGGGTGATGCTGTTATTTTCACCACAGCACATGAGTGCCAAATGCTCCCAAAAAGTATCACCTCACACTTGTGCTGACGTTTGGGTGAAGAATGTCCCACAAAGTAGATGGGCTTGGTGATGCAGAGAGAAAAGATGACGCACCTTCGTCGGACTAAAACAGAATTCTCACAAGGGGAGCATTGATTTCTTTAACAAGAGTCCTCTCTCTCCCATTTCTCTCTCTCTCTCTCTCTCTCTCTCTCTGTCTCTCTCTCTTTCTCTCTCTCTCTTTATCTCTCTCTATGTCTCTTTCTCAAAGACTACTACAGACAATTCTACTCTCTAAGAATACAGACTATGATACAATTCCATCTGCTGTACTTTGCAATGTTTGTTGCCTGCAGCTAGAAGAGAAGAGATTAAACGAAACAGATATCCCAAATGCCTTGATTCAGTTTTTTTTTCTCCTTTTAAAGCCGAACCATTTATTATCAAGTACAAGTATAACAAACGAAGGAAATAGGAAAAAAGGTCATGAAATTCACAGAAAAGAAAACTGTTGCCTACAGCAGGCATCACTTGACTTGACAAGTACAAGTAAAGAAGATGGATTCCAAACCAGGGATTTATCCTACAGGATATTCTTTTTTTTCCGCAAGAGTTTTAAACTTCAAAGTTTTGAGTGTTACTTGTGTGTGTTTTTTTTAAATGCAACAACTGTTCTGTGGTGAAAGGCATTTAAGAGGTGTGTCCGCTGTAGTGGGCATGGTTGTTAAAGTGCTTTAAGTTTCCCGTCCTTCCTGTCGTCCATCCATATGTCAATCAGCCCTTTTGGCTCTCGTGATTGGCTAGATTAAGGGCCAAGGGTTGGTAGTCAGAACGGGAATAGATTGGAAGGTAAGGAGGGGGCCGTGTAGATGGGGTGGGGGGGGTGGGGGGGGGCAATTTAGGGGGTAAGAGGAACAGTAAGGGAGATTGGGTGGGATCAAGTCAAGGCCCACTGGATGGGGCAGGGGAGTTCAAAACCGTTTGCCCACCAACCAGCGCTCACCGGTCTCATTGCCAGTGGAAGGAGCGTCCCACCATCTTGTAGAAGCTGCGATTGTGGGGGCGGAAGTAGGCGCGGAGCTGGCGCAGCACGGTGCCGTTGACGGGCGGGTGCGGCCGGCCCTTGGACTCGTGCAGGCAGCGCTCGCGGCCGTCGCTGCGGATGCAGTAGAAGCCCTTGGTCTGGTTGAAGTAGAAGTTGGAGGCGGCGATGCGTGGAGGCAGCTCCAGGAAGCGCTCCACGCGCCGCAGCTCGGGCAGCGGGTCGCGCACCAGCGTGTCGCCGTCCACCAGGTGGATCTGCTCCAGGGGGAAGTGGCGCAGCCAGTTGCGCATGTGCAGGTGGTACAGGCTGCGCTGGATGGCCTTGTAGCGCGTGTTGAGGGCGCCGCCGCGCACCAGCAGGTCCTCGATCGGCCGCACCGGCTTGCGCGCCTCCAGCCGGTTGAAGTAGACCTGCGTGTAGTCGGAGACCACCCTCTCGGCAGGGTCGCGCAGGATCAGCAGCAGCTTGATGGATGCGTTCATGGCGCGGATGCGCTCGGGCGCCAGCGGCGAGGTGAAGTAGCCCGGCGTCTTCTCCACGGTGATCTGGTACGGGTACGAGTAGGGCATGAGGCCGCGGTACCAGTCGAAGCCGCGCGCGTAGTTCTCGTCCCAGTCGAAGAAGTGCACCTCGGTGGCCGCCGCGGCCACGGACGGGTGGATGTCCAGCATCTCCAGCAGCGCCCGCGTGCCCCCTTTGCGCACGCCGATGATGATGCTGTGCGGCATCCGCTGGCTGGTGCCCGGCGGGGGGGCCAGGGAGGGGCCCACCACTGCCGCAGTCCCGTTGGCCCAGAGCGGGTCTGTCAGGCCCGGATCGGACACCGGCACGAACTCCGGAGGGGCGGCCAAGGTCTGAAGCACCAGCAGGAGCAGCGAAGCAAGCAGGCCCGCCATGGAGGAAGAGGACGGGTGGTGGTGGTGGGGGACAGCAACAGATGACAGCAGCAGCAGCAGTGGTAGTGGAGTATGACCAGGGCCAGGCAGCTCAGTGGCCCAGGTAAGGGCTGGCAAGGCAAGGACTGGGGGGGTGGGGGGGGTGTAGAGGGGGAGAGAGTGGAGTGGAGTGTATCAGATAACACGCGACAGAGTCTTTACAGGAATCAGTGCTGGCGGTCAGGCAGGGAGCTTAGACGTGTTGTCACTGGCAGCCATTGGAGCCATAGAGGAGACGGAGGAGAAGGAGGAAGAGGAGGAGGAGGAAGAGGGGCACAGGCATCCATCAGCCCACAGCAAGCCTGTAAAGACAACAGCAAACACACACACAGACAGACAGACAGTCAGTCAGGCAGGCAGGAGAGGCTGTCGCCCAAAGCATTGTGCTGCATGGTCATTGTATCATTTACATACATGTATTTGCAAGATGATTGAGATGCCTTTTTTCATTTTTTTTGGTTGCATTTGCATTCCACAAGAAGCATAAAATATGACACACATATGAAAGATATGCACATAGTATACATTCATTTATATTCCTTATACAGATTTACATTCAAAAAAGGGGAGAATTCTGGGAGTAACTTCAATGGTCAAAAGTTGAAAAAGTGAAAATAACTAATTATACTGTACATGCAGTTGGAGATATTACATACATATTATATGTAATTATTATATTATATTATTCATATAATATAATATAATATAATATAATATAATATAATATAATATAATATAATATAATATAATATAATATAATATAATATAATAATTACATATAATAATAATATATATTATATTATTACATATGTATTATATAACAGTGATCATGACTAGTTTTTAAACCACACTGCTTCCTTATAACACAGGCCATAGGAATGAGAGCATAGGCCTTAAATCCTAGTATTTTTCTTCTGCACATTGCCCAGACACAAGCAAGTTAGCCTTATCTATTTTCTGCCACGTCTATTCACAGCGTTTAAATCTCATATAGCAGAGATTGCTCTTAAGCTCCACCAGTGAGCTTCTGCCTGTATTGACCCGGAGTGTATTAAAATAGGGACAGTAATAGCTATAGATGGTCCATTTCCAGACTGAGGTCGCCAGGTTGCTCGACAATCTTGAAAAGGGTCAACGTCTCCACTTCAGATCAATGGACTTTACATCCGATCGGAATTTTTTTTTCCTGGAAGGAAATTACTGTGTTCAAGTGCCAAGAAAGGTTTTTTTTTTTCCTTTCTTACTTTGCTTTAACCGCAATTTTCAGTGATCCCTTCCCTGCTAAAAAAGACATAAAAATAAATTACTTTGAGGGGGGCTGGCAGAGGGAAAGGGACAGTATAAAAGGCTAAGCCCATAAGTGGATTTCTGAGAAACTGGTTCAAAACAATCTCAAGCAATTTCTCAGAAGACAACATCGTTCCATTGTCCATCGTTTACGTCTCATCACGGCCCAAGACTCAAATTTATCAACCACTTTCTCCAAGCCAGACAAAACAGTCCACTTATTTTCATCAATATACTGACAGGGCTGAAAAGATTTCTCTTGCTCTGTGTGTGTTTTTTTCTCTCTCAGTGTTCTACTTGGACTGATTAAACACACACCCTCCGCCACGTCTTTCAACATCCCAGCCAGCCAGCAAGCCAGTGGCATCCACACACACCCACACACACACACATGCAGTGGCCTCAGCTTTAGCTTTCACTGAAGGCCTCTGCGGCAGAAATGGCCTGGAAAAACAAAACAGTGGGATTGTTTTGCACACTGCAAACTACTGTTCCCATCAAAAACGACTTTCAGCCAGAGAGGAAACAGACTCTGAGCACAAATGGGTGCTAGACTGGTCTCATTAATCAGACTGGTCTGATACCTGCTGACCATGTCTCATTAACACTGGTTATAGGACAGATTCACTGTTTTTCACAAGACTTGTAAAGAAGACATTAATAAGCTGCACTTTATGAGGAAATGCCAACAGTTACAAAAGGTGTATTGAGTCTCTAAGATGATATGGAGGGAAAAAAGTCTCAAAAAACGTCTTAAAAAAATATTCCCCTTCCTCATGTCCTCCTTGGGGCTTAATAAAAGTGTGATCATTATGAAAAAAAAAAAGTTTTACTTTAGAAAAAAGTTTAACTTATGATATTTCAGTATCCTGTTAGAAAAGGTAGTAAAGACTCCTGTGCTGATGTCTGGCAGAAGTGTGATGAGAGGGATGGCCTCACTTGCTTTAATGGACAGCAACCATCAGTGCAGATACACGAGAGTGGATGTGGAGACATCAGGAGACTTCTTGTGGGGCTCTCCAGTTATCTGTCCAGCAACTCTCATCCATCCTACACATCCAGAAGACAGCTATGACGTCTGCAGTGCTTCAAGCGGAAGCTTGGCAGTGCCCCGTGCCAGCACTACGACTACTTGACGTGGTACGTGTCCGCACCACTTACCTGGCAGGGTCTCCACAGCTTTTTTAGGGCCAGGAGTGACACCTGTCAGACTCACTGTTTTTCACCAGTTTATAAACTAGACATTAAATTCAAATTCGAATTTTATCGTCACATTAAAATTATACATAATACAACGTGCAGTTAAAATGCTTTGTCCATTGACTCCAAAGGCTGTGTTTAAAAAGTTAAATAAAAAAATAAAATATAGCTATAAAATAATCGTGTTTAAGATATATACAAGAATGTTATCTCTTATGGTCTTCATTTAAAGTGCATATATATTGCGGAAAAAATGTTTCCTTATTTTTTCAGTCCTTGTTGATCCTTGCTGGTTTCTATCCTTTGCCTTGTAAGTAGGTTCATGTATAGTTGCAGTGATTTAGGATAATGGTGTAAATTACAAAACAATAGGTACTTGGGGAAGCTCTGTAGTTAAAAAAAATCTTTGAGAGAGTGTAATTCCTAGTGCATGTTTAAAACCATTAATGGAATTACTATTGTTATTCATTCTCTACTAACAAATCTGAAACACCTGAACACAAACAGAATGACTCAATTGGAGTGGTCAATGTAATGTTCAGTTGCAAAGATGTGTGGTGAATGTCAAGTGATTGTCTTTTTTCATTCCAACTTTATCATAGTCACAAATATTTTGATAAAGATTTGTCATTATCTGCCATTGTCATCATGATCATTACCAAGTTCAAATTCAGTGACTGAAAGTAAAGACACTTCAGACTTCGATATGATCTATCATCATTGCAAAATCACTTCAAAGCCATGTTTCAATGTAACTTGTACTGGAACTGTACTAATCACACTTTTTAAACAGGAGTTAAGCGCATCCACCTCTCATCAATGTAATGAATACTTCATGCACATTTCAAATGTAGTGGAGTAAAAAGTACAATATTTGTCTTAAAAATGTAGTGAAGTGAAAGTCACAAGTTGCCAAAATGTTTAGGTACATACTTATAGGTAAATACTTAAGTACAGTACTTGAGTAAATTTACTTAGTTACTGTCCACCTCTGGTCACAAGAAGTCTACAGAGCTCCTAAGGTGACATGAAGGAGAGAAAAAAATAGATCTGAAATAAATTAAAAAAACATGCATCTTTTTTTCCAACATTCCCCACCTTAGGATGATGTGGAGGAGAAAAAAAAAGATCTTGAATAGATTTTGAAAAATACACCATTTTCCCCCACTTTCATGTCCTCATAAGAACATCATAAAAGTGTGATCATTATGAAAACAGAAATTACAAACCTATGAATTTTCAGTATCCTGTGAAAAGATTAAAATGAAAAAAATTGAGTAAACAACATGGGTAAACCAATCTGGAAGTTGGAAGCAAACTTAAGTCAAAGTCTAGCAGAAGTGTGGAAAGATGATAACCTGACTTGCAGCAGCTTGATGCTTTAAAGGATAGCAGCTATCTGAAGCAGACAGGCGGGAGTGAATGTGGAGATATCAGGGGAGTCCTAGTTGCTCTCTCTAAAATTATCTGCACAGCACCCCATCCATCCTACATGAAGACAGCTCTGACCAGTCTGCTTGCTCCCTGCTCCAAGCAGAAGTTTGGCAGTGCCAGCACTGCGACTACTCGACGTGTACAGTACGTTCCACTTTCCCCATCTTCCCGGAGTGACACCTGTCTCTGTGTCCCTATGCCCCGAGGCACGACAATGTGTGATCTAGGGGATGGCACGAGTGCATACGGGGGGGGCGGGGGTTGTTTGATGGGCCCTGGAAATGTATGGTGACAGGGCAGCATGTCTAGCTTGCCTGTCAGCCCTGGGAAAGCTGCCATTTCGGATGCCAGCGGGCAGACGCGGCAAACAAGATTGTGTCGCATCCAATTCCCCTCAACCTGCCCACACACAGCCTTTCTGTCACCTGGAAAGTGACATTGTTTAGCGCTGTTTTTTGTTTTTTTTTTAACCATCTTTTCCTCCTGTCTACGTCTCCATCTTCCTTGGAGAAGCACACACATACACAGACTTCCTGAACTACTCTTTCAGGGCTGACCTACTATTCTCTCTCTGTCTTGCTCTCTCTCTCTCTCTCTCTCTCTCTCTCTCTCTATCTATCTTACCACTGTCTATCCTCCCTTCCTGTACAGCACTGCTGAGTGGAGTTGGAAGCAGTGGTGTAGTTGTGCTAAGGCATACATACCATAAATCCAGACTTGGGCCCGATTTGAGACCATTTTCTTTTATGTCTACTTACCTTTTATTATAGGGTAATGTACATCAATGCGTTATGTGTGCTTTTACTATTTCTTTCTACTCATTTATTCTACTTGTACATTGTTATGACTTTATCCTGTGTGAAGCACTTTGTGGCTGTCTAGTCTGGAAATTGAGTATTGGTGCATTTATACTGGCAGTGTTGCTTTACCCTCAAAAGATGCCTGATGAAGATCAAAAGATCGAGACAATTTTCTCTACCAGTAAATTATAAGAGGCTTTCTAAAGCAGTGTGCAAATCTGTTTTTTCTTTTTTCTTCTGTAAATTGACTATTCAAATGAAATATGTACTTACTTACTTACTTACTGACTTACTGACTTATTACTTATTTCCTGATTCTGCATATACTTTCCTGATTAGCATATATGTGAACGCATATTATAAGCTGCATGACAATGTTCTGTCAATTGGGTTATGTTGGGGACAGGAAGTGAATG
>CM050204.1:23656041-23661041 GCA_027475355.1 Coilia nasus | reverse complement strand
TTTAGTAGTACGGCCTTCACCTACACTAACAGGGTTCATTTTAACCCATGAATGCCACCTCTGCCAAGGCAAATATAAAGGGCTAGCTGGCCTTGAGCTTATTAGGTCTGTAGACATCAGTACAATTTGCTATTATTTGCTGTGTTCCAGTAGGGACAAAAGAGAGGATCAAAACAACAAAACAATCTGATATTGTGGCGACAGTTTTACTTTTGTCTTTCTTTCTCTAAAAACGATTTGGCCTTCATCAAACTAGAATAGATTAGCATTCAGGAATAACAACAGAGTATGCAAAACAGCCTTTGGGATGGGAACAGGGAATCCACTTCTTCATGTGAGACTGCAAACAGCATGCAATATTCGTGCAAACAGGACCTTACAGTACACATTGTGCTCCTTTTTATACAGCTCTTCTGGGTAGCCTCTGATTCAAAATAATAGCAGAAAAGTAAAGAAATGAAGTTCATGTTCACGCTTGAATTTTTTTTCAGCACTACCCTGGGAGGGGCCTAAACTGCACGATGAGGAGTGAGGGTGGTGAGGGTGGTGAGGGGGTGCTTAAGAAGTAGAACTCTGGGTGTTTTTTGTGCTAAAGGAAGGAGAATAGAGAGAGAATGCAAAATCATGGCCCATTAAACAACAAACCAACTCTCCCTCAGCCCCCATACCTTGGGAGCAGAGAAAAGTGCGGTTGCTGTGTGAACAGCAATAGTTGGAAGACCTTGGGGCTGCTGCTGTGCATACTCCAGCCTCTGCTGATAGCATTGCACCACTGTGCCCAAATAAGTGAATTATCCATACCTGCACTGCTCCCTGGTGGCTCATTTAAATGCCAACACACACACAAAAAAGGGACATTTACAGTTTTTTTTGTCCATTCCTCTTCCTATCCAAAGTGGCCCCACTGAAGTCTGCACCGCAGGTATGCTCTCTCTGCAGGTACGCTCTCTCTCCTTGGCTAGCCATCTATGACATCAGTGCCACCTGCGTGGCCGGCATCATGCTCGGCCAGCAGAACAGCAAAAAAAAAAAAAAAAACGCCAAGAACGACAGAAAATAACATCTAAAGCATTTTATGTATTTTGGTTGTCGTTTTCTATTTTGAGTATATAGATAACATTCAGGCAGAGTGGGCTTACAGTAATAGCAGCGTGTTGGTGACAGCTGACAGAGCGCGCCCTTGCTGTTTTCAATCGAAAATTCGGCTTGAATAGTCGGTGGTCACGGACGTTAGGGAGAGAGGATGCTACGTGGCTATTTCTGGAGCCTGGGAGTAACATGATAACCTAATCCACACCCACATGTCAGCAGAGCCCTTCATTAGTACGTGAAGATGAAGGGAGCACATGTGTGCGAGAGAGAGAGAGATTAGGAGGAAAAAGGGTAGAGAGAGAAAAGAGAAAGGGAAAGAGAGCGAGAAGCTTGTGCTTTTATTATCTTTTTTATTGGGGCAAAGATCCCAAGACACGTTCAAAACTAACACTAAAGGCAGGAAAAGGGCGTGAAGAGCGTGTGTGGATGGAGGAGAGGAAACGAGAGACTGTTATTTCAGTGGAGCATGATGGAGATGTGGAGGCCAAATCAAACAGTGAGTGAGGGAGAGAAAAAGATAGAGAGGAGATACATGATGAAAAAAGAGCAAGCAAGAAAGAAAAGTGAATAAAGTGTCAAAAAGGATGTGAACAGTAGAAGAGAAAAGGAAAGGGCAAGGAGAGAAAGAATGAGGGAAAGGATGAAAAAGAGAGAGAATGGGGAGAATAGAGAAAGGCAGAGATAGTGAGAAAGAGAAAGAATGAGACAAAGGAAGAAAGAGAGTAAGAATGAGAGAAAGAAAGAAAAAGAGAGAGATAGTGAGAAAGAGAAAGACTATTACTTTATCATGCAGCCCTCTCTCGAGTCAGGCACGCAGACGCTAATTGTGCTGTTTAAACTCTAATCTAACCTGCTCAGCGGTTACGGCTGCAGAAAGCTTTTTGTCATTTTTAAACAATGCATGTCAGCACAACAGCATCTCTCCAATTAGATGAGCTCCACTAGTCATCTGTGGCTCGCAACACTGATTGCAGGGGACTGTGTATATGTTCATAAGGTGCAGGAGTGGAGGTATGGAATAGTAACGTGTGTGTGTGTGTGTGCATGTGTGTGTGTGTGTGTGTGTGTGTGTGTGTGTGTGTGTGTGTGTGTGTGTGTGCTTATATGTGTATTGCTACAACGTCTGACAGTGTAGGCTTTGTAAGTTCTTATGCAGAAGTGGCTGCTGTTATCTTCTAGGTGGGTGCTGAGACTGGGGCTGGCAGCACAGGTATGTTGCTTTTGTAGAGGTTGTGAGAAGTCCTTCATGGGTGTAGTCATCCATCCATCTATCCATCCATCCATCAATCCATCCATCCATCCATCCATCCATCCATCCATCCATCCATCCATCCATCCATCCATCCATCCATCCATCCATCCATCCATTCATCCATGATTTCACTCATTCATTCATCAAGTCCCTAAATGTCATGGTTTTGTAGAGGACCATCCTAAACATTATTTATTACAAAATTGCGAAACTTCCACCGGATGGAATGGGCCACCCTGGTGATCACAGGTCTAATATGTCTGTATAACAATCTTATAACTATGTATTAAAGGACTGTTACTGCGGAAAAACAAAAGACATTGCTATAGAACTGCATTTCGAACCATGGAATTACTAAATAAAATTGATTTTAAAGGAGTACGATTGTCTCCATTAGTCAGTGAGAGAAATTAGGCGGAAAAACAAGTGAATAAGAAAAAGGCCAACAAAGTGATGTAGGTTTGTAAATTAGAAAAAGCTATGCCACAGTTTTGATTACACACATTTACTTAGCAAAGTATAGGTAAATATGTGTGTTTGTGTAGTATGTTTAGATCTTCTATTTGGTTCTCTATGACCGAATGTGCTTCGAATTATTGTAGCCTGTGACTAGCATAGCCGAGAACCTGTCATTCTTCCTGCTCAATCTCCTCCACCAAACTAGAACAGCCTGAAAAAGAAGCACTAAAGCATTTTTTTTTTTTACCAAAAACCTGCTCACAGGGCATTCATTAATACTAGAGACCACCGCAAAATTAATGAAAACACGATGGAAGTACACCTTTAAAGCAATAGTTTGTCATCACCACTATTAAATTTTGCAGAAGGCAGCCATGTAATAAGGAGGGTGACGTACAGCTCAATGGAGGATATCAGAGAATAAACTTTTAACACCCCTCTCCTTCATATTGGGGGTCTTGCATCATACAGTCAGGCAGAGTGTGAATTACCTCTCCATAATTGGGGGGTACTACTTTTTACCGGGGGGTCCTACCTTTTACATTTTACTTAATTACATTAATATGTCGGCACCCCCACCCCCTTTGGGCGGAATGGTTCTTGATCAGGGGATACCGTATCCCCCAGTGCCAACATGTAATTCGAACTATGCAGTCACAGTTCATTCTGCAATACTGACCTCCACACTGTACTGTACCTCAGGCCGTACCCCATTGCAGCCACTGCCATAAGAAATCATCCTTCTCTTCACAAACCAGACAGATCGCTGCAAAGTGAACTACGAGAGGAGCGAAGGAGGGGAGCCATCTGTCAAACTCTCCCAAACTGCCTCCATCACACACATAAGTGGGCCACGGGCTCCAGACTTAGAAACATGGCTTTGGGGGACACAGGCTCTGCTCCGCCAAGGGACGGCCAATCATATCACGCGACACACGCGCAGCAGACGCACAAGAAGTCATCGCACTCCTTTTTTCGTTACAGTTTTTTAGTGTCCCTGGAGACTCTGGGGGGAAAAGAGATTAGGCTGAACGTGTTGATTAACAAAGGAAAAGTTAAAGAAGCAATGATTGACACATTGAGGCACACACATACACACAGACACACAGACACACGTGTACACACACATATACAAATACACATACACACGTATACACAAACACGTACATATATAAAATCACATACACACACACAAACACACACACTTTCTTCTTTGGGAACGGTCTACATACTACAATAGGACGTTTCTTCGGGAATAAGAAAGATAATCTAAGAAAGACAACTCCTCGCAAACAACTAGGCGATATTCTGTGTAATTGCCTTAGTAACTAAGCAGCGCCAGTAGTGTAATTAGACATGGTTTGTAGGATTTACTCGCGGTGACTGACTCCTCTGAAAGTAAACAATCTGACTTTTAGGCAGGTCGCCTCAGACTCACCGACAAGCGGTAATTAGGTCCTTCCTCACCAGAAGGCCAGCAAAGGCTTTGCCAGACATCTCTTCCCCTATAATTAAAACAAATGCACTTGCGGTTTCTCCCCTATCCCTCTCTCTCTCTCTCTCTCTCTCTCTCTCTCTCTCTCTCTATCTCTCTCTCTCTCTTTCTTCCTCCAGACCCTTACTTTTTCCCACCGATAGGCTACAGCTCGATCTTCTATATCTCATTTTCTCTGAGTCTTTGTATTTCCTCTCCCTTCTTCTTGGGTATACTGTCTCCCACACTCTGTCTTCCCACATGCCTTTATTTCCCTTCCATGCCGTTGTTCCTTTCCTTTCTCTCTTACAGCCCCCCCCCATCCCCATCCCAGCCACCCTTACTAACAAGCTGAAACACACATGCATTATGGATGAACTGCTTTGTCAAACACAGAGCTGCGGCCCTTGTGATGAGCAATGGGCCCGTGTTAAATGTTTGATGAGAAGCATCAGACAGTTAAATGAGAGAGTGATTGTACACAGGGATTGATGTTCATCCATCCATTCATTCCACAGCAAGGTGGGGGGCGGTGGGGTGTATGTGTGTGTGTATGTGTGTGTGTGTGTGTGTATGTGTGTGTGTGTGGAGTGGGGTGAACAGGCAAGAAGAGGCAACAGGCTGGCATTTCTAGCGTCGCTCCAGGTAAGGACAAACTGAAGCGGCTCCAAGACGGAAATCGTGATTGCCAGGGAGGACATTAGCACGGTAGTCGTTAATGGA
>CM050204.1:23643541-23651041 GCA_027475355.1 Coilia nasus | reverse complement strand
CTGGCTTTCAAAAAACTATTCTGAGTGGATCAATTTAAAACTTGTTTTTGACAATTGGAAGTACTTCACAGCCTCAGCAAAGCCTCATGTTTGTTAAAAAAAAACATGAAGGCGTTCTTAAACTAAAGGGTAGCTTAACACAGTTTCTTTGGTATAATATGTAAAAGCCTATCACGTAAAGTATATAAACATTTAGCTTTGTGGAAATTTTGGTTTGTATTGAAACAACTGGCTCTTGCAAAACACTTGCAACTAGTTTAACTTTAATTAGGCATGTGGACATGTTTAAAGAGCCTCTTGGATAATGACAGTCTCTTATTCCCAACTGCAAGAGCAAGCATTCAGGATTTAATTAACCATCTTTGGTTGAGGAAGATGTGATCCTGTTCTTCATTGCATTATTTGAAATCCAAATACCTTAATTATTTATATCTAATGAACACAATTTAGCAAGAACATTATTATCCTTGTATTAGCCCAGTATTTTGTAGTGAAATGCCAAGGTCAGGGAGGTCGCCTGTTAAGTTTTAGAAAAGAGGGGACTATGAGACACGGCAGCTTCTGCTCTGTGGCAAACATCAGTGGACAGAGCAGCCTCCAGTACTGATGTGAAACACAGGCCTGGTGTATTGCGTGAATGCAAGGGGCTCTGTGTGTTGGAGTTTGAACTCAGTGATGCAACGAGAACCTGCCATCTATCCTTATCACAGGCCCATATGAGTAAGCATGTACCAGTTCAACAACATACCTCACGACGTCTACGAGAAAAAAAGGATGCACTGATTTCTGCATCCAGGCATCCGACAGCCTGTCTAAATCTGTCTCAGAACTTCAAACATTCTTCTTCTGCACAGAGATAAATAGCAAGAGGATTGCTGTTGCCCTGCATTTTGCACCCCGGTGGATGTTCAAACAAAAGCCTGGCATTCCTGCTGAAAACAAGACGATGAAAGCTACGTCAGATGCAGGGAGGATTGTGACAGCTTGCAGATGTGCGGCACTTTCAGAGACGTGCTCTTTCAGAGTAAGAACTCTGAAGACAGATATTTAACCTCATCATGCATATCTTGCCCTTCTAGAAAAAGTCACTTCATTAGCAAATGTCGCTATTTATATAGATAGCTTTGCATTGCCAAAAGGTCAAGTTCTCACAGCTTGCGTGTCGGTAGCAGAGTTTACATGATTAAGATCTGGAGGGAAAAAACTACAAGCTGTACGGCATGAGCAGAGAAAGACAAACCCTGACACCAGTCAGTGGGGAGCCTTCTACCACAGAGAAAGAGTATTGTTCTCCAGAACAATAACTGTTTGGACCGTCTGACAAATATTGATAACATAGACAATGTTATATAGGGTTTTTTTTTGTTGTAAATTTTCAGTAATTCGTAACCTAAATGTTTAAAGCCCCTTTGTTCTTAATGTACACTTAAAAGTAAAAAGCCATAGGTGCAACACTGATGCCACTGATAAATTGACTTATGTGACTCAGTACAGTGACCCAAAATGCTTTATATTTCAATGTCTTGCATTCACTCATTCATGGCCATGGTAGTAGGCCAGCACATCGGGAGCAGTATGGGGTTCAGTGTCTAGCTCAAGGACTCCTTGACAAACCAGCGCCCTTATGACTGCTGGTTCACTCCTCTACCCTCTGTAAGTGATAGAGTGAAAGTTAAGGCAAGTACAGAAGTCAAGGTAAAGGAGCCCCTGGTGACGAAAGATTCTAGAGTGGTGTAGGGTTCTAGAATGTTTGCTGGTGACTGTCGGCCTGGTCTCCTGAACCACTGGTGGAATTGGCCTCGTTTACTGCATCTGTCCAGCCGAATACCCCATGTGTGTACATACCGTACATCCTTTTCCCAGTTCTTGCCCAATCAGATTTCCTATATCTCCCCCGCCTCACCCAATCATTGTCCCTATATCTCTCTTCCTTCCTGTTTACTGCCCTTTCTTCATAAAGATTAGAAGCGCCTATTAAACACCCCTATTAAAGTACAGACCATAATAATACAGACCATAGGCATTTTTACATACAACTTTATGTAGTCATGGAAACTGAATGGATATGATTTGGCAAGAACCCCTCCATCCAGTTATTGCTACCATATAACAATTTTAAAACGCACCAGACTTAAGTGCAGGTTATGTCTCTGCATTTTTAATCATGCTACATCACTCACTGGGATTAACAGAGGCATTGCTGTGTAGGCCAAAACAATTAGCATGCATTATGCAAGCGGAGAAACACAGGCAGATAAGCCAGGCTCTACTGATTCCATCCAAATTTACATGCAGATGTAGTCCATAGATTCCATTTTACAATATCCTATATGTTTCCAATATTTTCTGTGAATACATTTGCTGTAGCCATTACCTGGATCACAATTCATATTAGTCCCATCAATTCCCAGTCAGAGCTTTCTCTACATAGCTTGGTTCCCAACGATGAATCACATACATGTTAAGCATGCACCAATTTTGCATGTGTGTGACATTCGAAGAACAGCTTTAGAAGGCATTCACACATCCTACAAGGCTGATGTCAAGTCTGAGGAAAACAGATTCCTATGCAGTATATACTACACAGCCAAATACACAAAAGTAGAGATAAAACCATTCTTCTTGGGAGAGAAGAACCAGTTAGAAATTAAGAAACAAAATACAGTAGCCAAGAGAGAGGAAAAAAAGAGACTAACAGAGGGAAGGAGGGAGGGAGTGAGGGAGATGGAGAAAGAGACCATTTTTTACACTAATGTCTCAATTCGAGATGCGATGCCAAACTGCCATGTGCGCATATGTAATCTGCCAACACTCATAAGCAGCATTTGTGTGAGAAGCGTCTCGTTTCCCATCTGCAGTCCCGTGTGGCACCGGCGCGGAGCTCCTGGCTCGCGCGGGTTAGCGGCAGCGAGAGGACGCGTGTTTAAACAGCCTGCACACACACACACACACACACTTGGCAGAGGGCACACGCGGATAGCTCGGCTCACAGGAGTGGAGATGAGAGGAGGCAGCTGTCCCACTGCACACACACTGGCTGAGGTGGATGGAGGCAAGAGAACAGAGCCTGAGTCCCCAGCACCCCAAAAAGCAGCTCCGCTGAGGGTCAGAGCTAAGCCTGGACAAATGGAGACACTGAACGCATGGAGGCAGAGGTATGGAGGCCAAAGAATAGAGACAGAGGCTTGGAAGCAGAGGTATAGAGGCAGAGGTATAGACACGGAGGTATAGAAGCAGAAGAATAGAGGCAGAGGTATAGAGGCAGAAGAATAGAGGGAGAAATATACAGGCAGAGCTGTAGAGGCAGAGGTATGGAGGCAGAAGAGTACAGGGAGAAGTATAGAGGCAGAGGTGTAGATGCAGAGTTACAGAGGCAGAGATATAAAGGCAGAAGTATATAGGCAGAGTTACAGAGGCAGAGGTATGGCGGCAGAGGTAGACAGGCAGAAGAATACAGGCAGAGGTATGGAGGCAGAGGTATAGAGGCAGAGGTATGCAGACAAAAGAGTACAGGGAGAAGTATAGAGGCAGAAGTATAGAGGCAGAGGTATGGAGGCAGAAGTATAGAGGCAGAGGTATAGAGTCAGAGGTATAAAGGCGGAAGTATAGAGGCAGAGTTACAGACGCAGAAGTATGGAGGCAGAGGTATGGAGGCAGAAGTATAGAGGCAGGGGTGTAGACACAGAGGTGTATAGACATGGAGCTATAGAAGCAGAAGAATAGAGGCAGAGGTATGGAGGCAGAAGTATAGAGGCAGAGGTATAGAGGCAGAGGTATAGAGGCAGAGGTAGACAGGCAGAAGAATACAGGCAGAGGTATGGAGGCAGAAGTATAGAGGCAGAGGTATAGAGAGCAGAGGTATGGAGGCAGAAGTATAGAGGCAGAGGTATAGAGGCAGAGGTACGGAGGCAGAGGTATAGAGGCATAGGTGTAGAGGCAGAGGTATAGAGGCATAGGTGTAGAGGCAGGGGTATAGAGAGCAGCAGGCTGATTCTCACTGGAACTGTATGTGCACTACTGATAAAAAAACAGGTAACACTTCCTGGTGAATAACTACTTCCTATAAATCATGTATAAATATATTTGTTAACTCTTAATTAACACTTTGTTCATCATTTGTTAATCTTTATTTTCTACGTTATTTCTCATCAATAAATCATTTGTAAACATATCTATATTCTGTCTGCTAGTCTGTTGGTTTTCTGTCACTCATTCATTCAGTGATAATACATGTAAGTATGTATGACACTAAGTCATATAGTAATAAGTAATAATAATACATATTATGTATAAAGCGCCTTTCATGAAACCCAAGGTCACTATACGAATAGAAACGTGAATTAAACGTGATGAATTTGAAACAGGTGGATAAAGAGGACAGACACGCAAAACATTTAAGCTGATCAAAAGTCTTTGGGCAATGCTCAGTGGCAAAGTCTCTCTGATGAAAACTACAATGATGCGCTGCACTTGAGGTTATTACTATACTGGAAGCTTGCTGTAGACATAATGTACTGATGACCAATGATGTTCATTTTAGCATCTCGTCGCTGTTAAGTAGAGCGTTTGTATAAAGTCCGAGACTCATGTGAGTTAGTCTACATATCCTACAGCAAAACTCACAATTCATTCATTCATTCAGCCTGTATCTAGGTAACACGTGAAAACTCATTGAGGGTAGCCCTGAGTTTCAGTGATGCTGAGACTGCAATTACATGAAAATGAAATGCGAACATAAATAGTTGCAAAGAACACGGAAGTAAACCAACCAATAAACCCTTAAGAAAAAGCAACAATAATAACAATTATATGAAGTAACAGTCTGAGCCAAGGAAAAAGTTTATGTAATTGAAACCTTCAGAGATTCTACAACTCTGCAATTAAAGGCAGACAAGTTTTAAACTCTTATGTGTTTTTTCGCAGATGACTTTAGTTGAATTGGGGATGCGTACATCAGAATAGCATCTCAGCTGGAACCTTGAAAAGTATGTGAAGCTGATTTGCACGGTCCCCGGATCAAGTTAAACTAATTACATTTCAATTAAAATCCAATCAACACAGTGTGATCCGAGTTGCTTTTCTTGTCAGCTACAGCAAAACAGTTTCTACAAAAGACATAAACAGTTTGTGCACTTAGAATTCCCACAGCCGGCATTTTGCAAAGAGTAAAGTGCCTTTTTAAAACGTAGCTTTTACTGAACACTATGCAGTCAGAACAGCATTTTGTTCAGAATTTGATTCACTCAATACCCTCAATACTACTCTGAAACTTTGTCTTTTCAAATCACTGCCGACACAAACTCTGTTTACCAGTTAATAGATTCTCTCGGACCGACTCTAATAAGCAAAGTTTGTGACAGTGTAGGCCCTTCGGCCTGTAGGCTCGTAGCAGCAGCAGCAGCGTCAGGCTGCAGATATGGATTCAGCTGGAAATGAATCTAAGATTCAGTCAGACATGAAGGAATGCTCATTACCAGGCCGATTCTATCTGTTAGGGGCCAGCCGGCGTGGCTCAGCCAGCGTTTAGCCATGATAAGCTCCAAATTGCCGATTAACCTTTGTAATCCCGCGCACGCTCCTGAGAATGGGACACCCCCTCCCCTCCCCTCCCCTCCCATCCCCGCCCGCCTGCACCCTGCACAGCTACGGACGGGCGCAGGCAAGGCGAGGAAAGGCACGGCGAGGCACGGCGAGGCGAGGCGAGGGGAAACGAGTCAGCCGCGAGCTGCGGCATTATCGGCCGGCGGGGAAATTGAGAGCCGAGAAGTAAATGAAGCAGCGTTATCGGCGGCACGGCAAGCAAGCGGATAATGAAGGCGCTTCAAGAGACAAGGGGCAGAGCTCCGTTTTAATAACGAGCTGAAATGGGCCTGTCTTCTGCACAGTGGCCGCTTTTTTTTTTTTTTTTTAAAGCAGACTTTCACATTCCTTGTCATTCCACCGCCAACGCTTCGCCCCCGTTATCGGCAGGAAGAAGTGAAATTAACATGTTGGAATGAGCAACTGCCAATGCATACTGGAACGTATTAAGCATTAATCGGACATTAACTGAGTCATTTCTTCATACTGAACTGCAGCGGAGAAGGTAATGGCTTAATTTTCCATGCGATGAGCTGCCCATGTGAGGTTAAGGCCTAGGTTACCTTTCAGCCCAGGCTCAGCAAGGCTAGCACATGTGGTGACCAGCAACAATTTCATAACAGTACACATGTACACGCAGCAGTTTTGTAAACCCTTACATTTGAGGCACCACTTCAAATTTTGGACCTTGGAAAGAACGTATTTTACTGTATATCTGGTATATCAATTAGGTACAGTGTAAGAAAGTGCGTAACAAAATGTAACATTATCAATTTAACACTGCACCATAGTGATGGAGTTACAGAGTTAGGTATGTACAGTGTAAGTATATATATTATTTATATATTAAATGTAGATACTCTAAAAAGGAAAAGTAAAAGAAAGTGTTACCCACAAAAGTCTGTTTTCTAATGTGGTTTAGACATCCATGGTGCTTTTAGCTGGTTTTAGGCGAGGTGAAGGCAAAGTGAGCCCCGCCAAAGCAAATTGAAGGAACATCAGAACAGCCTTGAACAAATACTGAATGCGGAAATTTTCAACAATCGCTCCTTTCAGAATGCAAGCGTTCTCGCCGGCTGAGCACGGAGATGATTCATGAGTGTCTAATCTTCATTTAATGGCGAGTTCAAAGTGCCACAGTGCCACTGTCTGATGTGCATAATGGTGTGCAATATGCATCGACTGTGTCCCTTCTTATCACCTTGTCAAAGGAATTGATGCCCTCATTATCTAAAAATCTCACGATCCTTTGCACAAGGCCCAATTTTAATGCAATGCATTTAAAACTGAAACAACCCCTGGCACAATCTTGTGAAATATGCCACATTAAAATTCTATGACCAAAACAGAGGCTTGTTTCCCAAACATGAGGACAGCACACGAGGAGGCGTCCTCGGAAGTTGGAAATGAGATCTCACCTGTTTCTCCTCCTAAGTGAAGAAATAAGGTGAGCTCAGCAGAGGAAGATTGAGGAGAAAAAAAAACAATATTTTGAGGTGTTATGTTGAGCTTGAATTGAACTTTGGTTGAGGTGAGAGAAGAGCTGTTTCACAGCTCCTTTTGTCTCATCTGAAGTCCAATTTAATGCTCTACATTTCCTTCACAATCTGTTTTTCCGTCTCCTTATTTCTTTCAAGGGTCTCTTAAACAGAGTGAAACAGGTTAAATGTCAGTGAGAGCTGATTTATGTCATGGGACACACAAAAGCCATTTTTCGGACAAAATATTTTCCTTTCAGAAGGTGAAGCGAGCAGGCTTATGTGCAGGGGAGGTCAACAGCACTCAGAAGGATCAGATGGGTGAAAGGGTAGTTTGTCATACATTCATACACTCACTCACTCACTCACTCACTCACTCACTCACTCACTCATTCACCTGCTCACTCACTCACTCACCTGCTCACTCACTCACTCCCTCCCT
>CM050204.1:23621041-23641041 GCA_027475355.1 Coilia nasus | reverse complement strand
CAAATAAAGAAAATGATATTCAAATGTCAAAAAAGAAAAAAAAAAATGTATGCGTCTCCATGGATCACAGGGCTTGTGCAAATCCGTAACCACCTGGAGCATTCTTCTCCTCTCATGCACCTGGTAAATAAACAGAATTACAATTCTCCAGACTCCCACCTTTTACAACACTCGAGCTCATTTTAATGACTACTATCTAAGTCACGACTGTAACGGGCGAATATTAATTAACTCCCGATATTAGAGCCCGGAACATTTAATCTGGCACACATTACGGCTGGAAGTGCAGGAGCTTTCATGATAACTCAACAGCCTCCTCAGGGAGAATCTCAACATTTTTTCTTCATTATTTCACTCTCTCTAGAAGAAAAATGGCTGAATACATTTACATGATTTAAAAAATGTGCTTTTCTCTTTCTTCAGTTTTTTTTTTTATCCTTTTCCTCCTCTAATTCTACTTACACCATCTCATAAAACATTAACAGCGTTCCCATGTTGTCACTTACTGGAATGTCTGTGAATAAAATTTGAAATAAATTAAAAGGAAAAACACAACTGAACCACAGATAAAACATCAACCTAAGAGGATTCTCAGATTATTTCAAGATTATATGTGTACCCAATCAAAATACATACTTTATTATCGCATCTCTCTGCCATTTTGTATCAGCTAATTGTGAGGCAGTTGCTGCTAAGATATCAACCAAGCATTGTGTTAATGTACCACTTTGAGGTGGTTGTGGTGTTTTGCTGCATTGTTGTGTGTTCCAGGTAGTGCCACACACTGAACTCTTCGACTTTCTGCCCGCCTCCTTCATTCCCCCCCTAGTCAAATCCGTCTCCGTAAATAGAGTGGCTGGTCTAGGCTCCTTGAGCCATTCATTCATGCTAGTCACTCATGTGTGAAAATAATGAGCACTGCCTGCCTGCCCGCTGCATCTCCATCTCCTGCTTCGATCTCACCTTTCCCCACGTCTCCTTCCCTCCTCCTCGGCATCACACCAGCAGGAGAGCTGGGTCACCCACCCCAGCCTGCCCCCCACACACACACACACACACACACACACATAGACATGCATGCACACACACACACGCATGCACACACACACACGCATGCACACGCACACACACGAATGCACACACACACACACAACGTATGTGCACACACACACCCACAAACACACACACACACACACACACACAAATACACACATCCACTTTAGACAATTACACACAAAGACACACACACACACACACACACACACACACACACACACATCTGTGTGAGACCCTTCCTACATATGGGGTCACACTGAGCATCAGAGGAGGCTCATCTCACTGTCTGGCCCGTGCTGTGGTGTAAAGCTGGTGTAATAGCTCTCGCCAAAGCAATCAGCACAACCCAACAGGCAGCCAGTGAGCACCCAGCACAGCACAGCACAGCACAGCACAGCACAGCACAGCACAGCACAGCACAGCACAGCACAGCACAGCACAGCACACCATAGCAGCTCCGAGCACGCTGACTAAGCCAGCCAACCATCCCTCTTCCCAGCTGTGTGCACCCAGCCCTTTCCAGTACACTTGGCTGCCTTTCGCTTTGCTGTAATAACCTGTGTCCTCCAGCGACGTGTTAAGAGTTGTGGTGAAATTGCTGGTTTTCATAGGTGGAGAGCATGGTGCCCTGCCCTGCCCTGCCTGTGTGCCAGAGGGTGAATAGATTCTATAGGTCTCCATAGGAGCCCTATGCAGTGCTGTTTTAGGGCACTACACCACTCAATTACTGTAATTGGCTGACGGTTTGTGTGGGCTATATTTGCTGCTTGTTTATACGCACTACAGCACTTGGTTTCTATAGAATGCGCTTGGTGGGAAAATGGTGCGCGACTATGCAAGTCAATAAGTTATAATTACACACATTACATAGATTTATTCACAGTACGATCATGGTACATAGATTTATTCACAGTACAATCATGATCAAATCAAATCATTCTTATAATTAATCGCATCAATAGAAGCTCAGTATAAATCAAACATGTTATTTAGGAATAAATTGTGCCTTTGTCTTTGTCCTCTCTGATTAAGAAGATATGAGGAGATTGATCAGAAAAGAACATTCAATGACAAGATATCCTCTCAGTGTCTAGTCATGTTGACTTGAGTCTTCTAAGTGGTCCCTTTCTCCATCATTAATTTCAGCTACTCTAAGCCCTAGGAATACATGACTCGAAATTGGATTGAAGACTCACTTGACTCAAGAACTAGGATGTGTACCTTCACAAGTGAAAAAAAAAAACATTGTGCACCCTAAAGACAGTCCCCACCACACACATCTTTTTAATTAAAGGTGAGTCATGAGGCCAGTGGCAAAGCACTGGAGTCCAAACCCGCTCCACTACAACACAAACAAATGACCCACAGCTTCTCATATATCACGGAGCCACCAGGGATAGTGTTTGCCCTGTTACTACAACAACAAAGGGCTTTCTCTCTGTACCTGAGAGCTAGTAGGATACAGTACCTGAAAGCTGTAGAAAAAATGTAGACAACTGATAATCACCAGTTCCGGCTGATCTTGCATAAGACTGTCATCTAATCGTGTCCCTTGTGAGTGTGAAGTTTGTGACGCGAGTGAAGCGACATCAAAACAATTTCATATATATTGGTGCAGATGAGTACCCTTCACAGCGCGAGCGCTGTGCCAGAAAATCTTCCTAGAAAACAAATCGGTGCCACGGAGTGGAGAATCTTTGATGTTTCCCGGAGAGCAAAAGTCGATTCATAGATGTAAATGCAGTATGCTGTCGTAATACCACTGTTATGATAAACGCAATAGCCTACACCTGCCCCAGTGACACGATTTACTGTAATGTAAGGATTGTTATACACCTATTTCAACCAGTGCATGGACATCTACGGCGTCAGTCTGGGCATTGTGCTGATGTTTCACATTTACATTTATATCTTGATACTTGTGTTTTTTTCGCCATTTCCTCTCAAGGACAAGTTTAAGCATGATAAAAATATATACACACCCCGGATCCGAGTGCAATCTCGGCATTAGTTTTCCATCACGGAACCACAGATGATTTCCTAACTGTAAATGTTGGGATGCAGGCTCAGCATTGAGTTTGTCATGATTTTTCACTTCATTACCCAGACGCTAAAACCTTCTTCCTTTGGAAAGCCTGCGACAATAAACGTGCTTACCTTGCTGCCGAATGGCATGAGTGATGGAATCTGCGAGTGTCATCGGTCCAGCTATAGTTCACTCTCAGATGAAGCGTGGATCTCACTTTCAAGCACAGCACGGTGTTGATGCCCCAGTCTCCCTCTGTGTGCTCTCGCCGGCCGCATCAGTACCACTCAAACTCATCACTAATTCATCTGAAGGCAAGGCGTAAAGAGAACGAAGATGCTATTTCTTCAGTGCCAGGAAAGAGGTTGTTTCCCTGTCTCTGTCTCTCTCACTCTATCTCTCGAGCAACGCCTTAAGAGCGCTTGTCGACGCACGAGTGTGATCAGCGCTCCAAGCGCCTGTCCCGAGCTCTCATAATAAGAGGAGTCGCGTCAGGTGACCAGGTAAAACCAAGGCACCTCCCCGCTGAGATTCATCCCCATAGCCCAACACACGGAATACAGGCAAATCGGGAAACCGTGAAATTGTCTGGTCTGATGTTGAATGTGGCATGATTGCTTGTTTAATTTCGCACTGAACCCGTGAGTAAACTAATTTGTCATTTTAATGAATTTACATTTTGCTCAGCAGTCCAGTGTCTCGGAATCCTGTGTCTCTGAATTGTTCTGTCGCTTCACTAATGACTTGAATTATCTAGAAAACACGTTTAAGTATGAGAGACAGTGTGTGAGGGAGAAGACGAGGAAGCGAGAGAGTTTATAGCCTATTAAGGTGTTAACATCGAATCACTCAGAGCCACATAGTGAATGGGTCTATTCACCATGGGTGAGTGGAGGGCTAACCTTTTGTCAACTGGCTAAAATAAGGCTGAATTCAATTGACTGTAAGATCATACTTTCAGGCAGGCGAGATCAATACTAAGCACACGCCATCCATTAGTGGAACATAAACAATTCAGTCTGCAAGCAATTCATGATCTAAGTTGTAGGAAATCAATTGCCTAATCAATTAATTAGGCTACTGTCTCCAACAGATATCTTTTACAAATCTGCTCTGGGGAAAAAAAACAATAAAATTGTATGCCTCATTGGTGTGAATGATGTGAAGATGTTAATTTGGGCTGTGGTTGCCTACCCTGTAAAAGAAATCATATTTGGTCTAATTTCATCAAGTAGTTTGTAATGACTAGTTATTCTTCTAAAAAATAACAGTTTATGACATTCAGCCTTCATAAAGAGAACAGGTGTGTTTGGACTACTGCAGGGTGTAAGTCCTTCTTCTTGGTGCTCTTCGGTGTAGGGATTCCATATTTGTAAGAAATAAAAACAGATCTTAGGCACTCAAGATTTAAAGTAAACTTATTTATTACTACTAGGCTGAAAGGCATTGGCATGTTTTTTGTAGCCTAATAAATAAGTTTACTTCAAATGTTGAGTGTCTCAGATCTGTTTTTAATTCAACCTTCATAATCTGCATATTAAACTAGCACCGAACTAATAGTCACATCACTGTATATTCCACCATAGGGAGGACATAGAGACCCTTTCTCCTTTAGTCACTTTTATTCATTTATCCACAAGTGTACAAACAAGACTGGAAAATCAAACCAAAGTGTTGAGGGTTTTTTTTTTTGGTGAAAACGTAATCAGATGGAAACTGAATTTTGAAAAGGTTTCAGTGAGAGTGTGAAGTTAATGACATTCAAAAGGACAAGACATATTTCCCACTCGTGTTATCTTGAGATGCACAGGCTCTGTCAGTAAAAGTGATGTTACGCTTCTGTTGTTGTTGTTGTTGTTGTTGTTCTTGTTTTTGTTGTTGTTGTTGATGTTCCAGATGCTCTTTTCCTGTTCAGTTTTTCACATCAAGTCATTTATCATTCCTCTATCCCTGCTTTACCCGGGGTGTCACGTCGTCACGTCAGGCTGTTTGTGTGTGTGTGTGTGTGTGTGTGTCTGTATGTGTGTATTACTTCCCTTTGCGTTTGAGAGCAGGTCAGAGAAACCCGCCGACCTCTTTCTGAGAATATGTGTCATAATTCCTTGGCCAGCCACCTGCGCGCCGCCTGTGCAACACTGCCAAGAAGCCCAGGGGAGGGCAACGCGGGGTCAACATCCATATTTTAACAGAGGAAAGCCGCCATAGGGAGATGCAGTCAGCAAGACGAACTCTGTTAAAAAATGCATGCTTGTTTGTAAGGGTAAGACTGGTGATGAACACGGGGGGGGGGGGGGGGGGGGGGGGCTACCAGAGCTTAAAGGGTGGAGCACTGCCACTGGGGCAATTTTATGCACCTGTGCTCACACATGATGTGTAGTGAATGCAATAATATGGGTTCTTGACATCTTAGGATGAATATCAAGTGTTTGAGACAAGGACAGCACACTAAGTAGTTTTCTTCTTCGGTCGCCCTACAGGTTGGAAGCAGAATTGTCTCTCATTCGAACTACAGAGAGACAGCTCACTCCTCTAAACTTACTTTTTGCAGTTACCCACGAAGGGCGGCAAAGCGAATTCAGAAGTGTCTTTTGGGCAGCTGTGGCCTAGTGGTTAGGGAGTTGGTCTTGCAATCGGAAGGTTGCCGGTTCAAATCCCACCCTACCCATGGTTGAGATGCCCTTGAGCAAGGCATCTAAGCCCACACTGCTCCAGGGACTGTAACTGAAGCGCCAGCTAAGTGTAATGTAGTAATGTAGCAGTCTTTTACCCAGTTCCAAGTTGATGACCCACTGAAACGATTTTGGAAACATTATTTTAAGGTTAAAAAAACTGTTTAGTGTTGCTTTAAAATCTTTTGCTTGCCACTGATTGCTGTCATAATCTTGTGGTGATTCAGATACTTCATATTCCTCATAAGGTGGATTCAGCACGCAGTCAAAATGTAAATGAAGTTGTTGAGCTCATTTATCTCAGCTTTTTACTGCTGACTATTTAACAAAGACAGCTGGCAGAGTTGGCACAAATGTGGGGTCTCTATGCGATATTCATACTTTCAGTAGGAATTATACCACAGTGGACTTACCGCAATGATGCCCTTGCTGTGTGTCACTAGTGTAATGATGTGATACAGAAGGGCCCCCTACCTTCTCTGCTTCTGATTTGGTTGATGACAGCAAAATGTCGGTTTTGCCCTTTTCCAACAGCAATCTGTGCTGAGTTTATCAGCGAAGCAGCTCAGGCACAGAGGCAAAAGTGTGTATGCTTGTGCATCTCTGTGGTGAAAGTTGGTGCAAACAGCTGTTGCCCCCCCAAACACATACACACACACACACACACACACACAGCCAACCACCCCTCAGGCTGTTGTCGGGGACAGGCTGAATGAATTGCCATGGTCACGGAGCGTTTTTTGAGCAGGCTCTGATAAAGTCCGTCTGCTCAGGCCTCCGGATCCTGGCCAAGGATCACTTTTTTATTACGCAGACAAAGTCAGCCACAGTTTCATAGGGTGGGCAGAGGCACACATCCAGTTATATTAATAGCTTCATATCAAAAAGCAGCACAAAAAATGTAAGGGGGTGGGGGTTGGTGGGGGGGGGGGGGGGGGGGTGTGGTATGTGGACAACGAGAAAAAGATGTCCATTTTTGGTAAGAGTGTCATGTTTGGATCTGATGTGTCTTTAGTGAGGACTACACCCTTGACATGAAATGCAAGCGTTAGGCCATGTCTTGCCACACTGATACAGATTTGACATTGGCTCTCTCCTCAAATGTCAACAGCCATGGGACATCATACAATCACAGAGGCTATTCCATTGGTTAGCTTAGATGTTGTAGTTGCAAATATGACATTACCAAGCTCGGTCTGTGTGTGTGTGTGTGTTTGTTTTGGGTGGGGGGTGTCTCAGCATGCAACTGAGAGAATAAGAAAGGAGACATTGTCTGGGCGAACTGTACGTCTCCACAAGTTCAGTGGCAGGAGGCTCGCTGCCGAATAATGAGCCAGTTGTCATGACAACGCAGAGGCCGTCCCATCAACGTTGGATGCTGTACCTCATCCTATTTGTTCTATTTCACTATCCCTATTTATTTTGGGTAAGGCAGGGGTTCGACATGTATAACCCTCTGCCTCACTGTTATTGTGACTACAGTCTCATCTCCCAAAAAGCCCAGAGATGAACATATTGTGAATAAAGTACAGCCACTACCATGGTGGTAAGGTGTAAAGGTAGGTCAGGATGATTCAGGGGGCCCAGAGCTTCACAGGGGCTGACGGAGGACTATGATATAGTCAGACTGGGGGCTCAAAATCATTTTCTTTCAGGGGCTCCACAATTTGTAGCGGCATCCCTGGGTGACAGTGTCACGGGCACAGACCTTTACTATTCTTTTGTCCAGCCATCAGAGAGAACACGGTTATTTTGCAGAGTTTCTGAAGGTGGTCACAGAACAGAATACCTTATAAAAAAAATTCAAAGTTTTTCTGACACTTTGATCCCAAAGACAAATCATCTCCCTCCCGTCCACCCGCTTTAGCAGTTGGCTCTCTGTAGTTTACTCTCAAATTTGCACATTCACTACAGCAGGCTAATGGAGTGTGGAGTGCCAGAATGGTGGAACACTGACGAGGAATATTTTCAATAATGACTTGGAGTGTGCTGCTTATGTGACGCCTGTGATCAGCTGATGACAGGAAACTCTTATCGGTTGGTAAGCGTTTCAGAGGGGCTATTTGCCTTGTCTGAGCAATTCAGAGGGGAGGGAAAAAATACTTGAGACATTAGCATCATAGTTGCTGGATGGTGTGCGAGCCGTGTAATTGTGTTTTTCTTTCCAACACATGTGCTGGTGACAATGAAACCATCTGCTGTGTTTTGGGCACCAACAAGCATTTGTGAATATTGCATCCTCTTTTTCATGCACATCCTCTAACTCACTTGCGTATTCTCTCTCTCTATCTCTTTCTCTCTCTTTATGTCTCTGCCCTTCTCTCTCTCTCTCTTTCTGCCTCTCTTTCTCTCCCTGCTCTCTCTCTCTCTGTCTCTCTCTCTCTCTATCTCTTTCTCTCTCTTTCTGTCTCTGCCCTTCTCTTTCTCTCTCTTTCTGCCTCTCTCTTTCTCCCCCTGCTCTCTCTCTCTCTCTCTATCTCTTTCTCTCTCTTTCTGTCTCTGCCCTTCTCTCTCTCTCTCTTTCTGCCTCTGTCTTTCTCCCCCTTCTCTCTCTCTCTCTTTCTCTCTCTCTCTCTCTGTCTCTATCTCTTTCTCTCTCTTTCTGTCTCTCTCTGCCCTTCTCTCTCTCTCTTTCTGTCTCTTTCTCCCCTTCTCTCTCTCTTTCTCCCCCCCTCCTCTCTCTCTAGTTCAACAGATGCAGTCGTGACCAGTTATCATAAAAGGTGTCACAGTAAAAGAAACACACTTGGTTGCACAGATTTATGTCCCCCTTTAAAATATCGAACATGACAACGCCAGCGAGCCCCAGCTGTATCAATGCCCTCCTAAAATCAGTAAAGATCTCAGCCGTCCGAACGCTCAGCTTTCAGAGAGAGAGAGAGAGAGAGAGAGAGAGAGGGGACAGAATAGAGGGTGTTTTAATTTTTTTTTCCTTTGTCCCTCAGACTTGCCGAACTGAAATGAGGGTCATTTTGTACAGTAATGGCACCCCCCTCTCTCTCCAGGGACTCATTTATGAGCTGTTCTTACGTGGCCCGAGCCCAGAAGAATCGACCTCTCGATGTGCAGAGAGAGGGCAATCTTCCCCTTGTATGCTTGCCCCCGGTGAATAGGCTCCATCTGATGGCCCAGCGGCCGAGTGGCGAACAGCCAATCGTGACACAGGTGCAGCGGCCGTGTTCCAATCCATCGCCGGTAGCTAGCTGCTGAATTGTGGGTGAAAGGGGGATTTAAACAGCGGGGAAAAACTGCAATAAGACTGCAACAAAACTTCACTTCTGCTCTTATTCCGCTTCTTATTTTCCACATGTTCATTGTGCACAATGGTGTGATTTAAGTTTTTTCATTTTTTTTTTTAATCTCTGTGGCATCTGTGTGCTTTGAGCAATTACTGCAAGAAAACGGGCTGTAAGAAAAAACCCCAGAGGGTTTCAAACTAAATGTGCCTCAGTTGTAAAACTCGGAGCTAAAGCTGGAGGATTTCTAAGAATGTGAGGCATACTTTCTTATCTGCTCTGGGAAATAAACAGTGCTTGTAAAATCCTCGACGTTCCCTCACAAATAAAGGCACATTCTTTCACGCTTTTTATGGCATTACATTTACATGTAGGAGAGTGTTCTCAGACGGCTGCAACAGGGCCACTGCAAAGATCCCAAACGTGGCACCACGTGACTTGAAGGTAGTGGCATATACTTAATCAAACGCTAATTGGTGTGGTTAAGAGAGTTATTCTTCAATTCTCTACACACACACACACACACACACACACACACACATACACACACCACACACATACACAGACACACCCACACACACGCACACACACACACACACACACACACATACACACACACACACATGCACGCACACACATACGCACACACACATACACACACACACACACACACACACACCAGAATGTCTCGGATGATGTCTATTCTGCATCGCATGTACAGTCCATGCAAATATTTGAAAGCCTTATGTAAATACACTGCAGCCATCTCCACCCTTGCCCCCTTAAGCTACCTTAACCCTTTCCAACCCCAATGACACTTCTGCCACTTTTCCATACCACCCCAAGAAGCTATTAACATCAGGGAAACTAGGTCATTACGGAGGATTTGGATTTCAGACTTAATCGCCTTAAACTATGTTACAGACAGAAGCTTGGAGAAACACACAGCACAACAGAATGCATGCCAAAAATGTAAATATATGGAAATTAGTGTGAGTCGGATGACTTTCTAAGGATCGAATGCACACCCACCTGCAGTGCACATAGCAGACATTGCTTCGTCCTGTGTGGTATTGAGCTTCCTCCAAATAATTCAGTGATTCATAGGATATTTGTAAAGCTTGAGCAAATGGACTTAAGTGGGTGTAACGGCAGCTTTTAAATTTAGGTAATTAATACTTAATATCTCAGGCACATGGCCTGACTTAATTTCCTCCTAATTGCCAATTAAACCTGTACCTGTTTTGTGGCAACTAGGCAAACTAATTAATTGCGACCTCCTAAACCATCTTGGCTGAATTTTTGTCTTAAAAAGCATTTATTTTGCATTTGTTAACGCTTACTGAACATAAAGAAAGATAGCATGTAGCATAACAACAAACAGTTAGACATACAGACACATGTGTGTCAGTATGTTTATAAATGATTTACTGATGAGAAATAGTGTAAAAGCAAAGGTTACCAAACGATGAATGAAGTGTTAAGAGTTAAGAGTTAACAAATGTAAAATAAATGCTTATTAGGAAGTAGCTATTATAAAGTGCTACCATTTTTATTTATTTATTTTTGATGAGGCACACCACTGCTCTACCACTCCTCTACTTAATAACAGAATGTCAGTGTATAACTGGGATCACTAAGAATAATAATAATAATCTTTACTTGTATAGCACAGTTCATACATACAAGATGCAGCTCAAAGTGCTTTACAGTTTGGCAAGGTCACCACAAGACAACATTTCTTGCAGTCCAGTGGCGCCGGAGCAGATGAATACAGTAGCAAAATGACTCTTGCGCGAACACGGGTAGACAGTCCTTGTAGGCCCCGGTCAACAGTCTTTGTAGTCCAGAGGCGCTAGAACTATGCAATGCCCTGTTGATGCGGGCTCTTTCGTGAACACAGGTCAACAGTCCTTGCAAACCAGAGGCGCACTAAAGCTTGGCTAACTGGTCAGCAGTGTTGGGTAAGTTACAAAAAAAAAGTAACAGGTTACTTTACTTTAGTTACTGCTTTGAACTGTAATTGAATTACTTTACTCATTTCTAATTTTAAAAAGTAACTCACTACTCATTACTTTACTTTTTTCCCTACTCATACAAATGGCAAAAAAATGCATGCACAAACAAGATACCCTATTCTTGCATGTTTTTCTGTCAGATATCGGCGCTAGCGTTGTTGGTATTTTGCTTAATATTTTTCTGAATTCGACTGTAGACAAAGGGAGCATGTCGTCCACCACATAAGCTGCCACTAGTTTATTTATTTCTCCCTGCGATGTTACCTGTTGCTGTTATCCTACAAGTTTGGCCTGCTTTGGTGGTCTTGGTACAGTCTCATCACCGTGGCTGCGGCCATCATGACATTCTTTCGCCACAAGCTTGGTATGGCTGTGCTGTCTTGTCAGGTGCTTGGACAAATTGCTCATTGACAGCACCGCAGTGGAAAGCAGTTTATCTCCGGGACATATCTTGCACTTGACTGAAATGTTTTTGCCTTTGTCTGCAACAAACCGGAAATAATAAGAATATTTCCAGCTGCCGAATGCCCCTGTGCTTTCGTCCACGCCCATGACTTCGCTCTCTGCCATTCCACCACACTCTCTGCGTGTTCAGCGCGTGGCCGTATTCTGTCCGTATTCGTTTCGAATGCACGTTAACAGATTAGACCATTTCCACCGCAAGCGTGTTCTGAGCGTATTCTGTCCCTATACAAACCTATTGTATACGCCCACGCGCTGAACACGGCTACGCGCTGAAAAAGGTGGTGGAAATGAGCCCTCACTCTTAACTAACCGATCTCCGCAGCAGCACGCATGCGCCAGTCGTCTCATTTAACCCAGAGCCACGGAAAGAGAATTCATGTAGGCTAGCCTACTTTTAAACAAATCAGTTTGTTTTATTAGTCAACCTATAGATGGTTTTACTGCACAAAAGGGTAATGCAGTAACGAGCGTTACTGCAGTCTAGTAACTGTAATGAAGTTACCAAAATTTAAACTGTAATGCGTTACGTTCCTACGTTCCTGACAACAGTAATGAAATTACAGTAATGCATTCCTTTGTAACGCGTTACCCCCAACACTGCTGGTCAGCGAATAACTTTGTGTAGTATTCTTAAGTGGCTATGTGGAAGACCTAATTGGTCTCTAATGCTTACATAATTAGTCAGGTGTTCATAAGATTTCAAGCTCTAAAAATCACAGAGCCTACATTTTGACATTATACATGTAAAGCAGTGTTTCCTAAAGTGTGGCTCACAGACCACTGGTGGTCCGCAAGAAATCCAAAGTGGTCCGCAAGCAGTTCTGTTAAAAAAAAAAGTCATGTTTCTTAAGGGTGGACTGGTCCTTGAAGTTTTTTTTTTAAGAGGGGGAAGTGGTCCTCGGTCTGAAAAAGTTTGAGAAGCACTGATGTAAAGTAAAAGTTTCATTGACATCATATTTTGATAAGGGTACAACCACCATAAATGAGTTGCCTTTGTATTCCAACATGTACATGCAATCATCAATCGATGCAATTTTCTTTTTTAAGGATAGCAGTAAGTAGCCTACACCGCCACGCAACAATCAATAAAAACAAAACTCATTGTGACCTTGAGTATAAGGCATAATATTATCCTTCCAAAAAAGGCCAAGTGTGGCATAATGCAGTTGGCATACTGGCAAGTGGATATTTGACACCGAATGGAAATACTGTTCCAGAACTAAAAGAGACGCAGTGAAAGTCTCAGGAGACTGAGACAACGGGCTCGATCAATTTGTTGTCTAAAAGGAGGATCAAAGACAGCAGCATTTGACCTAGGAATCAAACGTGTATGAACTCCAATTCATCTTATTCTCTCTTTCTGTCTGTCTTTCTCTCTCTGTCGCTGTCTGTCCATCTCTCTCTTTCTCTCTCTCTCTCTCTCTCTCTCTCTCACACACACACACACACACGCACACACACACACAGACACACAGCTCTCTTTCATGCACACCTACACATCTTACCTGCTACATAAACATACACACACACATAGACTTGAACTCAGACCTTGTTTACCCCCCCACCACACACACACACACTCGCACAGCCAGGCTCCACTAAAATAAGCCCCACACACACACCACACACAAACATCATTTCATATGCGGGGCTGGCTGCCGACGAAGGGTGTTACAGCAGGAGCGTGGAGCCTTTCATATTCCTGGCGCGCAGCTGCAGACTAAATAAATAAGGCACAGACGGAGACAGAGACAGAGGATGAGTTGAGTTGAGTTGAGTCGAGTCGGCGTAGAGTAGAGCTGTGCTGAGCTGTGCTGAGCTGTGCTGAGCTGTGCTGAGCTGTGCTGAGCTGTGCTGAGCTGTGCTGAGCTGTGCTGAGCTGTGCTGTGCTGTGCTGTGCTATGCTGTGCTATGCTGTGTGATGTGCATGGCAAACACCCCGTGGCATCTCCCAATGTGAGCGAATGCAATTACAGCCGATCCTCCCCTTTCACAGCGAGCCAAGCCAGCTAACTGTGGACCGTGGAAGGCTAAAGCCCCCCCACCACCTAATGCAAGCCCCCACCCCACCCCACCCCACCCACCGGTCTAGTCCCTCTGAGGCGGGTGGCCTGGAGCTGCGAAGCACACACGGAGCAGAGGCAGCCCTCTCAGGGCCCAGGAGGACAGGGGCAACATGCAAATGGAGCCAGGGGTGGGATGGAAGGATGGAGGGTACACAATAAGAGGAGAGAGGGAGAGGGGGGAGGAAAAGAAAGAAAGGAAATGAGAGAGGGGGTAGAGAGAAAGAGAGCGAGCAGGTTATGGGAGTAAAAACAGATGTGTGTGTGTGTGAGAGGGAGAGAGAGGTACAGAGAGAGAAAGATAGAGAGGTACAGGATGGGAGAGAGAGAGAGTGATAAAGTCAATAGAAGAGATAGCAAGAGTGAGAGAGAGAGTGAGTGTGTGTGAGAGAGGGAGGGAGAGAGAGAGGTAGAAGGTGAGAGAGAGAGATAGAGACAATAGAAGAGAAAGCAAGAACGAGAGAGAGTGTGTGTGTGTGAGAGAGCGATACAGAGAAAGAAAGATAGAGAGGTACAGAGAGAGAAAGATAGAGAGGTACAGGGAGAGAAAGATAGAGAGGTACAGGGTGGGACAGAGAGAGAGTGATAAAGACAATAGAAGAGAAAGCAAGAACGAGAGAGAGAGTGTGTGTGTGTGTGTGTGTGTGTGTGTGTGAGAGAGAGAAGGAGGGAGGGAGTGAGGGAGAGAGGAAAAGCAAGAGGTAGGGAAAGAAGAACACAGACTGCTACATCTCACGTGTGGAGCAGCAGCTGCTTTCCACTAGCTGATGATTTCTTTAGTGGCATTTCCAAAGGTCTGTGCATATCTTTATGTGAGTACGACATTTAAAGGTACCTTAAACAGATGTACAGAAACAGTGAGTATGCTTGCGTTCTCTGAACATATGCATTACTATCAAGCACTTACACACATATTATTTTCATGTCTTACCTGCCAATTACTCTCACTCAACATTCCACCCTCGTATGGTAACGGAAGCATGTGAATAAGGGCAATTGCTACTGTACAGTAGATCTCCATGGTGCCCTTGAACTGTACAGAATTTTGTGCATATTATCACAGAGAGGGACCACCTAATTGTAACATGGCTGTGGAGTGTATGTAAGGCTGACCCTTGCTCCATGACCCTTGTTGCTGAGCATAGAGAGGTTGGGGCCAGAATGGGCCACTGACAGGGACATTAGTAGAAATTAAGCTTTACTGGGGCACTGCCCCCCCTACCAAGGGTGTAGAATTGGCATGGATGGAGGTGACGCGTCACCACCAATATCCAGCAATCATTGATTTGTCCCCACCAATAATTTGATAAGTTCTCTACTGAAGTCCTAATGCATATGGCCAATGTGATGACAATTAATAGGTCCCCACCAATGTTAAGAGCAAATCTACGCCCCTGCCCCCTACACACACAGACACACACACACTCACAACATGTCCTACACACACACTCGCACAACACAACGCTAGGGAACGGAGGAGCAAGACTGGTTAAGATTGCTTGTTGAGCATAGAGAGGTCAGGGCAAGGATGGGCAGCTGACCTAGAGCCGTGGTCCAAAAGGCTGTGTGTTGTCAAGGGCGCAAGCAAGGTCATTTCCACTCAACGTTCTACCCTTTGTATGTTAATATGAAATACGCGAATAGGGGCAATTGCTAGATCTCTGCGGTTCCCTTGCACCATAACTCCCTAACCACTACACCACAACTACCCCAAATGATTAGAAACATTCCCCACAAACAATACTGATCATGATCTTTTAGCTACTACCTGACTAAACAGGTAGACTTGAAGACGTTTCACCTTTCATCCAAAAGGTTTCTTCACTCACCTCCACTGGTCCAGAGATACAGCTCCTGGTTCTCCATCATTAGGCCAGAACTGAAGAAGCCTTTTAGATGAAAGGTGTAACGTCTTCAAGCTTCAAAAGAAGTCCAGTTGCATACAGCTCAGCTCTTTTGACTACCATGACCTGGATGAATGAGAATCTTCACAGACATCGGCAAATTAGATACCAACACAACGCTGCAAATGGGCATCAAACACACACACACACACACACACACAGAACAAAGCCACCTTGGTAAATCGGTGACGACTGCGTAGCGAATCACCTCTGGAATGCCAAATTAGTCTTGCAAACAAATTGTTATCTTGTCGGTGCTGGGGGCTGACCAGTCAGCCTTTGATCATCTACGCGATCTTAATTGCTATGGCAATGGCACCGAACAGCTATCTTCTCAACAAAAACAAAAAAAAGATTTTTGCATCCCATTTCCATACTTTGGCCTGAAACCATCTCCAAACTTCTCTATTTCCCCCCCCCCCCCCCTCTACTCTCCTTTCCTCCCTTTTGTTTCACACAGTAAGATTTTTTGATGTTTTCCCACATCCTAAGGCACTGCAAAAAAGTACTGAGCACAACAACTTTTTTATATTCACAGTATAAGGTTTTTTTTTTCACCCTACCACTCTTCCCTTCCCCCCGGTTCTGCCTTTTCCTCTAATTTCTGTAAAAAGCCTTTTCAAGCATGCAGCACTTCTCCATTTGATATGCAAAAGGCTGAGCCAGGCAGAGTCACCGCTGCTCTGTGTGTAACCAACCCCTGGAGTTCAGGTGCACAGATGGGGATCAAAATGTCACTCCTCAATTATTGAAACGGGATGGGAGTCCTGCCCACAAAAAAAGAAAAAGAAAAAGGAAGAGAAAAAAGGTCGCGGAGAGTTAGGGGAGTTGAAATGATACCCAGCTCTTGTGTAAATTACCATCAAAAGAGACAAGGGGCTTTACTGGAGCAGGGTCCTTGATGGTGAGGGGCTGATTGGCACTTCAGCAAACCCCCTGACCCCCCAAACACACACACACACACACACACACACATATGCATGCACACACACACACACACATACACATACACACATACATTTTTTTTCGGCAATGTAACAGCAAATTTGTACTGGATGCACAAGCCTTTAAAACATTAATGAGCTGTAGATAGAAATAATATTATTTCCCAAGGAGGGAGGTTAGACATTCAGACCATGCAGTCTGTGCCTCATTCACACCTGTCTTGTCTTTCAGCAGAGGGGCAGGCATCCTTTCCACCTTATATCAACTCAACAGCACATGTACCAGATCCACACTTCGTCTGGGAAAGATCTGATCCTACCCATGTAGAGAAGATATTGATGGACTGTACACAGGTTTCATAACAAAATGTTTTAACTGAAGCTTGCAGTTGAAATACAGTACATGTAGCAAAACCATATTCGAGATCCATATTAAATTTGTGTTATGTAAAACTTTCAATTTTCAATTTTTTTTTTTTGCATTTGTAAGCCAGCTGTGATGAGGGTCTATTTTCAAAGCGACTAAGGGAGTTAGTCTACTTGGGATCCCCCCTGAGAGGTCTTTAATATAGCATGCATTGCAAATTAGCCACTGTGATCACTTTAAATCCTGGGGAGACTATGGCAAATTATATTGAATTATATAAGGTTTATTATATTAGGAACGAATCCCACACAATCTGCACTGAAAAAAAGACTAATGAGATTGCAGCCATAGGAAAACATCTCCCTAGATGGTTTTTAATTGAATTTAACCATAAAACCCCCTTCACACTGGTGGCTTTGTTGTCAACAGAGTAAAAGAGCAGAGGTACAGAGACAGGTTGTTTTGGTTATATAGTGGGTAACTACATACACCACAGATCTTTTTAAAAACTCCCTCCTTTTCCCTAGGAAAATAAAGTAACATTTTTCCTTAAATCGACAAATATGCCGATTTGCTTTTCTTAACTTCCATTTTTCTTTAATCTCTACCCAGCCATGAGAGTTAATGGTGTATGCAGGGGCATGTGATAGTCCCTGATGAATTAAGCAAATGCATCTTTCATGCGTGTCGAATCTTCAGAGGTGTGTGAGCGATGCCCTGGCTGACAAAGGAAGACAATCTCTTCCCATGAACAGAGAAATTACCGCGGCGCCACGGGGCAGAACCTGTGCTTAACGAGGCAGCTATGGGCCACATAAAGGGATGCATGTGCGTTGTTATGCTGCTTTGAATTATTCAAATGCTATTAAGTGACATCTGTTGGCTGGGATTAGCTTCCGGAGCCCACAGGTTTGGCCTACACTGAGTGTGTTTCTCTCCAGGCTGATGCCTGGCAACAAGGGGGGGGGGGGTGGGGGTGGGGGGCTGTTTGGCTGGGAGTGTTTGAGGGATTGCGGTGACACGCGGCGTCACAGGTTACGTCCACTCCAGTGGCATAACGTTGCAATTAGACAGGAAGGCCTGCCAACGTGATAAAAGAGAGCGCTCCTTCCTGTCAGCAATTATGGCGAGCAATCAAACTTCAGAGCGCTGAGGAAAGACACCCCAGAGTACTGAAGAACTGTCTGAGCTCTGCTAATATGTCTTCATTGTGGAGATACGGAAACAGCATGAGCTGGAGGGTTGTTTTAGCACCTACAAGTGGAAAATGGAGACACTGGAGGCTTGGGTCACTGAGGCTTGGACCAAACCCTTTGGAAGAAAACAAGAGCGGATAGCTGCTGCTGCATCCAAGCACACAGATGCCGTTGGAGAACTTCATCAATCTGTCACGCCACAGGAACCTATACAAATTCATATTCAAATCCATCTCAGCTGTCAGCCAGACACACACAATACACACACACACAACACGTACACACACACACAAAACACACACACACACACACACACAAATGCACACACACAAAATGCATGCACACACACACACACACACACACACACAAAAAACACACAAAAAACACACACACACACACACAAATGCACACACACAAAATGCATACACACACACACACAATCACACAGACAAATAAACCACGAATGCACAAAGGTGCTTTATTTCCACAAACAGGTGCTGGCCTCGGAGGGCAACGGCAATTTTGAGCCAGCCCTTTGGTTAAATTCCACCTGTTCAGTGTGTGTATGGTGTATGTGTATGTGTGTGTGTGTGTGTTGGGGTTGCACTCGCCCTGACATTGAAGTCCCTGAATGTGTTTGCTGCAAAGCTTGAATAATTTGTGAGTTGGCACACTGGCCTAAATGATTCGTCCAAGCCCACACACACACACACACACACACACCCTGACTCTGGTGTGACAAACACACTGGCCATGTCACATCAACTTAGATTAGGGTTGTGTCCCAATCACTCACTGGCTTATTACATAATGCACTATGTAGTTAATCAGTCAATGACTGACAGAAATGATGGTGTACTATAAAGTGAACGAGGAAGCATTTCACACATAACACACAGCTACAGAGGCCACAGTAGGACTGTTTCATTTACCTAAGGGGGCATTCACACTGAGACACTTTTCCCACCTCCAGAACACAAGTAGCGTCGCTGGTATTCAAAAAAATCCAACTGTTTATCAAGCGCTTGCTGGAGGTGTCAAGGTTTGTTTATTGTTGCTAAGTTACACACGATCCTCCATTTTTTCACCGTTGACATTTTAAACTCAACTCAATGTAGCTTCGCAACGACCCATTGTCGGAAAAAAAATGCATTCCAAAAGTTCAACAGATTCTAACTTTGAGCGCCTTAAGATTTTTAGAAGCCTCGCTGTTTTTCAAGTGACACGCAAGCACAAAAAGCAGCGTCGCAACAGTCAAACCACTTGTCAGCTGCATCGTTCCATAGGAAAACAAAGTGCCTGGCAAAGAAAAAAAGTGTTGCAGTCTGAATGGCCCCAAAAAGGTGATGCCTTACTGAAATAAAGGTGGACACGTTACATTTGTGTCTATAGAATCAGAATCAGAATCAGAATTATAGTGTGTCATTCTTTGTTCTGTTTAGTTCTGTGTCTAACACCAGTGCCTGACTTGTTTCGAATGCCTATAACTCGATGTGAGAGAAAGACATGAATTAACTGACTTGACAGGATCTGTTTTCATTTCTTGTGATCCAAGGATTCAAGGATAAAAGGATACAATGGATCCCAGTCCCATTGAGGCATTTAAAGTGAAACTGGCTGTTGTTCTGGTACAACACATTCATTGGCTTCTGGGTCATTCAGCTATTAATTCCATGCCTTGATTTCCTTGATTTTTATGATAAACTGTTATAGGGCCTCTGCTTAATACAGACTCACAGCGTCAAGGTGATTGTCTTCAGGATGAAAACACAGCTTAAGATGCTGGTAAGGATTTAGTGTGGCATGAACAATATTTATATTTGCGGCGATATTTTTTCTACATGTTTACATGGGCTTCCAAAGCGTCTCTCTGCTTTGGGAGTTCAAATTGCGATTCTTCACTTCAACAACATAATGAGGGCCTCTTTTTATCCATTTGCGGTCTTAACATAGACTGATCTCATGGTGCTTCATGGAGGCAAATGATTTATCCAGAGAGCATCCTCCGGGGCCGGCGGCGTGGAGGATGACAGAGTGGTAGTCATGGAGACCGGGG
>CM050204.1:23613541-23616041 GCA_027475355.1 Coilia nasus | reverse complement strand
TTATGAGGTATTTTTGCCATTTAATTCCAAACAAATCCAATTCTCATCACTGCATGGGCACTGCAAGTGACATCTCCACATTACGTGCCCAACTACAGCAAACAAGGTGACAAAGTGTATGACAAACAACAGGAAAGACACACCACCATGCATGTCAATCTACAGGCGACACCTCCCAATATACCAAACTACAGTAAAGAGACACTTCATTATGTACAAGCCAAACTACAAAAAAAAAAAACACCACCATGCATGCCAAACTGCAGAAAAGAGACATCACCATATATGCCAAACTATAGTAAAGAGAGACCACCATACACACCAAATTACAGTAAAAAGACAGCATCTTACATGCCAAACTATAAACAAGCGACGTCACCATGTATGCCAAACTACAGTAAGGAGAGACCACCATACATGCCAAAACTACAGAAAAATTATAGACTATAGAAGACATCACTCAATATACCAAACTGCAGGAAAAAGACACCACCACGTGCTAAACGACAGGGAAGAGTCACTACTGTGTGTACATGCCAAGCGTCAGGAAAGAAACAGCACCATACATGTCAAACAACAGGAAAGAGATTCCACAGTACATGCCATCATTTTACCAGATGACAGAAATATCATTTTACATTACATGCCATATGACAGGAAAACAGGCAACCTCAAATAAGCATAGAGGAAATGCGTCCAACATGATGGTGCCAACACTTTGTGAAGACTGGTGACTTTGGGAATTTAAACGGATCTATGTGATTGGCACACAAAAGTCTTCATGAATAGTGTTGAAGGCCAAGAAAGGCAAGGGGAGAGGGAGGATAGGGATTGGGGAAGGGGGATCGTCACGCTCTTATAATGATGTGAGTGTCGGTTTGGGAGCAATTGGGAGCAATTTGAAAAAAAAAAAAGTTTATATTGGATAATTATTTGCCATCTGCTACCCTAAATAATGTTGTTTTTCCCTCTCTAATCATGATTAGGTAAATGCGCATTTCATGCTTAGCGTTAATTATAATAAATGTCTTGAAAATGTTTCACAGTGCTAAACCATGCGATAAAAAGGGGGAGGATTAGAAAACTGTGAGGTGTCATTAGGAGAGAGCTGTTTTGATGGTAGGGGGATGGAGGATTGAGGATGAGATATGGCCCGTACAATGTGCCTGCAGTCTTTTGTTTGCCCTAATCTTCCTTTAACTTATTATTTATTACGGCCTTGAATACACTCCCCTCTTTCCTTTGTTTCGATAATGCTTCCTCGCTTCACACTCTGACACGTGACACTTTTAACTTCACTTGCACCTTTGTGGCCTTGCTATCTATTTTCGTTGTACAGGCAGCTGTTCAATGACAATAAAGGTCCTGAAGTCTCTTGAAGAAGTCTTGAAGTGTAATAAAAGAGATTGTCCCATTTCCTCACACACAGGTGTGTTTAAGCCTACACCACAATTCGCGTTTGCTGTTCCCGCCTGCTCCTCGCAGTCACATGACAGCTGCACATGCAGAAAGACAGGATTGCTTCCTGGGGCCTTTTAAAGAAATGTGTGGACAGAAATTCGATTAAGATCAAATCAAGCCAAGCAAGCAATTTTTGCAGGAAGGAGGAGACAGCAACTGGGCCCTTCCATCCTCACACACTCCATATTGTGGTCCAAAAGGTTTAGAATGAGTGACTGAGTGCTTCTCTTTCCACATCACATTCTCCAACCCTAAAAAAAAAAAACACACTCCCCTCTCTACCTCATTCTGCTAAAGGGTCATTAATAAATAGCTAATTTCTTCCTGAACATTCCTGCCAGGAAGAAGGTCTGGATATTCTCTCATTCATTTGCAATTATGATCCATCTCATTTGGCCCCATTTAAGCAGGCAGGTTGTCTCAGGGGTCTGCTGGAAATGAGCTTCAATCAGATACTGGGTGGAGAAAAACAGGCAGGCGATGATGTACCTGTGATTAGTATGCTGGCAAAGGACCCAGAGCAGGCATGCCCATAAACACTCACACTTATATACAGATATACATTCTCTCTGCTCCTCGACACAAAAATGATTTGAAAAGGTCATCTTTCACTGCAGAAAGATACATCATCCTCTTTGCCTAATACGGATGTTCTGTCCCCTAAATGGATAATTCATCGTTTCCGCCGCATTACCGCTGTGCTACAGATGACGAGCGACGATAAGGGTTATACATCGCCGCCACCGTTGTCCTGTAGAGAACAACGTCTCCTTTGGCTGTGAGCTTATCTCTCACCTAAATCCTGTCCACTTTATTAACCTCGTGACAGGCTTCAAAGAGTCAGATATCAAGCTGTGGACGGGCAAGCCTAGGATGACGGATTCCCTGACGGAAGCCAGGGGTTGTGCCATGGAGGGTGGTGGAGGGGGTGCACTGTTTGCTTTTAATTTGACGTCGGTGTGGTGGCTGGCGGTGAATAAAAAAGTGACTGTGAAATGGGATAGGCCCACGCTCCCCTGTGTCTCCTCTGGATCGTTTG
>CM050204.1:23576041-23608541 GCA_027475355.1 Coilia nasus | reverse complement strand
TCTCTCTCTCTTTCTCTCTCTCTCTCTCTCTCTCTCTCTCTCCTGCATTCGCTCGCGGCCACGTATGTGTGTGTGTGTGTGTGTGTGTCGCACAAGGGCCTAAATAAAATTGTTATGATGGTTCGATAGCAGGCGCATTACCCTCTGCTAGCGTGGTGATAGATCATTTTAACGCCTGCTAGTGGGGTTGGGTAGGTGTGTAAGGGGGCCATGCACATGTCTTTCAGCATAGGAAGAAAGCGGCCACAGCCACATTTTCTGCAGCGCTAACAAACACACCGCACCACAACACACCACACCACACCACACCAAGCAAGCCAAACACTCTTCCCCTGAAGGCACCAGTATACATATGAGTGTTAGGCTTTCATCAACTCTAGGGGCACTTAAAAAACAGCCCTTTTTCACCCCCGCTGGCAGGGGCTAAGCTCATCTCTCATCTCTCATCTCTCATCTCTCATCTCTCGTCACTAAGAATAGCCGGCGATGGAGAGCAGCGATCTCCATCAGTCCCCCTTACGCACAGCCGGCCACCCGCCATCTTCCACGCGCGTCTGAATCACAGTCGCAGCTCTGGTGATTACTCACACCATGCCATTAAGGCGGGGAGGGGGGGAGAGGAGGATGGGGAGGAGGAGGAAAGAGGGGAGGAGGGAGAGGAGGATGGGGAGGGGGGAGAGGAGGATGGGGAGGAGGAGGAGGAGGAGGAGGAGGAGGAAGGGAGGATGGAGGGAAGAGAGTGAGGAAAAAAGAGAGGGGAGAGAGAGAGGACACACACGGCACTCGGAAGAAGAAGGGGAGATGGGGAGGGCAAGTAGAGGAGGGGAGGGGGTGGCAAGTGAGTAAAGCGGGTGAGAAAGAAGGGAAGAGGAAAGCGGGTGAGAAAGAGGGGAAGAGGAAAGTGGCTGGTGAGTAAAGGGTGGAGGGGGGGTGGCGAGTAAAGGGGGGGTAACATGTGAAGAAGCGAGGACATGAGTGGGGAAGAGAGGACATGAGGCACTCAGAGGAAGGGGTTGGCAGGTGAGTAGAGGGGAAAAGAGGAGGGGGGGTGGTGAGTAGAGGGGAAAAGGGGGGGGGGGGCGGTGAGTAAAGAGGCGATGAGTGGACAAGTGGATGAGAGAGGACATGAGGCACTCAGAGGAAGACGAGTGGAGAGCGTGTGGAAGAGAGGAAGGGTTGACAGAAGGGGGGTGTTGAGTAAAGAGGGGAAGAGGAGGGGGGGCAGGCGTCAGGCGAGTAAAGAGGTGATGAGTGAGAAAGAGAGGACATGAGGCACTCAGAGGAAGACGAGTGGAGAGCGTGGGGAAGAGAGGAGGGGTTGGCAGAAGGGGGGTGTTGAGTAAAGAGGGGAAAAGGAGGGGGGGCGGGTGAGTAAAGAGGTGATGAGTGAGAAAGAGGACATGACACTCGGAGGAAGACGACTGGAGAGTGTGGGGAAGAGAGGAGGGGTTGGCAGGTGAGTAGAGGGGAAAAGAGGAGGGGGGTGTTGAGTAAAGAGGGAAGAGGAGGGAGGGAGAGAAAGAGAAGAGAGAAAGAGAGAGGGAGGGAGGCAAGGCAAAGTGTTTAGAGGAGGGGGGGCAGGCGAGTAAAGAGGTGATGAGTGAGGAAGAGAGGACACGACACACTCGAAGGAAGACAAGTAAAGAGCGTGGGGAAGAGAGGAGGGGTTGGCAGGTGAGTAGAGGGGAAAAGAGGAGGGGGGTGTTGAGTAAAGGGGAAAAGGAGGGGGGGCAGGCGACAGGCGAGTAAAGAGGTGATGAGTGGGGAAGAGAGGAGGGGTTGGCAGGTGAGTAGAGGGGAAAAGAGCAGGGGCGGTTCTAGGATTTTTTTTAAAACAGGGGCCAGTGTGGGGCCAGTATGTAACCTTGAGGGGCCAAGAATAGCGGGGGGTCTGGGGGTCCTCCCCCATAAAATTTTGGATTTCTTAGATGCAATTTCCTGCATTCTAGTGCATTTTGGGGTAGCCTGTTTCACATAGCAAATGCAAAAGCTATTCTCCTCCTAGGCCTGTTTAATAATGTATGGTTCTTGTTCATTAATGGTTGAGCCCATGTGATTTTACCCTTCATCATTTGGCGTCAAAGGTCAAATCTATTGCTATCCTACCAACAACATTACAACTTTGATGTAGCTTGTGCAGTGGATTACAACTTTAGAAGCCAACGGTTTTAATGTCAGTTCAGTCTAGTTTAAAGCAAGCCTAAACTTTTCATCAAAATCTGCAAGAACATTTGACTCACCAAACAATGAAATCGCCTTGTAGTTTGACCGGCAGAATGCAAAATCCTCCTCTTTGACCTCTGCGAGTGCGAAAGGTCTGTCGTCTGTCGGTACCAGCATGTATACTATCTATGGGTACCAGAACGTACCAGAAATGTGAAATTCTTCTTCGTGAAATTCTATTCCGTTTCCGACGCAACAACAAGCGCACTGCCACCAACAGTTTGGGGGCGGAACTGCAGCAGCGATCACTGAATTCTCAGGTTGTTGTTCTTGCCCGCTCGTTGACAGAACAGGGGCACTTCAGGGGCCAGTCTGATTACAGGGGGGGCCACGGCCCCTGTGGCCCCGCCCCTAGATCCGCCCCTGGAAAAGAGAGGACATGAGACACTCAGAGGAAGACGAGTGGAGGGGGGTAGCAGGTGAGAGAAGGGGAAGGGGAAGGTGGGTGGTGAGTGAGGTGAGGATGGAGGGGAAAAACACTGCTGAGTTGGGGGGGGCAGGTGAGTAAAAGGGATATGGAGAGTGAGGAAGAGAGTTTTCAGTGCAGAGGAAGAGCGCAACACTGCTGCTTTACGTTATCATCACTTTATTTTTTGGCTTGCTGACGTTTTGCCGTTAAGCCGAAGGGGGGATATGAAGAAGAGGAAGAGAAAGGGGGATATGAGGAGTGAGGAAGAGGAAGAAAGGGGGGATATGAGGAAGAGGAAGGGGAAGGGGGATATGAGGAAGAGGAAGAGAAAGGGAGATATGAGGAGTGAGGAAGAGGAAGAGAAAGGGGGGATATGAGGAGTGAGGAAGAGGAAGAGGAAGGGGAAGGGGGATATGAGGAAGAGGAAGAGAAAGGGAGATATGAGGAGTGAGGAAGAGGAAGAGAAAGGGGGGATATGAGGAGTGAGGAAGAGGAAGGGGGATATGAGGAAGAGGAAGAGGAAGAGAAAGGGGGATATGAGGAAGAGGAAGAGAGGACATGAGGCACTCGGGGCACTTTGCCTACTTTGGCTCTCCTGCTGTTGCTTGGGCTCGACTCTGCTGATGCTTTACCCCCTGTGGTGTGGTACTTAGAACAGCTAAGCTACATCGTGCAAGGAAAGCATGAGGGGGAGAACTCTGTGTGTGTGTGTGTGTGTATGTGTGTGTGTGTGTGTGGGAAAGCGAAAGATGAAGAGTGTATGCGTGTGTGTGAGAGAGAAAGGGTGTGTGTGTGTGTGTGTGTGTGTGTGTGTGTGAGAGAGAGAGAGAGAGAGAGAGAGAGAGAGAGAGAGAGAGAGAGAGAGAGAGAGAGAGAGAGAGAGAGAGAGAGAGGCTGTGTGTGTGTGTGTGTGTGTGTGTGTGTGTGTGTGTGTGTGTGTGTGTGTGTGTGTGAAAGAGCGTTAGGGAGAGAGAGAAGATTGCGTGAGTGTGTGACAGAAAGGAGAGTGGAAAGAGAGGGAAGCTTCAAAGTGTGAAAAAGAAGGAGAGAGAGAGAGATGAAACGAAGGAAAGACAAAGATAGTTTAAAAGACGATTGTCACGAGCTTAGTCATCATCGAAAATGTGCCATTTAAACCTCTAATCCCACACATTTATACCACTTGGCCACTTATTTGAAGAGATTTCTCTGGCGGAGAAGGTTGAAGCATTGAGCTATTTGAAGAGGCTTGTCAGCCCCTCACCAAATGTCACGCTATTCATCTAATCAAAACCTTACCGTGACATTACAGCTCGCGGCACAGCTCTGGAGAGACACTAATTATGGAAATCCAGAGTGAGACACAGGACACTGGTGTGGTTTTGTTTGTGACACGCTGTGCTTCACACTTAAGAGGTGGTGTGTACAGCACAGCACAGCACAGCACAGCACAGCACAGCACAGCACAGCATGGCATCGTTCGTCACACCTTGGCTTACGCCCTGGCTTTCCATGCTTAAGTAGCTGGCACCATGCAAGACACCCTCCCTCCATCTCTCCTTACCTCTCTTCCTCCATCCTTCTCTCCCTCCATCTCTCCTTACCTCCCTCCATCTCTCCCTCCATCTCTCCTTCCCTCTCTCCCTCCCTCTCTCCCTCCATCTCTCCTTCCCTCTCTCCCTCCCTCTCTCCCTCCATCCTTCTCTCCCTCCATCTATCCTTCCCTCTCTCCCTCTCTCCCTCCATCTCTCCTTACCTCTCTTCCTCCATCCTTCTCTCCCTCCATCTCTCCTTCCCTCTCTCCCTCCATCCTTCTCTCCCTCCATCTCTCCTTCCCTCTCTCCCTCCCTCTCTCCCTCCCTCCATCTATCCTTCCCTACCTCCCTTTCCTTCTTCCTCCATCCTTTCCTCCCTCTCTCCCTCTCTCCCTCCCTCTCTCCCTCTCTCCTTCCCTCTCTCCTGCCATCTCTCCCTCCCTCTCTCCCTCCATCCTTCTCTCCCTCCATCTATCCTTCCCTCCCTCCCTTTCCTTCTTCCTCCATCCTTTCCTCCCTCTCTCCCTCCTTCCCTCTCTCCCTCTCTCCTTCCCTCTCTCCTGCCATCTCTCCCTCCCTCTCTTCCTCCATCCCCCCTCCCTCTCTCCCTCCCTCTCTCCCTCCCTTCCTCCCTCTTTCCTTCTTCCAACCGCAGGCCCCGTGAAAGGTAGAGACGCGTGGAGGAGAGGAGAGAAGAGCAGAGCAGAGCTTTGGTTTGGTGTTTGAGTCTGCAGGGCTTGTGTTCCAAGAATAAAAATCAGGATAGCGCCTCCAATTTCCACAGAGGAAGTGTGGTTGGAGGCCTGAAGTACAAAGGCACTGGTTTAAATATGCAGGTGAAAGAAAGTGGCACTAGGGGGGGTTATTACAGTGGTGTGAACACATGGCCTGGGGTCATCGTTGACCTTTCTGAAGGTCAGGTTTGGCCAGAATTCATTTGCAGCTGACTGACCAGTCAGTAACTTTTTAACCGAGATATTATGCCTGTTGGATATTTATCCAATACAGTGGTCCTTCGCTATATCGTGGTTTACCTTTCGCGGCCTCGCTGTTTCGCGGATTTTTTTAAGGCATGCAATCTCCTGTACAGTACAGAATGCACTCAGCTTGTAAAATTTACATAAATCTTCCACCGCTAGCTGTGTGACTCTGAAGTGCTGTATGTTTGCAAGTGTGAACTTTGCCTGTCTGAGAAAAGTGTATAAGTGTAGTGAGGGGTTTTACAGCCTTAAAACATCTATAATAGTTGTAAAAAATAAAGCTGACTACTTTGCGGATTTCGCCTATCGCGGGTTGTTTTTAGAACGTAACTCCCGCGAATAACGGGGGACCACTGTACACCAAAGAGTGCTCACCCACTTCTATATCCCTGACTTCTTCTATGTATAACATCTATTTACTTTTTATCCATACAATTGTAAAGCCATCCTTAAACTATGACATCCATACCGTGTCCAAGTGTACTTGACTGGTTCACTTGACCAGCATGATTGTTCTCTTCTGTATATGGGCACAGTACACTAGCATGCTTGGAAGAGATGGATTTCGACGTGATTCAATTGGACTCGGGCACACTTTGAATGAATTGTGATCTCAACTGTACCTGAGCACAGTTATGAGTTATGAGGGCATAAACACAAGTGTTCCATTTCACAATCAACCAGGTCGTAAAGAATTCTGTTGTTATGGTAGTAAAATATGTGCTTATGCAAAACATTCTACAGCACAGCATCGGAACTGCGCCAAGGTACAGTTCAATAGCACGCAGTGTGAGTGCAGACCAGGGACCAGAGGCAAGCACACTCCATTATGTCATGGGTGAAATGTACTTAGTGTGAGTATGCTATAAGATAGTCTGCCATTAGTGTTCTCATGCACAGATACTATTTGTACTAGATTCATATTTATTATAGGCCTGTGCTAACCATATTTTTGCATAGCTATTTAGTGGTCACTGTACCGCCGGTGGAACAACTCGTTTTCAATGAAAAAAAATGACCACAACATTACTACGACATTACAGAGAGTCTTTTGTAACACATTACACCTTAATCATTGCCATTCTGCTAACAACACAGTTATAATAGGATGTGTCTCTTAAAGGGTTAATATACGCAACTTTATACACACAGCTTTTTGGCTCTTTGTTGTTGGATCATCAGCTTCAGCAGAAACATTTAACCAACAAATGCGAGATGCCAAGCAGAAAAGACCATTAATGTCAATTACATGATTACCATAAAACACAGTGCTTCCAACACCATATGTTATCTCTTTCAACAGCCTTCCCGTTCCCCTCGAACAAGCTGTCGCCAAAACCCGCCTGCCTCCAGATCACGAATTTTGAGTTGCCCATCAAAAGGCACGCACGCATGCACGCACAAACACATGCACACACACACACACACACACACACACACACACACACACACACACGCACACACACACATCCGACACCTGCAGGCTCTGACATATGCATCCTCACTCCTCCAGCGAAACATCTGGCACAGGGAGGGTTTCGCTGGAACAGGCTGGCACTCGGGAAGACGTAGCCAGTCCTGCGTTGCGCAGCTAAAAATGACGTGACCCGCTGCCTAGGGAGCGGCATTGGGAGGAAGGACGGCAAATTGCCGCCGGCTTGATTACTCGTCGAGGACGCAGTCTTCACGCCTCGCATGGGCCCAGGGGGAGCTGACACGTGCGCCGTGCGCCCTGTGCCGTGTGCGCACCCACAGTCACAGGCCTTCCACAGCTGTCCCACAAGACGTTTGATCTGAGCAGTGTGGCTAGTTCATTAACAAGACGCATTTCATTTGCTACTGCACATTCCGAGGCATGTGTAGGGTGTTTGTGTCTGTGTGTGTGTGTGTGTGTGTGTGTACTGTATGTGTGTGTGTGTGTGTGTGTGTGTGTGTGTGTGTGTGTGTGTGCATGCATAGCAGCTGATCTATGCAGTGTTGATATGCTCCATCTGGCCAAATTTAGGATGTGTTCCAAAAACTGCAACATTCTGAGAAGTCTCTACCCACATTTCCACATTTCAGAACTGTCTGCTTTTGGAAGGTCCCACAGACTTTGGAAGGACCCACAGGCAGCTACCCTTCTGTACCCAAATTTTGACAAATGTTCTGCATTTATACATTGTGATTAATGTTTTGCATGTATACATGCTATAAACATCATTTATACAGTGGTCAAAGGAGCTAAGTTGTAAGCAACTGCACTTCCTTTTGGAGCTTAGCTCCAAACTTAGCTCTTTTGACTACCATGACCTGGATGAATGAGAGTCTACACAGACATGTATACAGTGCTTTTTTAAACTCATTAGAGCAGCATTTCAAACATGTTACATCGCATGTAACATGCATGTCGCATGCAACACATGTCGCATGTCTCTCATTAATGCATTCACACATTCACTTGTAAACCAATGGCAATGGCAGGTATCAAGCAGCACATCAGGAGCAGTGTGGGGTTCAGGGTCTTACTGAAGGACACTCCGACCTGGACCAGGGCTGCTGGGATCAAGCCGGTGACCCTTAGTTTGCCGGTCGACCTGCTGAGCCACTGTCAACCCCAAATTGTGGTACTGTCATTATGACAAAGTGGAAAGTGCATACAGCCCTCCACTGTAATGCTGAAGACTAGCCTACAAATGCTCTGTTATCTTGATGGATGAGTCAACACATAAATAAACAAACAAATTCAATTATTTAATTAACAAACAAACACATACACATGCACTACAACATACCCACAGGGGTACTGCAGCTAGTTAAGCTTGAAGGGCGCTCTTTCATTAACTGATGACTGACTACATTGCGTACACATCACTTCCATGTCTGTAATCACAGCAACAAACACCCTCCAGTGTCTTGTCATCTGACATCTCCTCCCTCAGAAACATCCCCGCAATGTCATGTGAAGGAAATGTGCTTGACTGGTAGACTATGCCATGTGCAGAAAGGTAGGCCAAGCGAGGACCCCTTGTATTAACAAGCACCCCATGGACATGCCTGTGTGGACAGGGCTACCGCCGGTGATGTTTATGCGCTGTGAAATGAAGTCGGGCGCCCCAAAAGTAGAGCAGGGTGTGTGTGTGTCTGTCTGTGTGTCTGTGTGTGTGTGTGTGTGTGTGTGTGTGTGTGTGTGTGTGTGTGTGTGTGTGTGTGTGTGTGTGTGTGTGTGTGTGTGTTAAGGAGAGGTTAAATGATTGGACCTGTATCTGTAGAGCTCTGCAGAGAGCACCTCTACCTCATCACCATATTTATGAGGCCCGTGGCCTTGTTCAGGGTCCCCCAAGGCTGCGGGCGATGCTGGGAATTTGTGAAGAAGGCCAGGGTGGGTGGGAATGGAGATTGGCATGGGCATGGGGGTGCAGGATAGGGGACGAGGTGTGGGGGCCAGGGGACGTGGGGTGGGGTAGGGGAGGGGGTCTGGAAGCGTGAAACCAGGGGTAGGATCTGGCTCAGAAGAGTCTGTCCCAGACAGGGAGACTGTGTGTGTGTGTGTGTGTGTGGGGGGGTGGAGGTGGTTGACTGGCCCCATCTTTCCTTGCCCTGCGGCTTTCTATTCTATTCAGTTGTCATCATGATTTGAACTGCTAGAGCAACAGGACAGCCTGTCAAAGTTAAGTTTCCCTTCACAACTTCGAAAAAAGCTTGTACTTCAAGCATTGTGTATTGTCCATATATTACTTGTATATTATCTCATATTTATATTGTCTCCTGTAAGATTTTATATTTTCATGTTGATATATCCTCGCCTATAGTTAGATTCCTTCTGTGTGTATGTCTGTCTCTATTTTGAAGATAGATTAAATGGTTGCCCAGTGTACCAGAAATAACCTTGTAAACAATAGTCCATAATCATCCCACTATTTTACTGAATCAACCTCCTTATAGCTCACTGGAGGAGGAGGAAGAGAACAGGAAGTGAGGTATTTCAACTCTGAGGTACAGAATCCCTAGCCTGGTAAACCCGCCCCTCGTACTTCATTTCATTTTGTGCAGAGGGTCTGGAACAGAGACCGTCAGAAACGATGTGCTGGAGGTGTGGACTCTGCTGAAGTTTTAAAAAAGTGCCTCTGCCTTTACCCAATCGCTAACGCCTGGTCGTCACGTATGCAATTAGCCTACCTACGCACTACAATTCAAATGTAGCACACAAGGTCAACGTCACAGCTAATGAACACACCCTCTGTTCACTGATTGGATCTTACTTTCTGCGACTTGCCTAATGCTCCTCAAGAGACTCCGGTCCAGACCCTCTGCACAAGATGAAATGAAGTACGAGGGGCGGGTTTACCAGGCTACAGAATCCCCCCCTTCACACAGCCCTGGAGATCACTGTGTTTCCCACCCCCCTGGCTGACCCCCTCACTCCAATCTCTAACTCAATAAGCCAACCCAGCCCAGCTCTATTGATGCTATCTGGAATTATTGTGTTTGTTTTTTTCCGACCACCACCACCACCACCTGCCCCAGATCTAACGGGCCGTGTTAGGGGCTTATTGTTGTTCACGGCCAGCCCTGAAAAATAAGACGCGGTCCATTTATTTGCCAACCCGTTTACCTATTTTGCAGCAGGCAGCCTGCATAGATGGCAGCTCCATCTTTGAATCTTTGCTTTTCTCCTTTTCAGGCACTTTTGTTTTAGCTTTTAATCTGACTTGTTGTGGTAGAACCAAAAGGAACTGACAGCTAACTCTGCAGTGGTAGCATTATATTCATCCGTGAGAAAGTAAAGTTAACATGAAGGCCAAGAACATTTCAGACATTCACAGATAGATAGTCTTTGAGTGACAGCTTCAACAGACATTGCTCGCCTTTAATTGAGCCGTCTGGCACTAAGGTCGTCTCCTCCAACAATAGCTGTGAGCGTGGTGGAAAATTAACCGCCGCTGCAGAACATCTCCGGAAGTCATCATCACATCTACACACAAGACAGAGAGAGAGAGAGAGAGAGGGTGTGTGTGTATGTGTGTGTCAGAGAGAGAGAGAGAGAGAGAGAGAGAGAGAGTGTTTGTGTGTGTGACAGAAAGAGTGAGAGAGAAAGCAAGACAGAGAGAAAGAGAGAGAGGTGTGTGTGTGTGTGTGTGTGTGTGTGTGTGTGTGTGTGTTTGTCTGTGTGTGTGCATGTGTGTGTCTTTGTCTGTCTGTGTGGGTGTGTATGTGTGTGGCTTAGTCTATCTGTGTGTGCGCATGTGTGTGCGTGTGTTTGTGTGTGTGTGTGTATCTGTCTGTGTGTGTGTGCGTGTGTGTGTCTTTGTCTATCTGTGTGTGTGTGTGTTTGTGCATGTGTGTGTCTTTGTCTGTCTGTGTGTGTGTGTGTGTGCATGTGTGTGGCTTTGTCTATCTGTGTGTGCATGTGTGTGTGTGTGTGTTTGTGTGTGTATCTGTCTGTGTGTGTGTGCATGTGTGTGGCTTTGTCTATCTGTGTGTGTGCATGTGTGTGCGTGTGTTTGTGTGTGTGTATCTGTCTGTGTACAGTATGTGCATGTGAGTGGCTTTGTCTATCTGTGTGTGTGCATGTGTGGGTGTGTTTGTGTGTGTGTATCTGTCTGTGTGTGTGTGGGCATGTGTGTGGCTTTGTCTACCTGTGTGTGTGCATGTGTGGGTGTGTTTGTGTGGGTGTATCTGTCTGTGTGTGTGTGGGCATGTGTGTGGCTTTGTCTACCTGTGTGTGTGCATGTGTGGGTGTGTTTGTGTGTGTGTATCTGTCTGTGTGTGTGTGGGCATGTGTGTGGCTTTGTCTACCTGTGTGTGTGCATGTGTGGGTGTGTTTGTGTGTGTGTATCTGTCTGTGTGTGTGTGGGCATGTGTGTGGCTTTGTCTACCTGTGTGTGTGCATGTGTGTGTGTGTTTGTGTGTGTGTATCTGTCTGTGTGTGTGGGCATGTGTGTGGCTTTGTCTACCTGTGTGTGTGCATGTGTGTGGGTGTGTTTGTGTGTGTGTATCTGTCTGTGTGTGTGTGGGCATGTGTGTGGCTTTGTCTACCTGTGTGTGTGCATGTGTGGGTGTGTTTGTGTGTGTGTATCTGTCTGTGTGTGTGTGGGCATGTGTGTGGCTTTGTCTACGTGTGTGTGCATGTGTGTGGGTGTGTTTGTGTGCGTGTATCTGTCTGTGTACAGTATGTGCATGTGAGTGGCTTTGTCTATCTGTGTGTGTGCATGTGTGGGTGTGTTTGTGTGTGTGTATCTGTCTGTGTGTGTGTGGGCATGTGTGTGGCTTTGTCTGTCTGTGTGTGTGCATGTGTGGGTGTGTTTGTGTGTGTGTATCTGTCTGTGTGTGTGTGGGCATGTGTGTGGCTTTGTCTACGTGTGTGTGCATGTGTGTGGGTGTGTTTGTGTGTGTGTATCTGTCTGTGTGTGTGCATGTGTGTGGGTGTGTTTGTGTGTGTGTATCTGTCTGTGTGTGTGCATGTGTGTGTGTGTGTTTGTGTGTGTGTATCTGTCTGTGTGTGTGGGCATGTGTGTGGCTTTGTCTATCTGTGTGTGTGCATGTGTGTGGGTGGAATGAGGGAGAAGCAGTGTGCTTGTCACTCCACCCCTGTACTTACCGATACACAGGTATGTTCTAGCTGAACCTTCATGCTTTGAACCGCTCGGCAGTACCTGCGAAGCCCCCGTATGGGCTTCTACCCAGCTGCAGTTCAGTCGACGGTGCTGTGACAGCTTTCTGGAGCACCAGATGCACAGGCTGACCTTATTCTGTCACCCTATCTCTATTGGCTTTGACTGGCCAGGACGTGTGTATTGAGGCTCGTTCGCCTCCGCCAATAAATCACTGTCTTCTGATACAATACCACAAAGTCAACTCTCGGAAGGAATGAAATGATTAGTCTCCGCCGCTGAGCTATTTCTGTCGGCTTTTGTGCGAGTGTGATGATTTGGAAGCAGAGATGGGAATTGAAATGCCTTTGCCCATTGTCCACCACAAAAAGAAAAGAAAAAAAAAAAAAAACAGTCTTGCCTCTCTGGCGAGATATCACAAGTGATATTTAAGAGGAAATGTTTGAAGTGAAATTTTTACCTGTGAGATAAATTAAATATGACGAACGCAGTCGAGCACAAGCATTCATAACCTAAAGCATGTGCACCGACAGCCCCAATCAGGTATAGCAGTAAAATAAAGTAAAAAGAAAAAGAAAATCTTTATCATCTCACCATGTCTTTACCATCTCACCATGTCTTTACCATCTCACCATGTCTTTACCATCTCACCATGTCTTTACCATCTCACCATGTCTTTACCATCTCACCATGTCTTTTTCTTCAAGGTCAGAGCACTTGCACTGAAAGCCCACATACATCTACTGACAGGCCGTTCAAAACATTTTATTGAGTTTGCTTCATGGAGTGAATGGCAAGACATTCACAAGGGCAGTCTGGTCAGTCCTTGCAAATCCACAACTCATCATAACTACAGCTCCTGTATGGTGCGCATGCAAAACCATAGTAGGAAGCAAGTGTGTTTTGATTGATCTTTTACACCTAATTACACCTTTACGCTTGATTTACAGTCACATTTGTGGCTATTACCTAAAGTGCAACACCATCATCCATTTGTCTATATCCAGATGGGTTATAACCAGATGTTAATCCAGTGTTGTGGAGGGTTTTTATTGGCTGTAAGTAGTCTTGTCCCTTTTGTGAACTGTCCTCTAAAGAGTGAGCCATCAGTCTTTTCCGAAATCTTGGAATACACTCCCGTGTCAAGGAGACCGTCTGTCCATTTCTCCAAGCTGACAAATGAATGGGAACATAAATGACCTCTATGAGTTGTTTTCTCTCCCTCTCTCTCTCTCTCTCTCTCTCTCTCTCTCAGTATGGGAGTGGGGTGAAATGGCTTGTGCACAGGTCAACCCCAGGTGCAGATTAATGAGCTTGATGGATGAGGGGGAGCTGGCCTTGCCATACCACAGACATTTATCTGAGGGAGTTACGTAGAATGCACATCTCACAGTGTTTGTGTGGATGAGGTCTGTGCGGTTTGCGTGTGTGAGTGTGTATGTGCGTGTGTGTGTGTGCGCGTGCAGGTGTTTGTGTGTGTGTGTGTCTATGTGTGTGTGTGTGTGTGTGTGAGTGTGTGTTTGTGTGTGTCTATGTGTGTGTGTGTCTGTGTGTGTGTGTGTTTGTGTGTGTTTGAAAGTGAGAGACAGAGAGAGAGAGAGAGAGAGAGTGTGTGTGTGCATATGGGCTCCAACAACAAAGTCTTCTCTGTGCATATTTAGTACATACAGCACCAAGTATGCAATGGGCATACTAAGCCACAAAACATGACAAAAAGATACAAAAAAACATGACAAAAAGATACAAAACATGACAAAAAGATGCACAAGAATGCTGTATTTCAGATGTAGAAGAGAACACTGAAGGCTGGGGCCCATTTCTGTCCATTACATTTATTGATAGCAGATAAGAAGCAATGCAACATTAAAGCACATTAAAGATTATTTGACTCTACGGCAATCACAAAGCATCAAGATATAAAATGTGCCAAATGTATAATGAATAGCCTCTGCAATCAAAGGAGAATTGCTATAGAATTTCCCTCTCTCAGTATTTTTCAGGCTCCAGTTCAATAGCTCTTTTGGAGGACAAATACGGCTCTGCAGTAATGTACACATTTGGCCCACTGCTGATTTTGTAAGCCTTTGAATCTTGTCTGCTCAAGCAGAAGGCTTTAGCGTTATTTAGTGGCGTAATCACAATGTTGTGTCAAGAATAATTTGATGATTTCTCAAATGCAGTTTCCAATTTCCCTTTCAGCCTCTTAACAGTCATTTCCCATTTAACCTGCGTTGTATATTTGTTTCCCTCAAGTGTTATGCTATAAAATGATTTTATGATCCAAAATGGGAAATTAAGAGGGCCATCTTGCATTACATTAACAGCTTTCTATGTCAAACCCCATGAACTATGAGAGTCCGCTGATACTCCAAAGTGCATACATTTATTTATTGAGTTCAGAGCCTGTTGCCATTAAAATTAATAGTGTGTTTTACAGAGAAGAAAACAAATATGGCTTTGCACTTTTTAGGATTTATTGCAAGACGAGAGAAAAACAGCTGCATACAAATGTACAGAATGGTTGGAGACTGCTTTAAGTGGTGAATCACACAGGACACAGAGGAGTTATGTTGAAACTGTTAGTCATAAAAACAAAATGCATGCATTGGTTCCCCCACAAGATATCAGCGTTAGACATAAATTGATGTGTCTATGTACCACGGGTGACAAATCAGTGTATAATCAATAGGTGCCGCCATAAATAACATCATTATTATGACCCAGCATGTCACAGCAATCAATCTATATTAATTTCCTCACATAACAGGACAGGGAACAATCTGCCAATGAGTTATGCTTCACCTGAACCATCCCCCTGGTTTCACTGGCTAATCACTTCAACCCAGTTCACAGACACTCTAGGTCCAGAAGCAGAATGATTTTTTTAACCCTCCCCTCTCTGTGCCCTATTCTTCCTTTTTGTCCTTGCTTTTCCTTTCTTTTCCCCCTCTTTCTTTTTTCCTTGACACGCAGCCGTGGCTGAGCTTAAGGGGGGTGAGGGAGAGAGTGAAAGTGAGGCCCTGGGGTCGAGTCCTGAAAATGCCTGCCGTGCTCTACTTAGACGCCTTTAACTAGGGCACCGCTGCGAGGGAGCGATGAGCGAGCGAGAGCTAGGGCCCATGCTCTGATCTTCTGTGGTGCAGATGGGGCCCGAGGGCAGAGGGCCAAGGGCCAATGGCAATGACAGGGGCCAATGACAGCCCCCCTGGGGTGGATGTCACACACGACCGAGTGCATCAGCAGGGTGCGTACGGGCTGTGCTCATGGGGTTGGTTTTTCATCATTTCATGTGAGGAGACTGTTTCTAATCAGACGAAGGCTATTGATTTGTACTTGGCATCGGTGAGATCTGTGTGTGTGTTGGCCTTGAGAATTTTGACTACTTCATCAATCTATTCATCTATTTTTCAATGTGTTTTTTTCTTTTCTTTCTCAGACTACAAATCATGTTATGAGGAAGGATGGGTATGCTGTGTGCCAACAGAGTTAATATAATTCATATCATATTATATACAGTATTAATATAATATAATCAGGAAAACTCTTTTCCTAAGATTCAGCACCTCAAAAAGTATTTTTTTATTTTGGCCATCTTGTGAAGTTTCTCCTCCCGGTAGCTGTGGGCAGCAGCAACCTTTAACTCTAAGCTATAGCCAAGCAGTGCCTTATCAGTTGCATACAATACACCACACATAGTACATAGTAATTATACTACAAAAAAAACGACTGACCTCCTCCCACACCATTTATCTTAAGGCCAAGACATGAAACTCCCATACATTTTCCATATACCGTACATATGGAAATTTCATGCAAATACTAATTTAAACGTTGCAAAAAAGTGGAACTATCCTCACCATACGTGCGAGCAGATGACTGATCTTTGTGGCAAGACCTGCCTCCCTTCTGGGAATTACACTGTATCAGGAGGCAACCCGAAAGCCCATCCATCAGAGGTAATAACACACCGCGGTCGCTCGGGCATCTAGTGGCATTAACACGCGGCACACTGCGTCAGCGCTTGGTTAGCCGTGCTTAGTGTCCGCCCGCGCTCGTGAGAAACGTGTAATTTGAGGTGCCTGGAGCCCCTGAGTGAGTGGGCACGCAGGACGAGCTAATGCTAGCGTCAAAGGGCCGGCTTCCTGTCTGTCGCAATGAGGGTCCCCTTTCTGTGTGTCTGTGTGTGTGTGTGTGTGTTTGTGTGTGTTTGTGAGTGACACTGCGTGTGTAAGAGTGTGTGTGTGTGATTGTGAGTAACAGTGTGTGTAAGAGTGTGTGTGTGTGTCCTTGTGAGTAGCAGTGTGTGTAAGTGTGTGTAAGAATCTGTGTGTGTGTGTTTGTGTGTGTGTGTGTGTGTGTGCTTGTGAGTAACAGTGTGTGTAAGTGTGCGTAAAAATCTCTGTGTGTGTATGTGTGTGTGTGTGTGGTGTTGCTAAGTCGCAGCGAACTTGTAATCAAAGATAATCAGTCTGCCACTCCGACCCCTGCCGAAGCCGTTGCCCCCGACAGTGCTTGTCGCTCGGGCCGGAAACTACGCGCCAAGCTCAGGGTCAGTGGAATACTCTCCCTGTTATTTTATGCATGTATGTATCAATAACTAATACACACACACACACACACACACACACACACGCACACACACATACACATATGTGTGCACGTACAGTACATAAACAATTCCACCAGGTCTGCACACAGACACTTATGCATGTGAAACCCTCCACACACAGAGACACACACACTAAAACACATTTACATCATGGCTGATCCTCTGACAGTCTTGTTTGGTCCTTTTTTTCTCTCTTTGTAGCACCCCCCCCCCCCCAAACCCTCCCCTCCCTTCCCTTTGCATTCCCTCTCTGTGTGCCTATGTACTCTGAGTCTACCATAAAAACAGCACTAACAGCGCATAGAGGAGATAAACAGCTGTTTACGCCTTTGCAGGAAAACAATAAGGCTTGATGAGGGTGCATCTGCCAGATCTGACAAGCCAGAGCTGAATAACACAGTGTGGAGATAGCAGTTTGTGGCAGCAGTGTCGGCACGCACACACATACACACACACACACACACACGCATACACACAAACACATAAACACACACAGACAAACACACACACACATGCAGGAACACATGCATGCACACACACACACACACACAAACTCACACACACACACAAACAAACACACACACTAACACACATACACAAACTCACACACACACACCTGCAAACAAACACACACAAACACACATACACAAACTCACACACACACACACACACACACACACACACACACATGCAAACACGCACACACACACAAACACACACACACACACACACACACACACACACGACAAGTGGCAATGGTGGGCGTCTAGCTGGTGGCGAATGAATGGGAGCACTCTGCGGTCTACGCGTTGCGTTGACAAGGTTCGATGTACTCCAGCCCCAAATGGCCGAAAATATCCCTCTCGGTTTTGGCCAGCAAAAAGGCGTCCTGGAGAGACAACAAAACACTTCAATCAGGACAGGAATTGAGTTCCTGCTAATGCAACAACTGAGGCCATTTGACAAGGTGCTGCTAATTTGTCCCTCTCAGGCCCAGAGTATTTTGAGGGTCACATACATCAAAATGCTATGTCACGCTAAACAAATGTAGCGGATGCATTTAAGAGTGACAGATCGGACAAACCAAGTTAAACCAAGTTAAGTTTCTGAAATGTACACCCGCCCCTACAAGACAATGGGATAAGGATATGAGGAAAAAACAATCAAACAAACCAAGTTAAGTTTCTGAAATGTACACCTGCTCCTACAAGACAATGGGATAAGGATATGAGGAAAAAAACAATCATTGGTTACACCTTCTGTGATTCCAAAGAAGGTAAAGAGATATATCAAAAATACATACAGTATGACCCTTGGAATTAACTGTTAGTCATCATGACATGTCATAAGAAGTAATTGCATTTCAAGCTTTTTTTGCTCCCCTAATTTCCATGTTTGCTTTCTAAATAGGTGGTAATTATATTTAACAAATATAAAACTACTTTAATAATAAAATAGCATAGTATTATATATCCATCAAGAAAATGTGTGGAAATTGGGATACTAAAAACAGTTTTACCCAGCTAATGTAATCATCATCTTCATTTTTCCCCAAAGATGTCACAAGTACATTTGGACTAATCGAGAGCAAAATTCATAACGCCAAAATATAAAGTGGAACAAAAGTAGTTCATCTCTATCTCTCTCTGTCTCTCTCTGTCTCTCAGTCTATCTTTCTGTCTCCAGAGGGGCCACTCTCCCACTGGCTAATCACTAATCATGTTGGTGTCAGCCTGTGTCTGTCATAGTCAGGGCCCTCATGCATGATGGTGCTGCATCTCTCATCTCGTGCCGTGGCAGTGATGGCTGTCTGGTCGCATCTCTGCACACATGGGGAGCAGTGCAGAGGGATTTGCGTGACCCATCACACACACACACACACACACACACATATACAGACACACAAACACACACACCAAATCAGACCACACCCATGCACACATACGCAAACACTCCAAATCGGACCACACCCACACACATACAGACACACAAACACACACACACGCACCACACCTACACACACATACACACAACACCCACACACACACACCAACACCACACCCACACACACATACACACACGGCAACCACCACCACCACCATACAAACACCACAACAACACACACCCACACACACATACACACAAAACCCACACACACACACCACACACACATACACACAACACACACACATACACACACACATGGCAACCACCACCACCACCATACAACCACCACAACAACACACACACAGACACACATACACACTTGAGTATCCATCAGAGCCCTCTGTGCCTGCAGATGACGTGTATAAATGAAAACAAAACACAATATGACCTTGCGGCGTGACCAGGAGGCTTCCTCTGAAGGCACGAGTCAGCTTTTATGGATGGTACCCTTCACATGTCACCACACAGGCCAAAGTCACAGCCACTCTGCCCTCTGGCCATTAGAGTGGGACTCGTGAAGGCCACATGGCCAATTCACTGTCACACAGAAGTAAACATATAGCATATACTTGACATAAATATTAAATGACAAAATATATGTAAATAAAATTAATACAATTAAATGTGACATTTAATTACAAATGACAAATGTGATGGTATGTTGCACCGTCTTTTAGGTATACTTCTAATACATTATTGCCATTGAATCTGACTGTAAATATGCACATTGTTATATGTAAATAAAATTAATAAAATTTAAATACATATGACATATACAGCAGTATATTGCAGCATCTTAGGTATACTTCTAATACTTCATTGCCTATTGAAGCTTACTGTAGATACACACACATTGTTTTTAATTAGATTAAAAGGGTGAAGCGCAGAAATAAGCTGGCATTAAACAACCCTACTGTCCAGCAGAGCAGGAAGTGCTGCATGAAAGCATGCAGAGAAAGGCAGGGTGTTTCCTGTTCTATTCAAGAGTGCCAGGCTATCACAGAAAACACAGGGGCTCCATCAAACTACAGTAGTTGTGTGCTGAACAGAGATGATATTTACATAACAAACAACAACAAAGGGAGGAGGGGTGATGGTGGTGGGGGGGAGGGCGGATTTGAGTGGGCTGCTACAAGGCCCCTGAGGCTGTGGGGGGGCATCTTTGAAACAACAGGACACGGACACAGCCTGTGATCACAGCAAGACAACAGGGCTCAGCTCGTTCTCTTGTGTGGAAAAAATATATAATCCTAATGATGTTAATAATAATTAATAATTAAAACAAATTGACTCAGAGGATGTCAAATGATGAATTTAAATGAGGTACTCCCCACTACCATAAGCAAGCAGCCCCCACCCAACCACTATCACCACCACCACCTACACAAACACACACACACGCACACACACACTCCCTTCAATCGAGCAGAATAAAGAAAGCAACCACAGCTCTCGGGGCCTCTCCACAGACAAGAGCAGCATGGCTTTGATTAAGAGTGCCAGTGCTTGTGAAGCATTGCTGTGAGCCGGACTAAAGTGACAGGAGCAGGATGTGAAGCTATTTCAGGGAACGGCAAATTCCAGGATCTTGGCGAACGAGAGGACAAAAGGTATCTGTGAGATACAGAGTAATATCAGATCGTGAGAGCTTTCACACTTTCTGAGCTGAGCTTTGACGCGTGCTAAGTACATAAAGACAATTAGCAATTGTAAAGGTTTAAGCATCTCCTGTCTTAGGCTCCTGAGGTTGGTCATTGGGAGATGGTTAATTACACGTTTACTGCGACACGGAACAGCAGGCATTCTTCTTCGGCAGGCGCCCACATAAGGTCACGGGTGACCCTAACACTCCTCCATCTTCGCTTTTTTTTTCTCACCTCAGCCAATTAAGGCTGGCTATGCAACTAAGAAACACAATACTGTGTATCAGAGTTGTGCATGGTTGGAAATTAACATGAACTTCCTGCAGCAACCTCTGGCTCCAAACCCTGCCTGGAAGTAAAGGAAAATATGACGCCATAAAAATACACGTTTACAGTAACAGACATACATTTGAGCTATGCTTCACCAGTCATGATGGCATACATACACCTTCAGTGTTTCCTCTGTCTCATATCCTGCTCTCCTGGTGGGGAGCCAAACCGTGGGCGATGACTTGCCTTTGTGCCTTTACTACTGCTCTTAACAGGGGCAAATGCAAGAAAAAAAGAATGTGTCTAACTTTTCTTTTATATCATCCTTTCATCTCTCTCTCCCTCCCTTTCTCTCTGTCTCTGTCTGTCTGTCTCTCTCTCTCTCTCACACACACACACACACGCACTCTCTCTCTCTCTCTCTCTTTCTCTCTGTCTCTGTCTGTCTGTCTGTCTGTCTGTCTCTCTCTCTCTCTCTCTCTCTCTCACACACACACACACACACACACACACACACTCTCTCTCTCTCTCTCTCTTTCCCTTTCTCACAATTTCTCTCTCTGTCTCTTTTCTCTGTCATGTTCCATGTTGTATTTGTTTTCATACACTTTTTCTTGTGCGATCTCGCTCCGCTTTTGCCTTTCCCCCAATGCTTCGTCTTCGTCTTCATCTTCTGCGTCTCAACAGCTGTAATCACAGCTCTGTGGGTGTAGCTCTCGTCAGCGAGGTCCTTTGTGTGTCCGGCCACATCCTAGTGAGATGCTAGCTGGCAGGGTTATTGCCTTTCCCACTTTCGCCATTTCAAAAAGATTACATAGTGTCCATAAAAGGCAAAGGACTCATGCACTATCAGGGATGCTGTCAGAATCTATGTGTAGAGGCAACACTATGTTCGAAACTTCCACAGAATAAAGGTGGCCAAAAAAAGTACAAAAAAAAGACTCTGGGGATGAGAAAAATCGAATTGCAGAGTTAAGTGAAGAGACAATTACGAAGACATCCACCCTAGGGCAACCTCTGTGGTTCATTTAGCAAATCACTTTTAGATATCTGATAAAATTATAACAACATACATTTGTGATAAGGAGATGGGCAATCATTTGTGCAACAGGTCATGCAATGCAATGAAATAGAGTTCTTCTACTGTACTGTGATAGACTTATACTGTAAGGGTGTATGTGTGAATGTGTAACAGACTACAATATAAATAAATAAATAAAGACTAGCTCAGGTCTGCACATGAAATCCACAAACATATTGTACATAAATAAGCAGTGGTGCTGGAAGAGAACATCTAAGGATATCTCTACCGTTTCTTCAAAGGGAGTTCACAGGCGGATGAGATGCACTGAGCAGCACGGCAGTAAAAATTTAGCTGGTGGAGTCTGCAACAGCACAAAACTACAAGTGATGCCATTTTTTCCCCTAACACAACAACACCCCTGAAATGCTCCACCCTGGAAGAAAAGGATTATGCGTGGCAAGCTGCGAGATCTCCCGCCAAAACTGACCCCTGCTAATTGCCTGAACTGCAGTACGGCGGGAAACATGCAATCAGCAGCGCATTCAGTCTCCCGTTTGGCGTCTTTAAGTCCCTTTGTGTGCAGCAGCGCTCCCACGAATCCAATTTGCCAGCAGGTGGAAACTTTGTTTATCATCCGTCTTGTCGGCACGGCATAAACCGCATTTCAAGCCCCACTGGACTTACTTCTTTTTCAATCGAATCGAACCTTAGCTTGGCACCGTAAAGACTATAAGGAATATATAACGAATGCAAGGGCTGTTGTTATGTTTGTCCTTTTCTTATATGTTTTTGTAACCTGCTAGCCCTGCAGACCTTGTTTTCCTGTCCTAACTGTGACAGAAATATGACGCGCTGCAGGGACCTCCTTCTTTTCTTAAGAAGTGCAATAAATCAACTTGTTCACCTAATGATAAGAGGCTGCTTCATAAATGAGGTCTGAGAGTTCCAACAGCAATATCGCGTGTGTTGTCAAACACACAAACAATGGAAGTGTGTTTTTGTGTGTGTAGGGCATCAGTGTGTGGGTGCATGTGTGTGTGTGTGTGTGTGTGTGTGTGTGTGTGTGTGTGTGTGTGTGTGTGTTCTGTGTGTGTGTGCGTACACACCACCATCGTTCCCTTTACAGCTCCTTTCATTGGTGTGATGTCGGTGAGTGCAGTGTTGCAGTGTGATTTGCAGCACTTGTCACAGTGAACTTCAGAGCATCTCAGCATCTGCCTCTGTGCGTTTTCCCGTCTCTCTCATCAGCACCAGAGCTGCACCTTGATGGATAGGCCTGCCACTCACTCAGCTATTTCCTTTTGTATTACTCCACCCCCCACCCCGTAGCCCCCCATTTCCCCACCACATTCACCATGCACACAGCAGAATGTTACATACACAAGTAGGAGAGACACACACATACTAAGTCCAAGGAAAGATGAACAGATAAATCTGTGAGTCATATTTTAGGGAAAAAATATTATTCACTTAGATGAAGGCCTAATGCCGAAACGTTAGTATGCCAGCTAGTGAATCGGTGACTCTGTAGAGCAGCAGTGTTCCACTTTTCCTTTATTTGTTTTTAAAAAGTTTAATTCTTAAAAATAAAGCTGCACCTGCCTTTTCTACACTACCATGGTGTGCAGGCTCTCTCTCTCTCTCTCTGACTTTGGAAAAAAATATTATTGGCAATAAACAAATTCAAATTCATACATGCAGCCTCTTTTCTTCTGTCAGTCGATGTGACATGGACAGTTCATAGTCCATGCCTCAAGGCAAAGGTTACTGTAGCATTAGACGTTCCTGCAGCAGTCTATTGTTATCACAGTCACCAAAGAGGCTAGCTAGTACCTTCTACTGTCTAATATTCACGGGAAAAAAATGACCGTCAGCCATCGTCTCTTTTGCCTAGAAACTCACTCACCATATATTCTGCACATGCTCACAATAACATTGTAGTGCACACATGCACACACATTGTAACATGACATCACTCCATAGGCTATTTGACATGGCTTTGCTACTCATATAATCAAATATGCTTAAAGGAGTACTCCCACGAGAAACCGTTTAATACTTGCTCTTTTGAAATACGATAGGTCACCCCGAGTTGCATATGCATGCTGCACGTGAAAATGTTCTTCTACCCTTATTGCCTCCATTAGTCAATGAAAGAAAGTAGACGGAAAAACGATTGAATAAGAAAAAGACCAACAAAGTGACGTAAGTTTGTGAATTAGAAAAAGCCATGCCACAGTTGTGATTGCCAGAGCGAAGTATAGGTAAGTATGTGTGTGTTTAGAACGTTTAAATCTTCTATTTAGTGTGCTATGACCGAATGAGCTTTGAATGATTGTAGCCTGCAAAATGCAAAATGTGGACTTTTACCAGCCACTGACATATAAATGATAAAATTCACCAGCCACTCAAAAGTAAATTATTATTTTGTGTCCACAATTTACCAGCCACTTATATCTTCGACCAGTATTTGGCTGGTGGCTGGTGCGAATTTCAATCCTTGGCACGCGCGCAGTAAAACACAAACAGAATGGTGTGCAGCCCAGCAGAACCATCTTTTTGCTGGTGGTCACTATATGGCTCTTCTGAAGCACACTTTTGTGGCCTGAGAACCAAGGCCAGAAAACTCCCTGAGTCAAAACTGCAGTATAACAACCATCCAATTAGGAGCTAGTCCACCATTTCACAGTCATATCATCTCTAATGGAGAGGAAATCTCTGACACGAGTTTTACAGCCGGAATGGGAACCGACTTTATATTCTACAAGCACAGCACTCTCTCTCTCTCTCTCTCTCTCTCTCTCTCTGTCTCTACCAACCTTGGACAAGAGACCGGATATAAAAGAGAGCGTTTTGTTCCAAGTTCAGAATTTTTCAGCTGACATGAATCTGGACGAGTGATCCGCTGCCTCTGCACACACAGATCGTGCTGAGACGTCTGTTGAAAGCCCCAGGCGCCTTTTAACTCTCACGCCAGTCCGTGACATGACGTGACATGACGTGACATGACAAGAAAAGACTCCTGACAAAAAGAACCATCCTGCTTCTCCCAGTCTGCCGCTAGTGGTGGAAACAGACTTAAATTTACAGCATATAACATGAGATATTCTCTCTCTCTTCTCTCTCTCTCCTCTCTCTCTCTCTCTCTCTCCCTCTAGCCCATTTCACATCAAATCTTGCCCATTGTACACCTGGTCTGACCATTAAGAAAGCCTCTTATGATGACGGCTTTGCTTTTTTACATTAATCTGTAGTAATAGTACTCCCCAATGAGTGTCTTTAAACAGTCTTTAAACATGTTGCCCTTCAACTGAAAAAGGTGTGACATTTTACATTATGTCTACAATGACCTACATGGTTGTATTCCAGACCACTTGGAAAACTGCATATAAGTGTTATTTCAATACAGAGTTCTGACTGAGAAACTTTATGACAAAAATATGGCTTGCATACATACATACATACGTACAAGGTGAGTTGCATTGCTTGATTAAGTGGCATTATTATCAATATAATGATGAATAGTCATTAATAGTAGACTAATGATCGATATGATAAATAATGATCAACATAACAAGAGGGCCAGGTATAGGAAGGCTAGACATGACAACAGGTAAACATCAGGTGCAAGGAGGCAAGGCATAAGAACAGTAAAAACATCAGATCCAAGACAGCAAAACATTTTGGCCTTAAACGACACTACTAGTGAGAGCGAGCACAAGCTTCAAAGGTGTTTTTGGCTTGTCTGCCTGCGAAACAAGCCCTTGCGTTTGAGTTCATCCGAAACGCTGGCAGGTATACAGGAGGGTCTGGGGGGGGGGAGGCTAAGCACGGCTTTTGTGGTTTAAAATGAATCACGCACTCTCACGCAGAGAGGGAAGAGCAGCACAGGCGCAGGCGCTCATTCAATCGGACAGCCCGGGGTCAGGCTCGGCTACCGGGCGAACGCAGGCACGATCTGCCCTCCGGTTGGCTGCACTCTCTTCGCTCTTCGCTTTCTGGGCTTCACCTCCCTCCCTCCCTCCCTCCCGCTCGCCGGCGGCTGGGAAACAGGTTGTTATTAGCGGCAAGGTGATGAATGGAGGAGGCAGTTGATCGGCCCTGAGTTAATCTGTCTTTATTGCCACCCAGGTGCAGAAAAGGGCTGACAGAGGCAGGAAAGTATGAGTCGATTAAAGCCTCAGCCATCCTATGGCCCTATAAAGCAGCATACAAACATGCTCACACACACACATACATAGACACACACTCACACACACACACACACACTCACACACACACACACAAATGCATAGACACACACACATACACACACACTCACACATACACACAAACACAGATAGAGAGAGAGAGAGAGAGAGAGAGAGAGAGAGAGAGAGAGAAAGAGAGAGAGAGAGGGAAAGAAAGAGAGAAGGAAATTGGGAGGGAGAGAGAGATAAAGAGACAGAAATAAAAAGAAAAAACAGAGACACAGAGAAATAGAAAAAGAGATACACACTCACAGACAGAGAGAGAGAGATAGAAAGACAGAGACGGACTGAGAAAAACACACACAGAAACAAACACTCACAGAAACAAACACATTGTGCAACATTCCTAGTGAAAACACCTACATGGGCAGAACTGTACAACTGGAGCAAATACCCATGGACACAGAATTGTTTTTCCTAAATGTTTTTTCTAAATGTTTTCTAAATGTTCTTTATTATTTTTCTAAATATGTTGTAATGTACCCCATTCATTTGGCTATAGTCACACCACAGGCTCACACTCCAGACCTGTAAGGGTTAAGGTGACTCCACCCCCTGATACAGGTGTTGTAGATAATGTCTCAAGCCTGTGTTTGTTAGTGATTCTGAGAAAGGCCGCAAGGTCGAAACGTCAATCCAGCCAATGAAAAAACATTGAAAAAGAAAATATCCAAAGGAGTGTGAACTTTTCTTTCAAAAAAAAGGAAAGCCATTGTTACCTTACCCCTCCAATCAATCCAGCAATTACTGCAAGGCCCATAAAGCACTCTATCCTCTCGGTAATAACATCTAGCTGAACACCTTTTCCACATCAAGGATTCAACCTCTCTAATCACACAAAGGTATATAGCCTCCTACCATTGAGCAACCACATCAGACTAATTACCAGCAGACAATGATTTCGTAGGTCTGGCTCGTTATGAATCCTGATTGTTTGGCCTTCCCCTTCATGTATTGGGATACCTGCCCTCGGAGTATTAAGTGGAAAGAAAAAAAGATAATTAGCGGCAACTTTGTAAAATCTGAAGAGTAGGCAGATCAGCCGCCAAAACCCAACGTGCCGAAAAACATATAACTTTTGGATAGCTCCCCTCCTCTCCTCTCCTCCCCTCCCCTCCCCTCCCCTCCCCTCCTCTCCTCTCCCCTCCCCTCCCCTCCCCTCCCCTCCTCTCCTCTCCTCTCCTCTCCTCTCCTCTCCTCTCCTCTCCCCTCCTCTCCTCTCCTCTCCTCTCCTCTCCTCTCCCCTCCTCTCCTCTCCTCTCCTCTCCTCTCCTCTCCCCTCCTCTCCCCTCCTCTCCTCTCCTCTCCTCTCCTCTCCTCTCTCCTCCTCTTCTGTCCTCTCCTCTCCTCTCCCCTCCTCTCCTCTCCTCTCCCCTCCTCTCCTCTCCTCTCCTCTCCTCTCCTCTCCTCTCCTCTCCTCTCTCCTCTCCTCTCCTCTCCTCTCTCCTCCTCTTCTGTCCTCTCCTCTCCTCTCTCCTCCTCTCCCCTTCTCTCCTCTCCTCTCCTCTCCACTTTGGAAAGCTTGCAGAGTTGACTGGGCAATTCATCAATGCCATTCCCATGTCTTTTTAATGACTTTTTATGTTTTTCATACTCCCTTCCTAACCACCCCCTACATACAGACACACACACACACACACACACACACACAGACACACACACACACACACACACACACACAGCAAGAATATGGAGAAAAAAGAAAAAAACATTGGATGTGATGTTCCTGCCAAGTCAATATCACCACAGCAAGACTTCAATGAAAACTGGAATTCAATAGTTAAAAGGATGCTGAGCTGTTTCCCTTTCCCTGTGTTTATCGCTGTGCAGGCCCCCTCTATAGCTCACTCTTATCTTTGGCGGGGAAACACACACACACACACACGTGCACACACACACACTCACACACACACACACACACACACACACACACACACACACACACACACAGAGACATACACATGCACACACACACACACACATGCACACACACAAACAAACACACATACACACACACATACACAAAAAAAAAAACCTGGTGCCCAGCTGTCTCTTTGGCTGCTATGTAAGGGACCAGACAGAAATGCAGAATAGCCCTCTGTAATGGTAACGATAAATTAACTTTTCCGTGCTCCACTGGAGCTCTAAATAATTAATTGGTTTGTTTCGGAGTGGGAGTTAGTTTTGCGTGACTAAATCACTTCCTGCTGCAGACGTTTGGCCGGGATGCTGGCTCATCAGCTGTTGGGGCAGTTTAGTGCCGCGCGGCATCTGAGCTTTGTTTGGCTCTACCCGCAGATGAATCCACACATTTCGAACTCGTGAATATGCAATTTGAGAGGAAAATGTCTGCTCTTTAGTGCAGAAGAGCAGCTGTGTTTTGGGTTGTCTTGAGTTTGTGCCAGCTCAGTTTTTAAGTCTCTCTCTGCAGTAGAGGATGCTCGTATAAGTACGACTTGCGTATGAGTGCTACTCGTATAGTAGTACTTACGTAGCTAAGTAGTTATGGAGTGAATCCATAACTTAAGGTCGCTCTACAAAATAAGTCTTCTCAGAGTAGCAAAGCTATCAGTGTACTTATGTGAAGCCATCACTTCACATAAGTAGACTGATATTCGCATTTATAAGTAAGTTCACATAAGTTCACTTTTAATCATCATGATGCCAAAATTAAGCCAACTGGTTTAGTGTAACTCTGCTTCTCAACAGACACACAAACCACAATGACAGCATTACATCATCAGTGAGGGTACAAAAAAAACCTTCATATTCCGATTCATGTTCTACCATTAAAGCAATGCCTCAGCTTTACTTTTGGAATTTTGCCATTGACTAAAGGGGTCATACATTTAAACAAACTAATGCTGTACATAAATAAAGCAATCAAACCACACTGTTACACCACATGCAGTTAGGAAAAGGTGTAACTGTATTTGGTTACACCAGAAGACCCTGAGGTGTGTATGACAAGCACGTATCCCCACGCCCTTTACACATAGTGCCTGCAAACATGTGTATAACTGGTGCCAATGACGGCTTATGGGAGCATGGGAACAATAGTCCCTGTCAGTATCAAAGCTTTCACTTCTGGTCTGTATTCAATGGAGCTAAATGAACTGCTTCAAATAAATACCTCAAGTAAATAGTGTGTGTGTTTGTGTGTGTGTATGGGGGGGGGCATGTGTGTTTGTGTATGCTGTGTGTGTACGGTGTGTGTGTGTGTGTGTGTGTATGCTGTGTGTGTGCTGAGGGTGTGTGTGTGTGTGCTGAGGGTGTATGTGTGTGTGTGTGTGTGTGTGTGTGTGTGTGTGTGTACTGTATGTGTTCTAACAGGATTTGTACCAGTAATGTGTGTGTAAATCTAAGAAATGGTGGCACCATTTGGGACTCAACACAGACAAGAAAAAAATAGAAGTTCAATTAGGTAGGCAGGCTTGATATGCAAGTAGGCTACAGTCGAATTTGATCAAAGCTGTCCTCTCCCTATCAAACATATAGGCCTCTAGTTCTTTCTATAGAGACAGATGTGGAGTAACTTCATTAAGACATAGCCATGCTGTGGCCTGTGCGTCTAATCATCTTCAGGCATTATCCATGGATTTGGGCATTTCGCTCAGATTTAATTATCTCACATCGCTAAGGCCATTGAAAAACATGAGGATCATTCCGATGAGAAAAAAAAACAGGATTTTATGGAGCAATGTGCAAATTAAACAAGTAATGTGTTAAAATGAAGATTATTATGCTAGCATTATCTGAGAGCAAGTGTTTGCACCTCTGTGTGCAAAACTTAAAAATAATGCAATTGTTTTGATTTACAGCCATATTTACTGCATAAATAAATAAGTTATATAACGGTCAAGACACTCAACTATAAACTGCCTTCCGCTTATTACTTGTTTCCCACTTAAATTATCCTATTAGTTTGTGATTTCCCTTTACCTGCATGCTTATATAAACACAGAGCCTATCCTCCTCCAGTCCACTTTGCAACCCAACTAGTAATGGGCTTTATTCCCTGGGCGGAGCTATTGATTAAATGCATGCATTCTCTGTATTGTAAGCAACTTTAGATAAGTGAGTGTGACTTAAAATAGCAAAATAAAAAAAATCCTCTGAGATGAACAATATGCTTACCCATTATATCAGTATAGCTGAGTGGTGTGGCTCGTCTGTCACAAAACAATCCCCCACCCACCCAACACACACACACAAACACACACACACAAACATAAGCACACACACTCATGTGCACACACACACACACACACACACACACATACACACACACACAAGCATAAGCACACACCCCCACCCAACACACACACACACACACACACACACACACAAACATAAGCACACACCCCCACACACACAAACACACACACACACACACACACACACAAACACAAACACACACACACAGTGCCAAAGTGATTGATGATTAAAAGGTTCCTGGGTGTACTATAAGGGAAGTTAAAGAACCCTGCTACCTAGACACTGAAGGCGACGGCTGAGATCTCGGCGAGCAGGCGTAGTTGGAGCTGACGGGGAAGCGAAACTGCGAGCGCATCTGTGGCCGGCCGAGCGCCCAGCACTGTCACCACAATCAGTGTGTCAATTAATGCCGGCTGACAAGCAGACGGGCCCAGTGAGGGCAACCACAGGCTTCCTCTCATCAATAATAAAGCACCTTAGTCTTCCCTCCTCCCTCCCGCACTCCCTCCCCTCTCCTCTCCTCTCCTCTCCTCTCCTCTCCTCTCTTCGCCTCTCCTCTCCTCCCCTCCGTCCCTCTGCTGTCTTCACTTTACCATCCTCTCCTTTCCTTTCGTCTTTCCTCCTCCCTCCCACCCACACTCCCTCCCTTCTCTTTGCCTCTCCTCTCCTCTCTTCGCATTTCCTCTTCTCTCCCCTCCTCCCTGTCCTCTCCTTTCCTCTCCTCTCCCCTCCTCCCTTAATCTCCTCTCTTCTCCCTTCTGCACCTTTCCTCTCCTCTCCTCACTTCTCCCCTCCGTCCCTCTGCTGTCTTCACTTTACCCTCCTCTCCTCTCCTTTCCTCTCCTCTCCTCTCCTCTCCTCTCCTTTCCTCTCCTCTCCTCTTCCCTCCCTCTCCTCTCTTCGCCTCTCCTCTACTCTCCTCTCTCCCTCCCCTGTGTTCACTTCACCATCCTCTCATTTCCTCTTCCTCTCCTCTCCTCTCTCCCTTACCTGTCTTCACTTTACCATCCTGTCCTTTCCTCTTCCTCTCCTCTCCTCTTCCCTCCCTCTCCTCTCTTCGCCTCTCGTCTACTCTCCTCTCTCCCTCCCCTGTCTTCCCTTCACCATCCTCTCATTTCCTCTTCCCTCCTCCCTCCCTCCCCTCCCCTCCCCTCTCCTCTCCTCTCCTCTACCCCTCAATCTTCTATCTTTTATCTACCCTATGTCTCGCTCTCTCTCGTCCCTGCCCTTTTGCTTTTCTCTCTATGTTTTTTTTACTTCGTAATAATGGGCTTGCAGATTGCAGGTGTTGGAGTAGGGGGACAATAGCCGGGCAAAATGCTCCCTCTTCCTCTCTATCTTGCTTTCCCTCTCTCACACACTCTCTCTCTCTCTCTCTTTCTTCCTATCTCTCTCTCTCTCTCTCTCTGCCTGTCTCCCTCCCTCTCTTTCTCTCTCTCTCTCTCTCTCTCTCTCTCTCTCTCTCTGTCTCTCTCTCTGTCTCTCTCCCTCCCTCTCTTTCTCTCTCTCTCTCTCTCTCTCTCTCTCTCTCTCTCTCTCTCTCTCTCAGCGACACAAACAGAGGGGAAGCGCTGGCGTGATAGATTCTAAAAATACAGCGCTACTCTCAGTTCGCTCCCTTCCCTCTGGAAAGTGTGATAATGGGTGTGTGGGAGGATAGCAAGGAGGGGGAGCATGGGCAAGATGGGTGTCTGAGAAAGAAAGGGAAGAGGAAAAGAAAAGGAAGGATGGGAGGTAGAGAAGGAGCAAGAGGGAGAATGAGAGAGAGACAGAGAGAGAGAGGAGAGAGAGAGAGAGAGAGAAAGAGAGAGAGAGAGGAGAGAGAGAGAGAGAAAGAGATAAATAGAAGGTCATAATGAAGAGGAGAAGGGCTAAGAAAGCTCAAATGTCACAATCACATTTTTTGAGCAGAGGAAAAAGAAAACAATTGGTGTAAATGTCACGTCTTTAACTGCCTTTTACATCTGTAACAGCTGAATCTCTCTCCTCTCTAAAGCTTTTATCTTAATCTCACAGTGTCGTTTCATCATTTCTCCACACATCCACACTATTTTATGACGTGCTAATCTCACCCCTTACAAAAAAAATAGATAATAACTATGGGGCGTCAATGTGTTTGGTACTGATATTGCGAGAAAATCTAAATATGCCACTTTACAGGAAAACTTTTGAACTTTTACTGTAGGCAAGGTATTTGACAGAACTAAAGTTGTGTTTTTCACACAAAGGTTGTCTGCCTCTGCAGAAACTCAGCACGGAAAGTTGCAGCATATCACATGCTCTCCCACGCCACAGTATAATGACTGATCAACTCACACTGCTCTAGAGAAACATTGTAAAAGTTTTAAAACAGCAATCAATGATGACCACATTTCTCTCAGACATGTCATAAACACTGCACTTAATCATAGCTATCCGACATTTACTGTAGATACCATTTCACATTAAGCATTGATACATCAAAGGGGGGAAGTTTAAGGTGACTTGAATGACAGGAATTTTCCAAAATCATGATCAATGATCACCAAATGTCTCTTACACGTCTACTGTATTGTCAAATTCTTCTACCTGTTCTAAGCTTCAAGTCTTTCCTAAACACCTGTATTCATGAAATATCTCTACCTGAAATCATTTCTGCTATGAATGATAATGCATGAATGTAACCATATTAGCCTGCTTATTTAATTCACTCCAACTTGCACTTTCGTTGCTTGCCAGTGAACACATAAACTACCAATAATATTAGGGTTTCATAAGCAGGCTCACAATGCACTCAAATACATGCTGCAAATGCATACATACTGAGAAACAAATCAGAAT
>CM050204.1:23528541-23563541 GCA_027475355.1 Coilia nasus | reverse complement strand
GCTCACCTCTGAATAAATATAAAAGTCGCCAGGGGGAAGAAGGCAGAGGAGAGATGCATAAATGGATGCCAAAGGAGTAAGGGAAGGATGAAGAGGAGGCTGTCAGAGATTTTGCTGCCTCACACTCTCTGCCGCTCGCTGTGCGCTGACCCTTGTCCCTACTGGGCATGGGTGACAGGGTGCCACTCCTCTGTCACTATGGTGACAGACAGGCCACACCCTTCCGTCATATGCCAAACTCTGACCTCAAAGAAAAAAAAAATTGCAAATAAGGTGGGTGGGTGGGTAGGTTTGAAGGGGGGGGGGGGTCTCAAAAAAGGCTGTAAACTTATTGGATCAGCAGGGTGTCCATCATCAGGGATCTTGAGGAAGGGGCTGTTTGACATGACACGTTTGCACACAGGTTACTCGTCATATTTCTGTTGGCTGTCTGGTAAAGCCACACATGCAAATACAACCTGAGCAGCAAACAACAGCTCAGCTCTCCTTCAACCATTCAGACACCTCTCAGTTAAGCATGTCATTCACAGACAGTGGCTGGACCGTGACACCGTAAATACAGTATGCTCCTCAGACATCCAACCCACTCTAATGAATTTTAGTGACCATGCAATGGTTTACTGTTTCCAGACAAGTCCTTGATACAAATAACCAACTAGTAGTAGAGATTAGAGCTGAAGATCTTTGCCCGAGCCCGACAGGACCCGACGGGACTCGGGCCGGATTCCGGCATGCGGACCAAGTGCGCGGTAACTGAAAGGTCAGGTGATTGGTTTCGGTGAGTTCCAGACATATGTCTGTTTCAACTTTTCACGTTTTCACGTTTGTCATGATAAATGATGTTAAAATGTATAAATGTCTCATTCTTGACAAAAGGCAAAAGATCTGTATGCATCTGCATATTTGAATAATGTCAGGCTATAAATGGGTTCGGGCTTTAGAAAAACTGTCAAGCTCCGACTCCGGGTCGGGCTCGGGCCAAATTCTATCGGGCTCGGGCCTTATCGCACCTAACTTTTAAGGCCCGATTACAGCTGTAGTAGAGATACTTTATTTATTTATCCCGAAGGAAATTAAGGACTGCAGTTGTGTTTGGCTTCCAGTGATGGAGCAAGTGCTGCTGACTGTGGCATAAGTGATGGGGCACATTAAGAAATTTGCTGGCTCGTTTTTGGGGTACAAAACCCCCTCCGTCTGCCTCTCACTCCCAAGCTAAGCTATCGGGCCGTGATTGGCTGTCAAACACAGCAAGCCCGGACCTGTCACCAGCTGCCAGCGAACGGGCGATGCTGATGGATGGCTGTATTATGGGAAACTGTTGGAGGCTGGGGCATGTAAATCCGCAGGGAGGAGGGAGGTGAGCAGAACCAGCCAGGTTAGCTTCTCATTCCCACCCTCCATCTCCCTCCAAACCCCAACTGGAGGCCACAGGGAGTAAAACTTGATTAGATACCGTGAGAAAGAGGGGAGTTTTTCCTGCTTTTTAAATAAATTAATTAATTAATTAAATAAAACAAAATCTGGCTACCCCCATTGAGCTGGGAAATGGGATAAAGTGGCCTATTTGCATTCAAAATCTAATGAGATGGGCTGTCAATTACTTTTTGTCATGGCACCAAAGCAAATTCACATTCCTTTCCTACCTTTCCTGTGTGTATGTGTGAGTGTGTGCGTGTCCGTGTGTGTGTGTGCGTGTGTGTGCGTGTGTGTGTGTGTGTGTGTGTGTGTATGTGTGTGTACACCTGTATGTGTTTGTGTGTATAAGTGCAAGCACATGTTTAGTGCAGGCCATCATGTGTGCTTCGACATGTCCCGAATAACAAGCCTTTTTTATTAGCCTAGGCAGGCCCCGACACGCCTGCTTCTCAGGTGGCATACAACTGGGGCAGGGGTAGAGGGGGCTAGAGGGGCTTTCTTGTTCAGTCGCCCTACAGGTTGGAAGCAGAATTGTCTTTTATTTGAACTACAGAGAGACAGCCCTTTAGTGTGGTTATAGCCCATGGAGGGCGGCAAAGCGAATTTAGAAGTGCCTTTCACCCAGTTACAAGTTGATGAACCACTGAAACGACATTGGAAACATTATTTTAAGGTTGAAAAAACTTCTTAGAGGGCCTCTATGGAAAACCCCAGCATCAGAAGCAGCACCATCAAATCCATCAGGATGGTCCTCAAGTGGCATATGATGTGGCAGATGGGGGGGGGGGGGTGCTTTTTTTTTTAAACCTTGATGCCCATCAAGACAAAGCCTACTCTGCCTCGAAAGCTACAGAAAACCCCAGAATCAGCAGCAACACTATCAAATCCATCAGGATGGTCCTCAAGTGGCATATGATGTGGCAGATGGGGGGGGGGGGGCTTTTTTTTAAAACATTGATGCCCATCAAGACAAAGCCTACTCTGCCTCGAAAGCTACAGAAAACCCCAGAATCAGCAGCAGCACTATCAGAATGTATTTCGCTCTGTGTGTCAGGGAGGTAATAATTACAGTTTTTCTCAATTGTTTAAACACATTTTCTGAAAACATGCCTCATATTCTCAGAACTCTACACACAAGTCAAAAAAACACACACACAATGGGCAAAACCCCTAACTTCTCCTGCAAAATGAAACTTTGCATTCAAAACAATGTTATTTCTTCTCAAAATGCTATTTTGTTGTCAAATGACAAACACAAACCATCATATGAATAGACATTTATAACAACCAGTTGAACCCTGATGTGCTTAATGTAAAACACTATGATAAATGGAAAACACTTCTTATACATTCATCATCATGTTTTAGGCCTTTTTTGTTCAGTGTTACACTTGCTACATACAGTAGCAATCACTGTGTGTTCCTTGTGAAAACAAGAGATTTTTGTCATGAAAATTGTGCCAAATGCAGAGAATTGTCTATAGCGTTTTGAAAAAAGTGTGTTTTAGAACTGCAATTTGAGTGTAAAGCAGGAATTGTGTTTATAGTTTAGCAGAATTGGTTCATGGGGTTGGTGCATGAGTTACATGTTGTGGTCATTGTGTCTGAAGTACAAGGAATTGTGTTTAAACAATTGAGAAAAACTGTAATGTAAAACACTATGATAAATGGAAAACACGTCTTCTCCATTCATCATAATGATTTAGGCCTTTTTTTTGTTCAGTGTTACACTTGCTACAGACAGTACATACATAAGTGTGCTATATTTTAGAATATTGTTTTTATACTCAGAACGCACATATACATTGTTACAAATATTTTTTATTTTTCCCACAAAAACAGTGTACACACTGTGCATCCCAATCAACACAAAGCTGCACCTACAGTGGTCTACATACAATAGAACAGAAGAATGTACTGTAGCCTATACAGTTACAAAAACAAATTACGCTGCATCCTTTCTTCTGCTTTTGTGTGGCCACAGCACCTCATCCACATCACATGCAATGTTTTTCCTGGCCTAGCAGCAAATCCATCCATGAAAAGCATCAATTGCTATATTTCCACATGAGTCTTCCATAGCTTACAGAAAGGGTACACGCATTTGTGCATTTTGGTCATACACTTTCATCTCCAGTCAAAAAAAAAATCCTCAATTGTGTTGAGGATTGTAGAATATGGAGAGAGATACGTAAACAACTAAACAACTACTGTAAAATAATTTCGTTGACCAAATGGTCAACCAAAATGGCTCTGATCTCATCAGAGATTACGGTCCTTTCTCGTCCTCGTTCGGTCCTCCCCGTCCTCTTACTCTCACTCCTCTAGCTGTGGCTCTGCCTCTTCCAAAGCTCTGATAGCTAATTGTAAAGCTGTGTGACAGGTGTTTGCTGATGTGATGAGTCAGTGTACATAATAGGGCAATTGACTTTAGAATTTTGAATCACTGTGTGTTCCTTGTGAAAACAAGAGATTTCTGTCATGAAAATTGTGCCAAACGCAGAGAATTGTCTATAGTGTTTTGAAAAAAGTGTGTGTTTTAGAACTGCAATTTGAGTGTAAAGCAGGAATTGTGTTTATAGTTTAGCTGTATTGGTTCATGGGGCTGGTGCATGAGTTACATGTTGTGGTCATTGTGTCTGAAGTACAAGGAATTGTGTTTAAACAATTGAGTAAACGGTAACACCTGTCTCCAAATCAGTGACTTAACCGAGACGATGGCCAGAATGAAGTGTTTTTCAGTGACGTGGAAGGCACCTTTTTTGTCTTGTCTTTATATAAGACTTTCATCTCTGCTTCCCTCCTCTAACACATAGAGCCCTAATCCTACGGATAACCTTTAAGCACAAACAGGCTTTGTGGTAATTCACCCCCAACATTCATAACCACGTGCTTCTCAGGGGTGGTAGAGTGAGAGGGAGGGGCCAGGGGTGTACTGTTTGGTGCGAGGCCCTTGAGCCAGACACAATTGCATTTCATACATACACAATTTATACAGGCACGACTTTCCTCTATTCGTGGCCACGGGCTAGGAACGCGAATCAGTGAGAGAGAAGGGAAAAGAAGAGGGAGACTTACTGTACTGGGGGGGATCGAGAGAAGAGTGTTATTTTTGTCTTGGTTATCCGGTTGAAACACACAGGCAGGCTCGACTGCTTTAACAACCCAAAGCCTTCTGCATGTCAATGCGGTGAAGCAAAAGCACAGCTTAGCTTCGCTTAGCTTAGCGACCGCTCTCACGGGCGCCTAGACTTTTGTTTTTTTGTTGTTTGTGATCGCTCACTTTCATTTGTACTTACCGAGAGGGGACACAGGAGACTCATTTATTCTCACAGCATGAGGTTATGTTTGTGTGTGGGGGGGGGGTGTGTGTGTGTGTGTTTGTGAGAGAGGGTGTGAGAGAGGTAGAGAGAGCGCGAGAGAGAAATAGATACAGAAAAAGAGAGAGAGAAGAGAGAAAGAGAGAGGCGAGGCTAAGTGTTTAGAGGGAGGAATGCTCATTTGTTCTTGGTGATCATACATTTCCATGGAAGAGTACCACTTTTTTACAGAGTAAGCCAACAGAGAATAAAGCTGTGTGTGTGTGTGTGTGTGAGTCTGTGTGTGCATCCCGTTCATGTGTGTATGTGTGCGCACACAGTAGTGTGTGTGCGCGCACGCGTGTGTGTTTACATATGTGTGTATACACAAACACACATGACCTGTTTTATTAAAGCTGCCATGTGTGTGTGTTTGTGTGGGTCGGGTTTGTTTACCTTGCTTTTGTCGTACAGGGCGTGGTTGTCCAGCAGCATGCCCCTCTCCAGCCGTGTGTGTGTGTGTGTGCGTGTGTGTGTGTTGGGTTAGTTTACCTTGCTTTTGTCATACAGGGCGTGATTATCCAGCAACATGCCCCTCTCCAGCCGTGTGTATGTGTGTGTGTGTCTGTGTGTGTGTGTGTGTGTGTTGGGTTAGTTTACCTTGCTTTTGTCGTACAGGGCGTGGTTGTCCAGCAGCATGCCCCTCTCCAGCCGGGCGAAGCGTCTCAGGTCTCGCTCAAACTGCTGCAAAACCACAAGAGCCAACATGGACACTTAGCACCAGAAAACACAATCACAAGACAGGATTTTATACCTTTTGGGTTAGAAGAGTGCCTTGGACCCTCCTTTTTTGATTAGACAAGACAGAGATTGTAGCTACTAATGTGCCCTCCAATCACCAAGTACGTCTTTCTCATCCTGGTTTTGCAGGGAGGTTTTGATATTTGCGTACACAGGGCAAAACGGGCTTAGTCACAAAATTACATTTTTCAACTTGCTCCCCTTATCAGCAGCTGCACTGAAACCCAGGCTGTTTCAAAATCAATCCGGTGAGTAAATGAGTCTCGAGGTAGAAGCATTTTAAAATATAATTTACTTACAAAATCCAATAAAAAATCCAGCTTGCAAATTACATCCTCACAGTTTCTGCATTTTGTGACCATTCCCAGTTTTCCCGTGTTACCACATCAGCCAAAATGTCTGATCTACTAAAAACCGCAACTGTTGTGACATCCAATCATCCAAAAAAAAAAAAAAAACAGGGTTCTGAGCCGGGACCTACAGAGGGGGTTTCATATCTGTAATCTCCATCATACGCATAGCATGTGGACTAATAACATCTGTGCCATATCGAGACTCCCTGCCGAGATGGTTTGTTTACATCGCTGTTTGACAATAACTGCATCGAAAGATTAATCGCACGTCCCTACAATGGCCTTGTGATCGTTCCATCAGGGCCTCATTCTCGCTCAGATTCCCAGAGCACACCACATTTCCGTATGCAAGTGTGTGTGCATACACTGCTCTGTAGTGTGTTTTTATGTGTGCAGTCAAATGTGTTTATCGAGTGTGCATGTGTGCACACAGGTGTGTGTGTGTGTGTGTTTGTGTGTATGTGCATTCGTTATTCTGTGTATGTGTGCATGTGTGAGTTTGTGTGTGTGTGTGTGTGTGTGTGTGTGTGTGTGTGTGTGTGTGTGTGTGTGTGTGTGTGTCTGTGTGCGTGCGTGCGTGCATGTGTGTGCATGTTTGTGCATGTGTTTGAGTCTGTGTGTGTGTGTGTGTGCAAGTGTGTTCCTCTGTTCCTCTGTGTATGCCACGCAGGTAAAGATTGTGTACTGACTGCACCTTCACTACAGCTGCATGCTTGCATCTACCTGCCTTACCTACAGTAGCTCTGTGCATCTACCTGCATTATCTACAGTAGCTCTGTGCATCTACCTGCCTTACCTACAGTAGCTCTGTGCATCTACCTGCATTATCTACAGTAGCTCTGTGCATCTACCTGCATTATCTACAGTAGCTCTGTGCATCTACCTGCATTATCTACAGTAGCTCTGTAGATCTACCTGCATTATCTACAGCAGCTCTGTGCATCTACCTGCATTATCTACAGTAGCTCTGTAGATCTACCTGCATTATCTACAGTAGCTCTGTGCATCTACCTGCATTATCTACAGTAGCTCTGTGCATCTACCTGCATTATCTACAGTAGCTCTGTGCATCTACCTGCATTATCTACAGTAGCTCTGTGCATCTACCTGCATTATCTACAGTAGCTCTGTGCATCTACCTGCATTATCTACAGTAGCTCTGTAGATCTACTTGCATTATCTACAGTAGCTCTGTGCATCTACCTGCATTATCTACAGTAGCTCTGTGCATCTACCTGCATTATTTACAGCTCGTGCTGCTACGGTCTGTGAGCCTCGGGTCACTGCGTGTCAACAGCGCCCCAGCCTTCCGGGCATTGTGGGATAGCTATGTCCCTCTCTGGAGGACCAGGAGCCGGGTCGGCTGGGGGGGGTTGGGTGGGGTGGGCATTGCTGTAGGCTAATGTGGGCTGTCGGGCAGAGGCGCTGTGGGCGCTCGGGCCCCCGTGCCAAGCGCTTACAGAGGGCATAAGTACCTCAGCGCCATCCCTGCAAGCTACAAGGTTGCATCTGTAGGCGACCGTATCTTAACTCCGCCTGTCAGCAGCTGCGTCCTCAGAGGGGAGAGGAGAGAGGGGAGCACGCTGTGTGTGAGTGTGCATGTGAGAGAAAAAGAGGTCTGTGTGTGTGTGTGCGTGCAGGCGTGCAAGTGTGCATCCGTGTTTGTGTGCGTTTATGTGTGTGTCTGTGTGTGTGTGTGTGTGTCTGTGTGTTTGTGTGTATGTGTGTATGCTTGTGTGTGTGCGTGTGTGCGTGTGTGTGTGTGTGTGTGTGTGTGTGTGTGTGTGTGTGTGTGTGTGTGTGTGTGTGTGCGCCTGCTGGGACTTATCCACCCCCACTGTGGACTGTACAGCAGGAACATACAGCTTTCTGTGGCCATTGAGAGTTTAATGCATCTGCAACTCTATCCAGAGTGGCATATTAATGTCTGTGGAAGCACAATTTGTTGCTGTTAAGCAGTGTGGGTGTACAGCGCTGTATGGTTTGCCATGTAGTCTGTCTAGTTGTCTGGGGTGGTGTGAAGTCTGGAACTGTGTCTGGGCTCTAGAGTTCAGATTTAAAAAAATGTGATGCTGTGCAGTTCTTTTTATGTTGCCTAAATATGCAGTGCCTTACAGCCTTTATAAGCAGAAGCAGTCAAATGCACATTATCACAATGTGGAACCCTTTGTGTGCTACATTTGAATTGTAGTGCGTAGGTAGGCTAATTGCATACGTGATGACCAGGCGTTAGCGATTGGGTAAAGGCAGAGGTACTTGTTTTAAACTTCAGCAGAGTCCACACCTCCAGAAGAAATTGTTTCTGATGGTGTCTGGTCCAGACCCTCTGTACAAAATGAACTGAAGTACGAGGGGCTGGTTTACCAGGCTACAGTATAGTATAGTACAGTGTAATATAGAATAGTATAGTCAAGTATAGTATACTATAGTACGAGTACATTGTCAACATATTTGATGCAGTAGGCTTTCACAGTGCTCTGCACAGTTATAAAACTTTGAATGGAACATTGTTTGTAGTTTCTCTAACTTGAATGAATATGAGAGCGTAGGTAATGTGAATTTACATATGCAAATTTAGTTACAGTGTGACCACAGCAACAGTCTAGAATATTAAAATGTATGCCTTGCTATCAAAACCAAATTATGCAACAACGTACTTTCAATATTTTACTGTTGCATGCTGCAAGCACTGTAGCAGGACAAGAAATTTGGTCTCTTTATCGCCATTTTTGCTGTCTTACAACACTTGTCTAGACTCTAAATTCCCTTCAGGGCATCACCACTCCATGTCCCCAAAGAACCAGAAAAGAAAGTCTTTGTTAAACTCATTTTCAAACTCATAAAACCTCTAAAGGGCTTTTTGGGGAGAAAAAGTTATTTCCTAAACTCAAGGACATGTACTAGCTACAATTTGCAAGATTTGCAACAATTAAATCAACAAACTAAACTACTGTATTTGCATGTCATTTTGCTCATTTAAAGGGAACAAGGTCTCAAATAAATCATTAACATTTCATTGGAGGTGACATCACCCATTTGTTTGTTTTTAAACAAAGCACCCCTGCTATTGAAATCACTGCTGTAAAAAAATTAATAATTAAGATAGTGATTGGAGTGTGATTTTCTTTACGCTTTTTTGCTTTCAAACAAACAAACCGCTTCTCTGATTGTAGGATTTCATACCGTGGATCCAGTCCAGCCCAGGAGGGCGAAGGCGAAGCGATCAGCAGGCGGAGCCACCAGGTCCAGCCGTACCGCCCTCCAACCCCTGCGGTCCCCCGGGTCACGTGACAGAGCCCCCTCTGGCACCGCCTCCGCGTGGAGCTTGACGATCAGGAAGCATTTTGGGAAGTGGTCCATTGCCTCGAATCTCCGGCAGGGCAGTCGGCTCTTGTCATAGGTGGACTCCTGGTACTCTGTGTACAGCAGAATGCCCTGATAGGCAAAGGAAAGCAGTGTAAGGGCCTACGCATACACCTGCTTCACAGCGAACATCATAGGATTCGATCTACGGCCGCTATGATAAACAATGGATTTTACTGAGCGGCAGAGACAGAAATAGACCCAAAACATAATCAACAGAAATAGACCCAAAATGTCATTTGACCTGCTGTCAGCAGCAGACTTCGACACCGATTCGTTGGGGTTGTTTTGAAAACTATGAACTTTAAGCTAATAGAATGGCAGAAGCAAAGAGGGGTGCATTATGTCAAAGCTAGGTGTACCAGGCACGTCTGGTGCAGCAAGGTTACCTGGACCAACAATTTACCATCGCACTGGTGTGACTGGAATGTTTGTAGGACTGAAACGTTCTAAAGAATGTTGGAGTCCATAGAACAGAATGTGGAGTTTTAGAATCTTAAGCATTCTTCTTAAAATGTTTATAATCACACACATTTTGCACAAATAATTTAACCTTGAGAGCATAAGCATAGACTAACGTAAGTGCCTTTTTGTGGCAGCTCAGATAGCCTCGGTTTCGCTCAGAGCAGTGGGGCGAGGCATGCTGTGTCAGTCTCACACTAGACATTTCTCACTTCCTTTGTGATTATTATTTTATATCAGAAAAATACACAAAGCTGAACAGACAAACAAGTTATAATACTTTAAGTGCATTTTAGGGTGTGCATATGTGCCACTTCATATAGAGATGGAGAGAGGAACAAAGAATGTTAGAAGAGTAAAGAAGAATAAAGTTGTTCAAATAACAAAAGTGTGTGTGTGCGTGCGTGTGTGTGTGTGTGTGTGTGTGTGTTCACAAAGTGAGCAGTGGACAGAGATGCAGAGACAAAGACGGAGCTTGTCCTGTCCATGCTGTCTGGGGAGCAGTGCGGAGGCTCCAAATTGATTTCCTCTGGGCTCCGTTCCGTCCCGACCTGATTACTGCGCCGCCCTGATGCAGGGGGAGAGAGAGGGAGCTGGGGCGATTAACATTACAAATTGTCAGTTTAATTCGGAACGGGCAATAATTGTTGATCCGTCGTGTTCCCCTGGCTGGCCATAAATCAGCGGCAGCAGCCGTCCTAAAGAGAGGCAATTGCAGACAGAGTGATGGCTCGCGCCCCTTTTACTCCGGCCTAATGGCCACTGTGTTCAATCGCCGAACACACTGCCAGAGTCGAGCAATCACTTAAAGCCTTCTTAGATGCTAAGGCTTCTCTCTCGCTCATTTTCTCTTCGAACTAGCAGTCTCTGATTCCCCACGCTCTCGTAAGGTGAACCATATAAATGTGTCTCCAAGGCAATAACGATGGCAGTAAATGTAAACACATAAAATCATAATAATAAATACAACAATAAATATATAAATAAAACAAATGCATATACAGGCCTTGCAAACAACAACGTCTTTAGCAAGGGGGATGTGATAAAACAATAGCTTATATGTAGTGATGCCTTTAGCATCCCCAAAGCTATCGTATGCATTTGTATACTGAGGGACTGGTCAAGCCTATAAACTGCTTATTACTCTAGTAAATATAAGTTAATGTAATTGCCTTTAAGAGAGAAATCCTACACTTGACACCAAACCCCCATCATCCAATCCCAAACAGCACATTAACTGCAGTTTCTATGACTACTTGTATGACAGTGTAGCTAAGGTCCGTTTACATTTTTATGACTTAATTTCTCACCAGGAAATGAAAATAAACACAGCAATAACATGTCCGCAGTAACACAGCAACATAAAATGCTGAGCTGATACCCAGTCAGGTTATGACCATTTTTGTTCCCATTTAATTTTTTCTGATGCATGCTGCAAAACCTGCAACATCCTAACAAACTGAAAAATGGTGTCTTTGACGTCAGTCTTTTTTATCTAAGGACACTTGTCACTTGGACTATAGATTTGCCTTGAGGCATCTTTACCTCTTCTTCACAAAAAAGACACCCCCCCCCCCCCACACACACACACACTATCACACACTCTCTCTCTTACACACAAATATTCTGTGACACACACACATACACACACACACACACGCACACATGTACACACTCCCGTCTCTCCTGTGATCCAGCATAATGAGTGCCACTTGTGCTTAGAATCTGAGGATTTAGTCCTGAGGATATTCTCATGCTGATCGAGGACACATACAAGAATTCTCTCAAGGACTGCCAGAGAGCAGCCGTATGACATCCTCCCACTGCAAACACACTCGGTAAGGAGCTGGAGCTATTCCATCTCATGTCTGAGTTACGTGATTGGAGACGGAGATTGTTACCCTGCTCACCTTGATTCCCTCTCACAGCCCCTTCCTTTACCCCCTGCCCCACGCCCCCCAACCCCATCCCCTCTCTTCTCCTTCATCCCCCTATCCTCTCTTCCTCCACCACCCCCCCCCCCCCCCCCACCCCCACCCCATCTTCTCCTCTTCCCTCCCCACACAGAGACACTCTTCCACTAACTCCCATGCCGCGACCCCCGCGCTGTAATTAACTCCCGTTAACATCGATATTCACATCGGCTCTGACGGAATTCCCGCCAGCCGTCCTCTCGGCGGGTTTCGGGCGGAGGTGCGCTACTCGTGTGCAATTACAAGGAACATTTCGCCTCCCCATCAGCGCACGACAAGAGTCATCAGTCACACAGGCCCCACTGTTCCCGCTATCACTACCGCTAACGCCGTTGATGGTTCACGTGAACAGCTTAGCGGCACACTAGCAGCCAGCAGCAGCTAACTCCTCTCCCTGCTCTCTCCCCGTGCTATTACGGATGACTAATGATCTAATCATCAATTTGGAGAGTCCTCACCCATCTGACACCTGGATAATGAATGAAGTGCAAATTCAAAAATCTTTAGTTAAAGCCACAGTATGTCGGCTTTTATGTCTGTTCTCTGATCTCATTTTTGGGAATGTAGCTCTATAGACGGCCTAAATGGTATTAAAGACTTTTTGCCCTTTGAAATGTTTTCTGTTTATGTTGAAATCTATAGTTAGCTATAGCAAATCTCTGTACAAGCAAGGGAAAACAGGAAGGTGGATGGTAAGGAAGGAACACAGGGGTGGGTTTTGAAATATCAGTGCTACCTTTAGTGGCAATTAGCTTTTCACACCAATGAACTGCTTTGAATAAAACCTGACAGCAGGATTTGTTAACATCTCTTCATGACCTTAATTTCCTTCGGGATCAATAAAGTTACTCTACTCTACTCTACTCTATATCCACAGAGTAAACTGTGTGTAGGGAAGCCTTTAAAAACGTCACAACTGTCCATAGGTAAAGTGCCACCTTTGTAAGTTATGAGTAAAAAGACTTTTTTTTTTGCAAATGCTTTCTTGAAAGGTCAGCATTTTGGATTTTATTTTGGTCATGTCTTTTCAAGTCATCCGGTAAACAGCTGACACACCAGCATGGCTCAACACCACACACACACACACACACACACACACACACACACACACACACACACACACACACACACACACGGGCGCGCCGAAGGACAAGGGGAAGCTGGCGCATCCGGGGCATCGCGAGCCTCTGTGATCTAATGTCACCCTCTCTATGACTCGTACACACAAACTTCAAGCTCTGCCTTCAAGTCCCCCAGATTAACACACGTTAGCAGAACACGTTTGAAGCGTGTTTGACTTTGATTCGCAGCTTTGAGCCAACTGGTGAGACTGATTGCTAAAATTACCACAGCATGGAAGATCGTTAGAGGGTATGTGTGTGTGCGTGTGTGTGTGTTTGTGTGTGTGTGTGTGTCTGTGTGTGTCTCTGTGTGTGAGAGAGAGAGAGAGAAAGAGAGAAAAAGGTTGTTAATGTCTGTGCTCTTGTAGGCCACATGCTATCATATGCTTACAGATAAAAATGGGCTTACTGACACATTTTAATTGCCTCGATGCTGGTGAATATTATTACTTCCATTATGTAAAGTACAATTCGTCAGCTTAACCCACACATACCCGCCTATACACACACAACATTGCTCTCACACAAACAAATATAGAGAAAGGCACTGACAACCACTTTAATACATGTAAACACATACACACACACACACACCAACAAACACACACATAAACACACACACACACGCACGTCATTGTTTACGTAACTAGTCCTGCGGCGATTGTGATACCACCATAACCCAGCCATAACCCATCCCCCATGCTCAGGTTTATAGAGTGTGGTTTATCAAATCAAATTACCGCACTGTTTCCCTCAGACACCGGTACTAGCCCCGATCCCTAATCTGACGGCCAATCTCAGGACGTATCTGTGTCGTGAATCACCCCACTGGCGAGCCCGCGCTGGATCTCATCTGTCTTGCATGTAAGCTGCTGGCTGACCTTGTCTCTGCCCCCAAGTTATGCTTTCATAACCACTAGGGAGATGTGTGCAAGGGGAGGGAGGAGTGGTGGAAAGTAAAATGATGAAGCCCATTTTTACAAGGACGTTTTTTAGATGGATATATTTTTACCATCCCGCAGGCCTCAGAAAGCAAGAGAAAAAAAAGCAGGTGGTGTAAGATGAAGAAAGTTAAAAAAAAAGTTTTAAAAAAGGGGGTGATATTGAAGCATGGTGACGCTGCATACTCACCCCATCCCATCCCACCACACATCCCCTCCCACACCACACATCCCCCACCACCCCAAAACTGTACACTTCCCTCCAGCTCACCACACCTGCGATGAAAGGTGTTCAGCGGGGGTGGGAGTAGGGGTTGGGTTGAAATGGCGGATGACAAGGGTACACGCTTTAGCATCGACCTCCGTTACCTGCACTTAATCACAGGCTTCACACACATACCCAAACTTAGCCCCCCAGGACCCAATCTGTAGGTGGTGGCAGCACAGCTGAGACGTTTTTACACTCCCCCACCCCTGCAGTAAACCTGGCTACACCTGTCGGCGCGTCAGCACGAGCACCGAGGCTGGGTACTGACACAGCTGCGGATGATTTTAGCGGCTAGAGTTAACGTGCTAGTTAGCACTAGCGGATGTGCTAATCAGAGGCACAGTGCTGATTTGACGTCTTCAAGAGCTGAAGAGGAGAGAGGGAGGGGGGGGGGGTAATGAGCCCTGAGTGTATTTTTAAACCTGCAATGGCAGCGGTGGAGTTTTGAAGAGTGTTGCGGGGAGAACGGCAAGGGAAGGAGGAAGGGAGAGACAGAAGAAAAGAGAAGAAAGAGATAGAGTGGAAAAAAGAGTGAGAGAAAGAGAGAAATTGGCTTACAGTTAAGAATCATGTTCATGCATTTAATTCCCTTCATTACTTCAGCCAGCGCCAGCTCCAATTGACCTCTGCGGAGGTGCCAGGTGACAACAAGCAACCCCACACACCTTCCACCAATCTTTTCCTCACGGTACATGCCAACACCATCCCACACACGTGGCACTCTCAAGGGAACAGCTGCCTACAATTAACTGGAAGCTGCTGTTATGTGTGCAACAAGGTCCAACAGGGGCAATACTTTCCAAATTTACTTTCCTATTCCTACTCCTACTGCGCCTTTCCTTAGCCTCCATTATTAAACCGTGACCTGTTAAAAACATAAAGTGTTAATGGCTGCCTCGTGTGCGCACGAATCAAGAGACAGCAGTGGCGGCAGCTGCCACCTGACACTTCGTAGGCAGTAGCAGGACTCTCCCATTCTGACTCCGACACCGACACCGACATCGGCCGCCCTTTTTTTTATTACCTCAGCCGTGATTTGCGAGAAGCGCGCTGCTGAGGTCCCTGAGGCTCTGTAGATAGCCGGAGGGCCAAATCAGCCCTGCAGAGGATATTCCCCAGGCCTGCGAATGCTTCCTACCGCACAGTCTTTAAATATAATAGCCCATTTACCAGGGATATGCTGCAGCTGTCCACACAGACGCCTACACCGCTGTGCTGGCTGCTGCAGAGTACTGCTCTACACAATAGCCAGGAGGTGTCTGCAATCGTGTTGCCTGCCTGACTCTGCCACATCTGGGAGCCAACATGTATACTGTACTAAGGTGTCTGTGTATGTAAAAAAGCATGGCACATGTGATGGAGTGTCACCACCAGGCCTGGAATTTCGTCATTTTAGGGGCAAGGCCACTTGGCCTTTTGTGTTGCCAATTTTGTGGAAGGGCATCAGGGCCACTGTGGCCTTCTGGCAGATGTTTTTCAAAGGCACAAGGCCAAATTGAGAGGGCACCAGGGCCATGGCCGTCATGGCCCTCGTGAAATTCCTGCCCTGCTCACCACTGTAGTTGAGCATGTTCTGACTGCCATTTCAATTAGCCTGGCTCTTTAGTGTTGCAATCAGAATGCATGTTTGGTATCCCAAAGACCCAGTTGAGGGTGACTGCTACCGCCCTTTGCAACAGTGTAGGCCATGTTTTACACTCAGTTGGGTGTGCTTAAGTAAACCAAATGTAACTAGAAAAGCGCTAAGAGAGCGCAGACCTCCGCCAGGGCAGTTCAGATCATCACCAAAATCTAATCACTTTTAAGTTAGCCCATTTTTGACCTACCTTAAAAATGTCATCAAAATCCATCCATAACTTTTTGAGTTATGTTGCCAACTAACAAACAAACAAACAAATAAAAGCTGATGATTACATAACCTCCGCTGGTGGAGGTAACAATGTACATTCCCCACGTCAGTTTCCTTTAGGTGATTACCATCATGATGCCTGCTTGTTTCTCCCATGTTTGGTGTCATGTCTGAACACTCCTGTCACCATCACCCAGGTCTATTGAGTCTCCTGCTTCCTCCCTGATTTTAACTACAGTGGTCCCTCGTTATTCGCGGGAGTTACGTTCTAAAAATAACCCGCGATAGGCGAAATCCGCGAAGTAGTCAGCTTTATTTTTTACAATTATTATAGATGTTTTAAGGCTGTAAAACCCCTCACTACACTTATACACTTTTCTCACACTTGCAAACATACAGCAGTTCAGAGTGACACAGCTAGCGGTGGAAGATTTATGTCAATTTTACAAGCTGAGCACATTCTGTACTGTACAGGAGATTGCATGCACTAAAAAAAAAATCAGCGAAACAGCAAGGCCGCGAAAGGTAAACCGCAATATAGCAAGGGACCACTGTACTCTTCAGCTCACCAGTGACTCTTTCCAGCAAATGTAGTTTCCTAAAGCACGCACATCCGTCTCAATAGTCTAGGTGAATCAGTTAAAAGTTGAAGTTTAATTAGTGTGACATTTGCAGCATGCGGCCTTCATCAGACAAACTTCCCCCTTACGTCACCCTAATTAAAACTTTTTTTTTAGGAGCATGACACCGGTTAACTTAAATTTTGAAATGATTCTTCCCAGCCCTCTGTGTAAAAGCTCAGAGGCAGTTTTTTTCCCTACTTCCTCTCTCCCCAGCCCTCTACCTAACACCAACAAAATCCAATCATCTAAAATCCAAATACGTAATCGGTTGATCTTCACCAAGGACTGCACTGGGCTTTTGGCTGAGGAACCTTTTTCAAGTTTGAAGGAACCTTCATCAGCAAACAGCTACCTGTGAAAAAAAAATAAATGTTCACTTTTTTCATCTAGTTTGATAGCAGCCCTTAAGAATAGCAGATTTATTTTCCCCCTCTAAGGGTGTAGCTTTGAAGTTGACCATTCAATCACCAACTTGCCCTGTCGGCTGTCAAACAGACCTCCGCAGTCATATGAGGTGAGCGAACGAATTGGGAATGCATAGGAAACGCATAGGGAACACTCAACAATCGAATAGGGAACGAATAGGGAATGCATAGGAAACGCATAGGGAACACTCAACAAACGATTGACACAAACACATGCAAATGCAAGAAAAGGCAAAGAGATGTTAAATCGACATACAGGATAGCAACTGGAAAACAAACACAGGCCATCAGCAGATAACAATAGAAAGACTGAGCCTGGCCACCAGGCGAATCGTGCGCTTTAGTTTCGATTTTTACTGCTGACCGGGTATATTTCCTTGTATTCATATTACATCTGTGTAGGTGTTAAAAGTTATTAGAGCTGACGCTGCCATATTGAGGAGAGAGGAACCCTGCCATTCTTGAAGGGGGGTCAACAAAACGTTGGGTGTGTGTTCTTTTTTTCTTTTCTCTCTCTCTTTCTCTCTCTCCTCGGCTTTTGTTCTCAGACTCAAGAAAGGCAAGGTAGGGCTCTAAGCCTGTTCATCCCCAGCTTTTGATGTTCTGACCTATTTAAAGAATAATAACAGAGTAAGTGTTTTTTTTATTATAAAGAGCACGAACTGTGCCTTGCTTCATACACACCACACATACACACACACACACACACACACACACACACTCATAAACACATATGGTTATGCAAACACATACCAGTACAAACACACACACACACACACACACACACACTCAATCAAGCCACCCATGTTTTAACAAAAGTAATTGACACATCATAACATACAAACATAAGTGCACACTCACACACACACACACACACTCATAAACGCATATGGTTCTGCAAACACATACCAGTACAAACACACACAGATACACACACATGCACGCGCACACACACACACACACACACACACACAAACACATACACACACAGGCAACACACAAGTGTATATAAATATACAGTAAAATACACTTAGTAGAGTCGCTCTGTAAACACATTTAATCACACCCAGCACATTGATCTGTGGTAGAATGAGCACAGAGCCCTCTGCCACCCATTGCTTATTATTCCAGGCACTTGAGCTCAGCCTGCTGTGCTGCTTTCATCTCCATAAGACAGTATTCTCAAGACATAAAAGTTATTCCCAGAGAGACTGGAATAGACAGAGCGAGAGAGAGAGAGAGAGAGAGAGAGAGAGAGAGAGAGTGTGTGCATTTATGTTTGTATGTTCTGATGTGTGTGTCAATTACTTTTGTTAAAACATGGGCAGTGTGTGTGTGTGTGTGTGTGTGTGTGTGTGTGTGTGTGTGTGTGTGTGTGTGTGTGTGTGTGTGTACTGTAGGTGTGGCAAAGGAGGGCAAAGGGCTGCTGGGCTTGAATTTCGTGAATTTTACTGAATTTCGCTAAGAGGTGTCATACACTGAATTACGTGTCTTTAATCATCAAATCAATGTTGTTTAAGGTTACCCTGACATTTACAGAGACTTATTATTATCTTATTTTCTGTCTTTGTTCTGTACGCCTGTAGGGTGATATGAAGTTGTCATACCAAAGACATTCTTAAAAGTGCGAACTTGACATTGAAAAAGGCATAATTTACCAAATGACACTTAACATCATGCATAAACATTAACTATGGCCCTGTCAGGTTCACAACAGGCGTCATGTCAAAGTTCTGAGGCTTAATAGTTTAATGTCTGTGTTAGGCACAGCCCTTTCAAGCATTGAAGCGTTAGCGCCAATTACTTACAGTATGATATCCAGCTGGGTGCATTTGAACTGTATAAGTGGGATAGTCTGGCTTTGCAATGCTAAGTGCAGCATAAATTCTGACTACAATGACAATGCTTTCATAAGCCTCCTCGCCCCCGCCCATCTCTGATGGCACGGGCCCGTCCACTCTGCTCTCTGGGGGGTATGATATACGTAGGGCCCCCAGCGCTGTGCTCCAGGCACCGGCTGGGTGTATAGGACATTATGCACATGGCTAATATAGTCAGGCTGACATTATTGTCACAAATATGCTCCATTGCTCAGGGCACATGAGTGTGTGTTTGTGTGTGTGTGGTGTGTGTGTGTGTGTGTGTGTGTGTGTGTGTGTGTGTGTGAGTGCGTGGGTGTGTGTGTGGGTGTGGGGGGGGGTGTTATAGGGGGTGGAGAGGCATTGTTCATCTTAAGCATCCTTCAACGCACATATATACTGTACAACCCTGGCCTTCTAAATTATACAATACGGTGCTGCATTCACAAGCATCCACACAACAGTAAACAGATCTCGAGTGTTGTGCAACTTCTGCGCACCAATTATGGTAATGGAATGCACTCACTCCCGCTTTTGACTACGAGCGTGCTCAGTGTACCTGCCAGGATGTGAGGAGGATATGCTGTTTGCCTTTCATTCCTCTGGCAGGCTTCAAATACGCGAGCAGCATTCTTCCGAGCGCTCTCACCTGGTAGTTAAGCCGGTCGATCACCCGCAGCAGCAGCCCTTCCTCGTTGCCCGTGTCAGGTGTGGTCAGTATGTAGTCCACGTCATGGCCAAACTCCTTTCCCCTGCAGACCAAAGACCAAAGGGCACGAGTGTAACCCATGCTGCACTACTCATACGCACTTTGCGTTATTGTGTCACGCAAGAGCCCTGCATTAATAGGGCATTGCGTCATTGCATCATTTCGTTACTCTGTTGGTCCACCATTGGACTGCAAGAAATGTTGTCTTGTGTTGTTCTTGCCAAACTGTAAAGCACTTTGAGCTGCTTGTTGTATGTATGAATTGTGCTATAGAAGTAAAGATTATTATTATTATTATACTCTACAGTACACCATCTTACACGCACTGATGTCCATGCTTCTTTCAGCACTCTTGCACTTTACAAATTGCACCTTTCACTTAATGCACCTTATATATTGGACATTTCACTTTTCACCTTCACAAACTACCAAGAAGAGCTACCTCAGACTTCCTTCTTGTTGGAAGCGTGTATGTCTGCATGTATGTCTTATGTCTATTTATTGTTGATGTGAAACTGAGAAAATGCCATTAAAGTGCTGTTGTCACTTTGCCCAGTCAAACAAGTTGTTGGTATAGTAGTGGTGGTGCTTTTATTTACTTTCCTAATAGCAAAAAGCAAGAGATTTAGTCACAACACAAAGAAGGTGTTGTAAAGTCAATTTCCAGCCTGAACTCGATTTGACAAATATGTAGTGACTGCCTTTTGGCTTTGTAGGGCAGCAAAGGCTATAGTCTGCATGGCTTAGCAGCAACCATATTATATAAACAGAGGTGGGTCATCCAGCTTGAGAGAGTAAAAGGAAAATGGCAGATATTTGTTCCAACCATTAACAAAAATCACCTCAATGGTTTGCATCAACACAATTCTTAAGTTACGTACAAGTATATTAGTTTTTTTTGTTCTTTTTTTACACTTTATTAATCTCTTCAGGAGAAACTGGGTTATCGCACACATGAGCAGGGGGCAGCCATGACAACAGCAGCCAGGGAGCAGTGTGTGGGTGTAACGGAAGCCAGCTAGCACAGTTTGGCGTAGAACGTTAGTAAATCTCCATCCAGACACCTCTAAAAGATACGCTACTGACTGAGCTAACAGCCCAGCTAGGACATCTGTCTCCCATACCAGAGTTGCTCTGAGGTTCTGGGTTTGAGACTGGGTTTGAGACTGGGTCTGGACTGCGCAGGAAGACCTTGCTTACATGGGGATGGCATCATGCTCAGGATTCCTCAGCGGCACTTCTGGGTGAATCTGAAACTGCGACCCTCCGGTCACAGGTCTGTTGCCCATACCGCTAGGCCACGACTGTCAACTAACCACTATGAACTAATTAGTGAAATCACTTGGGTAACGTGCACAGACAGAGCCAATACATGGCAGGACATCTACTCCTTCAAGCCGAGATTACCCACCTCTGAGTGCAGGCCACAGTCACCGGATGGGCTTAGTCACGCTTGTTGGGTTAACAATGAGAGAGGGCTTGTGTCTGGACATAGTGAACATGGCTGCTGGAGACGTCATGCATGTGGATAATGGTTTAGGATGTATGTTTTTTTTTGTCCTCCAACCGTTCTAACAGCCAATTTGTCTTGTGTCATTAGGTTCACCAGCCGAAGCTTTCTCGAGTCATCTCGAGCTTTATGAGATTTCGACCGTCCGCAGCGGGATTATGGTAATAAAAATGCCAGCCACTCTGCTGCGGATAAAAAAACAAAGCCCAAGAACAAATGCTAAATCTGTACACCCCAAGTTAAACAGGCAGAGAAAGTTTTCTTCCTGTGATGAAAGCCTCGAATAGGAAAAGAAACAGGCAATAATTTTGGCAGCCTTACAGATGCATTGTTTAAAACATTTTGTGGTGCATTAAGGTCAAGTCTGATTTAGACAAAAAAACATGGGATGAATAACAAACAGACAGAGAGCTGTGTGATTATTTGGCATGAGAGTCATGCAATGCTCAGTTGTTGCTTCGCTGAACACCATTTAAACTTGGGCACTTATCCCAAGTTGCTGGCATTCAATTTGCATACAGACAACACCACTCCCCCTCGCCCTCTCCTCCAGACAACTTCCAAATGTCTCTCTCACACACACACATGCACACCCATACTCTATCAGACACAAACACTCATACAGTCTCTCACAAAAACGCACACACACCTGCATACACTCTCTCTCACACATCTCTCACACACACTCACACACATACACACACGCACGCACATGCATACACTCTCTCACACACACGCACACATGCATGCACGCCCATACACACACACACACACACACTGTTTTACACACAAACACTCATACACATATACACTCTCTCACACAAACACACACAAACAAACACACACACAGTGAGTGGGAGAGACAGAGCCATTGCGTAATGAGTGCACAAACAACAGTGAATGCAGACTTACTGCTCTGACTTTGATATGCAGAGCAAGCTATAGAGTGAAGCTGATACCCCAGCGAGGGGCCGAACCCGACTGCCTGAAACCGTGAAAGCTCGGGGAAGATGTTAATCAATCAGCATCTCCCCAAATGCTTTGTGATTTTCCTTTCAGACATTTTCTTTTCTTCCTTTTTTTTTTCTTTGAGTTGGCCTCACTGGCCTCTGACAGACCATGGCGATAGCCTCTCTCCACAGGCGCCGAGCCGTATTCTCATCAGAGCTTTCGCTCCAGACCCTCCAAAAGAAAAAAAAAAAGATGAAGGCAAGAAAGACAGTGTTTAAAAATCATGGGAACCCATAAAAGTTGGAAAAGCTCAGATAGCTCACAAAAGGAGTCCAGGCACTGCAAGAGACATGAAAGGACGAGTGGAATGAAAATGAACCCTGGCTGCTCAGGGAGGATTAAGGGCTAAACTGTCACACAGTTATCATCCCGCTGCTCCCGAGAGGACGGATAGCTACTGCTACTGCTGCTGCCAACGCCGACGCTACAGCCAGCCTCCACAGCCAGCCTCCACAACCAGCCTCCACAACCTGAGCTCTAGGCGGAGCCCTGTGAAGCTAAAAGAAAAGAAGCTTCAAATGTTGGGGTAATTTTAGTCTGCCTTAGGCCTTTGATGGAAGTCCACAGGATGGGGAAGTGAATGGATGCAAAGCCTTGCGTCTTACGGTTAACCTTTAAGAGTGTGTGAGTTTTTGAACATTCTTAAAAAGAATACGTTCTACAACAATGCAAGATTCTAAAATTCCGCATTATATTCAATGAATCCCAACATTCTTTAGAACTTTCATCCTCCAAACATTCCCTTCACACTGCTAAGACAGTACACCTCTAAGGAGTGCAGCTAAAGACAGAACAAACGGCTCAGCTATCGCACTGACTCAGAATATAATGCAGAAGTGTGTTTGATCTCAACCACCATTGTCTCTGCACCATCACAATACATCTGACAGGGCATTGGCCAAAAAAGAAGAAAAAAAGAGAGTGAATGAGGGAAAGTGAGGGAGAAAATGAAAGCAGGAGGAAGATGAGAAGGAGGAGAGGAGGAGGAGTATTGCTGTCTGTCTGGCCCAGTGGTCAGTGAAGGCCACAGCAGTATGGAGAATTCAAAGAGAGGGGAAAAAGTGACTGTGGTCATTGCAATTCTGTCAGGCAGACCTGCTCTGTAGTGGTCATTTCACACTCTGAGGACAGTCAGTCGTTCAAAATATGTCTGTACGTTTGGATGACACTGGATGTTGGACTTTGTTATATAGTTTGTTCTTTGTATTCACAGAGTGCTACAGAAACTGGTTGTAATAGCGGATATGTAGTAGAATAGCTATGGATAGTTCTCTCTCTCTCTTTAAATATGTGTGTATAAATATAAACATACACATATACAGAGATACATTTCCCCAAATGTATATACATGTGCTTATATGTACATATACTATGCGTATAAAAATGGCTAATGGCATTTCACTGTATGTATATATGTATGAAGGTGTGTAGTATTATAGGTGTTTGCAATAAGTAATAGGTTTGCAGCTGCTCAGCCAACAGTTGTATGCATAGACCAAGCACACTTAGTTGTGCCAAAATAGCCTTGCATCATATTTACACGAGTGAGATATTTATCTGAGGGCAATTTTATAGCACAATCGCAGCCAATCGCATTCCTCATATCTGTCTGTCAGCTCTTCCATCTGAGTGGAAACTAAATCAAAGCTGTCACAGTTGTGTCGGCGGCTCAGAGAAACTAGATGACGTGACGGACGCACACACACACAGAGGGATAAGGCAAACAAGGCAGCGGGGGCTTGGATAAGCATGAATGATATCATCAGACTTTTAAAGGAGCCTTACCTAAACAGTGACAAACCAAAAACTTCTCAACAACAGCCAAGGAAAAAATCATACATACAGCACATTTCATGCACACAGCCAATTGAATGTGCTTTACTTCAGCAGATGCAACACAACAGATAAAAAGGATAGATTTGCTGGTGTGGGCAAAGGACAAATAACTATCTATCTTATGGTAGAGAAAAAAATATATATATAATTTAAAAGTTAACAAAACAAGTTAAAAATAGAAATAAGATTAATCAGCTATCAGACTTCTTAACATTCCTGCTGCCTAGGAGAGCCTACCTTGACAGAGACGACATGGACTTGAAACGGCTGTATTTCCTTTATAGTTCTTTTCATTACTGCAAGGAGCTACGTATCTTTCCCCATAACAACAATAAGCACAAACACTGTTGTGTTGTAATAATAAAACACCATATCTTTGATGTAATTAAAGTGTGGCAACAGTGAAAGCCTAAAGCAGCTGCTTCCATGTTATCCGTGGTCAGGGATGATGCTATATGTCCTTGTCATTAACCTATTGAGGGTGTAAGTTCTTGAACATTCTATTCAAGAATTTGTTCTACAACAATTTAACATTCTAAAATTCCACATTACATTGTTGGGAACCGCACAATCTGAACATTCATTCTCCCAACAGTACACCTGTAAAGGGGCATGCATGCTTTTGCATACTTGTGATGTGTCCATGTGTACATAACCAGACAGAGAATTACAAAAAATGTTGCTGTGCTGTGTTGACCACATGTTGTGTCTAGCACCAAACTTCACCTTAGTGTGCGTGAGCTTTCAGAATTTCCAAATTTGCCCAACATCCTCTGAAACATTTTTTCACTCTTCCTGGGATGATATAGCGACATACATAAGGCTTGACATATCTTTGGCATCAACCTGTATGCTGTGCTTGTTCCCAGTTTGCAGCTATAGGCTATGCTTTTGACTCGTGATCTTTCAGAAGCCAAGAACAGAAGCCTCTCAACAACACTCCTGATGGTAGAGGCCCCGACACGCATCGACACAACTGTAAAAAAAAAATATGCGTAGCCTACAGTACGTGACGCGCAGTAACACTTGCGAGGAGGCATGCAAGGGCCTTTAAACCATAGTCATGATTGGCTGTCTTACAGCACTGACTCTGCTAGAATAGATACCTATGCACTCTGTTCATATGCACTCCGCTAATCCGCCTTCATTTTTAAACGTTTTTACGTAAAATGGCAATGTTATCTCTCAGGCGTCGGCACAGGCGTGTTCACTAGTACAGCATACAGGGTGTAGCAGCAACAACAACACTCCCGCTAGCAGTTTTCGCATTTGAGATTCACCTTCCTAACCTCACCGATGGACCGCACACACACCTCACACCACCACTCAGTGGACGGACGGATGTATAGACGGACAGAGGCAGGCAGGAAGGCAGGCAGGCAGGCAGTGTGGGCGGTGCCGCGCCCCAGACGCAAAGCGCCTCCATCTGCCGAGGTGCCGCGCTTGTTTTCTGACAGGTTTCTAATTAGCACCAGCAAAGATGCTCTGGCTGACCTCATCGGGAGCTGCTCGGGCGCCAGGAGAAGACTCTCTGGGGCTTCATTTGCTAGGTGGCACAAAATAAATCATTAAATAACTTTTTCTTTAAAAAAAAAAGTGCACAAACGATGAGTTTGTCCTTAATAAGAGCAATGGTGGATAGGACATGCATGCTAAATTAATAAACATGTCATCTGCATAAGTGCAGTTCACTCGCAGTAATGTTGAAAGGGAACGTAAGGGAACAGGGGGCTGGTTATTTAAACATGCGCCCCCCTGAGTTAATTTGAAGTGAGGGTATTAAAGCCAGTGTGTCAGCTTTTCACCAGGTAGTGCTGGCACAAGGCTTTTAGTGGCTTCACACAGCAGCACATATTCCCTCCTCTAAATCAGGCCGTCAGCAAATAAGGGCAAAGGAATGGAGAGAAAGAGAGAGAGAGAGAGAGAGAGAGAGAGAGAGAGAGAGAGAGAGAGAGAAAGAGAGAGAGAGTCAAAGAGAAACAGTTTGGAGTGGAAAAGAAACAGTAGAGAGAGAGAGAGAGAGAGAGAGAGAGAGAGAGAGAGAGAGAGAACGAGAGAGAGAGAGAGAGAGAGAGAGAGAGAGAGAGAGAACGAGAGAGAGAGAGGCAAAGAGAAACAGAGTTTGGAGTGGAAAAGAAACAGAAGAGAGAGAGAGAGAGAGAGAGAGAGAAAGAGAAAAAGTGTGAGAGAGAGAATGAGAAAGAAGGAGAGTGAGAGAGAAACCGTGAAAAATAGAGAGTTTGGAATGGAAGAGAGCGAGTAGAGAGAGAGGAAGAGAAACAAAGAGACAGAGTTTATAAGGGAAGAACAGCAATGTTGTAATGTTTTCTTTTTTTATCTCTAATAGTAAAAAGTCTGACAAGTCGTGCGGCCATTTAGTATTAAGCACCTCCCTCGTATCCCCTGCCACTTCCTCCAGATGTCTGCCATGTCTCTTAAAGAGGAGCAGATTGATGGACTCCTTAAACGACGCCACCAGGCACGAGGGCAGGAAGGCACCAGGCCCTGAACCCTAAAATGACTGTCAGGGAGTCAGGGAGTAAGGAGTGCCGTACACACACACACACACACACACACACACTCACACACACACACACACACACACACACACACACACACAGACAGACACACACATAGATACACACACTTCCCAAAGTAAGGAGTGCCGTACACACACACACACACACACATACACACACACACACTGTCCACAGCAGGGAGTCCTACACACTCACGCACACGCACACACACACACACTTCCCAAAGCAGGGAGTGCCATACAGCCCCTGTTGCGTGCAGGAGAGGCCTAAATTATTAAGCGTTTTTTTTTTTTTTCTGTGGCACATTTGAGCGCGAATAAAATATACATGTTTACTCACAAGGAGATGACAGGGCAAAAACAACAGATAAATAATGCAGGTCTTTGGAAACATTCCTGTGTGCCAAGCACTGCCCAAACACCTTTATGTGTGTACGTGGGCTCCACGTGCCAGCAGTAATAGCCTTAAAAAGGGACTCTGCAGCGTTTCTCATTTTAAGTGTGAGTTTTAATGGGCCTCCATTACATAACCGAGAACCATGGAAAAGGGATCTGAAAAATCTAGATCTAAAAGTACTAGGGGAAAAACTATATTTGTTTGATGGTCAGTTTCTAGTCAGTCACGATACGCTTGCTTCTCACAAATAATATTTTCTAGTGGCATCAAGCTGTGTTTTATGTCTTGTTTGCTTTATGTTTTGGTTGTGTAAATACTGCATACTGACTGAGACAAATTATTACTGCACTTGTCTGAAGCCATTGCCAAATAAACAAACAGTAGACGACACGAGATGTAGCCTTCACAGGGTTGATTTGTAGGAATTTATAATTTAGTCCTTGTTTAGACAGCCAGTTTTGTATGTTTTATAAAGCCTAATCAAAAGATGAGCACTCAAAGGAAGCAAAAAAAATTGAAAGATTAAGGAAACAAAATAAGACAACATAAAAGGAAACTGTAAGCAGAGGAACTAATGAAACAGTTTTTTATAGCCAGCTAAACTAAGCGAATTACCTTAACTATATTATGGGTACAGAGATGTAAAAACAGTGCTTTTACACTATAGGTTAATGAATGTGAAATGTGTCAGTGTATTCGCTTTAACAAATGAAGATGACTCAGTAAACCCTGCTAACCTCTCCATGCCCTATACAACAGAAAGATAGAAAAAGGACAAGTTATTGAGATTATTGAGTGTCATGCAGATCCCAGGGCGGCGAGGAGTAAAAATGTGGTTTCTAGTGATGCCGGCACGCTGTCGTCTCGCACTCTGATGTGGTGCAGACAGTCGTGCCTCCTATCTATTTTTAATCCTCCTCCTAAGCATCTCAAAGCCTTGTCACCCACCCTGCACAGCTGTCCCTTCAATAAGGCTAATGCCAGCAGCGTCAACAAATCCTCGACACGCTCCTCCAGCAAAGAAGTGCTGTGCCACTGAGCGTTTTACAGGAACATGGTGGCTTATTTCCAGAAACTTCTCTCCATGACACCCCCAACACCACCCCCACCACCACTCCCACTCCCACCACCATAACCCCGACCTCCATTTTCTTCTTGTCTTTGAAGAATGTTTTTTTTTTTTTTTTTTTTTAATCAATAAAATGTTTGGCTTTGTGGGATCTGGGTTCGGTGGGTGAGCTGAACTAGGTCTGACTGTTTGCGAGTAGCTTTAAAACTTTTGGCTAAAGGTTATGAGGGGATCAGTTTTTCTGAGTCATCTGGTGAAAGCCAGGAGCTGATGTCTTTATAAGTGACCAGGTGGCAAGGACTTGAAGGTGGTGTGTGTGTGTGTGTGGGGGGGGGGGGGGGGGGGGGTCCTTTAAGGATAAATGCCCTTAAAGGCTGGAGAAAAGAGCACCAGGTCTGTGGAGGCTCAGACACTGTGTGTGTGTGTGTGTGTGTGTGTGTGTGTGTGTGTGTGTGTGTGTGTGTGTGTGTGTGTGTGTGTGTGTGTGTGTGTGTGTGTGTGTGTGTGTGTGTGTCTCGCTCATAGATTACTTCAGAGCACTGAAATTTAATACATACAGAAATATCTTTTAAACGCACTAAATGGTTTGACTGTCATATAGCATATTTCTAAATCATAATACATCCTTTCATCACTCACCCACCTTTTTCCTACTGGTACAGGAACCGGACCTCTGGGCAAGAGCCAGGATCGTTTGCTTAACCGTTAGGCCACAGCTGCCCCTACCAAACAGTCAAACACCTGCAATTGCCTTGTTAGCATGCTGATACAAGTGTCACATGGCCAAACACAAATGGCTATCTTTCCGCTGTGATTTACACCCTGTGTACTTTTTTCAGATATTTATGGAGATCATTTCAACCCTACAGCTCCACGAACCCAACTTGCTTATGAATATCCTTCTGCCTACAGAATACTCTCTTTGCTCATCACTGGCAGAGTTTTTGTTGCTTTGCCTTCTGCATGCTGCCAAATCTCTCCTCCCCACCCCAACACACACACTATGAGAGTCCTTATTCGCTAACAAGCTTTTAACTTCCAAACCGTGTCTGGGGTGCTTGCCGAACACACTTTCTAGCCGTAGATTTTCAGCAGAGAAAACTCCCCACAAACACATGACATATGTGCACTGGGGCTGTTCGTTTTGACTGCCTGTGTTCTTCGGGGAGTCATCACTGTTGAAAACACCCACTGTCGTTCTACTCATCTGACTCTGGGAATTTACATTATGCAAATGTGTTTTTTTATTGTTTTTGTGTCTCCTGAATACAGGTCACAGAAATATGCCAGCTGTTCACTCACAAACAAAAACACATGATAACCAAAGTAGAGCTGAACAGCACACATACTCTTTAGGGACTTCTACTCAAACACTTAATTCAACAGGAAAAAAATAAAAGTAATGAACTAAATACTTCTTTTCATCCTAATCCCATTAAACACACCCACAGCTGAACAAATGACTCTCTGCAGTTTCGTTGTAAAATTTAAAGTGAAGGAAGAGAGAGGGAAGAATGTTTAAAAGCCCTGGCAGAAAACACTAAGTTTGAAGTACACTGCCTAAAGGAGCAACAAAACTGTACCCTGGGCTTTTTTTTTCTTATTTTTTTTATTTTTTATTTTTTAATTGCGTCACAATGCCCAACTTTTAGTGTGCCCCTTGATAGCTTTGAAGTCTCCTTTGTTGGGGAAGGAAAAGGTAGGATTGAAAAAAAGAGTGTGAGACCTCTGAGTTAGCCATGTGTTAGCTCTGGAAAATAAAAAATTTTAAAAAAGCAGTTTTGTCATGTGCACCTCTCCATATTTCGCCGTCACCCGCGGCAACAGGGGGACGGCAGCAGTTGCAGTGGAAGAGGTGTCTGCTGGGTAAACAACAGAGGTTTGTCTCTCCCAAAGCAAGCTAGGGAGAAAAAAACAGTTCCTGGCAGACCAGCTTGCAGCTAAATTATTTAAGATGAGCACCAGTGGTCGCCGCGAAACTTCTTAAATTAGTTTTGTTGAACCTTGCGCTCTACCACCACGGCTCAAAGCAGGTGCTTAAGTCCGCGGTAACACCGAAGACCGTAAGGGAAACAATAACCTTAGTGGGAGGCCGACGGCACAAAGAGCCATTTGCTTTACTTCAAGCTCTGCTTTACTTCAAGCTCTGCTTCACGTTGCAGTGCTCTTAAGTGGTGTTATCATGGTGGTCGGATGTTTTTTGTTTTTTTTTTGTCCGGCCATTGCAGGCTATTATCACATAAAGGCCCAAGTGAGAATGCCTCTCTTGAACATAAGAGCAGAAAGAGATGAGGGCTTTCGTGCTGAACTAAGGACTTGTGCAGGGGCCACGGGAGGGAAATGGCCCAGTACATACAGAAACACTGAAGGACCAGAGTAGATATAGTCAGCCTTTGTTCTACAGTAGCCTATGGCAGATGGAATGCTTTCATATATTTTAATATGGTCTTCTTGCTTTCTTAGAGGAAGTATTTTTAATTATACAATGATAGAAAGCACTACAGTTACAGAAGTAAAAAACACATACACTCACACACAGACACATGCATAAACACACAGACACTAAGACCCACAAATGTCAGTCAGTCCAGTTTACACACACACGTCAATAACTAGTTCAACTCTTCAACTATTTTTCTTCTCAACTATCTCTATAGCACCTGATTTCTCATAAGGTTTCCACAGGAGAAAAAATTAATATCTCCATGAAAACCAATTTATTGCTCGTGAGACAAAGACATCAAATGTCTTTTACCTGCGGAAGCCTCCTGTGAGAACCACGGAGGCATTCGGTGCAATCTGGTGAACAGTGTCCTCAACGATGGCGCCCACTGCCATAGCCTCAGCTTTGGAGAGTCCTCTGGAGATGTCAGCGTAGTAAAGGAAACCTGCAAACAGTTTCCAGTTACTAACTCACACTGATGGCCTTAAAGGTGCCATTGCATTGTGTTTTTTCATTCTATGCGGTGGTGTCTAGTATTAATAAATGCCCTGTGAGCCGGTTTTGGTGAAGAAATGTTTCACATGAAGCATGCATATGCAATTCGGAGTGAACTGTCATTTTTCAAAAAGTACTAAACAGTTTCTCGGGAAATGACCTTTAAATAGTTCAGTACAGATCATCAAAAGTCACTTTTTAACTAATTCCTAACTAACTGCTTTTCCATCTGGTCGATATGAACAGATGGCAAAATCCACTCTGTACTTCCAGGGTTTTTAAGGACAGGTTATCTGTTCAAAATGTTGAGGCTGCATTTGCAGGTGAAACGTAAAGTCATATTAACTTTATACAAATCTGACTACTAACTGCAGAGCACATCATAGCAAGCTCTGTCACCAAAAGGCCATGACAATTAACATCTCAGCAAATATAAAGTGCACTGCTAAAAACAACAATGTTTGAAAATTCCACATCTTTGACTGCCAACTCCAAAAGTAATGAGCACCATCGTCACATTAACAGCTCCTACAGTAAAGTGGTAATAATTATCACAAATCCTTCACTAAGCCCTCCATTAACAAGCTCACATTATCGACTGCTCACTAATACCACCGAAATGCAATCGTTTCTCTCCCTTACATGTAGTGATAAGGTTAGGCATTTTTCATGAACAGGTGAAAAATATTAATTATCCTTTCAGTAGCACCCAGTCAAGCACTTCATTAAATCCGGTAAAGACAGTAATTTGTTATATGGCTGCCTAAAACCTCCCTTCCGTATCTAATCCAGTTCATCATCCTTGCATCCAATGTGTCTCCACAGACACACTGGCCATTTTTCTCCACTTTCAGCACCTCTCTACAGCCTTTCCTTCAGACCAGAAATGGGTAGCACTGTATAATAACTACCTCCTAATATGCATTTATTTTGCATTTTTTAGCGCTTACCTAACACTTTGTTCATCATTTGGTAACCATTGCTTTTACACCATTTCTCATCAGTAAATAGTTTATAAACATATTTATGTTAAAGCAGACAGACAGACAGACAGACAGACAGACAGACAACTGACATCCACACAGATGTGACAGTATGTTTATAATGCAAGAGTTAAAGCAGGCAAGAGTTAAAGTGGAGGTCGTATCTTTAGGCTTTCTTTTCATTATTAAAAAACAGGCTACGGAAGCCCATTTGAGGACACGCCTCACTGCTTCTCTGCATAGAGCACCATCTTCCTGTCACCATGTTGCCTCAAAAGTGCTCATCACCTGACAACTGCAGAGCTACCAGGCAGTAGAAGAGTTCGACGGAAGTGTTCAGCACTGTTACTGTGGCACACTGGCATATAGACAGTGCATTTTACACACACACAAATACACACACACACACGCCATGCACACACACAGTCACTCACACTGTACTTGCACCCTATTATCTCTTCATCTTGTGGTCACTCCACACACTCGAAGAGAATGCTCAGTATTACTACTCTGACGCACAAAGACAGTGTTTGAGTTTGGAGCCAGCTGAAATGGATTTTCTCAAGAAAGTATATAATACTCAAGAGTAGCTCGGGCCTGCCTATACTGCCTGTGACGCTAACTCAAGACAGGCTAACTCAAGCGTGCAGGCAGGCTAACTCAAGGCAGGCTAACTCAAGCGTGCACGCAGGCTAACTCAAGGCAGGCTAACTCAAGAGTGCAGGCAGGCTAACTCAAGGCAGGCTAACTCAAGCGTGCAGGCAGGCTAACTCAAGGCAGGCTAACTCAAGAGTGTGCAGCTAAAGAAGTCATATTTGATTTCACATTAATTTCAATGTCGTTTGGCATTTCGTTAGCCATAAGATAGTAAAGTACAAATGTAATTCATATTTAACTGAAACTTCAATTGGTAACACTTTATTTTAAGGTGTCTACACAAGGGTGACATGACCCCTTTATAAACATGACATGGCACATATCATGAATATTAATGACACTTCATTCACGTTTATCATTGTTGTCAATAAGTATTATTTGGTTTTTGCAATGACTACACCCAAAAAAATATCAACTTAACGTTACAAAACCAAAAGACACTTAATGGCAACAGTCATAAACATGAATGAAGTGCCATTAATGTTCATGATATGTGTCATGTCATATTCACATCACGACATGTTCATGTCACTCTTATGTAGACATCCTCAAATAAAGTACAACCCTTTAATTTCTAGAAAATGTGCATGTACCCACCTTCAAAATGGATGATTAGAAAAAAATGTCAGCGCATAAATAAAACTCAGATAAGGAACGGAAGAAACAAGATGTGCTTGGCCTTTGGTGTGGATGACCTTTTCACAGGCCTGATTGATGAGTGTGTGTTAGACACAAAAAAAACATCTCTACCCTTTAGACGTTGGAGATGCTCTCTCTGTGTTTCTGCGCGGCCTTCCCATGGGTGTCTTTTGATTACACAGGCCCACATATGGCAACGCATGGCATGTGTCTCAGGATCGCGACAATAATCTAAAGGACACCGGCACTGTTCTCTGAAATGAAACTCCCTCCCAAAGGATATACAAGTAGCTATGCAGATGGGAAGAGGACAAACATCACAGAACCCATTTCAACAACGTGTGGTCAGAGAGAGAGAGGGGGAGAGACAGAGACAGAGAGAGAGAAAGAGAGAGAGGGAAAGAGAGAGATGCAACCTGTCTGACAGGACAGCATCAGACAGGTAGGCACACATGGTTTATGTCTCAGTCTGATTGTGTGTCTGTGTGTGCACATGTGTGTGTATGTGTGTGTGCACATGTGTGTGTATGTGTGTGTGTGTGTGCTATGTGAGTATGTCTGCATGCGTCAGTTTGTGTGTGTGTGTGTGTGTGTGTGTGTGTGTGTGTGTGTGTGTGTGTGTGTGAGAGAGAGAGTGTGTGTGTGTGTGTGTGTGTGTGTGTGTGTGTGTGTGTGTGTGTGTGTGTGTGTGTGTGTGTGTGTGTGTGTGTCTGTGTCTGTGTCTGTGTGTCTGTGTCTGCGTGTGTCTGATGTGGAAGATTTCCTCCTGCTGCACATTCTCACCTGCTTGCTGCATGCGGTTGAGATGGAGGTGTGGCTGGGTGACTATCTCCTCCAGGGTGCGAAGGCCCCGCACGTACCACTTCTCCGCCGTCTTGGGCCCCACACCAAACACACTCGTGAAAAGCTTCCAGGCAGGAATAAAACAGACACATATTTATGTACACACACACACACACACACACACACACACACACACACACACACATAAACACACACACTCTCTCTCTCAAACACACACTCGTACACACGTAAACACATATACACAAACACACTCCCACACACACAAACACACATACACACATTTACAAACACACACACACACACACACACACACACACACACACATTGCCTTGTACAGTTGTTATTACAGACACAATACCCTTCACACTGAATTACTTACAGTGGAGTAGAAAGCACCATATAAAAAAACTCTGGGGACCTGTGTATCTGGAGTGGTCCATATGCACAGAGAACTTAACTAGACCTGACACCTAGTGCCTCACTAAAAGCTGACTGGTTGACCACCAAACCTCCCCCACTAGCCACAGTACATTTGTACAGCCCAAAACAGTACATTTCTGCAGCCCCAAACAGCCTCTGCAGTTCCGCTTCAAGCTGGAGATGTCCCCCAGGTCACCCCACAGAACCACTTCTGTAAGGTTGTCACATTGACTGTATGTAATAGATGAACAGCAAAGCTCCATTAAGTTGATGTACTGTCCACATTATATATCATCAATAGGTTGTCATGTACTGCAGGAGGGTGCATCAGGTTTCAGAACACCGTGTACACAATTTGTTTATACCTTCATTGTTTGAAATTTCTCATCGCCGAGTATGGCTTCAACTTTGGAGGATCTGCCACATTCGAAGATTTCCTGTTGGAAAAGAATTAAAAAAGACCATTTTTATTTGTTTGTTTGTTTGCTTGTTTGTATTTCCCTGTGGCTTTTGCGTCTATTAAGCTTCACAAGGGGACGTTTTTTCCTAAAAACCGCCTGCTAAAAACAGCCATTATGCTTTATGGTTTGGAATAGCAAACTCAGATGAAGGCTGACTGCGTACATTAATGAGGAAACGCTCATTATTGTATTTCTGTGCAGGCCCCACAAAAGAGTAAAGTCTATTGGAATTCCCCACGGCTCTGTCTTAAAAATGGGTTTTGTGTTAGCGCCT
>CM050204.1:23508541-23523541 GCA_027475355.1 Coilia nasus | reverse complement strand
TGCATCAACACAGACACAGACATGCATTTCCCAGTCAAACAGATGGTCACCAGATACAGCTATATTTATGACCTTGTCTCTGGGACACACATACTGTACAGTCATGTCAGCATCTTTCCATGAGGTGCATGTCCTCTTAGAAACACACAGCTCCAGAGAACGCACACAGTGGATAGAGGATTATGTTCAAATCCATCAAAGCATTAGTCTGGTAACCAGCCCCTCGTACTTCATTTCATTTTGTACAGAGGGTCTGGCCTTGCTGCATTGAGAAACAATTTCTAGAGGTGTGGACTCTGCTGTTTACCTGTCAACCAAGTGGCTGTGCTTTTACCCAATTGCTAACGTCTGGTCGTCACATATGCAATTAGCCTACCTATGCACTAGAATTCAAATGTAGCACACAAAGTCAACGTCATCACTCACGAACAGTCAACAGAACCTTCTGTTCGCTGACTGGCTCGGATTCGCTTGGTCCAAATACATGAATGGCAACAGCAGCAAGGCCAGACCCTCTGTACAAAATGAAATAAAGTACGAGTGGCTGGTTTACCAGGCTACCAAAGCACAACATGCTGTATATGCATGCGGCACATGCCAGGTCTTTGGTGGTTGGAGTTAGTGATGGATGCATCAAAGCACAACATGCTGTACATGCATGCGGTACATGCCAGGTCTTTGGCGGTTGGAGTTAGTGATGGATGCATCAAAGCACAACATGCTGTATATGCATGCGGCACATGCCAGGTCTTTGGCGGTTGGAGTTAGTGATGGATGCATCAAAGCACAACATGCTGTATATGCATGCGGCACATGCCAGGTCTTTGGCGGTTGGAGTTAGTGATGGATGCATCAAAGCATGACATACTGTACGTGTACACACTAATGTGTTACGCAGTGTGAGTTAGAAATGGCATGGCCTGACATTCTGTATTAGGGCCTTTATCATACAAACCATCTGTGTAATGTGACAGCTGTGTTTTTCTCATTGAAGCTGCTTTCAGACTTAAATTCTAGAAAAAGTACATTTACATGTAGGTATGAACTATTGGCGCAGTTTACCATTCACAGATGACACACACAGACAGACTTGTGTGTTCATAGAAGTTAACTCCAAGGGCCCTCTTGCTAACACTGGTTTTCCAGAGTTTCACTGGTCCTGGTCACATACATTACGAGCCTGCTAGCAAAATCTCTGGAGTTTGTAATGTGGCTCTGCCACAGACAAACTCTGCATAAAGTCACAAACAACTTTTCTGGAAGTTTACTTTAACAAATACAACATCTCAAGAAAAAAACTGGAAGAAAATTCAGTCTGAAAGTCTGATGGGGCTTATATAGACCTAATTGGCTGTTCAACATGATGTTACCACCTGTGTCTCTGGACAGCAGTAAAGAAGGGACTGGGTTCCATGCTGCTGTGTGTGTGTTTGTATGTGTGTGTGTGTGTGTGTGTGTGTGTGTGTGTGTGTGTGTGTGTGTGTGTGTGTGTGTGTGTGTGTGTGTGTGTGTGTCTGTGTGTGTGTGTGTGTGTGTGTGTGTGTGTGTGTGTGTGTGTGTGTGTGTGTGTGTCAGACATCCCAACCTGCAGAAACTAATTGCAGGTAGGTCAACAACGCTCCCTCAGTCTGCCTGTCCCCCTCTCGCTTGCTGCATCTGTCACTTGTCCTAATTAGCTAAAGACATTTGCTCGAGTTGCGGGAGATATTGTATTACTTGCAGGCGTCCTTGTACTTGTGGAGTGACTTTTCAAATGCGGGAGACTCAAGGAGGTTGCGGGAGACTTGGGATGTCTGGTGTGTGTGTGTGTGTGTGTGTGTGTGTGTGTGTGTGTGTGTGTGTGTGTGTGTCTGTGTGTCTGTGTGTGATGAGGCTGGATTTCACACTGCTCTGAGTCGCACAGTCTCAGTCAACACTGGCAGCGAGTCCCATACGTCAGACACAGACTTCCTGGGCACAAAGCACATATGAGCAACCTTGAATGCAGCTGAAGTACACCGAGGTGCCAATTACAACCTTCGTTTCAAACAGCCTGGCTAGACAGCAAACCAGAACCCTGTTGCCATAACACCAACAGCTAACTTCATACTTTGATAGAATGTTGGACGTTGAAGGCAACATCGGCAAAATGAAGGTACCTTCCAAGGCAGTATTTTATGCATTTATTCGATTCGGACAGCCTTGATGTTCAAAGGAAGCATATTTTTCAGAGATTTTTCAGTTTCAGACACAGCCACCAAATTAAGCCATTAAAGTCCATCAGTGGGATAGCTAGTCTGGCCAAGGTCAGCTCTCCAGGCTATTATTGGGGCAATGACCCAGGTAAGAGATCAGAGACCCCAGGGCCGACGGTGGGGAAGGGATCCAAGGAAATCTCCCCAGAATCCAATGAGATCTCTCCATGATCCAATGAGATCTCCCTAGGAACCAGTGAGATCTCCCCAGGATCCAATGAGATCTCCCCAGATGCCTGACTGGGGTGTCAGTGCAGCACGCCACCTCTTGTAGAGCACCCAGTGATCCGTGGCCAACGTTTGTAGTGTAGGAGAAATGGGCTGAGATGTAAAAAGGCCCTGCTTAAGCAAAACACACACATACACAAACACACAAGCATGCGCACACACACACACACACACACACACACACACACACACACACACACACACCATTCTCACAGAAGTAAACATGCGAACAATACATGCAAACAAATACACATGCAGTGCACTAGCAAAGGCCACTCCTTCCATATCTATACATACACGCACTACACAGACATGCACACACACACACACACACACACACACACACACACACACACACACACACACACACTCCAGCTCCCACCCCAGTGGTGCATAATGAATGGGGTTGGACACTAATGGTTGGGTTGAAAGGCCAGTATCCTGCTGCGTTGGGAGGACCAGCTGTACGCTACGCGGGCTGTGCTGAACCCAGTAAGCCGTGCAGACCCAGGAAGCTGACTACTCCACAGCCATCTGCTCGCCCAGATCAAGGGAGCCTCTTCACATCTGGGAGCTAATGATTCACCACCGCCACCACCGTCCCTCTCATGGCAGAGTCGCAGAGAGTCAGACACACACACACACACACACACAGAAACACAGCAGCATAACTGTCTCCACGTAATCCTTCATTTTTGCTGATAAAAGCATCTTGTTGAAACCCACCGTTTGAAAGCAAATGCTTATTTTATCTGTAGGAAAAAGTTTTGGGAAAATGTCTTGGAAACTGTAAAACTTTAATCTTAACATAAAAAAAAATACATGAACTTTCATCCAACTTATCATCCATCAACTTTTTTTTTGTTGTTTCTTGCTCAGCACAGAACAACATCCCACTCGCACATCAATGTGGGTGTTAAAAATATTTTGAACACATGACTTCCTTGTGACTTCCTTTCTCCACAGAAAGCAATAAAGTATGAAAGCAAGAAAGCACTACAGTATATTGTCTTCAAGACACACAAAAAAAAAAAACACTTTTTTGGTGATGGTACGGGTGTTGGTGGGTGGGTGCAGTGTATAGCTGGCAGTGTATATAAGCAGTGCTCAGAGACTACAAACGATAGATAGATGTGACAACAGATGCGGGCAAACTGACTGAGGCCAAGAGGAAATTGTGCCCTGCCTGTCATTTTTTAAGCCACAAAATCCTGTGGGCCCTGAGGGGAGCTAACACTGCCTGCCACTCACGGCCCAGGAAAAGCCAAGGAGTCACTCTACGTACAGATCAGAAGCGACCAAAGCGAACAGGTCGCCGAGGTCGCTGAAGAAGCTTCGCTGTTGAATTCTCCTTGTTTGCTTTGTTCGCTCATGACGTATCATTTGGAATGTTGGATTTAGCCAAAGAACTTTGGATTTAGCTGAGTAATTAACAGACGTTGGTAAATGTAGTGTGTTAATCTAATGTATTCTGGTTGGTTTTCGCCGAACCGCGCCATAGCTCATTACCATAAAGTTTTTAACTTCTCTTTTTCACTCTGGTCGCCCAATTCTCTTTGCTGCCGGCGAATTCGCTGTGTTCGCCCAATTCGCCGACTCTCCATAAAGAAATAATGACTTCCGGCGCTCTGGTCGCTTCGGTCGCTTCTGATGTGAACACCCAGTTAGCCTTCTGAGGCGTCACAAAGTTCACAAAAACTTTAAAGTCGTTTAAACAGCACTTGGGCTCTTTCACCGATCCCATGTGCCTCCTTAAAACGAATCGTTGAAGCGAACAATTATCGCCCTCTAATTTTTTTGCTTGTTTTATTTTGTGCTTTTTTTTCTGTTTATTTCAATGGCGGATCGAAGAAATGAAAAAAAGGTGTAGCCAAAGCTCGGTAGAAAGCCAGAGAACATGTTTCTCTTCGTTCATCTGGGGACGCCAACGCTTTGTAGATATTATGTATGAGCATGCTTCCAAAGCTACCCCCACGGATTGTTATGATAATCGATTGGACACAGCATCTGATCAGTCAAGCAGCCCTAAGCCCCATTCGGGCCACTGTTAGAGACCCATATAGACTTCCCCAGAGCCCGCGTGATGGAGGCAAACAACATGGGGGGAGATCTCACTCTCACTGGCTCCCCCATAACACCACTCGTTCCAATTAGAGGGTGGTGGCAAGCCCCCTGTTCTTACCACCTTCATAACCATCCACACACACACAAACACAAACACACACACACACACACACATACACATACATACACACATACACACACACATACATGCCACACACACACATACATGCCACACACACACACACACACACACACACGCACACACGGACACACACACACGGACACACACACACACACACATGCCCACAGCAGTTCATCTCATGTCAGGAAGGGTCGCTAATGCAACCTGTCAATCATGGCTGTGACACACGTCAATATAAGTATCAACCACAGAGGGAGCGTCAGGCCTGGCGAGTCGATGACGGATGGATACGGGCCTCTCTGGAAACGAGAGAGGAGGAGGAGGAGGAGGAGGAGGAGGAGGTGGGGCCGCTAGTTCTCGCTAGGATAGAGCAAATCGAACACACTGGTGATACAAAAGACAGACAAGCGCTTGGCTGGCCGGAGAGACAGAGGGTAGTGAGGAGGAGAGTAGGGAAAGAAAGGGGATGGAGGGATTTGGATGGAGGGATTTGGATGAGGGCTAGCTGGGAGCAGGAGAGAGAACAAGGGGCTCGTGTTTGGGGAGACGAGGCTGGAAACAGACCGCAGAATGAATGAATCAATAATGTGTGAGCCCTGGGAGATATGTGATTGACAGCTCTCTGTAACATGGCTAGGGAGAAAGAGGCTTGCTCGTGCACTCCACTCCACACCTCTCTGCTCCCTTCTTCTCTTCTCTTCTCCTCTCCTCTCCTCTTTTCTCCTCTCATCCCATCTCACCCCACTCCTGCCCTCCTCCTCCGTTATCACGTTCCCTCTGGCACTCCCACACCCCCCTCTCCCTCTGACCCCAGCTATTCTTCCTTTTTCTACTACACTTTCTCCCCCCCCCCCCCCCTCTCTCTCTCCTGCCACAGTCTACAGCTTGTTCTTACAACACAGATTGAATCGAGCCTGAACTGAAGGAAACACCTAAACTGAAGGCTACAAAAAGAAGAAAAATCATTTGTCCTTATCACTGGTAACTAACAAGTTATCAATTAATAAATCACTTTAAATTAATCAACCTTCATAATAATAATGCAAAAAGACTGTTTTATTTTGACCTTTCTAAATTGGATTTTTTTTGTAGTTTCTTTACTTCTCCGTGACAGTGAGATGACTTCATTCAGGTACCAAACATAACTACTATTGAAAATATAATTTTGGCCTTTGGCACACATCGATTGATCGTTTTTACAGTTTTCTAAACTCTTAATTAATCAAACAGAACTGATTAACTGGCCAACCAAACAGAGCAGATTAAATGGCAATCAAAACAACTATCAGTTGCAGTTCTAATCCACAAGCACCCACTTCAAAGCCCATTTCTTTTCCATTTTATTCCACTGACAGACATATTTTACTGGGGCACACACCCTAGTATTGGTCTGTAGTGCCCCAGTATAAATTTCACCAGTGAAAAAATCACTTTTAGGTCACAGACTTTTAGGTCTACATGGCATAATCTACAGAATGCGCACACAGCTACTCAATATGACAACTCATTGCAATGCACACATTGCTACTTTATATGGTAATTTATTCACGCGACTTTGGCTGTGACATAACGTGTAGCAACGGTGTCTGAGCGCTATTTCTTTCCACCTGTCTTACAGGTTAGTACTGGGTAAATTGCCCATGATTGTTCTTTGTTTTCACCTCTGTGTCGCCATTTCCATGTGGATTTAAATGTTACAACTTTACTTTTTACGTTTAATGTATGAGGCACCTGTCATGCAAGCTAGTTCTGGCTGTAAATTGAAGTAGCCTACTGGAGACGTTAGCTGCTGTCTTTTAGCTAACTGATGCCTATTACCATATGCCTATTACCATTGTTGATTTATGGTAATGGTTAGCCTAGCACTGTGAGCTCCCACACTCTGGAGATTGCTATCTTACATCTACAATGTTTGATGAGCATATCAACATAATCTGATATGATTGTTTAGTTTGAAGCACTATTTATGTTTTTTATGATAAATAAGTGCTAAAAATGGTTTTGCTTTGCGCATTCGCATTAATTGTCTGTGCCCCAGTTGTGCCCCAGTACAGTGATAGGACTAGTGACGCCCCTGGTTTACAGCAAATACAAAGCCCATTCCCTTTTTCTTTCTCCCTGTGTGTCTCCTTTACTGAGGTGGTATGAGAGCATCGCTAGCATTCCTGGCCGCATCCATCCTCACCATGTGGATGTGTTGGGACTTTGCACTGATGGTCCAAATGCCTTAGCCTGGTAAAGCAGCCCCTCGTACTTCGTTTCATTTTGTACAGAGGGTCTGGCAGTGCTTTCATTGACATTGCTGTATTAGTTAGAATTGTTTGCCTAACCAGTCAGAGAACAGAGGGAGAGCGATGATGTGACTTTGTGTGCTACATTTGAATTGTTGTGGGTAGGCAGGCTAATTGCATATGCCACGACCACTGGGTAAAGGCAGAGCCACTTGTTTTAAACCTCCAGGAAGAAATCGTTTCTCAATACAGCACTGCCAGACCCTCTTTACAAAATGAAATGAAGTACGAGGGGCTGGTTTACCAGGCTACACATGCCTCACATGTGGCCTCATTACAGTGGCCCCTGATCTTCCTCCTCCTCTTCCTCCTGCTGGCATGACGGAGAGGCTCCATTACCCCGGACAGCACCACCGAACCCCACGTCTGTGCCTGTCGAGCGGATGCGCTCAGACAGCGGCCCTGGCTGTCCGGCCTGTCAGCGAGCAGATGGGTTCCAGCTGGGCCACAGCTGGGTCTGCTGATGGGCGCCCGTGTCCGCCGGATGAACAAGCACCCAGATCAGCTCTGCGGGCCAGCCGGCTGGCAGGAAGGCTGGCTGGCTGGCATGGCATGCTCCTGCTCCTGCCCCTGGCCCCACGGTGCCACCCAACCCTGTGCCAGCCTCCATCTCTGCCCTCATGCTGCTCCCCATGGCACGCTGGCCTACCTGCAGATGCTGCTCGTTTGTGGGTTAATGTGCCTGATTTAGAGCAGATGTGTGCATTTGTGATGTGTTGTGTGGGTGAGTAGGTGCGTGCTTGCTTGGGTGGGAGATGTCTGGGAGTTTGTGTGTGTGTGTGTCTGTGTCTACAGTATGTGTGTGCCATAGAGAGAAACAGTATGTGTGTAGCTGAAAGACAGACAGACAGACTCCCAGAGAGAAACAGAAACAGCAAGTGTGTCTGTGTAACAGAGAAACAAAGAAAGAAAGACAGACAGATTAAGGAGGAGAGAGAAGTGTGTAAGAAAACACGATAGATGTACAGACATACATACAGATAGAAAGAGAGACATACAGATAGAAAGAGAGAGAGACAGACAGACAGACAGACAGGTAGACAGAGGGGAAAGAGTGTGTGTCTCTTTGTGCATGATGTGGAAGCCATCTCTCTCATACTGAAAATTGCAAGAGGTAAGCACAGACAGCAGGTGTCATTTAGTAGATTAGCATTCAATTATCACATGAGAACATCTGTCAGTCGCTTTATCCTTCATCACTGTCCTCTCTTTACCGTGAAGATCTTGTTGGGGTTGTCCAGGGTCGTCCTCCGCTGGCACGCATACTGAGACACGGTGTCCCGCAAGCCCACTTGAGACAGGAGAGCAGTGTCCTGTGAAGACAGAAGCAGCCCATGGCAGTGGCACACATTATAAAGCATGTATTAAACCGCCTCCGTCTCACAAATACCCTGAGACAGCTGCTTCCGCTGTATCACTTAGCAGTTCGGCCGTGAGTGCAGTTAGTGCTGCTATTTCTGAGCTATTTCGGAGCTCGGGCTGTGTGTGCTGCTGACGAAGGCAGTCAGACGGCGCGAAAAAAAAATCACGAAACTCCAACCACAGTCACGTCTCCACACGCACACACACACACACTCCATGAATACATTGCCCACACGCATACTGTAACAAATGGAAATCACAGGTGCAGTGAGAATATGAGACAACATGCTTACGTGAGGGTCTAATGCATCCTACTTTAGCCGTGTCTGCTGTATATAAGGTCACAAGAGGGCCACGGCCAGCTAATGACCGTGGAGGCTGAGAGGAGAGGCATCACAATCAATTCCTTCCTCTTACCTGAGAATGAAGGGAATTTTTGTGACACCTAATCCGATTGCATTCTTTTTTTTCCACAAATTGCTATTTCGTTTCTGAGGAGACACTGCCTGCTCAATTTGTAATGCCTCAAAAAGGATTACACATGTAATATTAATACACACAAGAGCAATTATGAGTTTGAAAGGATCAGTTTGGCTGTAGAAACTACCTTCGGAATTGTTAGAGAAAATGGTGAGGAAAATTTGGGAATTAAAAATGCTCTAGAGAGAGGTTGGCTGTCAGAGTTTATTTAACAAAACAAAAAAAAACACAGCAAGCATTCCATCTCTCAGTCGATAACATTTGGATAACATTTTTCATTGTCATTATAATGAATACAAAAATAGCATGAACAGTTACTTTAGAACACCAATCACTTCTCCACACAAAGCTCCCCTAAAACTCTTAAAGTTTAACTTTTAAACGTTAAATAGCCCTTATTTCAACTCAATTTCTATCCCTATAATGACCAATCCTGTGGTCTTTTGGTCTAAAGAGAAAAGAGATTTTTTTTATAGTTTAATGAGTAATCAATAGCTTACTGGACTTCTTTGTTTGTAAACAAAAAAGTCCAAAAAAGAGGGAGAAAGCAAAAAAAAAAAAACAACAACAACAATGACTCACTGAAAACGCCTGGAGTCGACAGGTGTGTTTGCTCATGGTCACCCAGCTCCACTCACGCACAGTCGGAGGTTAACAGTCTACACATGGAGAAAGGGCTCTCTTCACCTCGGTTAACGAGATCATTATCGCATGGCTAATCAAAGTTTGATCCCTCCACCTGGGGATACGGCTCCTCGCGGTCTAAAAGATTGATGATCGTAATTCTGCGAAGCACCAAAGAGCTACTCAGCAGATATCCCAGAATTGGGCACTGCTGTGGCCACACGCCAGTAAATACAATTGTTACAGAAAGCACAGACTGTACAACTAGCACTTTCTTCAGTTTTCTACTTTAAACTGACCACGGCAGGCCAGTATAGCACTAGCACTACAGTATTGTTTTCATATCCAGTTTCAAAGCTCCAGTCTGGCTTTTACAGTTTTTCTCAATTGTTTAAACACAATTCCTTGTACTTCAGACACAGTGACCACAACATGTAACTCATGCACCAACCCCATGAACCAATTCTGCTAAACTATAAACACAATTCCTGCTTTACACTCAAATTGCAGTTCTAAAACACACTTTTTTCAAAACACTATAGACAATTCTCTGCGTTTGGCACAATTTTCATGACAAAAATCTCTTGTTTTCACAAGGAACACACAGTGATTCAAAATTCTAAAGTCAATTGCCCTACTATGCACACTGACTCATCACATCGGCAAACACCTGTCACACAGCTTTACAATTAGCTATCAGAGCTTTGGAAGAGGCAGAGCCACAGCTAGAGGAGTGAGAATAAGAGAAGGAGGATGGGGAGGACACGGACGAGGATGAGAAAGGACCATAATCTCTGATGAGATCAGAGCCATTTTGGTTGACCATTTGGTCAACGAACTTATTTTACAGTACTTGTTTAGTTGTTTACGCATCTCTCTCCATATTCTACAATCCTCAACACAATTGAGAATTTTTGTTTTGACTGGAGATGAAAGTGTATGACCAAAATCCACAAATGTGTGTACCCTTTCTCTAAGCTATGGAAGACGCATGTGGAAATATAGCAATTGATGCTTTTCATGGATGGATTCACTGCTAGGCCAGGAAAAACATTGCATGTGATGTGGATGAGGTGCTGTGGCCACACAAAAACAGAAGAAAGGATGCAGCGTAATTTTTTTTTGTAACTGTATAGGCTACAGTAAATTCTTCTGTTCTATTGTATATAGACCACTGTAGGTGCAGCTTTGTGTTGATTGGGATGCACAGTGTGTACACTATTTTTGTGGAAAACATAAAATATATTTGTAACAATGTATATGTGCGTTCTGAGTATAAAAACAATATTCTAAAATATAGCACACTTATGTATGTACTGTCTGTAGCAAGGGTAACACTGAACAAAAAAAAGCCTAAATCATTATGATGAATGGAGAAGAAGTGTTTTCCATTTATCATAGTGTTTTACATTAAGCACATCAGGGTTCAACTGGTTGTTATAAATGTCTATTCATATGATGGTTTGTGTGTGTCATTTGACAACAAAATAGCATTTTGAGAAGGAATAATACTGTTTTGAATGCAAAGTTTCATTTTGCTGGGGAAGTGAGGGGTTTTGCCCATTGTGTGTGTGTTTTTTTGACTTGTGTGTAGAGTTCTGAGAGTATGAGGCATGTTTTCAGAAAATGTGTTTAAGCAATTGAGAAAAACTGTAAAGGCTCATTCATATCTCATAAAATGCATCCACCTGCTGGGCAGACCTCATAAGACCAGACCCAAGGTGTGTCTGGTGTCGGTGCCCTATCGAGGAGAAATCATCCAGGCGGCCATCGTCCCGTCCATGCGGTGGGGAAAAGGGCGCAGGGGCTCACTGGAAGGCAGGTCGATAACCGTCAAAGCTGTATCATTAGATCTGTCGCGTGACACGCATCATTAGGTCTGTCCCATGACAGACCAAGTGGAAATCCTCACCGCGATCAGGAGTTTATAGCTGCGGTCATCGCCATCCTGCGGGCTACTGATAAATGGGACAGGCTTGTGGTCTACGGCAGAGCAGTGAGAGTGTACACTGACATTAGTGTTTGAAAATGTAGGCAGAGTTTGGTAAAGGGGCTCTGTGCTGGTGTGAAAACAACATGACAGAACTGTAATTCTTTTTCAAGGTATGAGATTTTTGTTGCAACCCCGTGGCCCTCTTCAGATAGCTTAGGCTTGTTTGGGTTCACTAAATTACCTGTGTACCTGTGGACCTGTGGACCTGTGGACCTGAGGAGCGTGCATATGTAAGGGACCCACATCATCACCTGGGGGGCACTTTATTTCCCTCTTTGCAGGCAACTGAATGTTTTTCTTCGTTGCGGGAGCATGTGGCTTTTCCACTTTCTACCTATCCATCTTTCTTCCCATTCCTTTTTCTACTGAGACACGGATGCTGTCATTTCATGCACTCACTCAGCATTGCGTTGCTGTGACAGTGCATTATTACGCCACGCAAGAGCCCGCATAAACGGGGCATTACGTCACTATGACATTACATTATTTTCGTCACACAAGAGTCCACATTAACAGGGCATTGCGTCACTACGTCATTTTGTTACTGTATTCATCCGCTCCAACGCCACTGAACTGCAAGAAATGTTGTCTTGTGGTGACCTTGCCAAACGGTCAAGCACTTTAGGCTGCATCTTGTATGTATGAATTGTGCTATACAAGTAAAGATTACTATTATTAGTAGTAGTATTATTATTATTATTATTAGTAGTAGTAGTAGTACTAGTAGTAGTAGTATTACTATTATTATTATTATTATTATTATTATTATGATTATTATTATACTCACAGTATTTTTCCCCAGATCATCTTTAACATTTTTCTGCTTTCAATAAATTAGTATTGGTTTAAACCTTCACCACAGTAATGGTCTCCTCTAATGTTGTGGTCCATTTTATGGGCCAGGCTGTAACACTTTAATGTGCTCTAATCAGATAATGTATTTGTGTGATTGTTTGTTTAAGAACATGGTCATGATAGCCTCAATGTAACAAAGGGGGAAAGTAGTCACCCCAGCCGGCTTGAACCTGGGTCTCCGGGGTACCAAACAAACACTCTGACCAGGCTCATTGGAATGGCAGGCAGAGCACTTCCTCAACCGCAGTGATGGAACTCCATCACATTCATAGTCATGTTTGTTCCAGGGCAAAGGTGCTTCAAAATCATGGGTGCTCCACTCACCCTGCGTAGACCCCTGTGGCTTGTCCTCTACAGGGATGAGGCCCACAGGTTAATGTGGAGGACTGTTCCTATTGTAACACAATGGGACCACAGGCGTAGCCACAAGTGGGCTGGGGTGGGCCTGTGCCCACCCACTTGTCAATCAAGCAGGCCCACCCAATCCGAAGGCTTTCTTTGTTTGATTGTTTTATTAATAACGATACCCTATGTGTTTTGGCCTGAGCCCACCTGATCCATTTTATGATTTCTGGCTATGCCCCTGCATGAAACACAGATAAAGGCAGTGTGCTCATTCATCCAAAATGTCTGGATTTGGAAGCCCTCTGCCCAGTCCTAACTTGAACATCCTCCTCTATGTAACGAGTGCCGCACACAGCAGACAACGCCTACAGCTGCAGCAGTGATGATGATAATGATTACCCCAGGAGGCCCTGAATCAGGCAGCTCAGACCAGTGATCTCACCGCAGGCACCAGTGGGGCGCTTAAGTGAAAAATCATTCAGTTATTGATATGGTATGAAATTTTGCTTGGTTCACATTTTTGCTGCTTATTGAAACATATTATCGGAAAAGAAATCCAATCATTACTGCGATATTGCTATTATATTGCTTCTCAAATACCTGCCATATGTTGTTTTCCAACAGACTAAAGTCTTATGTCAACAAACACATAGTGTTTTAAATTTGGTGATTATAGTACAAAATAAATCATTTGATAACTATACCTGTGTGTACACCTCTCTCTAAACCAGCCTCTTATCCCCTCACTGACAACATTACTAACCGAATTGTACTGGCTGCCTGTGTCCTACAGAATTGACATTTAAGTATTTTTACTAGCATTCAAAGCTGTTAGGGATCTAGCCCCATGCTGTATCACTGACACGCTGTCCTTTTCCATTCCCTTAGATCTGCTGAGGCCAGCCTCCTGAGGATTCAAGAGGCACCACCCAAAAGGATCGGAGAAGCAGCCTTCTCATACTACACCCCCAAGAGATGAAATGCCCTACTCAACCACATCAGAGAGGCATAATGATGCCTTTAAACGGCAACTGAAGGCTTACCTGTTCAATCTCACCTAAACCTAACGGCACTGCTCAAAGACTTTCAGGTGCTCAGAGACCGTTTCCCTACCAACCCCGACAGAGGGACTCCCCTTCTTGAACACTCAGAGACTTTCCCTCTACCAGCTCGGCAGATGAGCTCCCCTGGAGACCATGGGGGACATTAGTTGGGGACATTATATTAGCTCTCCACAGCTCCCTGATGGATTTCTGTGGTGCTACTGGACTATAACAAAGCTTGCCATGTGTATCTCTGTCCTGTGTTCCTTTGCCAAAGTGTTGAAGCACTTTGAGCTACATCCGTTGTATGAAATGTGCTATACAAGTTTTTGAGGGACATTATAGATTATTTTGGGCTTGTCCTCCTTTTTGCCCCCAAGTCCTCCTTTTAAAAAACAAAGTTGTCCTCCTTTTCAGTCCCACTCGTACTTGTCTTAGGTAAGGGTCCATAATGATTAAGACACTGCTGTATCTTGTTTTTAATTACCTAGAAAGCACAGTCCTACTTACCTACCAGCCTTATTTTTTTCCAAATAGGAAAAAAGGGAAAACTTCTACCTTTGTATTACACAAACATTTTCATTTCATTACATGATTAACATTTTCATTACACGTATTCATCACACATGACCAGCACAATGCGACGGCTGACAGTACTCCCTATGGGCCTGCAGCACCCCCTAGTGACAGCTGTGTTGTAAGTGCATCACCCCTGGATGCAGGGACATCCAGCAGCCCAGTTGGCACCTGGCAACCCTTAAAAAAAAGCCCCCCTTTCCTTGTCATTGTTGATGACATCTCCGGTAAGTCTCACCTCAATGCGATGTCTGCCCTCCACCACCACTGGCCTGCCCGCCCTCATGCTCTCGGTGAACCAGCTGATGTCCAGCACCTCCACAGCAGCGGCCAGGGGCACAGTCTGGGCACGCAGCCAGCCCCACAGCTCCCCGGCTGGGTTCCCCTCTGCCACGACGTGGGTCACCTTACCGCTGCACACACACACACACAGACACAGACACACACACACACACACACACACACACACAACCCAGATCCGAGACAGAGGGGCAGAGAGGAGAAGAGCAGGGCAGAGTCAGGGAATGGGTCCAATTTCCCATGGCACATACCCTCTTCCCTTGGCAGCCTTTTTTAGTGGGCCGATTGATTTTTCCACTGCTGTATTCTAGCGCAAGGGTTTATTTGGCAGCAGCTGCTTTCATCTCCTCTGAATAGAGCTAAAATGGGATGGTGAAATAAGTGCATGCATTTCTTGTTAATTGCACTTGCTTCAAAGGCAATCGAATCCAGTCCTTGGATATTTGGGTGTGGTTAGAAAATC
>CM050204.1:23401041-23496041 GCA_027475355.1 Coilia nasus | reverse complement strand
CCCACATGACATATGCCGCCTCGCCACAACATTCTGGACCTAATTTGGTCCGGATCAGAACAGAGCCATCTGGACTCCCCCACTTTAATTAGCCCGGAGACCAGACAAGCACTTGTCCTCGGATAATTCACTGAGGGAAAAAAAGGACAGCCTAAAGACTGGAAACATTAATTAGTGTCTTGTTGTTGACTTTTGTTTAGTTTCCATTTTTATGTTCCTCTGGAGATGTTTATATAGTCCCAAACACCTATACTGGTATCATTTAGCAACTTACCAATGGCCAGCTTGCCATTTTCACAAATGCAAACGTGGTGTATACGCTAGCCACACTTCTTGTAGTTGCACATAAATCTGCATTATTCCATTTGTACCAACCAACCAACAGCTTCAATGCTGCCTTCAACTTGTTTCTTCTGTCTTTGTGACAACTATGCACTTGTAAAATGTCAGGAACTGATGCTGTGTTTTTCTCCAGTAGGCTGCCTTTACTAGTGCATTATCAAACATCCTATTCCTTTCTCCTTGCTATTAGGAATTCGGGAGTTGTCAGATTAATCACAGTCTACTAATTGTTCAGACAACACAAAGCTAATGATACAAGGATGTTCAGACACAATATTGCATATTGTGTGCCTAGTTGTACTTTGTATTGTTCGTGCGTTTCACACAGTTTATGTTCTTCTCCATCTTCTCCTTGAAACCCCTTTAATCTTCTGGTGGCTAAGACGGCTCAATGAAAAGAGAACTGGTGGAGTGGAGTAAGAAGTTCATCTGTCTGCTCCAACAGCCAGCATATGTGCCTGAAATCCTGAGATGAAGCCATGGTAGGCTGCATTTGTCGACCAGAAGGCTGTTCAAAAAGTAATGACTGCTTGGATATAACCAGGAAATGCCTTAAAGCAGCATCTCCAGTGTACTGTACTATAGTGTGTAGAGTGTAGTCATGTTTTTCACAGATTTCAGAGAAGCAAGTAAAGACACTGGTATATTGTTCAGGTGTGACCTATAGCAGTTCAATAAATGCTAGTTTCTTTGCAGCACCAGTTACAGCTGTATCATTTACAAACCTCATCCACCAGTGTGTTAAAAACTCCCAGTACCAGGCAATAAAATGGGTGGATAAGTGTATCCGTCTTGAAGTGAAGACACTTTTTTTTTGTTCGCAATTTCAGACATCAAGTTAAGCCATTCATTTCTTTTTTTTTTTACCTATAAGTCAATGTTATGGTATTACCAATGTTGCTAAGACAGTGCTGGTAGCCTGTAGCCATCATGAGTCATTATGAAGTCATGATTTATGCCATTCGGGTGTCTGCATTTGGCTGCAGCCCAGGCATAAATGTCCTGTGTGTGTGTGCTGACAGAGAGAGAAAGAGAGAGAGAGAGAGAGAGAGAGAGAGAGTGGTTGAATCACACTAATGGAGTTGGATGTATGGGGATACATCATTGTCAGTGTCACAGTGCCTCGGTACACACTGTGTGCAGTCATTCATACACTTGTAAATGTGTTGTCTCTTGTTCTCTTTGTGTGTGTGTGTGTGTGTGTGTGCCGATGTTTCTGAGTGTAAATGTATGCCGTTGTGTGTGTGTGTGTGTGTGTGTGTGTGTGTGTGTGTGTGTATGTGCCGATGTTTCTGAGTGTAAATGTATGCCGTTGTGTGTGTGTGTGCGTGTGTGTGTGTGTGTGTGTGTGTGTGTGTGTGTGTGTGTGTGTGTGTGTATGTGCCGATGTTTCTGAGTGTAAATGTATGCCGTTGTGTGTGTGTGTGCGTGTGTGTGTGTGTGTGTGTGTGTGTGTGTGTGTGTGTGTGTGTGTGTGTGTGCCGATGTTTCTGAGTGTAAATGTATGCCGTTGTGTGTGTCTGTGCGTGTGCGTGTGTGTGTGTTAATGTGAGAGAGTCAAAAGTCTTAATAGCTTGTCACTAGGGGTTCTCCATGCCAGTAATTTGTAATTGTTTACTCCCTCTCTCTATCCATCTCTCATAACAGCATGTTGTTGGCCTCAGTCCAAGAAGAAATGACTTGCTCTTTTCACTGTCTCAGGTACACAGCCCCACACAGTGCCAGCCTGGACTGCTTGCTGATTGATAGCCCACATTAACGTCTTTGTTAAGGCGTATAAACAAATTCACTGCTGCTAATAAAATATTGATCCTGCCATAAAAACATGCATACTCACACTGAAGTACACAGAAGCTCAAGCTGGAGAAAGAGGCCTGTGGATGAAACAAGCCCCCAAAGTGAGGTTCAGTCTGAAAAAAAGTCTCGAACCGAGCGAATTAACCAAACTCGAACCTGAACAGAGGCCACATTAAATGAGTTTACTGTTGTTGTTAATGGACTTCTGAAGCAGGAACAGAGTTGGTATTCTCTAGAGCCAGAAAGATAACTAGCCAACAGCCAATAGTTTACTGTTCAGCCGTTACCAACAACACGAGTAGCACTGACAGTAACAGGTGCACTTTAGTACGTCTGAGCCATAACAGAAGCAGTGTCACTGTAATGTGCATGCTCGGACCGGTGAGTACAACCTCTGGCTTGCACAGACGCACATAATTACATAATACATTGGAAGGGTATGTAATACTGCAGCTATTTGCTGCTTTGTGTTTTTTGCTCTCATGTAATTTCTAACAGGTCATTTCTACACTGAATGGAAAATATACGTTGCACTATATATGAAAATGATATAGTTATGTATAGTATACAATACAAATTATAGTATTATATAGTTCACTTCACACACGAATTGGTGCCAGAACTTTAATGGCTGCTCTGTGGAATCCAGTTGGAATTTCTCATTTTACTTTTTTACTGAAGTGCAATGAATCTCCCTTTGATTTGTCTATCTATCTCATAGCCCCAGCTCCTTACTTTTGCACCAAGGGAACACTTTCATCTGAAATGTTTCAGTATTCATTGGAGGGCAGCATACCATTTCTCCGCTGGGATCCAATGGAAATCACCTCATGCCACACTCACAAAGTTAGTGTCATGCCAGTTCCCCTGCCAGCTGACATGCCAAGGACAATAAACCCCATTTTCTGCCCTGCAAGAAAGGTTTGTCATTCTCATCATGCGACGCACACAGAAGAAAGGGGGTTCTGCAGCTTCCCAGTGTTAAGAATGTTTAAAAATGTCCAGTTGTGACAAAATCAAGTTCCTGACATTGCTGGCCCATTTATGTCCTTGAAGACAGGAAGTTTCATGCCTCGTTGGCCAGAAAGCATCATTTATTTCTTACTTCCTTCTATAAAAAAATACTTCCTTTTCCATCACTTCTTTATTCTGGTCCTGCACATGCAATCCTATCAACATCAACTATAAGCGTTGCTTGCTTCGCTTGCAGTTTCAGTGTGTCCCATTTTTCATTTCATACCCTTGCATTTAACACTATGTCAGAAATTTCATTTGTATCATTACAGCATGTTATCTGGTGTGGGCACTGTGGGCTAGCAGTTATGGAGTTGGTCTTGCAATTGGAAGTTTGCTGCTTCAAATCCCACCCTACCCATGATTGAAGCATGTAATGTTTTTCTGCAGATGTGCTGAAAAGTGATTTTACAGGGATTGTCATCCATAGTTGCTGTGGCTCCTGATGTTCTTTGCATGTTCTTTACCGACTTTCACAACCCAGCCACACAACAAATGAGAGGCCAATTTAATTCTCAACAGCTCCTTTAAGTTTGCATTAAGAGCACTAAATTGCAGATTCCTCTCATCATTATAATGTTAATTGTCACCTTGCTTACCCTGTGCATATAATCAGACCTTTCAAATGGCAACAGCCCTCCAGGGTCATTAGCATGAGAATGTGTGACAAAAATACTCGTCAATGTCACCTTTGCTACGTGGTATAATTTTCTTTAAAGATAATTTTCTCCCTGACAATTTGTCTTTGCACCTTCACTTTGGGAATGCTAACTATAGGAATGTGTAATGAATATGTTTAAGCTAAAAAAAACTACCTGGAAAGCTTTTTTTTTCATCCTTTTTATTTCCTTTTTTATCTTTTTTTAGCACTGCACTTTTTTTCTATTGTTTGTTGGTACGGTCACCATTGCTAACTGATTATTATTTTAAAAGTTTCTTTACTTTGAGTTTATGTTTTATGAGGTATTCTGTTACACTTAGGCTTTTAGACAAGCAAAACTCCTTATCTCTGAGTCTTTCTGGCTGAACTATTTTCCCCAACTACTGCAGCCCGATGCCCATTGCAGTGGCAGCTACCGCTAAGTGGAGGTAGGTCAGGACAATTCATGGGGCCCAGAGCGTCACAGGGGCCCACAGAGGACTATGATATGGTTGGGATGGGGCCCCAAAATGATTTTCTTTCAGAGGGCCCACAATTTCTAACGGCTCCCCTGGCTACAGAAAACAGTGTTCCTCTTTGGTGAGTGTCAGGCATTCTTCATGAATGGCCTCCATTACAGGCCTAATAATACCATCTGCTTCCCTGAAGCTGGTTTATTTTTGTCAGCCTGAAGAAAAACAAATTTCTCATACCCATGCACATTGCTTACACTGTATGAAACAGTTTACCACAGATTGTGGCAATGATTTAATACAGATTTTGTCATTTGTATTACCCAGAAACTGTGGTATTATATAATTATGTAATGGATGACTGGTGGTGGTGTGATTACGTGTACCTTTCAGGGGACCCAGAGCTTCACAGGGGCCCACAGAGGACTATGACAGGGTTGTGGTGGGGGACCACAATTATTTTCTTACAGGGGGCTGACAATTTCCAGTGGCAGCCCTGGAGGTGGTGGGGTCTTCTTGCTAAAGGCTTCATCTTTTGTTCTGTGCAAAACCCATTACATTACATTACACTTAGCTGACTCTCTTGTCCAGAGCGACTTACAGATATTTACAGGGTTTCAGTTACAGTCCCTGTAGCTGCGCGGGGTTGGATGCCTTGCTCAAGGGCATCTCAACCATGGGTAGGCCGGGATTCGAACCGGCAACCTTCCGATCGCAAGACCAACTCCCTAATCACTAGGCCACAGCTGCCACGTGCATGCCACATACTATTTCAGTCTTGGGCTGTGTCTCTTTTATCTGTGTCAGTCAGACATGTTTATGTCATACTATATATGTAGTAAAAGTGTGTATATAAAGTAAGTTTTGGTCAGGGTCAGGGAGGTCTGACGTGGTATCAGTGTATGTTCAATGTGTGTGTGTGTGTGTGTGTGTGTGTTTGTTCAATGTGCACAATAACTAGCAGTAAAAAGTACTGCATAACCAACTTAAAGAATTGAAGGTCACATGTTGCATGCACATTTCTACCGTATTTTAACTTGCACTATATTTCTTACAGTATTTTTTTCAAGTATCATGAACAGATGTTAGTTAAGTTAAACGAAAGTAAAAAAAGATGCATGGAACATGTTGCTATAGCAATTGTAAGTTTTATTTGAGTATTTTAAAGTAGACACTAAGCAACACTTTTTACAGTATAGATTTTTTACAGTGTGCCAGATGTCTCATATTCAGCAGTCTGGGTATCACTACATGAATGAGTGGTCTACTTCCTAGTGGTCAGATTACCGCTCCACAATGCTATGGTAACATGAACATGGTTAGGTGGACTCCACTACCTTCACACTTTGTATATTAGCTTCTTTGTGTTTGTGTGTGTATGTGTGTATACATGAATGCCTGCATGTGTCTGTATTTACCACAGACAGTATTTGTGTGTGTGTGTGTGTGTGTGTGTGTGTGTGTGTGTGTGTGTGTGTGTGTGTGTGAGTGTACATGTGTGTGTGCATCTGTGTGTGTGTCTGTGTACCTGTGTGTGTGTGCGTGCGTGCATGCGTGCGTGTGTGTGTGTGTGTGTGTGTGTGTGTGTGTGTGTGTGTGTGTGTGTGTGTGTCTATGTGTGTGTCTGTGTGCAAGTGAGTACTGCATTTTGACTGTGTTCAGTCACTGCAGACTGTGTTCAGTCACTGCATTTTGTTAATTGATGAACATAAATGATTAACACTTCCATTTTTGAAGGCATTCCTAGTTCACAGCATTTTTTTCACACCTGCCTAAGGCTTTTGCACAGTACTGTATATGTGTATGTGTAAACATGTGCATGCAACTGCCTAAGGCTTTTGCACAGTACTGTATATGTGTATGTGTATACATGTGCATGCAACTGCCTAAGACTTTTGCACAGTACTGTATATGTGTGTGTGTATACATGTGTATGCAACTGCATCCATGTGTGTCCACACAGGGGAGGTGCTAGCTTACGAAAAAAAAAGAAAAAAACTAGAAACGCGCTGAGGCACTTCCTCTTGGCCAAGAGTCGCGGTAGCCACCATCAGCGGTGAGCAGTTGGACTTCCTCTTGGCCAAGAGTCGCGGTAGCCACCATCAGTGGAGAGCAGTTGGACCGTGATCTACTTCCCATCAGCACCACACCAGCATGGCACTCAACCTGCCCACCAAGGAGCAGTGTGAGAGCTGGGACCCAGCACAGGTGGCCGACTTCCTCCAACAGGTGTGTGTGTGTGAGTGTGTTTGTGTGTGTGTGTGTGTGTGTGTGTGTGTGTGTGAGTGTGTTTGTGTGTGTGTGTGTGTGTGTGTGTGTGTGTGTGTGTGTGTGTGTGTGTGTGCGCGAGTATGCGTGTGCTTATATGTGTGTGTGTGTTTGTGTCTGTGGGTGTGTGTGTGTGTGTGTGTGTGTGTGTGTGTGTATGTGTGTGTGAGGTGGGGGGTCGCTCTGTCCTCCCCTTTCTATATATGTCCTTTGTGTCGCCAATATTTCATGTTCAGTGTTTCTGAGGCTACGGGGTCAGTAAAACAGAGGTCACATAGTTAAAGCAGTTCTTACTTAACTTTATGTTATTTCCTCTTTTGTGGGCTGGTGATGTATTGCTGTGTTGCTATGAATACCTTTTTAATGCTACTGGTTCAGTTAGTTCATGTGTGTGTGTGTGTGTGTGTGTGTGTGTGTCTGTTTCTGTGTCTGTGTCTGTGTCTGTGTGTGTGTGTGTGTGTGTGTGTGTGTGTGTGTGTGTCTGTTTCTGTGTCTGTGTGTGTGTGTGTGTGTGTGTCTGTTTCTGTGTCTGTGTCTGTGTGTGTGTGTGTGTGTGTGTGTGTGTGTGTCTGTCTGTCTGCTTCTGTGTCCGTGTCTGTCTGTGTGTGTGTGTGTGTGTGTGTGTGTGTGTGTGTGTGTGTGTGTGTGTGTGTGTGTGTGTGTGTGTGTGTGTGTGTGTGTGTGTGTCTGTGTCTGTGTGTGTGTCGGTTGTGTGTGTGTGTACTGTATGTGTGTGTTGCACTGTCCACAGAACGGCATGGCAGATTGTGCTGCTGCAGTGTGGATGCTGAAGATGGATGGTCCCTGGTTTCTGGTATGTGCCTTTTTGCTACTAATCATCCAGCAGCTAATTAAACAACAGGACAGTTTGGCTGCTCATTTATTGAGAGTTTATCAAACACTTCATCATCAACACTCCTGGTTGACTTTGACATTACCAAAATGTCAGTAATAAAATGTCTGCCCAACACACTGTTCCTCAATGGACTTCACAGTCCAACTTTGACATAACCAAAATGCCAGTAATAAAATGTCCAACCCACACACTGTTCCTCAATGGACTTTACAGTCCACTGCAACATGAGTGAATCTCACTTCCTGACAGCCAACTTACAGTATATGCAGCCCGAGACTGCCATGTCTGCGTTCAGCAATATTATCTTTTTTCTCTTTTGAGAAGTTCTTCGTTCGCTGGTGATTAGGTTTCATTACCGCACACTGACCTGACCACACTAATAGACCACGGTGGAGCGTTATACAGATGTGTAACAGTATCGTTTAGGGGGACTGTACTGAGAGGAAGTGGCGTGGCACTGGGATCTACGTACTTTGGTTTCCAAATTGTGCAAATTCTGCTGTGGATCACCACCAATGTGCCATTGTGCAATTTCCACCTCCAGACCCGAAATGCATGACACACTGCACGAGCAATTCACACGCAATACGGTAAAGCTGTGTCACAACAAAGCGACTCTCTTATCTAAGGTGCGGTTGGCCCCATCTTCTTTTTTTTTCCTTCTCCTCCTCTTCCTCCTCCTCTTCCTCCTCCTCCTCATCATTATTGTAGTTACCTGATGTGGCAAAAATTACACTCATTCCTTTCGCATTTGATTCAGTCACAACTTGGCCACCTCTGCACTCCACATTCAAGTCTCATGCATGTTATTTTTACATACGTATGCTTTTTCCTGTTTTTCAGCTTGTGTGTTTTGGCAAGCTGATCCATGCCGAAACAAACAGCTGTTTTGTTGTAGTGAAATTATGTGGTCTGGTATTCGCTGTGTTGCGACACTTTCTGGGGGGTTAAATGACCTTTGATAGGCGAGAGCATTCTCATATTAATACTGACTATGAGTAGACATTTGTACCACAAAACCATAACGATGTCTGTTACATCAGTTCTTAAGTCTAACTATTGCTCCACAGTAATGCTTCCTCTTCCTCAGCAGGTGGTTGCAAATTGGGCAGGCAAAATCTCCAATTTACCACTGGGCTGTTTTAGCCAGTAGTTTTACCAGTAATTTTCCAACTGCCTTCTGAACTTCTTTTAGCATAGCATTCTCTGTAGCTTTAATAACGCCGTCCGTCCTTGCTGAATAAATCCGCATTAATGGTGAACAAAATGTTTATGTACACTTTTGAAGAATGTGTTTACAGATTCATTTTCCATTTTATTTGCATTCATTATTTAAGCATGTTTCATGTAGGGGGAAATGGTGTCAACGGAGATTTAGGTCAGTCAGTTGAACCAATAAATATTTCAAACATGACGCATTGATGTTTCACCAAGTTGTTCTGATGTCAGATATGCACAGGCCTATGGACAGCCTCAGTCCGTTAATGATGCATCCAATCCACCTGTGCCTTCAGCTTCAGAATTTCCCTGTCAAACACATATATTTTTTTGTCTTGTGCTGCAGTACATAGGGAATTATGGGTAGATTCAGCAAATGTCAAGGCGTCACAGTATGTTGTTGGTCAGTAACACATGGGCTGTGCTAAAACACCCACAAGAGCCAGGCAGTGCCTGAACCAACATATGGAGCAGCATCTGAGTTTTTGCAGGTATCCAAATGTGTTAGTGTTGCTACTTCTTTCTCTCTCTCTCTCTCTCCTTCTCTCTTTCTCTGTCTCTCTCTGTCTCTCTCTCTCTCTCTCTCTCTCTTTCTCTCTCTCTCTTTCTCGCTCTCTTTCTCTCTCTCTTTTTTTCTCTTTCTTTCTTTCTTTCTTTCTTTCTTTCTTTCTCTCCATCTCTCTCTCTCTCTCTCATTCTCTGCCAAAGACATTCTGCATTGGAGAAAAGGCAGTACAGTGCCGGGTTGGCATATTTATTTATTTATTTTATTTGCAGCTCTTAATGCATGAAACCATCTGGCCGTGGAGGGTACAGCAGGCTTAATGAGCAGGGGGACAATGACATGCACGAGGTGACAGAGAGTGGCGGGGACAAAATCTGTGCCTGAGTTTTAGCCGTTGGATATCAGCCACAGAGTTTGACTATTAAGACATCGTTTTTGTTTTTGTTTTCTTACCTGGATGTTCATACACTGCACTGCCTTGTTTAACACGGTGTAGTCAGTTGTCAGGCATATGGCATCAGGACCGCTGGCCTAACGAGGAACCACTGAAGACACAATGCTGTGTGAGGTAGGCCTCCCTGAAGCAGCCTGGTGACCGAGTGTCAAATTCACTTTCCTACATGATATGTTGGTTTGTTTGTTTTTAGAACACAGGGGTGGGGAGAGAGAGAGATAGAGAGAGAAAGAGAGAGAGAGAGAGAGAGAGGGAGGCTGTTTGTGCACTGCATCGGTCTCTGAAGTCTAGGGACTGTAGGATCGTATTGTGTGTTGCCCCAGGGTTGTCTTTCGTCTGATGCCAACCGCTGATCTCCTGGCTTGTACGATTTGCGCGATTTGCACACAGTCTAAGGAACAACAAGTTAGAAAGGCTAGTGAAAGGCTAAAAAAGACAAAAAGTGCTTTTTTCTTACTCTGCCTGAGGTGAGGTGAGTGTCAATGAGAGAGAGACTCTTCATAATGCAGGAGCGGCTACCTGACTGTGGACTGCCCGTCTCCCTGACTGGAGGTGACGCCAGCTATAAATAATTCAGCCCAGACAGAGCCAAAGATTTGATATCTATTCAGTGTCAGAAGGCTAAGCAGATGTTTTCATTTTCAACCTGCTCCTTTTCTTCAGCTGCGCATTGTGTGAGCCTCTCTCTCTCTCTCTTCTCTTGCTCACTCTCTCTCGCTCTTTGTTTTTTTTCCAGTCTCTCTCGCGCTGTCTTTGTGTGTTTGTGTGTGTGTGTGTGTGTGTGTGTGTGTGTGTGTGTGCGCGCGCGCACGCATGTGTGTATGGCACTGTTTCTGAGTGTAACTGTATGCCTTTCTGTGTGTGTGTGTGTGTGTGTGTGTGTGTGCACGCATGTGTGTATGGCACTGTTTCTCAGTGTAACTGTATGCCTTTGTGTGTGTGTGTGTGTGTGTGTGTGTGTGTGTGTGTGTGTGTGTGTGTGTGTGTGTGTGTGTGTGTGTGTGTGTGTGTGTGTGTGTTCCTGTGCACCTCGGAGGAGAGAACAGAAGGAAGAACACCAGCCATTTCTCTCAATCATCCCACAACACCTGTGTCTGTGTACTGTGTCCAGACCTACAGTAGAGCCCTAATTTCACTGCCTAATACACTTATGTCATGTTAGCCCATCAGTGAAAAAAGCTGTGGTTAGGCTATACCTCCATATTACCAATCTGGGCACAAAGTGTCATTGGAAACTTCCAGCATGGTGAAACTGTCTGCAACCACTCAATTCAAGAAAAGGCTAGAACTGGAACAAATTAAGAGCACAAGTACAGTCAAATAGAAAAACAGGACCTGTGATGGCTTGGCTCAATAAATAATGAATTTAGGGGAGAATGTATAATTGATTGGGATTTTGAGCATATTTTATGTTAATCATCTCAACATATTCCCCTTTGCTTCAGAAATGAGACTCTCTCCCCATTAAAAAAGACCATAAAATCGTTTATTAATATTCATTAGATGAAGCAATATAGAATCCATAAGCCTAGCTATGCCTGAGGATTTGTGCTTTAAGGAGACACACAGCTGTAATATTACAAAGGTTACTCACTGTGCGGGCACAAACCATGAGTGCTGGAGTGTAACTACTTGGGATGTAGAGCCACCTTGTGGTACATTGGTGGAATTGTTTTACCGCTACTCATGGGTTGAAATACTGTAAGTCACACCATACAGTATGCTCAACATCTCAAGGGTTTTAAAATCATGTTAGCATCACAAACTACAACACTTCAGCATCCAGCGTTGGCTTCAAAAGCTGTCAGCTGTTCTTCTATGAAAAACCTATTCTGATCAATTCAGTGACTCTCAGTGGCGAGATGTAGGCCTACCTAATTTTTTACTTCAACAAAATGACATTGATCACTGCACCTTTAAATCACATGGAAGGCAAGAGGGGGAAAGGTGCAAGTTGCTGTTAGTTGGCTCTTTACTAGACAGTGAGAAACTGAGACAGGTCTGGCTTTTGGTACTTTTGATATTTTTCAATTTTTTGTACACTTTCAGAAATGAAAAGTGAATATTTAACCTTTTTTGCTTTGTGTTTTCACAGAATCTCTCAGAAGGGGACCTCAGCAGATTTAGTCCTATACACAGACCGTACGTCTTTTATTGCTATTTACAGATTCATTGTGTGTGTGCGTGTGTGTGTGTGTGTGTGTGTGTGTGTGTGTGTGTGTGTGTGCATGTGCATGTGCGTGTGCGTGTGCGTGTGTGTGTGTGTGCGTGTGTGTGTTTCTGTATCTGTAGCCTATACCTACGTGTATATGCACAAAATGTTTCAACTCTCTGATTATCTGATTGCACCTTGATGAAAAAACGTCTCAGGCAATACCTAAAAAAAACAAAAGAAAAAAAAAAAAACTTGCCAAACCAATTTATCTGACATGGATCACTTTCTCTTTGGTATCTTATACTTCCGTTTGAGTTGAGGCAAACAATTATGTAAAAGGAAGTTTAATTACACAACAGAAGTATTTGAATGTTATTGTTTAAAGTGCAGCTGTAATTTTACCCACAAACATCTCTGACCAAATAGCAGAAAACTGTTTTTGGAATGCAAGAACAAAAAAAGGATTAACAGTGCAATTAAAACAATACATAATTTAAATAATTTATTACATATCTAATACATCATTATTGCTTAAAAACAAACAAACCAACAAAAACAAAATGAAATTAAAAGTAAAGTGTGTATCCTTGACACTGAAGTTAGCTGCAGCTGGGGGGCTATCTTGGACATGAGCCAAGTTTCAAAGGGAGATTTGCTCACTCTAAAATGCTCAGTGCTACAGTAGGATGCAAGTATAAACTACTGATGTAGAATTCAGTTTTTTATTTCCTTAAGCTGTTTTATTTAACTTTCCAACAATATGCCGTTAAGTCAGTTATGGTGCCAAGGGAATACTGTATAAGATTTTCTAACAAATGCATTATTGTCCTAAAAGCTGCAGAGATTAGCCAGCAAAAAAAGTTCAAAAGGGTGTATAATTAATATGAAACTATGCTTTAAACGTTTCGGTTTTATTGTAAAAGAAAGAAAGAAAGAAAGAAAGAAAGAAAGAAAGAAAGAAAGAAAGAAAGAAAGAAAGAAAGAAAGAAAGAAATCGCCTTTGCTAAAAAATCTTTCACTATAAATACGCTGCACAAAAAATACAGCTGACCTTACGTCAAGTCCTTGGGGTAACAAGGAATAACGGAAAGAGTTTTTTTGTTTCCCGTTTGTCAGTGACATGTTCATGTGATAACCAATCGCATATGGCTGTGGTCTACCAAGTGTACGACCTGCGCGTGAGCCATGACAACACAGTATATTTGAGCGAGGCAGTGCGGATAACAGACGAAATACGCGAGCGATTCATACTTGTTTTTGACAGAAGATGGAAAAACTAAATAAGATAGCAGCTCCCGTAAATGAAAAACTACGGTAGGAACTTGTGATATACATTACACACTTAGAATATTTGAGTTGAGTCACTGTTTCTTTTAGCGCCAAATGAACTTTTCTATCTATCTATCTATCTATCTATCTATCTATCTATCTATCTATCTATCTATCTATCTATCTATCTATCTATCTATCTGTCTGTCTGTCTGTCTGTCTGTCTGTCTGTCTGTCTGTCTGTCTGTCTGTCTGTCTTTTTTCAGTGAAGAGCACATAGTGTATTTTCAATAATATAATTGCTAATGTGTGTCAGAGAGAGAGAGAGAGAGAGAGAGAGAGAGATGTGATGCCCCAGTCAATTATATTTTTCATTACATTGCAGAAGTCTGTTTTATTGTTTTCCAGGCAAATGCAAAAGATGGTGCAGGACATCAAAAAGAATGATGACAGCATCCTCAACAGACTGAAAAGGCAAGCTCTATCTCATAATGTCTTGATATGGTGTAGTCCCGTGACCGATCTCGACCTATGGCCTAAATACTAGAAATCTGTGTGATTTTTAATAATTAGTCAGTCATAGCTGTGCAGACTCTTCAAGACATGAGCTGACTGATATCACTGCTTCACACACAGATTGTAGAGACATTTTTATGTTCTCATGTGGTTTTCAAACAAGAGCAGATGTTGCAGCGATTTTCTTTTGCCCAGAACTAGAGGCTTTGTATTACATCTAATAGTGTAGCTGAGCCCACTGCTAAGTCTGTATGAGTTTGCAAAAGAGAGAACAACTAGCTTTGAACACATAATGAAAAAGTTTCAGGGTTGAAACTACTTATTCCTCTTTTTCAGAATGGAAAGATCAAAACGTCTTTCTCTGTTTCTCTCTCTCTCACACACAAACACAAACACATACACACACACACACACACACACACACACATAGACACACACGGCTACAATGTGGGTAGAGTAGAGAGATGTCTCTCTGAAAATAGAAAGAGCAGGAGGGAAACATCTGCAGACAGTTGGCTTCAACCCCACAGTCTCACTTCCACTTTACTCACTCCAGGCAAAGAGGGCTGTACTTACTTTTGGACTGGCTCTGCCTTGTTATGCTGCTGGCATCAGGGATGTAGTGGAGGATAAACGCAAGTAAAAGGGGTTTACCAACTTCTCAAATTTCAGAAAAAGAGTTTATCCACCTCTCAATAGAGGTTATCCACCTATCAGTACGGTTTATTCACCCTACAGGAGAATTCATGTCCCAACACAATTTCTAACATTGCAAAATCACAATATGTCATCTATACTGTATGTGCACTAGAGACTAGAGAAATGCACTGGGACTGTTCAAACACGTTTTGCATGTGTTTTTAAAACATCTTGTGTTGCACCACTGTGCATCCACCTCACTGTGATGACCAAATTTATTAGCCACTGTTACGCCCCACCTTTGGATGGCCCTACTGGGGCGAACAAAAAAGCCACCACTGACCCAAGTAAGAACAAGAAACACCTTTAAAAGCAACCCAACCAGTGGGATTTATTACATTAACACATAAGACAAAGACATTAACACAAAGTCCAAATCATAATACACAGACAATCCCAGGCTGAGAGGCAACAGCCAGCAACCAGCAGTCCCACACCAAAAGCCTCTCCTTTGGCAGCAGGAACCTGGTGGTTTTAAAGCAGTTGTTGATCACATCCATAGAGCTGAATAGAATACTACAGTGGACACAGGCGCACTGCTCATGGCAATCATGGCCGCCATCTTGCAACTGCCGGCCGGGAATCCTTAGCCCTCGCAGTGCTGAGTAAGGGACACAAATATCGATTTGTATACTAAATTGATATTTTATATTAGCTAGTATATTCATTGTTGATCCGTGTCATTTTATACTAATGACAGGTCATATTGTGTCTGAGCCTGTGAGGTGGTGTCTGAGCCTGTGCCAGTAATTTCAGTGTGCATATCCCTTGTTTGCATCCAGGGCTCATCATACAAAGCTGAAAAATATTCCTCATCCTCATTTTAATGTATTTATTCATGTCATTTTTAAAATCAATAAACATGTTTTCAGTCTTTGAATCTCTTCAAATCTGAATACATGACTTAATCTTTTCTATACTAAGAACATGAGGAATTACCTACTAATGAAAATATTACATTTACATTACATTTACATATATACGCGCAGCTAATATAAATAACAAATCACCAATTTAATTAATGATGTGTTGCTATATTTAAAAAAAAAAAAAAAGTCTGCAATAGCTTTTTCAAAAATAAAATGTCCACTGATACCAAAGACTGCAATAGTTATACAGGGTCGAACGCAAACTGTAGTGCTTAGCGAAGTACGTTAAAATCCACTTTATTCGTCATTAACATTGTAATTATCGTTTTTTGCTCTCTTTGATACGATTTACGTACATATAGAGTCAGGCATTTCAAATATCATCATTGTATAGTGTGTCAGTGGATATTTTCACAGAACAAAGCCGTTTTTGACAGAGGCGGGTCCATTCTACGCTTATTTACATTGAGTGCCTAGCACACGGAAGATGGCGCCCGCGTCGGACGTTTTCCCGTGTGGTCAGCCAATGCCGTGTCCACTCTAGTATTCTATTCAGCTCTATGATCACATCATTGCTGAGCAGGTAGAAGGTATGGCAGAAGCAGAGGGACAAACAGCACTGGGAACATACAAACAATACATACAGCCGTAACAGCCACCTCTGATTTTACCACTACACCCCTAGCCGGCATGGCATCTCTCCACGCACTCAAGATAAAAGCATTGTCTTAGCAGGAAGGACCTTATTGTAAAAGTTATTTTTGTATTGAGTGGACATGGATTCTGAGTCAAATACTTTGTAAGGTTATTTGGGGGTTAAATTAATTCGTTCATAGCTGTAAGTTAGGGTAGGCATTTTATTTTGAAGAACTCTGATGCTGAAAGCATTGACAAACTTTACCTGACATCTTTGTATGACAGGCAGACAGTCCTTTGTATTTAACATCTCACGCCATAACTTTTCATGATAGGCTGGTTTAATCAAAATCTGTGTCACTGGCCAGATGTATATTGGAGACCATTTATACAACTCACCCTTATTGCCACCCTTATAGCATTTGGGAAAGCTTATGTATGTAAGAATACACTCATTTCTCTAGCCAACACAAGTCTAACAGTACTAGTTTCTGCATTGCTGATGGTACATGTAGATGCCACAGTCAGCCTGTGCACAGCAGTTGTTTCCTAATTGTTTCCTAAATCTTCTTGTTTTTTTTTATTATTACCCAAAATGTTCCCTTTGTAATATTGTCATTTGGTGAATCATGTATCGGATTTTTTTTTTATCACTAATTGCTAGAAATACAATTTTCTTTTATTACCGGTATGTTACCAACAGCATATGGATGTCATGTTTCATCTATAAGCCAGCTCTTCTTTTAAAATGTATGTTACACCAAGATATTTAAAATGACAAGTGTGCCTGTGTCCTCTCTAACTACAGGTTTCAAAGTGAACAAGCAAGTCTCATAATGAAAACTGGTAGAAGTACACTGGATAGGTATGAGCTGTCCTTTTTTAGGCACTGAGTTTCCCTTTGCTTATCTTTGCTCTTTTTTGGCTACAGTCTCCAACCACACTACCTCTAACGGTGTTTCTGTGGTGCTTTGACACTTAGCACAGCTACAGTCTGTGCACGCAGTAGTCATGCATTCATGTTGGTCAACATGGTTGTCTAATATTAGCTTCGCATTGCTGTAACTCTGTCTTTTTTTTTAGACAGGCATGAGCTCATAAAGAGGATGTAATGTGCAAATTGTGTCTGGCTACATGAGCTGGAAAAAACCTCAAATCTGTTGTAACGTGTTTTATGCACAGCTTGGTGTGTTTACAAAATGCTGTTAAGATTTAATGTTTTAATCCAGCCGATAAGTCTCTGACTAATTGTGTGTACCGCCTGGTTATTGCTGTAAATTGATTGTGTTTGACATTAGAGTGCTGAGTTCTTGTGTTTTCCTTACAAATTGTATGAGTGTGGATGTGCTTACTGCAGGTTAAAAAACAAGGCACCTCCTCAGGTACCCAGCAGAGATTACAGAGGTATGTAAAAAGTCAATGAGTTGCTTTCCTCAGCCCTGTTAAGGATCTAGTAAATGTCTGCACATAGGGGTTCATGAACGTTGCGCGAACACTCTGCGTATTCAGCCCGTGGCCGTTTTCTGTCCGTATTCGTTTAGAATGCATGTTAACAAATTAGACTCTTCACACCGCACGCGTGATCTGAGCGTATTCTGTCCCTATACAAACATATTGTACACAGATACACGCTGTACACGCTCAAGTTGGTGTAAATGAGCCCTAAGCAAACTTGTTCTCCTGTAGCCTCAGACACTCGTCAGGGCTCTGTGCAGCTGAAAGTCTTCCTGTTCTTGGCTTCTGGAAGCTTCCAACTAAGCATAGTCCGTAGCTACAAACTGGGAACATGCACATTATCCACGCTGATTCCAAAGTTGTGACAGGCGTTATGGAAAAGTTTTCAACCAGATTTTTTTTTTTTTTTTGCACTATCGTCCCAGAAACAGTGGAACATTGCTGAGGAGTTTGGGCTAATTTGGAACTTAGAGGAGTAAACCAACACTGTCTAGGAGCAATTTATGCAAATAGCAGCACACTATATATTACCTGAAAAAAACACACAGAATTTCCACAGAATCTTGAGATTATGACTCAAACGTGAATACTTATGCTCCAATGACTCTTACTGTATTTCAGTGGCAATACGCCTATGCCTTCTATCCTTCTTCCACTGCTTCCTCTGTTTTGCCCCTTTGCCCTTCTAGTGCACACATCCTTATTTCCCTGCTTTCTGGCGGTGGACGCTGTTCACCAGGGACATTACTAGGAATTACAGTAAGCTTTACTAGGGCACCCCCCCCCCCCCAGCCTAACCACTCTCCTAAGCAAAGGAACAAGATTTTGTAAGATTTAGGACAACGTTTCCTTGTGTTTTGACCTATGGATTAACTCCCCACACTTACAGTTTTAGCCAAAATTAGAAAATAAAAGCTCTGAACTCCTTTATCCAGGAATGTCCCTTAAGTTGCCGAAAACACCTTAACCCTCTTCCTCAAGCTGTGCAGACTGGATACCATTAATGTTAGCCAATATGAATTATTGCAATGCGGGCTCTCTCGTGAATGAGGTTACTGGATAAACAGGTCAACGAGATGGAGAGACCATCCTCACCCCCCCCCCCCCAGTAAACTTTTGCTGGCATTTAGGTTTATTAGGTGTATGAACATATGAGTGACCAGAGTCTCTTTTTATTATTAGTTAGAAGGCAGATCTGATAAAAGTTAGAAGTACACTCTTTTCCTACAGCCTACTGTTGATCTTTATGAATCTGCCAAAGAAACGTTTGTTACTAAAATCTTAAAGCATTTTTTGCTGGGGGACAGCTGATTTTGAAAAAAAAAAGTCCTAGTACCACCCATGCTGTTCACTTATTGGTTGCACTTCCTGTATTGTGTTAGTATTTGTGCTGTGTTGTGTCTATGCGTCCCTGCCAATAGAAAGCTCTTTAGATGCACCTGAATGGGGGGTGGGTGTGGGATAGATTAAAACGCTTTACTCAATTCCCTTTGTCAGCAGACAGCAAAATTAGACAGTTGTACATAACCTTTTGCTGTGCTGTACTAAGGCATTTGCAGTTCTCTCAAAATAATGATGAAGGATGAGTTTATTTCATAATGTTGCACAAGTGACTAGATAATGTGAAGACTGAACAAGTAGTTTTGAGAAATTCAGTTCTGATCTGAGAAATAAATAAGTGACTGAGGAAAAACCTGTTAATGCATCTTTAGAGTAACATAATCTGTTCTGTTTTTAGTCCTCTACTCTGGCTCTCATGTTGTAAAAGTACTTCCACGGTAGTTCATGTGAATATGAACTGAAACTACACCTGATAGCACCTCATAAGAAGTAATGGCTTAACTAAAGTGAAATATTAAAACACTAACCATTTCCTTTGTGTTATGATTTCACCTCCAGACGCTAATGGGGATGGAAATAACTGCTCAGGATCCGACTACGTAAGTAGTTTTTTTACACATGCGTGTTGTACAGTGTCATACTGCAGTATCCTCTACAATACTAAAAATAGTGCTTTCAGAAGCAGCCTGCTCTTTCACATCCTCAGAACTGATGTGTGTGTAAAGTGCTGGACACATGTAGACACCTTGTAGATATTGTAGGTATTGTTTTACCGGAGAACAGTCATGGTATGGCACTGAACATGGCACAATCGTGGTTATCCACAATGGACATTGGTTTGACACCACAGGACAGTGACACCTACGAAGACCCACAGGGTGAACACGACGACAGCTACGAGCCTCCCCCCTGCGAGAGGGTGTTCACTCCCACTCCATCCATGTCCATGCCCAGAGGACAGTATGTAGGTATGTACGTGCAGGGACTGCCCAAGCATGGGCAGCTGTGGCCTAGCATTTAGGGAGTTGGTCTTGCAATCAGAAGGTTGCAGGTTCGAATCCCACCCTACCCATGGTTGAGATGCCCTTGAGCAAGGCATCTAACCCCACACTGCTCCAGGGACTGTAACTGAAACCCTGTAAATATCTGTAAGTCGTTCTGTTGTTTGTTGTCAGCCATTTGTTTGTTAGTTAGCAACATAACTCAAAAAGTTATGGATGGATTTTGATTACATTTTCAGGGTGGGTCAAAAATGGGCTAACTTAAAAGGGAATAGATTTTGGTGGTGATCTGGATTACCATCTGGATGCAGGAATTCTTTCTGCAAGATTCTTCACCATTACGAGATAGGGCCTATTTGAACTGATCTGCCCTGGCGGAGGTCTGCGCTCTCTGATTGCTTTTCTAGTTTATGTTTGCATTTCTGTTCACTTCTTTTATGCTTTGTAGATGTTTTTTTTCCTGCACGACTTGTTTGGTGACGTAATTCAACCAAAGGCCATGTAAAGTATGCAAGAGAAATAGCTCCACATAATTGTTAGGGGGATAGGCTGCCCACACGTTGTTTGTTTGTTCAGTGAAGGTTTTTGGGCTGCACAAGTGGAGCGTTTTTTCCACTCCAATCTTCAGTCTACTAAGGAAATGGGGGCATTGCAGATAATCAGTGTGTACCTGGTGATGATGCCTTTGAGCATGTATATGTTGATGAAGTGTGTGAATCTGATAATGGCCCTCTTGTGTGTGTGTGTGTGTGTGTGTGGGTGTGTACCTGATGACAACGCCCTTGAGCATGTAGCGGAACGGAAAGAGTGTTGTAAAATGTGTTACAATAAACACTTAAAACTACGTATGGCACGTTTAAGGCGAAGGTGACTAAAATATCTCAGATATCCACAGAACTTCAGATATATCTGTGAGACGTCTGATGCAATAACGTGTGATGAGAACTGGGTAACTCGTCAAACCTAATGTTATACTCTGAACACTTTGGTTGATTAGTGCAGCATTAGTAACATTATTAGATGGCTCTTTCAATGTCAGAACTGTTCTGTCAATGTGAAAAGGTACTTGCCGTTTTAGTCACACTCCCACTTCCTGTTTTTTCGTTGTTGATGTGGTACTACTTCTCTTTTCCAGACAGGTGTCCCAGGCGACCAAACCCAACCCCACGCATTCCTCTAAAGCCCGCACGTCTGAAGGCCCCAAGCCCCCACCACAGAGTGGGCCCAGAGGAGGAAGACGAGGTGAGAACCTCAAGATGATGATTCACTGATGATGATGGGAAACACTTTGACAGTTGACTGAGGACAGACTGAGACTGAGGAACGTTGCTAACAGACTACAACTAACACTAGGGACTTTATCACTGATATTAGGCAACACACTTTTAACAAGAGCAATCAGAGATGGCAACCTGGTCCCCCATATGAGCAGACAGACAGACACACGCACACACACACACACACACACACACACACACACACACACACACACACACACAGGGTTATTGCAATACCTGGTCATTCCCTCCAGGGACCAGGTAATAAACCCTGATCAGGTTGAGCTATGGCTAGCAACTGGGGCAAGTATAAAACTGTGCAATTATTGTCGTTGCTGTCTCACAGCGGTCTGCTGCACACTATTACTATACTTGTCCTAGATGACAACAAGGCCTAACTGTTCTGGTGCTTTCTGTACAATTGCATAATGTAGTGCTGTCTGTGCAGATTAGTAGAGCTATTGTCGACGTTGTCATGGCTGCCCCCTGCTCACACATGTGATGGGTTAACTGCAAATGTTGAAATGTATTGTGTGCACTGTGGGATGGTATCACAGTCACTTTCAGCTTTCAACTGGGGACAGTATTGTAGGTACCTGGAGTGGCATTATTACATTACATTACATTTAGCTGACGCTCTTATCCAGAGACATTATGGCATTATGGTACAGAGCTCCTTGCGGACTCCTTAGGGGAGGGGATTTGTGTGGTTGTGTGAGCAGTTTCGTTAATGGAAATGAAGAAATGAGACATAGGTTTTGAAATCACGTGCAAGCATGTTTAAGGTGCAGCTTGACTGGTAGCAGAATAATCAGTGAAAATGTACCTACGAGGCTGTATTATGCAACGAAAAGGTTATGCAAAATAGACAACTTCGGTGTCTACATTTTCACACATGGATAGATGCAGATGAAAGGGCCGTGTTAGGTAACACGTAGACAGAACTGCAAACTGCGGGCAAGGCAAAGGGCCTCTGACAGTGCCTTGCTCCCAACCGCCATGACACGTACAGTACTGCTTTGCTGGAATGTATCATTTCAATGCCAGTAATTACCTCCACCAGCGGAGGTTATGTAATCATCGGGTTTGTTTGTTTGTTAGGTTGTTAGTTAGCAACATAACTAAAAAAAAGTTCTGGATGGATTTTGAGAAAATTGTCAGGGTAGGTCAAAAATGGGCTAGCTTAAAAGTGGCTAGATTTTGGTGCTGATCTGAGCTGCCCTGGCGGAGGTCTGTGCTCTTCTAGTTTGCTTTTCTAGTTTGGTACTGCAGCACCGCTAAGCACAGTGGCTTTCACTGGCGTGTATAGTCTTAGCAAAGCACCCCCAATGCTTCTCTGCTTGAATGCAGCTCTAGGGGCCTACAGCTGTGTCACTGTGAGCTGGCATTACCACAGGATGTGGCAGAGTTATTGTGCTTCCCTGGAGAACACTTTGAACTGTGGTGTGACCTGCGGTGATTTAAAGCAGCACTATGCAACTTTGAGTGTTTTTTTTTCTCAATGGAGCGCCCTCTAGTGTCTCCAAGTAAGTGGACACTCTCGTAAAAATGGTCTGTTTAAGGGGTGCTGTGGTGCAGTGCGTAGAGCACACATACCATAAATGCGCCCATGGGGACCCAGGTTCAAGTCTGGGTCATTTCCCAACCTTAACCCATCTCTCTCTCTCTCTCTCTCCTACTTTACATTAAAGGCACAAAAAGTTGGTCTGTTTAATCTATCACATTTAGCCACAGCGACAGTACACGTATCAGCTGTGGGAATAATCATTAGTTGCAGCCCTCATCTTTGTTGTATGTCTCAGCACATATGACCAGCAGAGTGAACCTGGAGAGTGAACCTGTATTTATTTTTGGAGGTTCATATCGCGGTCTTGATGATAAAGTCAAGACTGTTTTTTTTTGTCAGGCAATGATGCAATTGCTTTTTTTTTTTTAGCTTGCTGACAAAAGCAACTTCTCATTTTAAAACCAACACACCCATGGGTGCAAAAGTTGATGCAAGTGCATTTGCTCTTTAACAGTGGGTGTGCCTGATGATCAAAATAACAACTGCATTTGTGTAAAACCAGCGAAGATACGTGTGTTAGTCTCGAATCGTGTGAAGCAGCAGTACATTTTGCTCCCATCATTACTCAGAGGCTGCGTGGCAGGGTTGTGTAATCCACGTGGTGCAGTTACACAGGGGAGATTCCAGCAGTGATAGCTGACATTCATATACAGTACACATACAGAAAGCAATGACTAACAACTCAAATTACAGTAAGCCATATACTTACTGAATATAATACATTTCTCACTAGCCATTTATTAGTATTTAACAACTAAGATGTGAATGTTCAGTGTCCTGTTTAATGAAGTGTATAATGTGACCATGTATGAAATGTATGACCAAAGTAAGGCTTTTTTTGTATGTCATGTGCAGTCCAGTATGCACATTTGAGATGAAAACTCTGAGCATGTCATAGATGTATGGTGAATATATGACTATATTATTGGCTATATGTGAACCGGATTAGCAGTGCTTCATATTCATGGTCTCCCTTGCCTGTAGGATTATGTCAAGCCAGATGCGGATACAGATGACGACTATGTTGAGCCCTCGGAAAACACTGAATGTAAGTCGTGACGAACTTTAAAATGACAAACATTGCAGGATAACTATAACGAAAGAACTATAACAAAACAGATAACTATAATGATATTTTACTGTAATGCCAAGATTCCCAGCGATATTGTACAGTTCTGTTCTTGTCATTTTAGCTGAGGTGTGAATTCTGCTATCCACTAACGTTACAACGATATATAAAAAATGAACAGCGTTCTCATGGTTCCTTGTACGAACGACCGTTTAGTCTGTAATGCTGTGATGCTATGTTGCCTTGTTGTTATGGCCCCATGCAGGCCCTCCTGTGAACAGACGAAACAAGCCACTGAGGCCAGGGTGCGCAGCAGAATCAGGCACGTCCATAGGTTGGTGCCACATACTGATAGTGTGATACACATTTTGTTTTGTTTTTGCAAACATCAGTCTTACATATCCACATGAAAATGAAACCAGTGTCCGAGAGTAGTAGTATAGTAACATATATGTGCTCTCTAATTTCCAGATGTATATGAGGTGCCGGATACAGATGTAAGTATTATTATTTGTTTTCGTAATGACCTTAAAAAGCAAGGGGAAAATATAATATAAGATAATATAATAATAATAATAATCTTTACTTGTATAGCACAATTCATACATACAAGATGCAGCTCAAAGTGCTTTACAGTTTGACAAGGTCACCAGAAGACAACATTTCTTGCAGTCCAGTGGCGTCGGATCGGATGAATACAGTAACAAAATGACGTAGTGACGCAATGCCCCGTTTATGCGGGGTCTTGTGTGGCGTAATAATGCACTGTCACAGCAACGCAATGCGGGCTCTTGCGTGAACATGGGTAAACAGTCCTTGTAGGCCAGAGGCGCTCAAACGACGCAATGCCCCGTTGATGCGGGCTCTTGTGTGAACAAAGGTCAACAGTCTTTGTAGTCCAGAGGCACCAGAACTATGCAATGCCCTGTTGATGCGGGCTCTTGCGTAAACACAGGTCAACAGATAGAAAGTTATTTAGTTACAGAAACTGTTGTGGTTGTAATTTCTCCCATTTTAAAGTCTTGAACAGTTCATTTTGACTGAATAATGTCTTTTTCTCAACAGGATGATCGCTTGCCAAGGTCAGTAATGGCACTCACAAAAGCAGTGGACTTACACATTGTTTCATTATAATAACGTATTCAATCGCTAAAAAATAGCCAAAATTGAAGTACACTGTAAACGTTCTACTCTGTATTTTAGTCATATTTGTCACACAAAACTGAATTATTACACTATTGTACTGTTTCACTATTGTAAAATCACAAATATCATACACATTATTGTGACTTTGGTGTAATGGTTCTAAATCAGTCTGGATGTGACATTATTTTCCCAAGAAGGTATTGTCATGAGTTCCCATCATGAAAAAGGGTTGTGGTGAAACCCCATGACCTACTGAACACCCACTCTGTCATCTTCTACTTCTCTCTCTGAGATCCTTGTGTCAGCATGTTTTTATTATATCATCAAGATCCCTTTCTTGTCTATTTTAGCTTCATTATTGTTGGTTTATTTACATATTTATTTACATATTTATATACCTTTACATACTGAACCCCCAAAAGGCCTTTCTAGAGACAAGTGTTAAAAATTTGCATTTGCTGTAAACACTATGATAATTGCATCAGGTAACATGTTTACATTTGACTTTCCTTCCATAGGTCAAGTTCTCACCTTCAGCCTCCCCCTCAAAGAATGACCCCAATACCCAGCCCGAGGTACTGCACTGCTTTGCTCACAGGGCTACAGCGTAGCTAGGAGGTGTCTGTGTCATAGGAAACAGTATCATAACAATGGCACAATAGTTCCAGATCGTGCATGTGGGTGTTTAACATTTGCAGAACTGACAGAGTTAGACAGACGTTTCGGCAAGGGCCTTCATCAGTGTAACCTCAGAGGTTACACTGATGAAGGCCCTTGCCGAAACGTCTGTCTAACCCTGCATGTCTAACCCTGCAATGAATGTGTTTTAAAAAATAAAAGAAATCAAGAAGAAATGGAGTGCGATCCTCCATTTCCCATTGTTTGATGACTACAGTGACGCACCAACAAAGAAAGAGCGCGGTGTTTTAAAACTAACTTTTCTGAGAACTGACAGAGTTCAAAATGAAGAACTTAACCATTGCTTAAGTAGAACTATTTAAAACAAGTGAACCAAAATCAGTATTTCCATGCAGTAGACTAGAGCCTGTTTTTCTGCTAGTTTTGTAACACTGAAGACACTTGAGCCTGCATTCTCATGGTTTTGTGGCTTTTGTCATCCTAGACTGCATGCTAGGAAGCCTGTGCCTCCACCCAAGCCCGTAAGTATATCTTCTGTCACACCAGTGTCCCTTCTAGTATGATTGAAAATGACAAAAGGATGATAAACAACCTGTAATTCTTTGGGGTGCGTACTCACTGGTTGTGTGTGTGTGTGTGTGTGTGTGTGTGTGTGTGTGTGTGTGTGTGTGTGTACATCTCTGTAGTCTACCCACATTGTCTACCTTTTTAAAGAAGCTTTTTTATAGACTGACTGTCCTTTTAACTTTTTTTACTTTTTTACTTAAATTGACCTCTTTTTTTAAGCATTTTGCCTGTAGCACTTTGAGATTGTTCCAATGCAGTATAAATAAGTATAGGTATTACTATTTTTATTATTATTATTGTTATTCTAGCCTTGTGTGGCTGTGTCTCTCTCTGTGTGTGTGTGTGTGTGTGTGCGTGCGTGCGTGCGTGCGTGCGTGCGTGCGTGCGTGCGTGCGTGCGTGCGTGCGTGCGTGCGTGCGTGTGTGTGTGTGCACGTGTGCGTGTGTGTATTTGCATGATGATTCTAAAGGGCTACAAACTGAAACTGTAAAACAAATATTTTAAGTGTTTACACTTTTTTATAAATGATATAATTTATATAATCTGCATTAGGCACCACTGTTTTTCCCATAGTTCCACACACCATATGTGTTTCCTTGGGTGTTCCTTATATGTGTTTGTTTATCAAAGGATCCAGATGATGGTGATGGTGATGATGGTGGTGGTGGTGGTGACGAAGAGTATGAAGTCTGCAATGGAGTTGAAAGTTAGACTTTTCTCTCAGAGTTCATTAATCCATAACTAATTATGTGAAACTAAATCATATATTCATCATCATGTATTTAAGTGATCACATCCATTGACATACCCAGGCGAACCTGTCTGTTCCCATCACTAACAGCTGTCTTACGTGTCATTTTAGATGTCAGTGTGAAGACAAATGACAAACATGCTGGGACACCACCTGTGCCTGTACCTCCACTGAGGGAAACGTATGTATCATCTAAGAACCAACTGAAAAATGCTGCAATGGTATAAAAATAAACAAGCTAACTCCAGACACTCTTGTGCTGAGTTAAGAATATAAATTGCACGAGCCTGCCTGGAGTTAGCTTGTTTATCCTTAAATATTAGAGATCCCAAAGAGAGTTTTACTCCAAGAGCATCCAGGCTTTTTACTGGAGTATACTTTACAATTATATGAGCACTCATTATTTCAGCATTTTCTTTTTGTCTCCTCTGTGTTCAGTCTCATAGGTCTAACTTTATTTTTTTCCACACAGGAGAAGAAATCTACTGCCAAAACCAGTATGTATTTTTGACTTATGATGTATTGACATTTACATTACAGACACACAAGTACTCTCTGTGGGTTCTAACTTAATGTTCTTTTTTCGATGTTCGAGAAGTTTAGCCTTCCACCCAGAGAGCATGAAGGTATTTATAAATCAGTCTGCACAAAACCGTAATATCAAAAGCTACTTCTGTTGTGTATAGCCAAAACATTCACATTTAAGGCTTTTAATATACTACTTAAAACCTCTTACGAATTTACATTTTTTATTATTTTTGCAAATCAGCTTTACAGTTTTCAGTAGAAATACTACACCTGTTTTACATTGTATTGTAACACTACAAAGACTAAAATTTCTGTATCTGAAAACCCCCTTTCACACATTTGATCATTGAGTCAAGTCATATTATATGATGCAGTAATCAGACGACTTGTTGGTGTCCCTGTGTTTTAGTGCCACTGTGCAACAGGCCGAGTCCCCCAGAGCCTCGGTCAGTGTCCCCTCGTAGAGGCTTCCACAGGGCCAGGTAAGACTTACACAAGGCCATATAAGGCTTTGACAGGGGCAGGTAAGACTTCCATGGGGCCAGGTAAGACTTCCATGGGGCCAGATAACACTTCCACAGGGCCAGGTAAGACTTCCATGGGGCCAGGTAAGACTTCCAAAGGGCCAGGTAAGACATCCACAGGGCCAGGTAAGACATCCACAGGGCCAGGTAAGGCTTCCACAGGGCCAGGTAAGACTTCCATGGGGCCAGGTAATACTTCCACAGGGCCAGGTAAGACTTACACAGGGCCATATAAGGCTTTGACAGGGCCAGGTAAGACTTCCATGGGGCCAGGTAAGACTTCCATGGGGCCAGGTAACACTTCCACAGGGCCAGGTAAGACTTCCATGGGGCCAGGTAAGACTTCAATGGGGCCAGGTAAGACTTCAATGGGGCCAGGTAAGACTTCCACAGGGCCAGGTAAGACTTCCACAGGGCCATATAAGACTTCCACAGGGCCATATAAGGCTTCCACGGGGCCAGGTAAGACTTCCACAGGGCCATATAAGGCTTCCACAGGGCCAGGTAAGGGCCAACACACCACTACAGTCAGTACCGCCCTACAAAGCCAGTAGTAACTACTAGTTGCTGCTGTACATACTACTGTACATATTTTGTCAAAACTGCAGGGGTAAGGGGGAGTAGGCACACTTGGGTTTGAGCCAGTGAATCGGACCCAGTGTCAAATCAACCTAAGGAAATCTGCCCTAAAAAGGCGAAGTGCTGTAACTATGCAAACACTGAAACAGAAAAATGCCTTTAACATTGTCATACTGCCCAGGCAAACATGTAGGTATAATAGTGAAAAGTATGTACTTTCTTAATAGGTAGAAACAAGAGATTTGGTCACAAGACAAAAGAGGTGTTAAAATGTAAATTTCCAGTCTAAACTCAGTTTCAAAATGTGTAGTTACTGCCTTTTGGCTTTGTAGGGCAGAGCAGTAAGTACAGCTCCATCAGTGGTGAAAGGAGAATTGCGGTGTGATATGACCTTGGGGTATATTGCAACATGATAATGACTTTGAACATTTGTTAGGAAGCAAAACTACAGAAAGCGGTTGTATTTTAAGCTAGACTGTCTTTAGCTGCTGTTTCCAAAAGCAAAACTACAGAAAGCGGTTGTATTTTAAGCTAGACTGTCTATAGCTGGTGTTTCCAAAAGGCTCACAATGACAGTGCCACAGGCATATACTGTAGCTTGAGAAGACATGGCTATTTGTAAACCATTAACAAGGCTCAAAATAGCTACACACTTCGTGGGTAGTGTAATTAGGGCCCTAATTTTAAAAACGAGGTATTGAGAAGTAGTTGTGAACCTGTTAGTAGAATAGTCCAAGCCTTTACCAAACAAATATCAGCAGGCTCTTTTTCTATCAGGTGTAAGACTACTACAGCCTCATAAACCAGCCCCTTGTACTTGATTTCATTTTGTACAGAGGGTCTGGCCTTGCTGGCATTGTTGTTCAAGTATTCAGACCAAGCCAATCCAAGCCAATCAGCGAACAGAGGGAGTGTTTGTGAGTGATGACGTTGACTTTGTGTGCTACATTTAAATTGTAGTGTGTAGGTAGGCTAATAGCATACGTGACGAGTCCACACCTCCAGGAAGAAATCGTTTTTCAATGCAGCAAGGCCAGACCCTCCCACCCTGTACAAAATGAAATGAAGTACGAGGGGCTGGTTTACCAAGCTACGACTACTGTACCTCTGGTTTAAATAAACCAGGTCTGTCATTTAACCACCTTTGTAGTATACCCCTCAGGAGTACCACATCCCTTAGGTGTGTTGCTGGAACCCTCTTTCATTTTATTCTTTCATTCAAGTTTTTATCTATTCTTGTCCACAGGTTCTCTACCAGTCCGGGTAAGAACCATTCTTTCACTGTCACTCTATCTCATGCACCACAATGGAAAATCCAAATAATATACCAAATATTGTTTTTTTTTTACTTTACTGTAAAAAAAATCTTTGTATTATGTGTATTATTTGTTGCATTACACAAGAGCATCCACAGTGTTTTTTTCACATTGTTAGTATGGTCAGTGTGATATTTTGGGAGGCTTATGTTTTGTGACTTTTGAATGTCTATTTCTTGAAAACACAGCAGCAGCAGACAATGGAAATCGAGATTCAGAAGAGGTAAGATCACCTTGTAGCATTAGCAGCATAAGCCTGTCAGTAGTACTGTCACAGTGTGCAATTACATGTTCTGTGGGCCTAACTGCCATGTCGGCCATGTGCTTCTAAGAATAGACACAGATACATAAACAGTCAGAGAAGTAGTAAGAAGTACACACACAGACACACACACACACACATGTACACACACACATGTACACCCACACATACAGGCACGCACACACACAAACACACACATACACGTACACACACACACATACACATACACACACACATACACACACGCACAAACACGCACTCACGTACACACACACATACACGCACGCACAAACACACACACACGTACATGTACACGTACACGTACACACACACACACATACACGTACACACACACACATACTCACACATGCACACACACACACACACACACACACACACACACACACACACACACACACACACAAATAAAACATCTGTTATGCAAAATAACACATTTCACTTTCTTTGCAGAAGGCCGGTGTTCTTAGGAAACCCTGGTACAGCAGTGCCTGTGACCGCAGGATGGCGGAGAGAGCTTTGCTACGCTCAAACAAGGCAAGTCTGAGCCATGCCCTTCAACGACTACTTATCTGTTTTCTCTGGGAGCTTTTACATGTATTTTAATGCCGTTTGGAGTTGTCGCAGAACTCCTTATTACCATAATTACATCCCTTGAGCACGGTGGTGAATTCTGATGAGTATATTTAGCTTACCCAGTAATTACACTTAGGCATTGCTTTTGATGAAACAGAGAAAATTACTCTACCATCGCATTTAATTCGCATGCAGAAGAAGGAGAATAGAGATTAACTTTTTGCTCAGAATGGCTTGAGTGTCTTGAGTGGTGCGGTGGTGTTTGTGGTGTCATCCAGGATGGGGCGTACCTGGTCAGAAGGAGCTCTGGGCAGGACGTGCAGCAGCCCTTTACCCTGGTGGTGCTCTACAGCGACCACGTGTACAACATCCCCATCCGCTTCCTGCCCGCCTCCCAGCGCTACGCCCTCGGCAGCGAGAAGTCGGGAGAGGAGGTACTGTAGGCTGGATGTTGAGAGACATACATATCTCCAGTGTTGTAGTGGAGATTAAACACACATACACGAACACAAATGCCATATACGCACCTTATTTCAATTACAATTTTTTTTTTCCCTCAGTTTTTATGGTTGCTAAATGTTAAGTGCCTCGTTTGTATAGTTCACCAACCTTTTGTTACCACACTACCCCACCCGATGTCGCTCATTTATTAATGCTTTGCTTTAATTAAATGGTATATTCACTTGATAAATAAGAATAAAGTCTAACTAACTGTTTGAAGTAGGTCACTAGTTAACAATTTCTGTATCCCCTGAGTGCACCTCAAATATGAGGCCCTGAGAGATGTGATTGAAAACTCAGTTGTGCCAGGAATGTGGCTTTAATGGCCCTGAAGCCTGGGTTGATATCAGGTTATCAGGTGCGTTACAGGTCATAAATAGCTGAGGTGGTACCAGTAGCACTTCACACATACACAGCAAAAACACCAGTGTTACATTCTTCCAAAGACTCCCACAGAGTTGATTTTAACACTTGTGAGGGTTTATACCCTCCACACTCTCCAGAGTTAAATGAACACTTTCAAAACATGGAATTACCCTTTTTTGCTGTGTAGTAACACTTTATCCACTGTCTCCTTTTTTGCCCCACCTTCAAGTATTTCAGCTCAGTCGCGCACATCATTGAAAACCACCAGCGCAACCCTCTGGTTCTGATTGACAGCCAGAGCAACACCAAGGACTCCACCAAGCTGCTGCATCCCGTCCAGGTCTGAGAGTGCGGAGCGGCGCAGAGCGTCCAGCAGACCCCAGAGAGAAGCAGCTTTAGATGGCTTGACTCTCCCCTGGGATGCCACCATACAGCATGAACTGCGTTCAGTGGGGACTGAGGAGGACTTTGCTCAGTGCACTCTCTCACAGATTGATGTGACTGATAAATCATCACAATGTTTATGTATAATAATACAGAGGTAGGCTATATTATGCAGTGTGTGTACATTTTAGTGGGTTGTGAGTACTGCTCTAATGATTATAAACTATATTTCTGTTTATTTTTTTGCACTGGGCTCTCATATTTATAGACTTTTCAGTTAAAATATTTTGATGTTATTACCTTTACCAGCATGCCTTCGAGTTCTGCTTTTGCAAACTTCACATAACAGTGTGTGGCAGGACCATAGCCTAAAACCTGGGGACCAATGAAACAATACACATTTGGACCATGTTACTATTAAACATGTGACTGGATCTGGCTACATGAATCACAGTGACCCATTATTCAAATTTGAGATTTTGGTAGCAGTGAAAAGGCAAGACGATACACTTTGAAATGATTTAAAATGATAAAGACACGCCTTGACAACAGTTGTCAAGATATAGTCATTTCTTTTTTGACACCCCACCATCTTTTTAAAATTTGAAACCTGAGAAAATACCTGATATTTTGGTAATAGTTCAATGGTGCACTTAAACTTCAATTTTAACCTTTTAACCTATCTTGACAATGAAAAGTGGGGAGATCTTTTCAAACCCATTTTAAGTTCATTAAAGAACAAATATATATATATTTAAAGGTTTTCTGCCAAAATATTTGCCTGACCTTAAAATTAGAATTAGCAGCTTCAGACTCATTTTGCCAGACTTGGTGACGAATAATATTACTGATGTCCTCAAAGTGCACCATGCGAGTCCTGGGGCCATAGAACTCCCCTTCTGCCCCCGCCCCTGATGTGGGGTAGTAGAATAGGAGTGAACACATTAAGATTTATAAAATTTATTACAGCACTTTAATGCCCAGAAACAGCACATGAGGATGATGGTACAAAGAAGAAGCACTGAGCTCAGTCTATTGCAGGCACTTCAAAAACACCTCTTACATCCACACTACAGAGCACAGCTAAATCGTACAGCGTTATGGACAGAAGAGTGTCTCGATCGTTTCTCAGTGCAAAAGGTTCTTCAGTGCATGGACTGTTACTTATGTGTGGTACAAACAATAATATAAAGCTTCTGCTGTTACATGGCTCAAATGTTGACAAAATAAGATACTAAAACCTATATTTCACATCCGAATTAGCTAAAGCATGGCAAGACTTTTAGCCAAGTCAAAAGTGCTACAATTATCAGAGTGCAAATAAATAAATTATCTTCAAGTCAAGGAAGACATAGCTATGAATTAATCACATTCAGCTACATGGAAGGTGTTCCCTGAAAATATTTCAACCTACACAACTATTGCATTATCAATGTGATCTAAACAATAGGCTTTGGTCACAGAACAACATTCAGACATTTGCTGAAGGTGAAAGTTTTTTTTTTAAATATATATTTAAAAAACAAACTCTTTATGCTGAAGGACAACAAGCCCCTGAAGATCACCTCCTCAGGAGTCTAAAGTGTAGTCAATTCACTTTCAGTTCCACAGTAGTGGTAATTTAATGTCTGGGTTTTTGTACAATAAAATAAATGGTAATATTCATGATTCAATAATGTTAAGCTATGATAGCTGATTGTCAAACACTCAAATGTAATGCACCGTAGACCTCTGGCCTAGTAGTCATGACTACCTATTACATTAAAGCTCGGTATATCATCAGATGTGACAATAACACTAATTTACAAAAAGAGACGGAGTTCTAAAAAACAAAAAAAATAAAAGAGCAAACAGTCTGGTAACGTGATGGTGTCATTCCGACAGCTGTGTGGTACGGAATTTCATTTTACACAAAATGGCTGAAGCCTAATTGACAGGGGACATGTGTCGACGCAGCTACTGTACAGTGTTTTTGCCCTTTCCATTAATTCCTGAGAGTATAGACAAACAGTATGTACAGAACTGAACAAAAATGACATAAAAGTAGTCTACCAGTGTAGACAATAAATTACATAAAGCAAATAGGTTTGTTAACCACAACACTCGAGCAATGGTTGTGCTGTGGTACAAATAAAGAAATCCATTAGCCTAGGCAGATTCAAGTCACAGTTCAATTTCTATTTCAGCTTCACGGGGGTTTTGAGAACTATGAAGAGGTAGGACACACTACCTGACTACTATGTCTCCCATGCATCTCTCAAGTAACTGAAACTATATTGTTCTCTCCACACTGTTACATTGCATAGCATCATCCTGAGGTTTTTCGGATTGACATAGTGGGGGGAGAAAAAGCTTATGGTCTTTCACTGGCTCTTAAACCAGCTGTTCCAGTCACCGTTGGCGTCCAGAAGATGCCTCTGACCGTGGCAAATGAAGTCCTCCTGTTTGGTAAAGGTTCGGCCGCAAAACCAGCACCGCAGGGACTGCTGGCGGTCGGCGTTCACCACCTGGTACGCGTTCTGGCCCGACCGTCGCAGCTTCATCTTCAGCAGGAAGCGCTCTTTCACCGTGTTCCTGTTCCTGCGCTCGTGTCCGCGAGGGGGGGTTGGAGGGGCCCCGTCGGACGGCGAGGGCCCGGGCCCGGGCGGCGAGGGCCCGGGCCCGGGCGGCGAGGGCCCGTCTCGCTCGTGGTCCCCGAGGGCCTTCAGCGTGCCTGCACACAGCACCACCCTCTGCACCGCCCTGCCGTGCCTGTGCACCACCCGCATGATGTTGGCCACCTCGGGGATGTCCGCGTCCGGGTGGTTGAGCACGACAACCGGCTGGTCTCCCTCCGGCTTCGTCACCGGCTGGAACCAGCTGAAGGGGAAGAGCCGGAGGGTCCTCTCCACGTGCCGAGGACTCGTCCCCCAGCACCCAGACGCCGCAGCGGGTGCACCCCCTCCCCCCTCCTCTGGGTCGAGGGCTCTGCTGAGCTTGGATACTGGCGGTTCCTCCTCTGGGTCAAGGGCTCTGCTAAGCTTGGATACCGGCGCTCCGTCCTCTGAATCGAGGGCTCTGCTGAGCTTGGATAGCGGCAGTCCCTCCTCTGGTTCGAGGGCTCTCCTGAGCTTGGATACCGGCGGTTCCTCTGGGTCGAGGGCTCTGCTGAGCTTGGATACCGGCGGTTCCTCTGGGTCGAGGGCTGTGCTGAGCTTGGATAGCGGCGGTTCCTCCTCTGAGTCGAGGGCTCTGCTGAGCTTGGATACCGGCGGCTCCTCTGGGTCGAGGGCTCTGCTGAGCTTGGATAGCGGCGGTTCCTCCTGTGGGTCGAGGGCTCTGCTGAGCTTGGATACCGGCGCTCCTTCCTCTGTGCTATCTGGGGACGAGTCCCTGGGCCTCTTGTTGGTTTCTGCCTTTTCAGTGTTTTGGGGTGATGGCTCCAAAGGACCAGGATTTTCTACAGCATCTGAAATAACACAGAGGGGTAGTACAGTATTATTATTATTATTTTGTCATTGTGAACACACAGCACACCACAGCACACACAATGAAATCCCACTCTGCATTTAACCCATCACATGTGTGAGCATGGGGACAGCCCAACAGGCGCCCCGGTGAGCTGTCTGTGGGGACGGTACCATGCTCAGGGTACCTCAGTCATAGCCTGGTAAACCAGGGTACCTCAGTCACAGGGGAGGATGGAGAGCGCTGGTCAATGACCCCCCCCCGTCGGTGTGGGGAATCGAACCCGTGACCCTTTAGCCACAAGTCCAACGCCTTAAACGCCTTAACCATGACTGCCCAATTATTTGGAGCATGTGCTGGATAAAAGCATGTGTCTATTACAAAGGGGCTACACATAGTGAAGCATAGTGAAGGCCTAAAATTTGGTGACAGGCACTTTAAAGTCAATGTGTGATACAACAGAGCTCCCAATCAAAGCAGATGACTTCAAAAAAGTTTACCAGACATTTTGCTGGTTAAAAAAAATCCTGACAACAGTGTAATTCTTAGGCATGAAAAAAACCTCTGCACATCTTATTTTGCAGTTATTTACAAAACAAGGTCAGGCAACGGCTAAACCTTGCGTGAAAAACACAACCAGTTCGATTTCATGGGCTTAAATAAAATGTTAACATATCTACAAGCCCATGCATTTGTGTCTATATAACTGTGCTTTCAAGGTAAAAATGTATGCCATTTCTTTGACAATGGTGTGGCAACCAAAATATAAACAGCACTAACCTTGAGTACAAGTAGGAGGCTGAACAGTCTCTAGTTCAGTGTAAGGCAGTGCTGTGACATCAGGAGATGAAACAGAGGCCAGTGTCTCACTGTTCTCAGGACAGGTGGTCTGAGGAGAATGATCCAACCCTTGTGGTGGTGATTTCACAGGCTCTGCTTTTCCAGAGAGCTCAGAGCCATCTGCGCCGGTGCTTTCCGGGATATGAGATTCCCCGTTGTGCTTAATGCTTGTGGCGTCATCGGCGCGGGAGTGTTCCTTTCCATCCTCCTCGCACGGCCTGCAGGGAGAGGCAGGAAGTGAGTCGGTGTTAGAAGGAGACGGCGAAACTGGAAACCCTCCATCGCATTCTGAGTCGGAGTCCGCTTCTGCAGCAGCAGGGGACATGCACTTCTCATTCACATCTGCGCTCGCTGGTGCTTCATCCTCTGAGGGCTGGCCGGCCTCACACAGCAAACCACAGGTGCTCTCAGAGGCTGGGACCGCTGCAAGTGACTCAGGGGAAGCCTCATTTGGCAGCTGTTGCTTCTCCGCCTCCTGCTCTGAGATCTGCACACCATCACCTGTCTCCAGACCATTCTCACTGACAGGTTGTCCATCCTGACTGAGGCTATGTCTGTCATCACCTCCCTGATATTGTCCATCACTGACTCCCTGGTCCTCACTTTGGACGTGTGCAGGCTTTTCCAAAGGACTGCAGTTTGCATCAGTAACTCCCAGCGGGGAAGAACATGAGCTGGCTGCTCCGTGTGCTGAAATCCCGTTACATTCTTGGAGCTCGTTCACCAAGCTGGCTGGATCAGTTTGGTCACCATTTTCTGGCATGGTTTTAGTGTTGCTCATAATGCTTTCGCTGGGGCTTGGCGCTGACTCAACAGTGTCTGGGGGTTCTTGTTTTGCTGCTGGTACGACTTTAAGTACCAAATGCTTTTTGCCCTCCACCATCTTGAAGCCTTGGACTTCGGTGGTGCAGTTGGGAGGGATGGAAATGTTATTTCTTTCCATGAGACGAGCCAGCTCAGTATTGCTGGGGTTGATGGGTTCAGAAGATAACGACGTGCCATTTTTTGGTGTGGGCTGCGAGGCAGGAGTAGCAGGGCGACTGCTGTTTTCGAGTTCATCTTTTATCGCAAACTTCATGCCACTTTTCTCTGCCTTAATAGTCCTCCTCTCCAGATACTTATTGGTCACTTCTAGAGTCTTTTCAGGATTTAGCAGAAAGCCATTTTCGTCCAGTATCTCTTTTTCCACCGACAGAAACCCCCGGGCCATCCAGGAGTTCGGTTTCAGCGGGTGCTTCGTCAGAAACAGCTTAAGCTCTGGTGATGCGTCTTCCTCCATCTTGGGCTGAATTTCTTTTCTCCTCCAGATGTACTTTCTTTCTTTCCTCATCCTGGCGACAGCCGCTGTGTGCTTCGCAGCGTAATCCTGCTGGGAGGGTGTCTGAGTGTCAAACTCGTACTTCAGGGGGAACCCTGGTGAAGCCAGTGAGAGATAGCTGTGTAAATCACTGCTCTGGCTTGTGCGTTCGTCGTTGGTGTCCTCGGCCAGAGGCAGCTCGTACTTGCCGTTATGTGTGTGCTGCAAAAAGGTCACAATATCCTTTGAGTGGAATTTACACCTGGCGCAGGTAAACACCCCGTTGGTGGAAATGGGGGGGCCGCTATGGTTTTCAGTCGGCTGCAGTGAGGACGGACCACTGGGTAGGCTATCACAGACATCAGCAGGGGGGGCAGATGGTGGGTTTGCTCTGTGAACCTCTCTGGTTGTCTTTGGCTTGCTGGACGTTGGGCTCCTCTCACACTGAGGGGTGGGTGTGCGCTCTGTCGCGTCTGTTGCCCGCTGATTCTGTTGTTTCTTGGGGGATGGAGGGGCAGATATCTGGTGATCAGATAGCACTTCCTGGTGCGAACTGTTGCTGTCAGTCATATCAGCTTGCCCCGATGCGGAGCAGCGAGCGGTGCCTTTCCTCGAACGTAGTCTTTTGCACCAGTTTCCTTTGTCATTGCTGCTGTTGAGGCTCTCCATTTTGATATTTTCATCCATTCGTCACTTACAAAGCCTGAGGGAAAAAACAAAGTTTTTCTATGTGAAAAAATGACTTACAGACATTCATTGTGGAATGCCTTTCAGCTATGACTGCTATTTCACATGAATTAAGATGTTATCATTAACAACAAATTGTATCATTGTTACTGTGTAATAAATTACATTTGAGTACCAACTGGTGTTTATTGCCATTTTCATTCAGACAAACCTAATTTGCTGTCAGAAAAAGGCAAGCTTGCAGTGAACAATATATTATACATTAGTTATTTGGGTCCCAGGACGTTCTAAAAACCCTTATGCTGTCCCCTTATGTTTTGTCATCATCCTAACACAAATTATATTACTATATAAACAAAATTTGTTCAAAAAATAGCTGACTCTTCACAGCAAAATAAACTCGTATTAAAAACAATTTTAACGTAAAATTCAGCCGGGGTATTTATACAGACGGAATTATTATGGTTAGTCGTGAAACAGCAAAGGTTGTTTGGAAGATGATAGTTGTCCATGGCTAGTTTACAGTTGCTACTACATGCATACGCCTGTTGCTTTTGCAGTTCTGGTAAAGCACAACAAACAAACCGTCTTGAAAAGTTTTACAACTTCAGCGCATTTTGGTGTAGTTTGCTTTTTCGGTATTCTGCGTGTTGCATGTTAAAGCATGAATAAAGAGACAGCGTGGTGTTATGTGTGTAAACTATGGACGCGCTTCAAACAATCCACTTTAAAGCTAAGTAAAACGCCTTACGTTAGCTACAAATAGACTTTTCTTCGTCTCTCTGAAATCTACAGTTTCAATATCGCCGAGCATCGACTACCGGCGAAAATAGATATTACGAAAATTTATGGTAAATACTCCAACAGCACGTTTAACAATCATCATGCAACGCAATAACTTCACGTTACCTCTTTTTCCTAAACTTGCAGTTCAGTAAACAGCGGCCATGACACCTAAATCCGGGGATGATTTAAATCGGGAAGCAACTGTAGCAGATCTCACATTTTATAGGCCAAAGCGGTTGACAACGAATTAACTGTTACAACATCAACCAGTTACTACGACTACCCTTGACCTTACATGTTACAATTTGTTGTTTTTGGAATAGCCCCGTCATGAATGTGCATTAATGGCTACTACGGCCAACAACTCGGAAGGGGATTTGTTATTCAGATGACACGTGCTTCCTCTTTGAAACTATCTGCCGTTTATTACAGTTGTATTATACTAGGTCAGCGTATGTAGTTGTAGCACTCAAAGCAGGCCATCACGACAGGAACAGGCCCGCGCCTGGGAAAGTACAAGCTACGAAATAAGATATCGATGCAAATTTGTTGGTGTAGTTAAACATGTTCAATAGCACACTCAGCCGATTAGCAAACACACAAGTTTCCTCACGTCACAGCAGTGGGGCTCTAGGGCATGTTTGCCAGTACTTCAGGATTGGGTTAATCCCATATCATACACCATACTATAGTCTGACATCTTTAATTGTAACAAAAACATACAGAAACAACCTATTATGGTGCACCACATGCATATACAGTGGGCCTAAAACAGATGGGACTATGTTTTGTAATTGTGAAAATGGAGTGCTGAAAAGCGTTGCAGGGACAATAACATAACATTTTGAAAAGTGAAAAAAATATGCCTTTCTTTGTGCTCTAAAGAATTCCATAGGCCTTGGCATCAAGCTTATATAACAGCTTCATACTGCAATTCAACAAATATAGGGGCCTTGAATTTGGATCTTTTCCTATTCCTAATGTCCTCATGATCACGGCTCAATTACCATAGAAAGGTGATTACATATCATAAGTGCTCAGTCGTAGGCAACTAGACTTTGTGTGTGTGTAGAAGCAGAAGTCTTTATTGGTACTATACAAAGTATAGTGAGATGTCGTTTGGAGCAGCCAACAACAGATGCATAGAAGACACAGTATATAAGAATAGAATTGCAATAGATAAAAATGGCTGGGTAGAGTTAAAAATATAGGTTCAATTTACAAGTAAGACTATAAAATAATATGAAAAACAATATGTACAATTTACAGTATCAAGCTATGGATAAATAAATAAGATGTGTGTGTGTGTGTGTGTGTGTGTGGTTGTGTGTGTGTGTGTGTGTGTGTCAAAAGGCCTAGTTGCCTAGGTTAATTTAGTAAGGTGCCTTGCTGCTTTTTTAGCGTATTGTGTTCCAGAGGGACATGAAGTACTAAATGGTAGTTCTGTCACTTCCTCTGTCATCAAGGTGTTGTGCAAGCCCTTTAACATCAGGTTGCACAAGGATTTATAAATGACTCCTGACACTTGCAAGCAGAGTGGCCAGAACGCCAAAGACAATTGCAGATTCTGTCAACTGTTTTAAGAACAAGGCAAGTCAAGTCGAGTCATATATGTAAACACAATGGCCGTGGCCGAAATGCTCACTCGTTTACTATGCGGTGCAATATTCTGCCCTACAATGGCAAAGTGCAGTAACTATGTGAACATAGAAACTCAGAAAAATACATTTAACATTGTCATATTGCCCAGTAAACGTGCTGTATGTACAGTAGAGGTGATACTTTTATCTACTTTCTTAATAGCAAGAAGCAAGAGATTTATTCACAAGACAAAGGAAGTGTTAAAAAAATCTATTTCCAGTCTAAACTTAGTTTGACAAAAATATGTAGTTACTGCCTTTTGGCTTTGTAGGGCAGCATATATAGGGTTAGGGTGATATATAGGGTGAGTTACATCATTTTGTTCCCTACATAGTGAACGAGGTAACATCTCAGATTCAGCCATGTCAACATAATACAATGGCTGAAAATGGATACGTCACTAATACCATGTCCCAGCACATCCATAGGATTTATTTTCATCTCAAGTGTGTTGGACAAATACAATAATGCATTCAGTTTCTCAGCAAGGGGTCTAAGCACTGGGTGATGTGCTAGGTATCAACATGACTTACATTTACAAACTAAGGAAATAATTAAATAGATAAAGTTAAGTGCTAAGTCATAAATAGTAAGTAAAATATGTTTCAAAATAAAATATGTACATTCATGCATGGGTTTTGTTGTGTATAAACACCAGTAATTGCATCTCAAATCAAATAGGCCGTGACAAAGTGACACGTGTACTGTAGCAATAATTATTGGGATAATTGGCATAATGTGCCCATCATGACAGTGACAAGTGCAGTTGAACAATACTGTTTTTAAATGCCTGGTTTAGTGACCGACTGAGGTGGGTTAACACACAGCACATAGTCTTTCTAAAATAAGAGCTACGTGAGTTAGTCTCCAAAACAAAGATATGTCTTCTTTTAGGATGTTTGTCTATTAGTCTGACTGAATTATTGTATAGGTGTTTTTTCTTAATGAGGCCTCCTCCTGCTAGGGAATACTGTTTTCCAGTTATTCATCTGTGTGTGTATGTGTGTGTGTGTTTGTGTGTCTGTCTGTCTTTCTGTGTGTTTGTGTGTGTGTGTGTGCATGTATCAGAGGTGAAAAATTTAGCATCAGAAATTCGCATCAGAGATTGTACCCTGTATTGGTTCCACCCAGAGGGGTCAGGATGTTTGTCTATTAGTCTGACTGAATTATTGTATAGGTGTTTTTTCTCAGGCCTCCTCCTGCTAGAGAATACTGTTTTCCAGTTATTCATCTCTGTGTGTGTGTGTGTCTCTGTGTGTGTGTGTGTGTGTGTGTGTGTGTGTGTGCATGTGTCAGAGGTGAAAAATGTAGCATCAGAAATTAGCATCAGAGATCCTACCCTGTATTGGTTCCACCCAGAGGGGTCAGGATTGGGATGGCTAGCTTCAGCCAGTTGGCAAGGCATTTGGTCACCACCATGTTTTAGAAATCACATAACTTCCATCATCATTTCCCCCCTGTTGATTGGCGGGTGAGAAGTCAAAGTCAAAAAGTCAAAGTCAAAGTCAGCTTTATTGTCAAAAACCATATATACAGGTTGCACGCACAGAATTTGAAATTGCAACGCTCCCTAGGCCCACAGTGAACATTAAACATCTTATAAACAAGACAGGAAGACATGACGACATAAGACATAATAATATAAACACAACAAAAAGTACAGTAGGCTTGTATATAATACAGATAAGTAAAAACACAGTGTTTAGTGTAGTAAAGCTCAAATGGTGCCATTTAAGCAGTTCTCCCTCTCCAGCTTATGCATGAGTTTAGGGTGGAGCACAAATTCCCTCGCACATGCTTATCCATGGTGGTGAAGATGCCTATGGTTGACCGCAGCTGGACTTCCTAGTTGTAAACACACAGTGGTATAGTTTGTGCATAGGTTGCAGTCTATGACCTGCACTGCAATCTGGCCAGAAGGCCAAAAGTGTGTGACTCTGAACAAGGCAAGAAGACGTTGTGCATCCCCTATCAACAGCTAGATTCAACATGGCTGGCTAGATGGCTGGCTGGCTGGTTGGCTGGCCTGGCTTGACATGATGGATGAGATCAGATATGATTTTGCAGTCAGACAGCTGTCAAATCAAATCAGAAATGAGCCCACTCACCTGTCAATCAGCCCCAATAAATCACAAGGCTCTTTCTGTTTGATTGGCTGTTTAAGTAATAATAGTACCCTATGTGTTTTGGGCTAGGCCCACCTGACTTTTTCTGGACCCACCCATTGTATGATTTCTGGCTATGCCCCTGCCCTAAACTAGCATTTGAGATTCAAATGGCTACTGAAAAGAATGGGGGCAGGCCTTTGCCACTCATTCCAGCTCTGATAGTACCTCCACGGTTCTACATGTGCACCTCAATCAGGTGCTTTCACTAATTAGCTCATCTACCAGGGTAAAACACTTGTGGGAATTTAAATCAGCTGCAGCCGAGGCTGTCTATTTCTGGTATGTGCACATAGTTCTGTCCATTATGGCACAGTGTTTGCATATCTGCTAAGTTGGTTGCAGAATTGTGGCTAGACAATTAGTCATTATAAAGGGTTACATGAACTGATTACGTATGATCGAGGAACCAAGAGTGAAACCAAGGATCAAACATATAATTCTGCTTATTGTAACATAACACACTGCATGATATCTCTTATGCCTTCATATGGATTTTTCCAGACTCATCGGAATTATCATTTGAATCCTACGTGACATGATCAAGTAGTAAATGGCACAGGGTCACATGTCACAGTACAACTTTTTACAAGGGCAGCCAGTTTATGCTTTGTGTCACGTTCTTTTCACTTCTTCATGGACCAGGACACACACTGATCTTCTACAACTCTGTGACTGGAGGAATAATGATGAATAAATGTATGCTTCATTTTGTACAGAATATCACCTGTGTTATAAGGAGGGAATTTAATGGTGAATGAGATACAGCATTCACATCATGGGCATTGTTATTCATTATACATTAATTAGCAGTTATATTGCAGCACATGGGCAGTGATTTTTATTACATTTTATTTTAAGTGCTGTTTCACAGATTTAGGTCTAGATGTAGGCAATGTATCTCATGTATATAATTTTAAATTTGTAAACACAAACTTCTGTCATGTTACATCTGCAGTCCTGATATTTTGTGTTAAACGACATTGAAACAGAAAACCTTTGCATCATACATATTCCTTTACTTGTGTTATGCAGACCTGTTAAATTCTCAGCTAGACTGCAATTAATGCCTTAGTCAATAGTTTTTATTGCCTTTATACACATTTTTTGTTTCTTTGTATGTTTGTGTCCACCTTCTCTGTGTGTCTGTCTGTGTATAATCAGTTGCATTTTGTGCCCCAATAGGCACCTGTAAGCTATCTAAAACACATAGGACTAATTTCGGTGGAAGAACTGTGAATGTCTTTAAACTTCCTCTGCATCAAAATCCATGATGACAAAGGCCTAAACTAAATGGCTTTGCCAAAGTTAGATTGTCTTGTTATAAGATAAACTACCAATAAGAGTGCAGTGATTGAGGCCGTGTGCTACAACCAATGAGATTTGCAGCCTTTCTTGCTCGTCGTACGTCTACGTAAATCTGCCTGTGATTGGTCATTTACCGGGAAGTCTGCGGTGTAAGGGGGCAGCCAATTGGCAGAATATCCTCTCCATGTGTCCTAATCTTGCTTATTGTAAACTTAAACAATGAAGCCGTAAACTTCGTGGCTCATTGTCAACATTGTATTCTTCAATAATCTTGGTGTGATACTCAAAACGTTCGTTCACGAACGTTGTCGTGAGTCCATGTTTGGGGGTAAGTTTGTGGGTGTCTTGTTTGAATCACTCGTGAAACATTTTGTTGGACCTATGTGAATAGGCAGATCGGTGTAAAATTAACTATTTTCTCTTCCAGCACTGTTACGTGGATCTAAGGCACTGGTCACAGTGATAGCTCTGGTGTAGTTTCAGAACCACTCAAGTAACGTTGTAACTTAGTTTTAGCCAGTACGAGAAAATAAAAGCTACGACGTGAGATTGTATTGTAACCTAATAAAAGTGCTTCGCTGGAGAAGGCCATTGCAGCTCACTCGCTCAATTCACATCTCCCGTTGTACGTGATGGCATAGTTTAAGATGTAGATGAGCACTGATTGTCGCCTCGAATCGTTTAAAAGGAAGAGCCAACAACTGAAATCATTTTGACATTTGGGATTACAAATATAGGTTAATACATGCTGAACCTGCACGCATCAGAAGCATCCAATCAGGGCGTTTTGATCAAAACCTTGGTTCAACTGAGGACACTGACCATAGGCGTCACTCGGCCTTTTTTTTTTACAGCTGGGGCACGTGGCCCAGTGAAAATCAGCTGTGCCCCAGTAAAAAAAATGTTGTAAGATTTTAGTTACAAATTATTTTTGGCAAATTAATTTAGGATCAACAACAGGCTGTAGGAAAACTACATTTCTAACTTTACACTTAGTGGGAGAAAAACTGTATTTCTAACACTTGGTGACATTCATGAACTCCTGAATTGGCATGCATTAAGTTTACGCACTTTTCATGCACTTTTCAGGCAGCCCAACACGTTTGATTCAATGGAGCTTGAGGGCCACTGGTGGAAAGGACAGCTTGCGGGAGATATACACCAGGCTCTCCGTCTGAAGGTAAGCTGGTTCCTGCTTTCTTAGTACAGCTTTCTGGGCTGCTGTGCCTTGTTGCTTTTTTGGTGTTAAGGGTGTGTTTAGCACTGGTCAGACCCACTCTGGATAATATGGAGTGTTAAAGCAGGTCTGTCTATTTCAGGAGCTCAAGCTGCCAGTCTACAAAGGCCAGTCCCCACAGCTTGGCCTAAGGCGATACTTTGCAGACCTCATAGCAGTGGTGAGCAATCGCTTCAAGCTGTGCCCAACAGCCAGACACCTCGCTGTTTACTTGCTGGACCTTTTCATGGACCACTATGACATCACTGTCCAGCAGCTTCACATCGTCGCCCTGTCCTGTTTGCTCTTGGCCAGTAAGGATTTCTATTGGTCCTTCATTTTTGTATCCAACATTGAAACATTGTGATTTCATTTATTAGCCTATTAATGGAGTTGTTATGCATGTCACCAGTTCACCAATTGATGGCTATTTTGTGTTGTGTGTACAGGTGCATGCATGCATGCATTTCTGCGCGGCCTGTTATGAGAAAATAAATGTAATGTCTTTTGATGAGATGGACATATGCAATCCTAATCTTTCTTTCTTTCTTGCTTCCTTCCTTCATTCCTTCCTTCCTTAAGGTAAATTTGAAGAGAGGGAAGACCGAGTGCCCAAACTGCAGATGCTGAACAGCCTGGGCTGCATGAGCTCCATGAGCCTGGCTCTGAACAGGCAGGGGCTGCTGCAGATGGAGCTCCTCCTCCTGGAGACCTTTAACTGGAACCTGTACCTGCCCACGCCCGCCCACTTCATCGAGTACTACCTGTCCATAGCGGTGCACGAGGAGGATCTGCAGGACGGTTGGCCTCTGGTCTGCCTGGACAAGACGGTGCTCTACATGAGCAAGTATGCAGACTACTTCCTAGAGGTCTCATTACAGGGTGAGTGATTGCATGTTGCCTCTTGTCCAGCTTTCAAATGTTGTTTTTTTCTTCCTCACTGAACAATAGCCTTTTATCTTCCATATTTGCACAGCTGCTGCTGCTCCAAAAGGGGATAATGTGAATGAAAATCTGATTACGTAGACAGCAGATCATACAATTTCAGCTACTGATATGTGTATTGTTGGTGAATTTTATATTGTTTGTCTCTTGACAAACAGATGAAGTTTCCAGACCTGAGATTATTAAGCAATTTTCTGTTATAGTTTTAATAAACAGTCTCCATGAACAGACATACTTTGGCCATGTTTCTCAGAACAATACAAGGTGGCATTGTATTTAGCCATTTGCCCAGAATGCACTCTTGTTATGTTCAGACTCTGCTTCCAAATACCATTTTAACGTTGTCTTTGCTTCCAACATTCCTTCATGCCTTTGTGGTTGGAGTGCAGCCTGCTCACCACCGGTATATCTGCTCAGATTTTCAAACAAGCTCCTATATGCAGTCAGGATTTTGCATGGGCTAAATCTTCATTGCCAACTTAAAGCAACACTAAGTAGTTTTTTCAACCTTCAAAATAATGTTTCCAAAATCTTTTGTGGTTCATCAATTTGTAACGGGGTGAATGACACTTCTGAATTCGCTTTGCATCCCTCCATGGGCTCTCACTGCACTATGCAAGTGTGCAGAAGCGGGTCGTTCTGATCTGTAGTTTGAATAAGGGAAGAATACAATTCTGTTTCCAACCTGTAGGGAGACCGAAGATGACCTGTGATTTAGTGTTGCTCTAACAACAATGTGTGATGGTCTCAATATTAGCACCAGTTAAGTCACCTCTGTGCCAAAAGATTCTAAAAAAAAAAAAAAAAAATCTTCCTCTTTCTTCTCACCAGACCACATCTTTGTAAGCTTTGCGCCATCTTTGGTGGCGGCTGCGTGCGTGGCGGCGTCTCGCATCATCCTGCGCCTGTCCCCAACATGGCCCAACCGCCTCCAGCACCTCGCGCTGTACCCCTGGGACCACCTGTTGCCCTGCGTGGACCGTCTGCTCGTGTGAGTACTCTATGGCAGCACTCCATAGACATCCTATAGTACAGTATAGTATAGGATGTAGTACAGTATAGTATAGGATGTCTATGCAGTACTCGGGCATATACTACAGGTACTACTCGGAAAATTAGAATATCATGTAAAAGTTGTTTTATTCAGGCAATCCAACATAAAAGGTGAAACCAATACATTTTATAGATTCATTACATGCAAAGTGAGATATCTTAAGCTTTTTGTTGTTGTAATTTTGGTGAATATGATTTACAGCTTATTAAAACCTCAAACCCAAAAACTCTTCAGTCTTCAGTATTGTAGGCTCAAAGTGTCATACACGAATCAGGTAAGTAATGCAAAACACTTGCAAAAGGGTCCTGAGCCTTTAAACATTTCATCTTTAAATTTGAGTTACAACTGAAATGCATGCACTTTTTCAGGATATTCTAATTTTCCGAGCAGTACCTGTAATGTGCTAGTCGTGATATCCCCAACCAGACCTGGCCAGAGAGATGGCTGGGCCCCTGAAAATATCCAATTATTGCTAACCTGCCCCCTATAAAAAAACCCCATGGTTTTCAATTGACTGCTGTGTGTTTTGGTGAAACCAGAAATTGAACTCTGACAAGCTGTAGTGCTGTTATTGAAAATGCTGCTAGCCAGGAATGGTCTGTCTTCTAGAATGTACAAAAGTAACTCTGCCAATTCTGTGGTTCTCAGCGCTCACGACAGTGACCTGAAGGAGGCCAACAAGCAGAAGGGCCAGCAGCATGTGGCGTCCCAGCCCTCTCCGATGGCCTTCCACTCCCAGCCCCAGAGCATCACGGCTCAGCAGCACCAGTACCTCCAGAGGCCCGCTCTGCAGTACGCCCAGCAGAACCGCCCGCAGCCCGGGCTCGCCCAGGTCCGCGGCCCGTCCCCTTACCTCGGCCACGGCACCGCCCTCCAGCCTGGGGGCACCACGCTAACGCAGGGGCAGGCCCAAGCCATTGCCACCTCGCTGGACGCCAAAGGCAACCTTGCTGCCCGGGCCTACCCACTGAACGTACTGTATACCTGCGCCACCCCCCAGTTTGAGAGGTGATGGTGGCTCTGGCTCTATAGGTGATGGATTGACAGGTGTTCAGGGAACTGCAATGCAAGAGCCAGGGGAACCGGACAAGCCCCCCCCCCCCCGCCCCCGTACCTCACCAGTGACTCGAAGGATTAACTGACACATTGTAAACTGCCAAGCCATGTTCTTTTTTTAAATAGAAAAGCAAAAAAAAGTCTGGTCAAGAAGTGATAGGAAGTCAGTGTTGCATTCTGAGTTGAGCAGAATCAGGTTTTTCGAATGTGCAATAGTATTTTTCTTTTTGCCTGTTATCCACTGATTATTTATGTGGATTTTTGTTTGCCTAACTCTCTCCCAGGAAATCATGTGATTATGTTAAAGTGTATTTTTCAATGCAGACTTTGTGAGAAACGTAGGTGCCTAGCAATTTTTTACGAGTAGGTCTAGATGTTTATTTGTGTGCTGCTACCTCAGAAGCATTGAATGTTGACTACCGCCCTGTGAGCTGTACAAGTGCACTTTGAGATTGGTCATGTTTTTAATAAAAACAAGGCATGGTGACTATGAACATCTCTAACAGATGCGTTTGAGGTATCTTTTTTTTTTAAATTTAGATTCAATTCAAGTTGTCATTTACGCTTACTTTTCCTTTTTTAAATTCAGCTGCCTGAGATAACACAATTCCATCTGAAACCTTTCAGTTATCAAGTTAAAAAGAGCACTTGGAGAGATTCTTAAGCGGTCACAATATTGCTGCCAATATATTAACAATATGATTCAAGTTGAACTATATATAACAATCATTGACAGTCTGTAAATGGTGACATACAAAAAAAGAAAAAAAAAAAACATTGACATTTGCTCATTCATTATATTACTACTAAGGCATCTGTTTTCTATCTGGGAGAAAAAACTGCATACACTGAGAGAGTAGTGTGGTCTCAAAATGTCTTGCTTCTCTAAGCTCTACTCATGTCTCTGGAGAAGTGTTTGGACAAAAGCAGGCAAGAGTTGTTACTTGTGTTCATCACGACAAGCGGGGCAGGTAGTACGGGCCTCGTTGATGCTTCACCAGTGCTGCTAGGAAGACCCAGACAGACAGGACGTCATGTGGGTAAGGGTGGATGTAGACGGCGAGGGCGAACTCTGTCCCTGGGATCTCTGTGCTGTGGATCTGGGTGTGCCGGACCTGTTGTATCACAGCATCCATGCCCGTGAAAGCCATACGAATGGCCATGCCTGTAACCTAGAAACAAAAGAACCATTGTGGATGGTTCTGGTTAGTCTAGTGCCATGTTTTGGTTAGTCTAGTAGTTAGTGTAGTAGTTAGTGTCTTAGTCCAACACATAATACTCTTCACCCTCTATTAAGGCCACATACCAAAGTCTACAGATGTTACCTTGGCCCATGTCTAGTAAAAAAGATGACACCAATGTTGGGACACATTTTATTTAAAACAAAAGCTTTTTTATAGAAGGGTTAAAAAAAACAGCAAAGTTAAGATTATTTTTAAAGACATTTGTTTATTATTATTTTTAACAGATATTAGCAATGTAAAGATTATCTTCCATTCAAATGTTACATGACTCATACAGATTTTTAGAAGCTACTGATTTCAGGAACCCGCTTGAAAAGAGTTACTGCCATCAATTAAGCGCAGCACTCATACATAGACAGGGTTCCCACTGTTTTTCACTGACAAAATTGAAAAAATTTTCCATGACTTCACGGCACCTTAAGTGTGTAAAATTTAGTATACCTCTAGGGCTAAATATGAAATTTTTGACATTCAAAATAATGTTAATGCATTTATTGTCGACTCTAATGATAATGATAACAGAACACTGTGGTTGTGTTAGGAAGAAACTGAAATTACATGACTTTTCCAAAACTTTAAATGAATTTACAAAATTCCATGACTTTCCCAGGATTTCCATGACCGTCGGAGCCCTGCATAGAGTAATGATGAGATGCCAGGCCTCACCTGGTAGTCAGGCATTTGCATGGCCACCGTGTCAACCTCCTCTTCCCCCACGCAGGATGGAGCAGTGGGGTCTTGCTGTGCCTCCAACTTGGGCAGGATTTTGTGGAGGATGGTTGGACACTTCCTGTTCCACCGGGTCGGGTGGGGGCTCCGCCATCGCATCACAGTGCGTTTCAACTCCTTCTCCAACCTTTAAACAAGCCCACACAACTCACACATGTGAATGACTACAAAAACGTACATTTGAGATTTTTGTATAAACTTGTAAAGCCACATATGACTACAAACACACACACACACACACACAATTAAACAGACTTTTTTATCGTTAAAGAGAATTATTTTATAAAATGTTTCTTTTCAAGACACTTTGGGAATTTCACCTACCTTCTTTGCAGGACTTCAACCAGATCAGGCTGAGGCAGGCGATACTGTACTGCAAGGGGCTTCCAAGCAAAATAAATCATTTTTAAAGCATATACGGTTACTTGCATTATACATGTACATTTGCAGTATCAATTTATTGAGCTAAATGAAAAAAACTATTCACAATTGCTTGCAGTTCCACATTTGGCCACTTGGTATCACTGCTGCACAGGTAATTATATGGGCAGGTGAGACGAACCTTCTGTACTGCAACAGGCTGGGAATTTTTTGGGAACAAAGGGATCCAATCAGAGGCTTCTGACAGGTTGAAAATTCGTGGTATGGGACTTGCTTTGCTCTTGTAAAACCACACCTACAACGCACCAGAACCGCAGAGATGTTAGTTTATTTCTGGTGACAGAGCCACTGCCACAACCACAGAGAGGTGCAAAGCTATGGCGTCTGGGGGAGGATAATCGCTGGTGTGTCTTTTTTCTCAATTGCAAACGTTGTTGCACTGACTGTGGTTAAGGAAAGACTTTGGCACTGTGCAGTTAAAGAATGTGTTTTTTAAAAGGCCTATCCTCTCAAATGCCAGGCACTAAGGAAACATCTACTACACACTAAAGTTATTTACTTAACATCTCTAGTAAACTATTCTCAACCAAACATTACAAGCATCATCAGCAACTTAACTTAACTTCTCAACTTATGTTCTGTGCATTTGAAGAGATGTGAAATATATTATGTACGTTTTGCCAGTTGACCAGATAGTCCACTTTTCCAATTGGAAAGTTAAGGAGTAGTGTGTCTATGGAGTAGTGTTGTCCATCTTTTGGATCCCATAGCAATTCACCAGAATTTCGATGAGAAGAAAAAACATATGCTGTTCCATCCTGCTAAAAAGACAATTAAAAGTAAATTATGTTGCTCATCTTAAAAGACTTTTTTCCCCCCCAAAACTGAATCGGTGGTGCTCAGGTACATTCAGTCCATTGGTGGAAGCTAAGGTGAGCAGCTTACCTCCATGGCTGAGGTGCCCAGAACAACCCATGCTGTCATGCCTTGCATATGCAGAAAGAAGTTGCAGAGCAGGACCGCTAAGCTGATGCTGTTTCCAATGACTAGATCCAAGCATTGCTGTCAGGTTTCCAGTCAGACACATGAAGATAATTCATTAAATTAAAATGAATTACAGGAATACCCACATAAAATCCTAGCGTTGAATAAAATTCACAAAGTTCAGCTTATTGTGAATATCACTTGTCATAAATCTATCTATGTTTTCAAATGTCAGATATGTTCTGACAACAGTGGTAGAAGAAAATAAGTCTGCAGTTTTGCCATTCAGAGTCATTACCCCTGAGGTAAGCCACATCTCTCCATGGTCTCCAACCTCAGATGAGCTTGGCAACACAGGAATCAGAGACACAAAGGCAGCTACTCTCCTCTGATGCTAAAATAAATAGTACATAGTAAAATAAATAATAAAAAATAAGAAATACCTTTACATTTATTGGACACATAACTTTCTCTTACATGTACACAACAAAGTTCATTCATCATGGATTAATAAACACTGACGTTATGGAAATCCTGTTTTTGTAGTGCAAGTGCATGCAAGTTGGCAATGGTCACTGCATTCTGAGGGTTCTGCATCAGGCATTAGCTTGGCCTGGGGCAGTTATTTCTGGACAGTGAATTTGGACTATATTCCAGAGGTCTGCTGTAGCCATTCCTAATTGGGAATACCCTATGCAGGGTCCTCTTTCTGCCTCATCTTCTCACAACATCCCAAATCCTATTCCTATTTCATTCCCTGTTACCTGTCTAGTTTGTCAAATTCATTCTTTGTCATACTGTCCATGTTCACTTATACATCTATTACTATTACAATTACATACTTGAAAATCAAGACATTCACAATAATATAATATAATATAATATAATATAATATAATATAATATAATATAATATAATATAATATAATATAATATAATATAATATAATATAATATAAATGTATGTTATCTACACACATTTTCATGACTTGTATTTGTACATAATATTCAGACAGTATTATTTAAACTATTAAGTTTAATGTCAGTATAATTCGATAGTGACTCTAAATGTTTCTGAGTGTTTGCTCCAGGTTGTATTCATTACCAATAAAGTAAGCTGTTCTTCTTCAATACGCTCATCCCCATCATGATGAAGGATCCCTGGTGGAGGTGGCAGAGGCCTGAAAAACCTGGTAGGCAGGACCAGCTGCCCTTCACTGTTCACCACAACACTGACCAGCCTCTTCTGTCTCCCAGCAGCCCTGCACTTCTTCTCAAACTCATGCGCTAACTTCAGAGTCTCCTCGCTTTCATCGGCTGGCCACTGAAACAGATAAGCCAGCATGATTAAGATCATATCGAGCGGTGAAAAGGGAACGAATGTTAACACCTGCTATGCTAGCTAGTCACACTCACCACCCACAAGGACTTCTGTTTAATCTCCTGAGTGGTAGAGAGGTGTTCAAAAGACACTTTAGTCACATCGAACTCCCACACAAACATATCTATTGTGAACAAAACCTCTAGAAAGATTGAAAAACAAAAGCAGCATGGTAACTAAGACTGAAGGGTCGTCTTTAGAGGAGATATGTGGGTCGAGAGCGATGAGGACACTGAGAAAGCTGGCTTCGTCCTGTTTCACCAGGTCCCTGGGCCAGGTGTAGCCCAGAAGTGCAGGGGGCACGCTGATCCTTAGAGTGCACTCCATCTGATGACAGAAAAAAGAGACTTGCACTCGCTTGAAAATATTACAGAAAAAACTATATAAAATAACCATGTGACATAAAAAGTTGTTATGTGTTTACTACACATAGAATAAATACTGTATCTATTACTTAACATGAATCCTAGCAAGTGCCTAAATCACCATACATATGGATCCCTGAAAGAGTTATGCTGTCATCACACGCAAGCAAGCAACAAGCAAAGAATGTTGTACACCGGTTTATACAAATTTCGGTGTACTTCACTGATGTGAACATTTTAATCAACTAAACAATGTGGGCGTTAGTGTGTGAGGTGCTTGGTTGTTTGTGCAGTGCTTGGTGATTAGGGAAAACACATGATGTATGGCAGTTAACATATAGCCATGTTGGTGCAGTTTACTGTTGTAAATGTTTTAATCACCTGCATGAGCGACGAGGGAATGAGACGGTGTGTGAAGTGCTCGGTGCTTGTCTTTGTGTAAAGGTGTGTCATGGAGACACAGCACCCACACACACACTCCGTGCGTAGGCTGTGCGCTTATGCAGATGAAAGCCCAGCGGTGGGAGAGTGAGAGAGGAGAGGTGGGCCAGGCTGGTGAGTCACACTCACGATCAGCATGAATGATGCACAGCACGGCACGACACACACGCAAGTATACTGCTGACTCACCCACTGGTCCAGCGGTAGATGAGACTTTGAGTCTCAGTGAGCTTAAATTTCTGTACATCCTATCCTTTACCTGAGACGCGTGTAAGCGGTCGAATTTAGGCAGTGATCTGGAAGGCGTGACAGTGCTATAGTGTTCTGCAGTGCAGTAACTACGTGAGGATTGAAACTGAGAAAAATGCCTACAAAGTTGTCACAAAATGTTTTAGGTATAATAATGGTGATGCTTTTATGTACCTTCTTAATAGGAAGAAGCAAGAGATTTAGTCACAAGACAAAGGACTTTGTTATAAAGTTCATTTCCAGTCCAAACTCAGTTTTGACAAAATATATATTTACTGCCTTTTGCCTTGGTTAGGGCAGTGTAGGATACCTGTGTTTTTGCACTTAAAGGTTTTGTAATAAGGCGTCAATCTATGTTTGTCTTGTGGTGTAATACAAATTGCCTCTCAAAGTCAAAGTACCTTGGGCTGTTGAAGTAGAGCCCTAAAGGGTATGGTCACAGAGCCCAGCCATTGCTTCCCAAAGAAGGTGTGAGCTCCACAGCCCTTCAGTGTGTCTCTCTGTCATAAAAGAGACACTACATGAGCCTTTGCCTGAAAACCTTTTTGTAATGAAGATATAAGCCAATTCAGCATACAAAGAATTAAACACAAGAGATGGACTGTATCTTTCCATATGCTAATTCAAAAAGCTCAATGTTATACATCCGAACAAATAGAACATGTCATAGGACACATCTGGCCAAAAAAAAAAAAAAAAAAAAATTCTAGAAGGACCTCTTCCCTTTTTTTGTTCTTATCATCAGCTCTCACTGAGCACCTCTGTCAGTTGAAATGAAACCGCATCAAAGATGTTGATGATGATGTCGTCCCGATTCTTGGCAAGACCCGCATGACTGTAGTCAGCGTCCAGTGAGCTGGGATAAGATACTATAGATCAGTGTAGCTGGACCAGTGCAGAAATAACTCACAAAAACTACAAAAGCAAACCTCCACCAAGCAGTTCAACCCCCCCTCCCTTTTTATTTTCTCAATGGGATTTCACATGTTCATTTTCCAAATTGTTAATCAATGAACCGATTTTCATCAAAAAAGACTCACCTCGACGCAGTGACAATACTGACTGCCAAAATTTCAGAACAATACATTCATGACTTTAGTTATTTTGCTAACAAACAAACAAACAAACAAATAGACAGACAAACACAGGGAAAAACATAACCTCCTTGGTGGAGGTAATGACAGATATTAATTCATGTGAATAAAGAATGGTTTGCGGATGGCCCAGCTGTTGATGATCAGAAAGTGATCAGAAAGTCATACCAAAAGACGAAGGCAAATTCCTCTCTCCAGATTGGGTCAGGCCCTTCTGCCACTCTGGTCTGAAAGCTTGACCTCTGAAAGTTCACCTCAGCAAAAGGCTGCAGCTGCAATAACAAGAAAAGCTATTAACATGTCTACATGAATAAATAACTAAACACTACAAGTTAGAGAACAACAGCAACAAGACATTATCAGAACAAAACAGAGACAAAACATACTTAAGGACACTGTCCCTCACATTTAAAATTTAAATGAAGCCAATCACCATAGAAACAGCAGCTCCTTTGCTTAAGCGGGCTGTGGGCTGTGTAGCCATGGCAATCGAGAGACTTCAAAACCAGCACACAAATTATTTCTCTTTGTCAACACCACCATTATGCCATCTCTTGGAATCATCTCTCAGAAACATTTCTTTTAACACAGTCGAGATGCCCAAATCTGCAGTTAGCCACACCGAGGCTATGCTTACCTTAGGGCTGCCTCTGTTTGTCCAGTGAATAAGGCTGTGAGTGCCACTGGACAGACCACAACAGGCTCCACGGTTCTCCATATCACTGTTAGATAAGGCAAAAAACTCAAGCTTCCCAATCATCTTTTCATAAAACAAAATTTATTATTATTATTATTATTATTATTATTATTAAAACAGCCTTGAGGTGGTATCTGACATAAATGTTTATTGTGAAGCACACAGAATATTAAAACATTTAGTATTATGGACTCTTAATCTGTTTTTACACCATATTTATAAACTGCATATTACCCTTTGACTTAGTGTATTGCATAGTACAGGTGAATCTCAATATACTGTATTAGATATATGTATAATATTATTGTGCATGACATTAGCTACAATCAAAACTATAACAAAGACTTGCAATATTTCACTTTTTGTATAATAAATCCACATAATATAGTATCACACATCGAATTCATGAAATAAATGAACTTTTCCATGATATCCTAAATCACTGAAATGCAGCTGTATGCGTATACATTCCGTGACTAAGACGTGGTGGTTCGTTAAACTTTATTATTGCCATTGGCTATGGGTCTGGAATTCCGTACCAGTCGATGTAAGGATATTGGTCCGGAACCGATACTCTATAGTCTTCTGGACCAATACATGTAAAGCTATAGGTCTTAAAAACTTGAAACCTGTACCATACTCAGGCAGGGTTTCCACAGATTTATCAGATAAAAATTCCCTACTAACCCTAACCCTAACCCAACCCCTAGATTCCGTACCAATAATACCAGTTCTGGGGGCACGGAAGCTGCCGTACCAATAGCCACTTCGTTTACTATTAGCCGATATGGCCCATACTTGTGTGTCTCCTGGCGAATGGGTAGGTGTACAGCGCTTTGGACGTTGACACGGATCACCAGACCGCCGTTGGACAGCAAGCCGGGGTGGACACGCTCCACGGTCTGACACCTTGGCTTCAACTGGCGAGCGCGTCTGAACATGTCCCAGCTGATCTCACTGTGAGGTTGGACAGAGGTTGGACGGAGGTTGGAGCAGAGACGCAAGAACAGAATGAATCACGCAGAGAGAGGTAGTCATGACAGCACCCACACTGTCTGCATTGCGGGCTTTAAATGCATTCACAGTGAAAGAAATACAGAGGCAGGAGGATTTCAGACAGAAGCTACATAACAGAAAGACTTCAAGGTTTGAGTGTGAGTGTGTGGCTTTAACTCACAGCGGGCGGTCAGCATTTTGGTGCTCCCAGACAATATCAGAAAGCTTGTATTTTTTCTCAATATGGTGCATGTTTTTCTCAACGTCACTGACCAACTGAAAGAACACAGCAGGGTACATAAATGTCATTTGCAGTTGCAAAAACACAGAGTGCTTAATACATCTTAAAACACTATAAAAGTAAGTTTGTGACATTTATGGGGGGCATTTCAAAGAGACGAGTGATGTATTTGAAATCTGTCTGATTGCTTAACTCCAAATCGAAAACATATGCGAGAATTCTCAAAAGCTAACAGCTCTTCACAGATGGACGGACAGTGCGTATGATTACATGTGGGAAAAACTGGCAGCTTTTAGCAACCCCCCTTACACCCCACACACGCACATATACACACACACACACACACACACACAGACACACACACAGAAATATGTAGTGATTCAGTGTGCACGTAGGAGTTCATCAAAAATAGATTTTTGGATGGACTGTGATTTTCTCTGGTGTGTGGGTATGATAGGCAACGTGTAACTAAACCACTCTCTTGATTTCCTATCTAAAGCTACTTTCAGACTTGAACTCCTGAACTTTTTCCTAATGTGAAGGGTAATCTCTGGAAGCACTCTTTACTTGTTCTAGCCAGAGCCCTGTCAAAGCATTGGAAATGTTACCAGCCAGCCTGGATGTAAGGAGGACAAGGAAAACTCAGAAAAAATCACGACTAGCAATTGGGGTGTCCAAATGTCTGGTGTTTTTTTCCCATCTTTTATGAATGCCCTTTTCCTCAAAATATTCCAGCTGTGCCACAAAGGCTTTCCTGAGTCTAACTCTGAAGGCAGTTTAAAGGTTGATGCATTCTTCCATGAGTATTGTCCAAGTAACTATGTAAACCATTAAGGCCCTTCTTTTTCAAATCTACTTTTAATGCTACACGATAAAAGGTTGAGATATGACTGTAATAGGATTGTAATTAATCAACTACGGGGTCAGTAAAAGGGTATTTTATTGCCTTTCCTCCTTACCTTCTGAAAATACTGGACGACCCACTTCCTGTCTGCTGCTAAGTCATCTTTCTCTCTCTGTGGCAGCTCAAACTGACCTCCTGTGTAGTCCTACAAAATGACACAATAAAGCTGTAAATAGCATACTCCGCGACATGAGGGTCACCAGCACCAACTACCTGTAAGAAACAGCAAAATCTTCACAAATATGTTGAACCCCTCTGTATCAGCCGTGTAATAAACAGGTGGTACACTAGACAAATAAATATTTGGTACTTCAAGATCTACTGTATAATCCAAGATAATATAATTCAAAATGTGTTTCATTACCATAGCCCACCCTGTACCTGTAAGTTGTGATGCTGAAATAACAACAAAGCCTTGATTACAAAGATGTAGCCTGATAAACCCGCCCCTCGTACTTCATTTCATTTCGCGCAGAGGGTCAGGAACAGAGACCATCAGAAACGATTTGCTGGAGGTGTGGACTCTGCTGAAGTTTTAAAAAAGTGCCTCTGCCTTTACCCAATCGCTAACGTATGGTCGTCACGTATGCAATTAGCCTACCTACGCACTACAATTCAAATGTAGCACACAAGGTCAACGTCACAGCTAACGAACACACCCTCTGTTCGCTGATTGGATTGTACTTTCTGCGACCTGCCAAATGCTCCTCAAGAGATTCCGGTCCAGACCCTCTGCACGAAATGAAATGAAGTACAAGGGGCGGGTTTACCAGGCTAGCAAAGGTGGCCCTCACCTCCATCATAGCCTGAGTGATTTGTCTGTCAAGCAGGGGGACGGGAAAAGTCCGGAGGGCCTCAGGAGCATGCAGGCTTTCCCTCAGACTCAGGAGTCGGAAACGTCGGATGGCGTCCAGCTGCTCGTCTGTGGCGAAGCAGGGCTCCTCCATCGGTTCCAGGCGAAAATTACCATCTGAGTTCTTTTCCATTTCGCGCATCTCCTAGTGAAGTAAATACAAGGTAGGAGGTCAAGGTTAAAGTCTGCAAGGTGAAGGTCAAAGGTTGAACAGTCTACCATCCAGATTTAGGCCTGGAATATGCTTGCTGGTTAGCCAAGCATGTGTATCCACAAGCAGCTGCATCAAGAACACAAGCATGCTGCATCATAAGCGTACCTACACAACACTGTGCGATAAAAATATTTGACAGTTTGCTGAATAATTTGTATTCATTTGCAGCACTTTCAGGGATTTAATGGCTATAAATAAGTAGTACTCCACTCCCGTGCTAGTGGTCGAAATGGCTGTCAATGCAGTTACTTAATAAAATCTATCATGTATACACACCCTGATGAGCTCTTGAAGGCTAGTGTTTCCTGGATGATTGGGGTCAAAACGCAACTTCATGAGCCATTCAAACTGTCTCCTAGTAAGTCGAGCAGCCACTGTGCTAAAGCAAACAAAACAACACAAAATAAAACAAAACACTGGACTTTTATGACAGTAGTGTTTATGTTAAATTATAATGTGTTGTTCTTCATTCTCTCAGAAGCACTGATTAGGTAACAATAAGGTGACACTTAGGTCTTCACTACACACTTTACTACATTGTTGAAACATGTAGTAAGCTATTTTAATAGCATGCCAACATCTGTACTTATAAGTTTTTGTGATCAGATCAGTGCTGTAAAGTGTATTGAATGAGTACACGCTTGGTACCTCGCCAGAGCAGGTAAGTACTAAAAATGGGACTAGGTACCAGGTACAACCCCAAATGGAAAAACAAAAAAAGGCGGGTACAGTCAAGACGTGCAGTGTAGAGCAGGGGTGTAGCCAGAAATCATAAAATAGGTGGGCACAGAAAAAAATCAGGTGGCCCTAGCCAAAAACACATAGATTATATTTATTACTAAAACAGTCAGTCAAACTTATTATGATTTGGTGGGCCTGATTGACAAGCGGGTGGGCAGAGGCCCACCTCAGCCCACCCGTGGCTACACCCAGAGTAGAGTAGGGCTACAACAGTGCAGTGGAATAGTGTTAGCAAGGATTGCTTATGATAATGATGCATCCACACATATGCTCACTCTCCAATCGACGGTGGTACTGGCTCTGCAGGGGGTGCCTTAGGAAAACCCTTGTCATCCACTGCCCATGACAGGACGTAATACAGCTTAGCAGCAGTCCCCAGCCAACCTGTGCTCCTGTCACCATCACTTATTCTGAAGCCTACATTTGAAAGATAAATGGTGTCAATGGTGAGGGTATTAATTCATACATTTATATGAAGTGACACCACAACCGACCAAAATACAAACAAAGCAGCCATTAAAAAAGATACAACAAACACTTCTCATTGTTTCTAGTGGTGTGTGTAAATGTCCACTAACAATCTTCAGTAAGACTCCTGGGAGTGTTCTTAATATTATTAACCAAAACATGTATTTGTCTGGTAGTGGTCCTGTGTACACAAAGTGCAGATTTCTGATACACACATTTCAAATTTGGGTGCTAGAGATGACATTTTGACTCACTGCTTCCAACTCTTGTATGGCATCTTTTGACAGGCTGCTCACAGCTGAACATCGATGTCTCCACAGGTGCACTAGTTAATGTTACCATTCTGTGTGGAATTGGTAGATACACCTTGGCAAGAAGAGTGCTCCTAAACTTCTTGTGTTCATGAACCTTAAACAGGAGCACAGGGATTTGTTAGATCCATGTCTTGCATTAATACCACAATGAACCACCATGAACACAATAGCATACCTCCAGCATTAAGCTTTCCGGCCAGTTTGTCACCTGCATATTGAATGTTTCCTCAATATTTACTCTGAAATTAAGGTCAAACGGGGACTTTGATGTAGCTGAGACTAGTTTTCCATTGTAAAATATTTTTACAGAGATTGAGCGGTCACGCAGGGTTGCTCTTCTGCACTGCTCTTCCCTGCAAAAAAAAAAATATATATATATATATATATATATATATATTAAAAAACAAATATGAGGGAAGGGATGAGGGAAACCAGAAAATTCAGGAATCAGGACACATGGATGATCTGTATAGTCATATTAAATGTCTGGGTACTGTAGTTATCTAGTTGCAATATCCATCTTACTTTTCACAATCAAAGTCAGAAGAGATGGTTTCATTCATGGTAAGAATAGGAACGAAGGGGAAATGGGTAATTTTTGTCTGGGCAGTAAGATGGAGGCCATCTCCTGCTTTCTCCTGCAGGGTGTGTGCGTTAAGAGCCTCTTGCAACCAATCACCCATATAGTCTGGGGTGAAGATGATGTCATCATTCATAAAAGTAGATCCCTGTTGATCATTTGAAAAAATATTAATTACAGCTGACAAATTGTTTGATATTTAGGCATCAGCATTCATTTGAAGACATGTCCAAAATGTCCAACTCAAATACAAAACCCCAAATATTATACTATGTATAATATACATACAGTATATGTTCACATTTTTCTTAACAGTTTATGAAGTCAGTCTGTCTTAAATGGTGCACTACGAACAATAAAGTGTTGTTATAATACGTTAGGCCAACACAGATGGCGACCACTGAGTGCAAGAAGTGTTATAGAGTTCCACACTCAACCTTTATATGTGTTACATGTGCGTCATCCATATACTTACAGTGTACAGTACATTATGTCCCTGTGACTGTCGGTGTGAACGTACTTTTGCCCTCAAAATGGGAAGTGCAAATGTGGAAGTACTTGACATGAGACAGACTAAGCATGTCATAGATTTCATAAAGCACGAAGCCTACATAACCACCTACATTAGCGCACTCTTCCTCTGCCCTGCTACTCTCTGCAGTGCTATCAGTAGCTGATCCATCATAGTGGACAGGTGATCCATTCCTTGCTTCCAGCTCCAGTCTGCCAACGAATATGCAAATGGGACCCAATTATAATACAAAACTGAGATCAACATTAAGATAAAATCTGACAGCCCCAGTCTGACAATGCAAGCAGCAGCAGCAGAAGATTTGCATGCTGCCCTTCATGAATCAGGAAGTTAGTGCTCGCTTTTGGCTTGCTTTTTTAAAAGAGTCTTAAGTGGGAGACATACTTTTGGAAGTGCAGTTTCACGGAAGTGCTGACGCAACAGTTCTTAACTCTCAGAGCTTTTAGACACTGCCACGTGGATATGATATTCCTCAGCTGCACAGCATCCTCCTCCTTCGTCTGGCTCAATATCCTCTCAGTCTCTCTGAGAAGAAGTCACATAATAATAATAATAATAATAATAAAAATATGATTAATAATAATAATAATAATAATAATAATTATTATTATTATTATTATTATTATTATTATTATTATTATTATGTTTATAATAATTATAATAATAATAGTTATTATTATAGTAATAAACAGTGTTATAAATGGATAAAATGAGATAAAATACAGTACATATTTAAGAAAAATAATATTACAAGAATTATAAAAATAAGACATGCATGTTAGATGCAAAGACACAATTATGTCTTTGCAAAAAAAAAAAAAACATATTTCACCTGATCTGTCTGGTTAAGGCTCTAAACCTTGACATGGACCTTGGACCTTGAGCATTCATTTCCATTTTAGATTTCTTTAAAGCCCTGAGCTGTCAATCAAACACAATATTGTCAGCGATGACAAATGACCTATGACATATTCTGTCATGCCTGAGTCAGAACAAAACCAGAGGCTCTCGTTCAGTGTTTGATGTAAACTAAATGTGCACGAGCACTAGCTGAGGCAGAAGCACCTTCTCCTGTAGAAAAGTAGCCTTGTCTGTGTTGCCTCGACTTGTGTAGTTTTCACACAACCGCTGGAGCCTGCTGGCCAACTCATGCTCCTTGGTGAACAAGGGGTGAAGGGTGAACTGGAGCCCTATCAAATTCAGGTCCAGCTGCCAGTGGCCAGCGATGGGCTTGGTCTCTGAGTTTGCCCTGCCACCACCAATCACCACAGGCTAGAGGGGGCGACACATGGGCAGTGTTGAGCATATGCGACCTGGAGGCCTGAGCTCGGCCTAGATTAAGAGATTATAACTAAAGAAACACTGAGAAGGACACAGCGCCCATGTAAGGGAATTAGTCTGAGGAAATCACCTGCGACCATACTGCCCTACAAAGGCAAAGTGCAGTAACTATGTGAACACTGAAACTGAGAAAAATGCCTTTGAAGTTCTTATACTGCCTGGTCCAAAAAGCTTGTAGGTATAATCGTGGTGATGCTTTTATGTACTTTCTTAATGGGAAGAAGCAAAATATTTAGTGACAAGACAAAAGAGGTGTTATAAAGTTAATTTGCAGTCTAAACTCAGGTTTGACAAAATTTGTAGTTACTGCCTTTTGGCTTTGTAGGGCAGCATAGGTTACTGGTTCTATATACTCCACACAGGCAACACAAACAGACATGGAAAGAGTGGTGCCCAGTCTATTATGCAACACTGACCATTAGGTTACTGGCTCTATATATTCTACACAGGCAAAACAAACATGGAAAGCATGATGTGCTAATGTGGTGTGCAACGAAAAAGACTAGAAAAGAAAAGAAAAAAGAATAATGTGCACACTAGTATGAAACGCTTACTTTAATGTCCTCAGTGGTCAAATCCGCAGAGGTGTTTGGAAATGGGAAATCTATTTTAGCTTGCCAGTAGTTCTTTAGTGGGTTGGGCAGTGTATTCAAGCACCCATTTTCTCCAAACCAGCGCCATCCCTAGTCATACATGGGAGAGAGTATACATTGACGAATCTAACAAATAGAAGGTAGCACAGTAAGACACACCACACACACACATACAAAATAAGAATTCTACGCAACACTGGTGAGTTGCTTTTGCTTTAATCTTTTTTTTCCTTAATTCTGCCTGTATCCTACTGGATAATGTAAGATTAGTTCTCAATATGTGTCATGTTATATAAATCACTATAAATACTACATGCAGAAGCATTACATAATAATGCTAAGCAATATAAACTACTTCTATCAAGAAGTCCTAATATACAAAATGGACCTCAAAGTATGCCAAAATAACTTGCATGACATGATATACTACCTTATACTGATTAAGAAGTCGGTGAGACATCTTGTCATACATTTTCTTCACTATCTGAAGCCTCTCACACACATACAGTCCTTCATCCTCCAAAAAACGGGGCCTTAAACCACTTGAAAAAATGTCTTCTAAATTCACTGCCAGAATAGATGAAAAGCCCAAGGCTATTAGCTGAAGGCAACACCACAAAAGGCCATTGCAAAATATGAAAACAAAAGTTATACAAGATTTTTTTTTCACCATTAGTATTGTTTGAGTGATGTTAGCTATCACAGTACCTGCTGTATCCTGTGGTACATACAGAAGGCCTGAATCCACCTGGCCGTGGGCTGTTACACCTACGACCAGAGGATCCTGACTTTCACCCCCAATGTTGATGATGAAATCTGAGTCAGTCTGCACAATTAAACATTACTGAGATATGGCTTAGGCTAATTTGAGATCAAAGACAATGTTATAGTACGTAACTGACTACTACACCACTAGTAGTACTGGTTTAAAACTGTATGCTAGGCTTGTACCTTTTGATATAGGCTACTACAGAGACTTTCTTTGGCTACTACCTGGGATGACACAGTGTCTGCTGAGGAATTCCTCTCCTCCTCTTCAAACTGATGGCAAAAGAAGCTATATGCATCCTCATCTGAATATGCCTTTTAAAATGTGATGGGTAGAGTACAGTGTAACATCTAGCAGCTAGGTTATTTAGGAATTAACCAATACTTTCAGAATTTAGCATTTTACTGTTAAGGAGCCTAATACGCATAGGGCCTACGAACTTAAAGAAAACCTCACCTCACTCCTGTTTTCTTCTGCAATATGCTCTGTGATCTCCACAGTACTGTTTGATTCTGTAAGGTTTTGTGAAGTATGTTTTACATGTTATAGCCTACCTTTAGCCGTTTCACATGTAAAACACATAGGCCGAGAATGATCCTCTTACTACAGGCCTTGAGGCAGAGCAATACAATCACCTGTCATGGCACTTTCCTCCTCTACGAAACTGTCACTTGTGTCATTTGACTCCCGCCTTGGGATACACTGTTATAGAGTAGCCCGACAACGTTACAGGTTGGTAGGCTAAACCAATTAGTTTAAAAAACACACAGTGAGTAAGTCTACAGTAACGTCAGCAGTTGCAGTTGAGTAAAATCTCCTGACGAAAAAATAAACACGATCATCTGTGCTAACTCTGATGCTAACAGCAACAGCCTCAATGTTGTTTGGTTTCACTCAAGGAATACAGTAGTTATAAAAATCAGATATCTAACTTTACGTTTTCACCCATATGACGCTTAAACAGAGCAAACGACGACATGGGATCAATGACTAATTAACCTACACAATCACTGAACAAGAGTTAATACTAGCTACTCTTTTCAGTTGCTGACGATGCGTTCTCTTGTGTGCACGAGATAAGTAAATGAATGATGTGATAACGATACATCCATTTATTATAGTAATTCAAAACAACTGTGAAAAATATGAAAGTTTTGCAAACTACTGACATAAATCCCTACGCATTACTTTGTGTATTTTCCATCCTGGCCTATGAAGTAATGTAATAAAATGTGAATACGCTAGCCATATAAACTGGCTCAAGTCAACACATGCCACCACAGCACGTCGCCTCTGATTCTTTTTGGACCAAGATGATAGACAGGTGTGTGGGCGGGTATAATCGCATTTCCTGTAACTTTTTTTCTTTTCATCGGCTTCCTCTTACACTGACGCATCTGATTGGTCATTCACAGAGCATGTAACCAATCAGCCGAGACCTGCCATGGAGGAAGGAATAAATGCAAGATGGCTCCTCATATAAAACCAGCCTTTTGGCTTCTCTTTTGTGATCAACAAAATTACTTTTTCCTACTTATAAGGTTAAAATACCAATCTGCACGCAGCTCTGAAGGTTGAATTTTGCTACGGGACTATCTAAGATTTAGTTCTGGTGACTTCACGTAGATTAAGTTTGTGGGGAAACAAGAGCACCGATTTCAAGCCATGAATTGAGGCAACCAGGTCGACTGTGTTGTTTCAGATGGTGCGTGATACATCAGGGCCTTGTCTCTCGGACGTGCTACAAAGCTTTGGACACTTCTGATCAAACATCTAGCCTACGTAAAACTTTACGAAATTCATGTTGCCTGTTTGCTTATTCCCGGATATTCTGAAATCAGTATTCAAGCTGTAAGTCATCGCCATGGCCGTATCAAGGTGAGAACTTAAGCTGGTTAGCTAACTTAGCTCATATTATATTTTTGCAAGGGAGGGTTTCCAGCTTGATTGCTATGCTAGCAAGCACCCCAGCTAACAATACCCAACGAGTACTGACACGGGCCGTGTTTCGACTGAGGTAGCAGCTAGGCTTTAACCAAATCGACATATGGTCCACATGGCTGAATTATAACGTCATTGCTAACCGTTCATGGTTTCTAAAGTAAGCATTTTATTTAGTTTCTGACTTGGATGAGTTTCCCTGTAGTCCGATCATACAGTTTTGCACGTGTAATAAAATCGAGTTCGATTGAAGGTTTTATTATTTTAATTTCAGAGTTTTAATGTGTTTGGAGCATGGTATTAAATCCACGGTTAGCAAGCTAATGTCCGTTTACCACCAGATTCCAGTGGCCTTCTGTGTGTAGGAGTTTCTGCGGAATTTTCTCAAACCACAACCATTGCGTTGCGTGTCTATTTCTAATTGTTTTCATCTTGTCTTTATCCCATTTAACGTGACTTCTCAGCATTCCAGACCCATTCACTTAGTTACAGTCTAGCGAAGTCCTATGCATTATCTTGCGTTGAAGTTAGTTGAATAGATGTGTTGAAGTGGCTTCAAAAAAGTAGCGGTACTGTCCGGAAGCGTCCCCTATAATGTGCATGGTTGGTTCATTTTAACGCTCGTTCAAGGCTGTAGTTGAAATCAGATTACTGGGTCGTTATTAGATTGACTCAACGTGAGTATCACCGTTTCCCTTTTGCATATGCACTTTCCAGCGCATTGTATCACAGGGAGTGACCCCGTACAGCAGGATGTAGCTATCTGGGTATGGAGCTATGGTTGGATTGGACCATGTTTCTTTGTATGTTCCCAGTTTGGAAGTGGCCCTTATGCACAGTCAAGGCAAACATTTCTCTTGTATGTATACCTGTGGCTGTTTTGTGTAGAATGCATCTACACGTCATCTACTTCAGGCTAGATGAAGCTTTCACATGTGTGAATGGGTTATATTCCTTGATATTTAACATTAGTCTGAATGCTTTTTAGTGCTGTAGGTGAATTAGTGAACAGAGTTTTACTCTCAAAAAGGCATAAATATAGTATGTTGGTTTGGAACCCCTGCTTAAGATTAACATATGTATGCCCTACAACAGGGGTTCTTTAAAATGTTTTAGGGTCATGAACCCCTAAAACCGAAGAGAGTCTTCAAAGGACCCCCCTTATAATCATTAACAGACATTTCATTGTCACACACAGAAATACATTTCAGTTTCAACCATTCTAATTCCGACTGCATTTGGATTTGCCAGCATGTAAACTTGATCATAAACATGTTTGTAAAATAATCAGCAAGACTGGCATGGTTGTGATAAATCCAGGTATTTAAAGTCAGCAGTTTAAAGTTGACTTTAGGAACATTCTTCAACTTTAAAATAATGAATGCAATGAGAAATCTGACCAAATCATTGCCGAAGTTATCAGTCTTGACCTTGCAGCACGTTTGCACACATCAGAATGATTAAGAATATTGCATCAGAATATTAGGAATTTTTGCAATAGGCTGTTATGCGGAGGCTGTGTGGGTGTTGTGACTTGCTTCTGTTCCTCTGTTAAGGTATTGAAATTGAAAGACGTATGTGGTGCCACTGAAGGTGTGGCAGGTTCATCACTAGTACCCTATCCAGTGTATGCTTTGACCTCTTGACTTCGAAATTTTGTTTTGCACTTTTAGCCTTTGTGCTCAGTAAGATCTCCGCTCTGGATTAGAGCGTCAGCTAAATGTAATGTAATCTTGGCTGGGTCTTGTGGCTTTGTTCATTGGCGCTTGTTTTTTTGTTTTCCAACACTGTTCTTTGCTAAAGCAAAACCAAACTTTAAGCCTATATTTTTCCACAATTCAGTTAGCTTTGGTTTAGTGTGAAACATCACATAGAAAAGCACTGCCTTTGGCTGTGGTCCAGTATTGATCCAAGCTATAAGGCAGTAAGTTGCCCCTGTCTGAACATGTCGCTTAAGGAGTCTTGCTGTGTGGATAAGCGGTTGATGCTCTTGACTGGATGCAGGAGAGCTGGGTGTGCGGCCTGCTTATTTTGTGCTCGCAGACTGTAGCTGCCCAGGCTGTTATTTTTAGCTGTCATGGCCGATAGCATCTCAAGCCAATAATATTAATTCCATCCACCTCAGGATTCTTCCTTGGGTTTAAAGCAGCCAACTCTGCCTCAGTTTCGGAAAAAGTTATGTCAAGGGTGTATTTTCGGTAGCCTGAAAGATTTTTGCACCCCTAGTTAATGTTCCCAATGAGTTCCCATTTGGATCCCTTTAAAACAATTCTGTCCTTTAGTGGCAGTATGTTTGACGTTATGAAGGAAACTGGTTGCCTTTTGTATGTGATTGATTCTAATTTTTTATTTATTTTTTTAAGGCTTGAACGTTTGTTCATTCTGCTAGACACTGGTACAACTCCAGTAACCAGGAAAGCTGCTGCCCAGCAACTTGGCGATGTGGTTAGACTTCATCCCCATGAGCTGAACAATCTCATAGCCAAGGTGAGTCATCCTCCAAGGATATTCCTTTCTCTCTCTCACTCACACACACACACACACACACACACACACACACACACACACACACAGTTGGCCTCCAGACTTGGGATGAGCCATGATTTCTCAAACAAATCAAATAGCTGAATTAATTATGCAGTATTGATTTTTACAATGCAGTGATCATATCGTAAATTAAATTTTTAATGATTTTAATAAAGTAATGACTTAATGCAACCTTAAAGTGCTGATGGCACACCTAAAAGCTGTGGGCTTCTAATATACCAACTGTGAATCAACAGAACAACACCACGTTGTCTCATACCAACAGGCAGTAGTTCAATATGTGATGACAGAGTACTGGACAGTGCAGAACCAGCTGTCTAGAAGTCTGTGTGGAACAGTTGCTTTTATGCTTGCCAAGACAGGCTTGTTAAATTAATCTGGATATAGGCCAAGTTCCATCATACTGGTTAGCCATACTTGCAGCCTATTCTGACTGAGAACTTTGCTATAGGCCTACAGCCTGAAATCATAAAAGCACGAATGGTGCTAGTGGGAAGAGGGCGTGGGGGGGGGTGATTAATAGTAATTTCCCAGTGATTATCAAATTGTTTGTTCTTGTGCTTCACTACTCCAGGATTCAGTTCTCATGTCGGTCTCCTACTCATCATAAGCATCTTGTAACTGAATTTCCTTGTCTCTTGGTCAATCAGAATGTACATCACATTCTTAAACAAACAAGGAAGTTGGTTGCAATTTTTGGTGAGGGGGGTTTTTATATGTGCATCATGCTGCTGCTTGCTCTCTTACTTCCTGCCTTCAATGGAAAGTTAAGACTAGTCTGTATCGCCCTCTGAAAATAGGCACACCACGTTTGAATGGGCCATTTTATTGTGCTTCAGTGGGCATGTGGAGTTCATGGCCCATGTTATAGCGCTCCGCATCACTAAAGGGCACGGATGTCCGCTCCACTTGTAGTCCTTTGAATAAATTGTGTGACTCCCTCAATGTAAAGACCTGTTGTCTGCACGTTGTGTATGCTTCAATTTTTTTGTCCGTTTAAAGCAATACTAAGTAGTTTTTGTCTTCGGTTGCCCTACAGGTTGGAAGCGGAATTGTTCCCTTATTGAGAACTACAAAGATACGGTCCGCTCCTTGAAACTGAAATTTACTTAGTGCGGTTATAGTCCATGGAGGGCAACAAAGCAAATTCAAAAGTGCCTTTCACCCTGATGAACCACTGAAACGATTTTGGAAACATTATTTTAAGGCTGAAAAAAACTACTAGGGTTGCTTTAATACAGTGTGAAGTCCTATGTCCTCTACTTTGCCATACAGCTGCCATTGCATTAATGTCTCCCCCCATCTGTTGGTTGCATAGGTTTTGACATATCTCAGGAGTCCGAATTGGGACACACGAATAGCAGCGGGGCAGGCTGTGGAGGCAATAGTCAAGAATATTCCGGAATGGAATCCTCCACCCAAGCCTAAAGACGGTAAGACAAAAGGTGGCCCAGCCAGCTCAAGGTCTGTGTCAGCACTGACACGGAAACGGATTTAACTATTGACGTCTGGCCCTCGGTTAGTTTTTCAATAACACTGTTGATGTAAGAACCAATGGCTTAATGGCTGATGGCTTCCTTTAGGAATCATTACCTTCATTCTGTTCGTAAAACGTGTTTTGCTATATTAAAATAAAGCCTCAAAGACTGAACGTGCTCTGAAAGGTTGGGCAGTGTGCACCGTTAGACTTTCATGTCCTATCTTGGTCTCAGTTTACCGTTGATGTGTAAAGTTTTGTGAATTTGTTAGCCACGAGCAAATCATTTAATGCTCTGTGCAAAATGGCATAATGCCAACCTGCGTCATTCATCTTTGTTAAAGCTTACAAAAGCTCACAGCACTTTTGTTTGTAAATGCACAGTAAATATTTTAATAATATTGACCCACTGTTGACTTTACAGCTTGGATAGGAGGTGTTTTTTTTATTATTTGGTCATGGAAGTCAGAATCTTGTATTACCAGCCCAAGCAGAGAAAACATATTGTTCACTGCACATTCACAAAGTGTGCTGCTTTGTTTAAGCATTGGGGGTGGGTGAAATGAATATGTAGGAGAGAGGGGGTCTGTCTGTTCTGTGACTGATAGGGCTCTGTATCTGGCTTTCCCCACAGAGGGTGATAAGGAGCTAGCCAGGGAGGATTGCCCATCAGATCGCCTTAGCTTCTACAGGTTTGACATCTCCCGCCTTCTCCGCCATGGGGCCTCCCTCCTGGGCTCTGCAGGGGCAGAGTTTGACGTCCAGGACGACGAGTCGGGTAAGGGGGTCTCAAAACATTCTGCTGTAGACTTGTCATTCAGAGACTGAATTTTAAAATGGGGTAGTGGGGGTTTCTGTTTTGTGAATGAAATCGGTTTCACTGACCGCGTAGGCTGTTCTCGTGAATTTTAGGAGGCTTATGGCACAATGAGCTTTTTGTCAAGTGTGCAGCCAAGCACAGTTTAGTTTTTGTGTGTCTGTGTGTGTTTCAACTCTTGCCTAAAAAATGTGAGGCCTTGCAAACATATTCACGAAGAAGTTATGCAGCAGAGGATATCGGCACACAAGATTATATTTCCAATAGCTACACACTTGCTCTTATCTTTCCTTATCAACCCCAGATCATCTTGCATGTCATTGTAGGACGTAGCAGTGTACACACACACTGTTAGCAATATCAGGATGGAAAGTGGATGAGGGGCGTGATAAGGAAGCACTAGTCATATTGTGACCATAAGGAAGCTCAGTATGTGTCAGCAGGAGCAGGCGTGTATCCACAGGCGCCTGGGCTGCTGTCACAGGATTACGAGAAAATGCCACATCCGCTCGCAGTTCTGCATTTCTTTCTGTGAAGGCTGATAACGAAACACTGTGGTACTCACTGACTGTGTGTGTGTGTGTTGTGACCACAGTGGGAGTGGAAATGATTGAATGAATTTGGTCTGTCCCTGACTGTCCTTTGTCAATGTGTGTGCAATATATATATATATATATATTGTCTGTTTAGGGAAGTGTGTGTGTGTGTGTGTGTGGTTTAATGTGGGATTTGCATGTGGTATTCTGTGTTCCATTCATGCTCGTTCATGGTGATGATGCTGAAAAACTTGTTGGTCAGAAAGCTCAGATTTCATCTCTGCGGCATAACTGAAAAGAATTTAAACTGTCACTTTAAATTCAGTGTCAGGCATTTCAAGCAAAGTCCTCAGAACGTATTTGTGAAAACCTTGTGCCACTTGGTCTGACGTTAATTAACTGTTACTAGAAAATGATAATTGGAATTGCTATTCAGGTTATAGACCAATGTGTGAAGTCCCCTTACATTATTGCCATACAACTTGTACAAGTTTGTAGCGATGAAGTTAGGGATTTAGCTACAGTGTGCTTATCACAGGATATTGACCAAAGCAAAGAAGCTACATGGCACATTGACACAGTGTCTTACAAAAATGCACCTCACACTAGAGATAAATGGAGAGGACGTTCCCCGAAGTCAACAACCTTAAGTCTGGATGTCAGCCCGGAGTCTAAAATATCAGATGTCAAGTTAAAGTGACAAGGTCTTCATGGTCTTTGTCAAGTGTCAATCAAATTTGATAGAAGAACTCTGCCTGAGGCCTGATATGCGTAATAATAGGCTAGTGCCTTTCCTAGTGCATTTACCTCTTGTGCTTGGCTTCTGAGTGGATTAAGTGATGAAAATCATGCCTGACACCCTAGCAAATATCTAACAGGACCCTTTGGTAAATTAACTGTATGAAACTTAATTTTCTCTCTGGCAGACGTGACATGCTTTAGTGTTCTGTGCTGGATTTTTTATAAATAAATACCTACCTGCCTACCGGTCTAGTTATGTCATTCCTGGCTCACAAGGCAAATGGAATGCAGTGCGCACTAACACACTCCTCCTGCTCGCTCTCTCTCTCTCTGTTTCTCTCTCTCTCTCTCTCTCTCTCCCTCTCACACTCTCTCTCACTCTCCTTCTCTCTCTCTCTCTCTCTCTCTTTCTTTCTTTCTTTCTTTCTTTCTTTCTCTCTCTCTCTCTCTCTCTCTCTCTCTCTCTCTCTCTCTCTCTCTCTCTCTCTCTCTCTCTCTCTCTCTCTCTCTCTCACCCTCACCCTCACCCTCACCCTCTCTCCCTCCTGTCCTTGTCCCTGCCTCTCCTCCCTCCCTCCCTCCCCTCCCCGTTGTGCTGTCCTGGTTCTGCAGGCGAGGTGGACCCCAAGGAGCGTCTGGCCCGCCAGAGGAAGCGTCTCCAGAAGAAGCTGGGTCTGGACATGGGCGCCGCCATCGGCATGGACACCGAGGAGCTGTTCAACGACGAGGACCTGGACTACAGCTGCCCCCCCGGCTCCACCGTCACAGCCACCACTACCACCACCTCAGGCTCCAACAGGGCCCCCGGGGTCAAGGGGCCTACCTGGTCGGCCTCACGCAACCACGTGGTGGGTATTTTTGTCTCCCACTCGGACCGACCGTACCCTCTCTTTTAAAGCAACACCACGTAGTTTTCGTCTTCGGTCACCCTACAAGTTAGACGCGGAATTGTCTTATCATTTGAACTACTGAGAGACGGCCCGGAAAACTATGTAGTGTTGCTTTAAGACTCAGCGACAACCTCATATCTTGATGAAGACACTTAGGTCAGACTCTCAGTTGACTTTAACTTGCCTTCCTCCAATTGGTGTGCCAGTTTGGCTGTTTAGCAATGTTATGCAAGGGATGGCCTTTAAATACAGTACCCATTCCCCTGTCTATTTTTGTTATTACTGCTACTAGACGTGCTTTGAATGGGGTAGCTGTTAACTACTGTAACCACAGTCCCAACCCCCCTATTTCTGCCATTACCTTTACTACCAGTGTGCTCAATAAATGTCAGTGCTGTTGGCATACTGTATGCTCTGGTGCATTGGCTGGCTTTGATGGTGTTGAAAGTGTGAATGTCTGAGATTGGGTTACAGTGGGCAAATGGGTAAATTGGGTTCCAATGCCAAGTTGGCCGATCGTGCAAGTGCTTCAGTAGGTGGCTTCCACTGTGTGGTGCATGGCCCAGTTGCGTAGAGCGTGAGTGTGGTGGAAGTGGAGTTATTTTTGACCAGCCAGTCTATGTTAAAGCGCAGGCCCAGCCGTCGTGTGGTAATGCCTCAGCCATTGCTGGCCTCGTTGCCAAGCAGGAAAGTTGAGGCCACTCCACTCGCTAGCCTACATCTCGGTGGAGTGGACTTCTAAAGAGCGTTTCCTAGGAAAGTGTTGCTAGGAGACTGTGTTGTATGGATTCAGCAGGTAGCTCTGTGTAGGTAAATGAGGCATGGTCATTAGGGATGTCATAAAACACTGATGTAGCAATTATTGATCGCCATGTTATTTTCTTGACCTTTTTGAATTATTGCCCGACATGTTTGCGTTTCGGGTCATTGTTTTTTTTTTCTTTACTTACTACCAATCTGGATGAATAGCTTTCAGAGACCACAAGAGGGCATTATAAAGTTAAGGCTGTAATTTAGTAGTACCTGTATATCTGTTTGTTCTTGGGTTAGTGGTGGCTATTAGCTGGTAAGTAAGGCTTAAATAGGACGGTCTTGGTTGATTTCAAATGGGAACAGCAAAAGTGCACTAAAAGCAGGGCTTGTTTTTGTATGTCAGCGTTTAGAAAGGGGACGGAACTGCTAAACATGGCGGAGAGTCCCTTTTTAAACACCAGAAGGAAATGAAACCAGAGGCTACCCGATCATTCACACTTTTTTTACGTTGTTTTGAGAAGTACATTCTTGGGAATATGTTTCAAGAGTTCAGACAGCTCAGATAACAATGCGGTTGTGTTAATGTTCTGTAACTTTTAGAACGATAAGCATGATCTGTGATGTGAACTGTGAGCTCTGTTCAGGCTGCATAAAAATATCTTGACTTCTGGCAATGTAAATTTGTAAACAATCTTAAATTTCAGCAGGCCACAAACATTTTCACACTGAATAAAATAATTCATTTTAAATACTGTCCTGATGTATTTTCCACTTGTCTCTTCCAGCCTATGCAGGCGGCTGAGTTTATAGACTCAGAGTTCCGGCCAGGCATGAGCAATCGACAGAAGAACAAGGCCAAACGGATGGCCAAACTAGTGGCCAAGCAAAGATCAAGAGACATGGACCCCAACGAGAAAAGGTGACTCTTTGCCCCATGTGGGTCTTGCTGGCATAGTTTCCTGAGTGTTGGGAGTTTTTTTTGGCTGTTTGTAGGTACTGACTGTAACTTTAAAGCTGGGTCAGCCTAAAAAATGGAGGTCAGGAGTGCTACTGGACTGCTATATATCAAATACCGGTGCTCTTTGGAAAAAAGGGGTTGTTTCAAAAATTTACAAAAAGATGGATTTGACTTGTTGAACCTGATTAACTTCGTCAAAGAAGCGAAGTTGTAAGCAACTGGACTTCTTTTTGGAGCTTGAAGACGTTTCACCTTTCATCCAAAAGGCTTCTTCACTTCTGGCCTGATGATGGGGAAACCAGGAGCTATACCTCTGGATCACTGGAGGTGGCGCTGTAGACCACACCCCTCATTTCATGACAAAGGGTCACATGAGTCCCCCGTCAAGGTTATCCAGTGTTCCAGAGATATAGCCCCTGGTTCCCCATCATCAGGCCAGAACTGAAGAAGCCTTTTGGATGGAAGGTGAAACATCTTCAAGCTCCAAAAAGAAGTCCAGTTGCTTACAACCTAGCTCCTTTGACTACCTGGGTGAATGAGAATCTACACGGGCATCTGACTGTAAGTTGTTTGTCTGCTGTAGCAATGACAGCTTTGAAGGAGAACCGGAGGAGAAACGCCGGAAAACGACCAACGTTGTCATCGAGCAACCTGCGACAGACAGTAAAGTCCTGATCGACAACGTCCCAGACACTTCCAGTCTGTATGAAGAGGTAGGCAAACCACATAGACTGTACACTACAAGAGACTGTACACTACAAGTGCAGTTTCCTCATTCAGCAGTACATGAACTGTTATTAGCCATATAGAGTGTTTTCTTACTTGGTAAATTTGTTTCTTGTTTTGTTTTTAAGACGCAAGAGTGGCCCTTAGAAAGCTTCTGTGAGGAGTTGTGCAATGACCTCTTTAACCCCTCCTGGGAGGTAAGGAAACCAGTTCTTTCTCTCTCACACACACACACACACACACACACACACACACACACACACACACACACACACACACACACACACACACACACACACACACTTCAGACTCACTCCTCATAAATGTACATACGCTCACTCAAACTGTCACCAGACATAACAAGTCTACATTATATTTGTGCACTGGGCCACATGAAAATGCCACTCATAGTTGCCCTCTGAATGCGGTTGGGTGTGAGTGTGTGTCTGTTTATGGGCGTGTGTGTATAAGTGTGTATGCGTGCACAGTTGTGTGGTATGGGTGGTCATGTCTGTCCTCCTAGTGTTTTGTGTGCCTGTGTGTGTGTGTTGGTGCTTGTGTGTGACTGTGTGGGGGTATGTATATATGTGTGTGTATTGGTGCTTCTGTGTGCCTGTATGTATACAGTATGCACGTGCGTGCGCGTGTGTGTGTGTGTGTGTGTCGGTGTGGCGGTATGCATTTGACGTGTGTATGTGACGTGTGTGTGTGTGTCGGTGTGGGGGTATGTATGTGACGTGTGTGTGTGTGTCGGTGTGGGGGTATGTATGTGACGTGTGTGTGTGTGTGTGTGTCGGTGTGGAGGTATGTATGTGACGTGTGTGTGTGTGTGTGTGTGTGTGTGTGTGTGTGTGTGTGTGTGGGGGTATGTATGTGACGTGTTAGTATGTGTGTGTCGGTGTGGGGGTATGTATGTGACGTGTGTGTGTGTGTGTGTGCATTGGCGCTTGTGTGTGTCTGTGTGGGGGTATGTATGTGACGTGTGTGTGTGTGTGTCGGTGTGGGGGTATGTATGTGACGTGTGTGTGTGTGTCTGTGTGGGGGTATGTATGTGACGTGTGTGTGTGTGTCTGTGTGGGGGTATGTATGTGACGCGTGTGTGTGTGTGTCGGTGTGGGGGTATGTATATGCACGTGTGTGTGTTGGCGCTTGTGTGTGTCGGTGTGGGGGTATGTATGTGACGTGTGTGTGTGTGTGTGTGTGTGTCGGTGTGGGGGTATGTATGTGACGTGTGTGTGTGTGTCGGTGTGGGGGTATGTATGTGACTGTGTGTGTGTGTGTGTGTGTCGTGTGGGGGTATGTATGTGACGTGTGTGTGTGTGTGTGTGTGTGTCGGTGTGGGGGTATGTATGTGACTGTGTGTGTGTGTGTGTGTGTCGTGTGGGGGTATGTATGTGACGTGTGTGTGTGTGTGTGTGTGTGTGTGTGTGTGGGGGTATGTATGTGACGTGTGTGTGTCGGTGTGTGTCGGTGTGGGGGTATGTGACGTGTGTGTGTCGGTGTGGGGGTATGTATGTGACGTGTGTGTGTGTGTGTCGGTGTGGGGGTATGTATGTGACGTGTGTGTGTGTGTCTGTGTGGGGGTATGTATGTGACGTGTGTGCATGATTGTGTGTGTGTGTGGGGATATGTATGTGACGTGTGTGTGTGTGGATATGTATGTGACGTGTGTGTGTGTGTGTCGGTGTGGGGGTATGTATGTGACATGTGATCCGGGTGTTTATTTGCGTGCCTCCTCAGGTCCGTCACGGAGCAGGCACGGGCCTCAGGGAGGTGCTCAAGTGTCACAGCGCCGGCGGGGGCAAGATGGTGGGCAGCACTGCGGAACAGGTGCGACAGCCCCTCACCCTCCTCACCTGTCCACACCTGTCCTCACCAGACCACCGGGCTGCGGGGTGGTGAAAATGGGGCTGGGCGATAAATCCATGTCAAATTCGTGGGCGTGATAAAAGTTCAGGTCAATCACTGTGACAATCACCTGTCCAGACCAGATGTGGGTGTGACTGGCACAGGTTAGATGTGCCATTTGAGCAGGCTGTTGAACCGGACTTGGACATGGACATGGTCGTTTTCAAACGCTTCTCCGGTTACCTAACCATGACATCGATACAGCTCAGAAGGCTGAAGTTCAAACAAGCGAGACTGCTTCCCTGCACGTATACACATTAGCACGGGGATTGTAAAGCAATGCTTGATATCTCCGTGTAGTGTTCAGAGCAGTGCTGTGTATTATTTAGTGCACAGCAGACTTAACAAAACACCACCCATAAAATAAGCATGGCTCAGAGCAGATGCACACAGAACACGGCACACAGCACAGCTCAAAGATCTTCCAGTGCACTCCAGACTTTAATGGTCCTCTGTGTTATGTAGTAATGAACAGCAGGCCCCCTTTTTGTGGTAATCGAAAAATTATGCCCACACCTTAATGTGTTTTCTTCCTCTCACTAAGTCCTGAAGCACCTGTTCATCCAAGTGAAGGTAATGGCTGTGTGCTCCTTAAATTGGGCAGACAGAAAATGGTTCTATTTTAGTGCAGAACATCACTGATTAATAATGGGAGCGGCTGCACCAGTATAGGCAGGGAAATGGAAAGGGAAAAGGTACCTACACTAACCCCTTTATCTTCACAGGCAAAGCGCCCGTGGCACTCCACTGGTGTTTTTAATAGGTGTAATTAGATATTTTTTGTTACATGTTTTGAGAATGCATAAGACTTGATGTAACATTCAGCTAATATTGCCTTATGAGTCGCCAGCTCTTCATTCCATTCCATCTCGCCCTGTAAAAACAAAACCAGGTCATCTCTGCGGCAGCCGGTCCGCTAACCATTGGATGTAGTTTCTATAATCACTGAAGGCGGACGCGAGTGAGTTCTTGCCTGTTTCACCCAGTCTTTGGTTCTTCAAATATAAAATTGTGTTGGAGAAAAGCGTCTGCTGAGAAATTCAAGCATAAACAAATGCAGTGTACCTCAGTATCCCTGGATGCACCTTTAAAGTGTTAAGTGTGTGGGAATACAGCATGTGGACTGGTGAGGGTGAAGAAAGGAGTGCTATTATACACTCTGCATTCTAGAATGTTCCCCAGATCCAAACGGACTGTGTGTTCTGTTCCACTGAAACTCTTAGTGAAGTGTTGATGCAGTGTATGGTGGTGACGTATGCTGTGGGTGTTTGGATGTCTTTGTGTAGATGTCTCGGCAGCACCAGGAGTGGCTGGAGGACGTGGTCATACGCCTGCTGTGCGTCTTCGCCCTCGACCGCTTCGGAGACTTTGTGTCGGACGAGGTGTGTGAAATTATTATACTCATCATATGTCCGGGAGTCAAGTCAAGTCAGCTTTATTGTCAACTCTTCACATACAAGGAATCAAAATTACGTTTCTTGCTATCCCATGAGTAGACAAGAAAGGACATCGAACATTAAAGTGTAAGATAAGACAATATGGAGTACTGTGAGGTATTTGTGTTCTTACCTATGTAAACTGTCAGGATTTGTCCCATGCTGTGGCGTTTTGCTTTCATGTTACCCTCCTTCGGTACAGTCCCAAGCCCCTGTCACTTAATGACCACAGTAAAGCACACCTCCTTGTTATGGCGTTGGCAGGTGGTGGCGCCAGTGAGGGAGACGTGTGCACAGACGCTGGGCGTGGCCCTGCGACACATGACGGACAAGGGCGTCGCCATGACGGTGGACATCCTCCTGAAGCTGCTGACGGAGAATCAGTGGGAGGTCAGGCACGGCGGCCTACTGGGAATCAAATACGCGCTCGCCGTACGGCAGGTAACACACATCTCCCTTATGTCTGGAGTTCACATCTGAAACAATCATAACAATAATCATAACCACAATAATCATATTGATGATCACAATAATCATAAGTCATACAAATATTTTTTACTTGTATAGCACATTTCATATAAAGGATGTAGCTTAATGTGCTTCAAAAGTTTGACAAAGGAACACAAGACAGAGATACACATGGCAAGCTTTGTTATGGTCCAGTAGCGCCATTTCAGCTTATTGTTGATGAGAAGTCCCTGCAATGCTGCATACATATAGCCTTATTTGCACTGGAAGCTCAAGCATTATTCACTCTGTATTTTTTTTTCTTTTAATAATACTTCTAAGACTGCTGGACCAAACATAACTTGCCACATAAGCAGAAAGAAGCCACACCTTGCATGTGTCGGTTTTTTAATTGGCACAAATGGCTTTTGGCTTATCAGTGTTTGGCACCAACCGTCTGTGCTAATAAAAATAACTGACATGCAAAGTGTTGCGTCTTTCTCCTCCTCATTTGGGCTAGAGCCTAGTGCGCTGCCTTTCCTGTTTCTGTGACGTGTGGCTAGTAGTTTTGGATCTTTGGTTTCCTTGCTGTTTTTATTCATCTACGTCTGGCTTTTATCTGTTTCTTTTCTGCAGTGAATCTCCAGGCGTTGTAGTAGTTACTGTCATAGGAACATGAGTTGCTTTGTTAGGTCAGGGTATAGGGTCTGACCTCCTGACCCCTGACCTGTTTGCCCTGCCGGCTTTCCTGTGTGTCTCCCCAGGACCTGATCTCAGACCTGCTGCCCAGAGTCCTCCCCGCCATCACGGAGGGGCTGCAGGACCTGGACGATGACGTGCGTGCGGTGGCCGCTGCCGCTCTCATCCCCGTGGTGGACGGTCTGGTACAGCTGCAGCTTCCCAAGGTAAGGACACACACACACACACACACACACACGGACACGGACACGGACACAGAGAGAGGTAGAGGAATAGACACAGACACACACACGCAGACAGACAGGCAGACACACACAGACACAGACAGATACACACACCCAGGCAAATACACACACACGGACACACACAGATACACACAGCTGCAGGTCTCCAAGGTCGGCATGCATGTCTTGCCCATTTGTGCAAATAAGCTGCTTGGGTCTCATTTGTTTTCAAAATGAGCATTCTAATAAAGACACGCATTAGTCAAAGCAAATGGCTGCTGTTTTTGTCTGGAGCTCCTTCCAAGTTTGAGAGGGGCCAGAGAAAATGGAGCAAGGCTTGGCGTGCGTGTCCTAAATGTGGGGGATGTGTATGTCTTCCAGGTGCCCTTCATCGTGAGCATCCTGTGGGACGCCCTCCTGGAGCTAGACGACCTCACCGCCTCCACCAACAGCATCATGACCCTGCTGTCCTCTCTGCTTACTTACCCACAAGTCCGCGAGTGCAAGTACGCCCCCCCCCCCCGCTCGCTCTCTACTCTCCCTCTTAGCTGCAGTGCGATTGCTGCTCTACTCATACTCTCTGGTCAGCTAGTGGTTGGCTGGAGATGAAATTAGATCATGTGTAAACGTGAGGTAGCTTAAGTTCAGGATGGGTTGTCGGTATTAGTTTTCTATTGCAGAAGGAACAATGAAGAGAGGGGGAGAAAATGATGTGTACAAAAAAAAAGTGCTATAAAGCAAAGTGGAATAACATTTTGAGAAAATAAAAGTAAAGTCGTTTGTCCTGTAGCTTATTGTTTCATACTTTTTCCTGACTCTCATCTACGCATCAATCCATGCGTGTCCCTTTGGGGATTCATTTGAATATAATCAAACTATGTGTGGTTTTCCTGAAGTCAAATTCAAGTGAATTTTGAGCCTTACTATGGGCTGCCCTTCACGCTACAGCAAGGTGGCCCTCATAGAGAGATGTGTAAATCTTGCACTGGTAGAGATGAGTAAATCTAGAGATGTGTAAATCTTGCACTGGTAGAGATGAGTAAATCTTGCACTGGTAGAGATGTGTAAATCTTGCACTGGTAGAGATGAGTAAATCTTGCACTGGCAGACAGATGAGTAAATCTTGCACTGGCAGACAGATGAGTAAATCTTGCACTGGCAGACAGATGAGTAAATCTTGCACTGGTAGAGAGATGAGTAAATCTAGAGATGTGTAAATCTTGCACTGGAAGAGATGAGTAAATCTTGCACTGGTAGAGATGAGTAAATCTTGCACTGGTAGAGATGTGTAAATCTTGCACTGGTAGAGATGTGTAAATCTTGCACTGGTAGAGATGTGTAAATCTTGCACTGGTAGAGAGATGTGTAAATCTTGCACTGGTAGAGAGATGTGTAAATCTTGCACTGGTAGAGAGATGTGTAAATCTTGCACTGGTAGAGAGATGTGTAAATCTTGCACTGGTAGAGAGATGTGTAAATCTTGCACTGGTAGAGAGATGTGTAAATCTTGCACTGGTAGAGAGATGTGTAAATCTTGCACTGGTAGAGAGATGTGTAAATCTTGCACTGGTAGAGAGATGTGTAAATCTTGCACTGGTAGAGAGATGTGTAAATCTTGCACTGGTAGAGAGATGTGTAAATCTTGCACTGGTAGAGAGATGTGTAAATCTTGCACTGGTAGAGAGATGTGTAAATCTTGCACTGGTAGAGAGATGTGTAAATCTTGCACTGGTAGAGAGATGTGTAAATCTTGCACTGGTAGAGAGATGTGTAAATCTTGCACTGGTAGAGATGAGTAAATCTTGCAGTCCAAGAGAGATGAGTAAATCTTGCACTGGTAGAGATGAGTAAATCTAGAGATGTGTAAATCTTGCACTGGTAGACATATGTAAATCTTGCACTGGAAGAGAGATGAGTAAATGTGCTGATGTGATTTTCCCAGCATGCAGGCGTCCCTGACGGTGCTGAGGGAGATGAGTAAATCTTGCACTGGTAGACATATGTTAATCTTGCACTGGTAGACATATGTAAATCTTGCACTGGAAGAGAGATGAGTAAATGTGCTGATGTGATTTTCCCAGCATGCAGGCGTCCCTGACGGTGCTGAGGGAGATGAGTAAATCTTGCACTGGTAGAGATGAGTAAATCTTGCACTGGTAGACATATGTAAATCTTGCACTGGAAGAGAGATGAGTAAATGTGCTGATGTGATTTTCCCAGCATGCAGCAGTCCCTGACGGTGCTGGTGCCGCGGGTCTGGCCCTTCCTGCGCCACACCATCTCATCTGTGCGCAAGGCTGCACTGGAGACACTCTTCACACTACTGTCCAAAGCTGATCAGGTGTGTGTGTGTATTGTGTTTTTTGAGTGTATGGTGTTTTTATGTGTGTGTGAAGGTGTATTGTGTTTATATGTGTGTGTGTGTGCTGGTACATGGTTATGAGTTGCAAAGAACTTGGCTGATATGAAATGGTGGACGGTCTCTGACGTGGAGGTGTGTGTGTGTGTGTGTGTGTGTGTGTGTGTGTGTGTGCTGGATTGCAGAACTGTGCGGTGTGGCTGAACCCCATCCTCCAGGACATGCTACGGCACATATTTCAGTCCTGCATCCTGGAGAGCAATCAGGAGATCCTGGACCTCATTCAGAAGGTGTGGGACAGTCTATAATACCTTCAAGTTTAGAAAGTAAAGGACTTTCTCCTTCTCTCTCCCCTCTCTTTTTCCTCTCCCATCTTTCACACAAAAACAGGCGTGCGTGCCGTGCTCACAAAGTTATCTGAAGTATTTTAAACACTTGTGAGTATTCATAGTATGTTAACAGGATGTTCCTCGACATGACCTGTATCAAAAGTACAAAAGTACAGGCTGTTTCACGAGGTGTGGTCGGCATTCTCAGCATTCTGAACACTGTTGTTTCCATGCTTCACATACCACAGCTGTTAAAGACTCGCCATGCACTTCACTCACCTGTTCAATACGTTAACACAGCTTCAGAGTCAAAGCGCCTTTTGTGTGTCTTGTTACTTTCCCCATTCACGTGTGCGTGTGCGTGTGCGTGTGTGTGTGTGTGTGTGTGCGTGCGTGTGCGCGTGTGTGTGTAGCATGAGTGTATGAACCATTGTGGGTTGCTAATACCTGTTTGTTTTTCTTTATGTTGTTGTTTTTTGTTTTGTTTGTTGTTTTCCCCAGGTGTGGGAGGAGCTTCTGAAGCAGGCCCTGCCCCAGTACGTGGTGGCGGCCAGCTGCCCTTGGATGGGGGCGTGGCTCTGCCTGATGATGCAGGCGTCCCACATCCCCATTGACCTCAACATGCTGCTGGAGGTCAAAGCTCGCTCCAAGGTGAGGGCCTCCCAGCCTCCACAAGACATGTCCGGATATACCTCAACATGTGTCTTTGTAATAGTGTTTTTACAGGAAGACACCAGGGGGTATTGCAGAAAGCAGGTTTAGTAACTTACCGTGGCATGTTAACTCTTAATATAAGAGCCATCTGCCTTTCTTTTGATGGTCGAATTAAGCCATAAGAGTCTTCTATTAGTGGGTTTGCTCCTTACACAGAGTGAACTTACCTGCGTTGGTGACTAAGCCACCCTCTGGGAAGCCCCCCCCGCCACCCCGCCCCCCCTGTTTGCAGAAGAGCATAACAGCTGATCAAATATTGTGCATGTAAACACAGTTGTGTTTGTCTGTGTGTGTGTCTGCATGTTTGTGCAACTGTTTTCACTTTACCTGGTGTTCTTCTCCCCCGTATCCGACGGCTGTGCGTAGGAAAAGTCCAGCGGCAAGCCTCGGCAGGGGGCCGGTCAGGCGGTGAAGGAGACGGTCCAGGAGTACATCGCCGGGGCGGAGACGGTGACCGAAGACCCCGCCACCCGCGACTACATGGTGATGAGGGCCCGACTAATGGCTGCCAAGTGAGTTACTATTTATTTCTGCTTATCTATCTATAAATGCAAGGAACGTTTCTGTGTGTGTCTCTGTCTGTCTGTCACTCTGGCTGAGTGTAGTGCCAAGTTTCATGTTGTTAGAACACAAAATGGCAAATGTATCAGTAAAACAAGCTTTAGTTGCCCTTGTTGTGTCACTCTGGGCACCATAACCACTCTCTCCTCTGACACATCATGGCTGCATCAATGGCTCTACACTAGCTTGTCTTAATTTGTTGTGCCAAGGTCTTATTTGCATTGTTGGTGTGGTGTTTGTAATACGCTTACTCTGGTGCCGCGTACATTACACTTAGCTGACGCTATTATCCAGAGCGACTTACAGATATTTACAGGGTTTCAGTTACAGTCCCTGGAGCAGTGTGGGGTTAGATGCCTTGCTCAAGGGCATCTCAGCCATGGGTTAGGGTAGGATTCGAACTGAAAACCTTCCGATTGCAAGACCAACTCCCTAACCACTAGGCCACAGCTGGTAGTGTAACGTGTCCTCACGACTACTTGCGCTTATCCTATGGTTTGGTTTCAGACACAGCCGGTCACTGATAAGTAGACTGGACTAGCCAGCTCCAGGCATTCACGCCTAGAGTTTAGGAAAAAAAGTTTAAAAATCCTTTTTTAGTTACATGGGGTAAACTGTCAACGCTGACCAGTTTCAGGGCTGGGTCTGAACAGCTGGTCACAGCTCTGCCAGGGTCTTGTACCAACTAAATATTTCCTTTTTTCCCCTCCCAGGCTGTTGGGGGCGCTATGCCGCTGCATCTGTGACCCGCGGATCAACAGCAGCCCTCAGGAGATCCGTCCGGCTGAGTCCCTGGCCCAGCTGCTGCTCTTCCACCTCAACTCCAAGTCCGCTCTGCAGCGCATCGCCGTCGCCATGGTGCTGTGCGAGTGGGCTGCCGATCAGAAGGTGTGTGTGTGTGTGTGTGTGTTGGAAAAAAGAATAGCACTAACACTGGTTCTGTTTCTCGTTACCTTTTTTATTTTTATAGTTAAAAATATGGAGTCAGTGTGTGCTCTTGCTTTTCTACTTTTTTTTCACCCATGTTTGCAAGTTGCCAAGTTGTTAAGTATTAGTCTTTATTTTAATGTGTTTGTGTTTATCAACACTGAAATCTGTGTGTGGATTTTCTTTGGGTTTCCTTGTCTTCCCTCTTCCTCTCTCCTCTCTCTTTTCCTGCCCACCTATGTCTCCTTCAATTTCTCCCTCTGTCTCACTCTCTCTCCCTCCCCCCTCTCTCCATCTATCTCTCTTGCTCCCTCCCTCCCTCCATCTCTCTCTGTCCCTCTCCTCCCCCCTCAGGAAAGTGAGCTGGTGTCGGGCCTGGTGCAGCCGCGGTTGCTGGCCATCCTGTCGGAGCAGCTGTACTACGACGAGATCGCCATCCCCTTCACGCGCATGCAGACCGAGTGCAAGCAGCTCATGGCCCTGCTGGCCGACTCTCGCCTGCACGTGCACGAGCGCTTCAGCTGCAGCGTCCTCACCATCGACCAGGCCAACGAGCTGGTCAGTGTCTCACGTGCAAATCTCACACACACACACACACCCTATGTAAGACTTGGTACACACACAAACACACCCCATGCAATATTAAATCAATACTAAGTCATTTTTTCACACTTAAAATAATGTTTCCAAAACTGTTCAGTGGCTCATCAATTTGTAACAGGGAGTAAGGCACTTTTGAATTCACTTTGCCGCCCTTCATGGGCTAAAACCTCACTAAGTAAGTTTGGAGAAGCGGAGCGTCTCTCTAGTCTGAATGAGAGACAATTCCGCCTCCAACCTGTAGGGTGACGGAAGACGAAAACTACTTAGTGTTGCATTAATGTGCACACACATGCATACCTGCACGCACTTCCCATGCAGGACTTGATATACACACACAGTCTCAAATTCTCCATGCGGGACTTCATATTTTAGCACACACACTTACCCTCTCACAACGCATCCACAGTGATAAACATGGGTGCGTGCGTACATACATGGAGGAAGATACTATTCTCCTAGGTCACATGAACTCACATAAGGCTCATAGGGTTACGTGCATGATCAGACGTACAGCTGTGCACTCCCACATATACTGAGGAAGATGAACTCTGGCCTCATGATAAGGAAGTAGGAAGTACAGACGATGCTAAAGATGATGTCAGTTCCAAAGTCTTCTTCCTCAGGGGAAACTGGGCACTCTGTCAGTCCCCAGGTCAGTTCAAATAAAAATGCAGGAACTTGTTCACATCCCCTGCAGGAAATGAGAATAGGCATGATTGCACTACACTGGAACTTGGTTGAGGAACACAGACAATTGCTTGCTCCACTGCCCTGTTTAATTGCTTCTTTAGACATAATGAAAGCCTAGCGAGCCCGTTGTTGTCATTAACCTAATTAGCAGTGTTTGGAGTGTGTGTGTGTGTGTGTCTTTCTGTGGGTGTGTATGCATGTTGACTACATGGAATGGAAGTTGTATACATATAAAAAATAGAATGAGATGTTTAATGGACAGTTGCAGTTGTGGGAAGCTGTGGCCTAAGGGCTCATTTCCACCGCCTTGTTCAGCGCGTAGCCGTGTTCAGTGCGTGGGCGTATACAATAGGTTTGTATAGGGACAGAATACGCTCAGAACACGGTTGCGGTGGGAATGGTCTCATCTGCTAACGTGCATTCTAAATGAATACGCTCAGAATACGCCTACGCGCTGAATACGCTGAGAGTTTGGTGTGAATGAGCCCTAAGGGTAAAATAGTTGGTCTTGAGATTGGAGGGTCACGGGTTCAAATCCCTTACCTGTAGGAAGCATATGGGTGGGGGAGTGAATGACCCTCACCCATGGCTGAAGTGCCCTTGAGCAAGGCACCTAACCCCCAAATTGCTACAGGGACGATCCCTGAACCTAACTGTATGCCGCTCAGTATTAGAGCGTCAGGTAAATGTAATGTGACGTTACAGTACAGTAATTCTTTTTTGCCTTTCTTTCTGACTATTTTATTCTGTCTTTCTGTCTTTTCTTCTCTCCCTGCCTGTCCATCCTCCCCCGCCCCGTGAGCAGGTGACGACGGTGTTTGCGGAGACGACGGCGGGCGTAAACGTGCGGTCGAAGGCGTGGCCTCCTCTGGAGGCGAAGCACCAGCAGGCGGTGTCGGCCGTGACGGAGGCGGGGAACGAGTGGCAGCGGCTGCAGCTGCGCGTGCACACCTTCTGCGCCTGCGCCGCCGTGGGCCTGGGGGCCCTGCCCGAGCGCCTCAACCCCCTGGTGCGCCCCCTCATGGAGGCGGCCCGCCGCGAGGAGAACACACTGGTGCAGGTGAGGAGGAGAGGAGAGTAACTTAAAGGTCCCATTGCATCATTTTTTTTATTATTATTAATTTTGCAGTGGTCTCTAGTATTAATGAATGCTCTGTGAGCTGGTTTTAGTGAAAAAAAATGCTTTAGTGCTCCTGTTACTGGCTGTTCTAGTTGTGGTGGAGGAGATGGAGCAGGGAGAATGACAGGTTCTCGGCTATGCTAGTCACACTCGGACTGACCTATCGTATTTCAAAAACAGCAAGTACTAAACGGTTTTTCACGGAATGAGACCTTTACAATAATGTTTCCAAAATCGTTTCAGTGATTCATGAACTTGTAACTGGGTAAAAGGCACGTCTGAATTCGCTTTGCATCCCTCCATGGGCTATAAACACACAAAATAGGTTTGGAGGAGCGGAGCGTCTCTGTGTCATTCTGCGAGACAGTTCCACTTCCGATCTGTAGGGTGACTAAAGCAATACTAAATAGTTTTCGTCTTCAATTATCCCGAAGGAATATACACATCATACATACATACATACATACATACATACATACATGCATACATGTAAGCACACAGACATGACATCCACACACGCGCGGTGAGGAGGGAGAGTGTCTTAAATCAAAAGCAGAGACAAAAATACATTTTAGGTTGGACTTTACAGGTCTTGGACAGGCTCCATTCGATCAAAGGTCACCAGCTTTTTCAGGCTTGCTGACGTGAGAGTCCAACCAATTTTTTGTCTCTCTTTCTCTGTGTCTCTCTCTTTCTTTCTCTTTCTCTTTCTCTCTCTCTCTCTCCCTCTGTTTTTGTCTCTCTGCCTTTAGTTTTTTATGATTGCATTTTAGGATGATTGTAGAGTTTTGTAATACCTCTTTTCAGATGTTTGCAAGAACCAGAAAACTAGAAGTAGAAAGTATTCCAATCATTGAAGGTGTAATAAAACCCAAATCTTCTGTCCATCCATCCCTCCCTCTCCTCCCTCTCTCTCTCTCCCTCCCTCCCTCTCCTCTCTCTCTCTTTTCCTCCCTCCCTCTCTCTCTCCCTCCCTCTCTCCCTCCCCCTCTTTCTCCCCCCCTTTCTCCCCCCCTTTCTTCCTCCCTCTCTCCCTCTCTCCCTCCCTCCCTCTTCTCCTTCTCTCCGTCTCTCCCTTTCTTCCTCCCTCTCCTCCCCCCCTCCCTCCTGTCTCAGGGTCACGCCGGGGCCGCTATCGCCCGGCTGCTGCAGAGGTGCGCTGGCCGCACGCCCTGCCCCAACTCCAAGGTGCTGCGCAACCTGTGCTCCTCGCTCTGCGTGGACCCCCTGCTCACGCCCAACGCCGCCTGCCCCGTGCCCCCGCCCAGCGCACCCGCCACAGGCAACGCCGCCACAGAGGGGGGCAGAGGTCAGCTTAGTCCCTACCCTACATTTACCACTTCCTCTTTTAATAATAAGGCCATAATAATGTGTGGAGGTGTGTGACTTCAAAAGCATGTAGCCACTACTGCTGTGCTAAAAAAAACGATAGTGATATATATATATATATATATATATATATATATATATATATATATAGATATAGATATAGATATAGATATAGATATAGATATAGATATAGATATATATATATATATATATATATATATATATATATATATATATATATATATATAGATATTTTTAAAAACGATATAATATCGATATTCTGGCTATTAATATCAACACACCCCCCCAGTGCACAGAGAAATGCACTATTGATTTTAAACCAAAATGTAGTAAATGTACTTTGTTCAGTGCAAATGTACATTAGCCATATTGTATTCTTTTGCACAAATAGTTTTTTTAAGTTGACTACAGATACCTAGTGAGACTGGGCACCTTTTCTGTGAGATAAATAATATTTGTCTGGTTTTGTTGAGTGAATGACATTGAGTAATAATTATAAAGTAATCTGTATCGATATCGGAATCGAATTGAATTGCACTGTATCAAAATCGAATCGTATCGTGAGCCCTGTATCGAAAAGCGTATGGAATCGCCATGTCCTAGATGATACCCAGCCCTAGTAGCCGCACACTTGTCTTTGATGCAAAAATTAAAGCAAAACTCCAGGGTAAATGCATTTCAGCTATCAATGTAATTTTGCTCTTAAATGAAGCTTTGACTCGCCCAAAAAAAAAAAAAAAACCCTATAATCCCTATGCACCTGAGTTTTGCTCCAAGTTTGTATCGGGCAGTCAGTGATGCACTTGGTTGTGTGTGTGTGCGTAACTGATACGGAGGAATGGTGTGCCTGCGTGCACCTCTCCTGGTGTTGCCATGTGTTTTAGTTTGTTCCGGCCTGGAGGTCGGATGGGTTTGGCCCATGGTTCAGTGGGTGACTCCCAAAGGTGCCGTTAATGATATCTGTGGCTGTCGCGCAGCAGACAGAGAGCCCATGTTATATGGCACCCCGACCCCCACAGTGCAATCAGTCACTGGCTGTGTCTAAAATGTTTACCCGTTCATTATACAGAGCCCTATATTGGGTTGGAGTTGCATTGTTTTGGCACTTATATCAGGCATGAATGAACGAGGTGGATTCAGCTTTCTTATGCAGGAACACAAATATATAATGCAACTTTGGCGCTGTAGATAAACTAACAGGCTTTGTCAGCATATTGCAGTACTTTCACACTCGCAGGGCACAGGGTACTCCCAGTGCAGTTTTTCTGCATGCATTGCCACTGTCCTTGAAACTCTTTCAATAATTTAGTTTTCATTTCATCAGCAGTCATCTGACTGACCCTTTACTTACCCTCTACACAGCCTCTGTAGTCCAGCCTGCAGTCCTGCCTTGGTCCATAGGCTGTGTGTGTGCGTGTGTGTGTGCGTGTGTGTGTGCGTGTGTGTGTGCGTGTGCGTGTGTGTGTGCGTGTGTGTGTGCGTGTGTGTGTGCGTGTGTGTGTGCGTGTGTGTGTGCGTGTGTGTGTGTGTGTGCGTGTGTGTGTGTGTGCGTGTGTGTGTGCGTGTGTGTGTGCGTGTGTGTGTGCGTGTGCGTGTGCGTGTGCGTGTCCGTGCGTGTACTTCTCCAACCCATACGGCCTGCTGAGACTGAGCATGAAGTTTGTATCGGGCAGTCAGTGATGCATTTGGATGCATGTTTAAGTCTGACTCATGTAAATGTGTATGTAGTGATGTATAGATGTTCCACTTTGATTTTAGGCAGCGCAGCGGACAAAGATGGCGCTCACCATAAGGTGAATAAAACCAAGGGCATCATCACCCTCTACCTGCACCAGAAGGCCGCGTTCGCCGTAACCAGCAAGAGGGGCCCCGCACCCAGACCCCCCAAAAACCTCTCTGGCGACGTGGCCCCAAACAACTCCGTCTCCATGGAGACAGATGAAGTAAGCCAATCAGAGACTTTATTCGCCCACTCTACCCTTCACCCTGTCACCACGTTGTCAATTTGGATGTGTGCTGTGATTGAGTTGCCTTGGGATTCATGAATATTATGGGCTTTCTTTAGAGCAAGAAGCCCAGCCTAATCCAGCGGAGAGGGGCGGAGTTTTCCCTGACGACCGTTGCCAAGCACTTTGGGGCGGAGTTGACGGCGTCACTGCCCTTCCTGTGGGAGTTCATGGTTGGCCCACTGAGGGCTGTGGCGGAGGGGGGAGAGGGCCTTGGTAAGCACTCCTCACACACGCGTGAGGTCCACTAGCTTAGATTTATTTGCCTATTACAGTGTTTCTCAAAGAGGGGTCTGCAGTCCACTGGTGGTCTGCAACAAGGGTGGAAATTTACTTAAATGTAAACTTTTACCAGCCACTGAGAAATAAATGATGCAATTCACCAGCCACTCAATGGTAAATTATTATTTTGTGTTCAAATTCTACCAGCCACTTTCATATTTAACCAGCATTTGGCTAGTGGCTGGTGTGAATTTCCATCCCTGGTCTTCAAACAGATGTGTGAAAATATGATTTTTCATGTTTGAGCTACCTGCTATGCGCAGTGTGTTTAAACGACAAATTATTTCATCTTCATGCCGTTCCCCAATCAGGGCTGTGATGCTGCACTAATTCATGAATTTAAATAGCCCGGTTAGCTTCAGATGAGGTGGGGGTGGTCCTTCAGTTTTTTTTTAAGGGGTTGGAAGTGGTCCTCGGTCTGAAAACCTCTGTAAAAACATTGGTCTATTACTTCCTTTCCACCTCAGTTGTGGCAGTGCTGATGCCAGTGCTTGACTAGAACAAGCTCAACTTCAGCGCTGGTGGGAAAAGAGGTATTTTAGGCCCCTCCTATTCCTAATATGAATCAGAAAAATAACTGTGTACACCTACAAGTTAAATTTCTTCTAAGGTTCCCAGTGTTATCACCTACATCTGTATGCAAGGGGCTGTGCATGTGTGTGTTGCACATTTTTCATTTGTGTGTGTGTGTGTGTGTGTGTGTGTGTGTGTGTGTGCGCGCGCGTTTTGTGTGTGTGTGTGTCTATAGATGGGGCGTCGTTGCTGGAGAAGGGGGACACGGTGGCGCAGGATCTGGTGAACTCTCTGCAGGTGCTGGAGGTGGTGGCCGGGGCCATGGCTGCCCAGCTCGTCCCCCTGGTGAGAACTTAGGAAGTGGGCTGAAGCAGCATGCTCTCTGCCCTGTAGAATTCCAGCCTGGTAAACCAGCCACTCGTACTTCACTTCATTTTGTACAGACGGTCCTGGGTTGCTGCCGCTGACATTCATCGATTCGGACCAAGCGAATCCGCCCAATCAGTGAACAGAGGGAGTGTTCGTGAGCGATGACGTGGACTTTGTGTGCTTCATTTGAATTGTAGTGCCTAGGTAGGCTAACTGCATATGTGACGACCAGACGTTAGCAATTGCTGAACGTTTAAAACAAGTGGCTCTGCCTTTACCCAGAGTCCACACCTTCAGCAAGAACTTGTTTCTCAATGCAGCGACTGCAGACCCCCTGTACAAAATGAAATGAAGTATGAGGGGCTGGTTTACCAGCCTAGTAGAATTCTAACTAGGGTTTCTGTATGAGAATAACTTCATTATTGGGTGCAGCTTTATTAGTGAGCTTGTGTAACCACGTGTGTGTGTGTGTGTGTAACTGATACAGAGGAATGGTGTGCCTGCGTGCACCTCTCCTGGTGTTGCCATGTGTTTTAGTTTGTTCCGGCCTGGAGGTCGGATGGGTTTGGCCCATGGTTCAGTGGGTGGCTCCCAAAGGTGCCGTTAATGATATCTGTGGCTGTCGCGCAGCTAACGGAGAGCCCATGTTATATGGCACCCCGGCCCCCCACGGTCACTGGCTGTTCACTCAATCATTATATAGTGCCCTGTATTGGGTTTGAGTTGCATTGTTTTGTTGCTTTTATCCGGAATGAATAAATGGTTTGGATTCAGCCTGTTTCTTATGCAGTAACACAGAAATGTTTTGAAACTAACAGTTTGTCAGCATATTGCAGTATTTTCACACTCCCAGGGCACACACATTTACACGCTTAGGAGTACAGTTTTTCTGCATGCATTGCCACTGTCCTTGAAGCTCTTTCAATAATTTAGTTTTCATTTCATCAGCAGTAATCTGACTGACCCTTTACTTACCCTCTACACAGCCTCTGTAGTCCAGCCTGCAGTCCTGCCTTGGTCCGTGTGTGTGTGTCCTTCTCCAATCCACACGGCCTGCTGAGAGTGAGCATGTATCTGGAGCTCTGTCAGCTAGGGCTGTGCAAAAAATATCGTAATATATCATATCGCAATATATCGTATCGCAGTACACTGTATCGTTTTAAACATCAATATCGTGATACTAATTTTCACAATATACTATATCAATTTCTGACTCCAATCCTATGCACTTTATGTTTTTCTGTTACATTGAGTTCATTAACTCTGAGTTATGTTGATTTAATTAAGTTTTGATAAGATGTGAGACTATCTAGATTGTAAATAGCAACTGATAATTTAGTTCTATTTTGACATTTTCTCTGAACAATGTAGAATATCGCAATATACCCAGTATCGCAATGTATTGTGATAGAATCGTATTGTGGCATATGTATCGTGATGCGTATCGTATCGTGAAGTCCTTGCCAATACCCACCCCTACTGTCAGCACCCAACACCACACACACACATACACACACACACACACACACACACACACACACACACACACACACACACCACAAGTCTGTGGCATTCCATCTCTCTGTGGCCTTTGATATTTTCTTCTTCCTCCTCTGGCAGCTGTCTATTTCCGCTGTTGAAAATGGCAATTGAGTGTGTGACATTTACCGTGAAGCGACAGATGCATTGTCACTTTGTGCCTTGCACAGAACAAAGTCAACTCTGTCAGACACGCGTTCTTGCCCAGGGGGTTAGTGGGGGCATACTTCTGCTGTTGCTGCTGCTGCTGGAGGTGTCTCTGTTCTGCCTCCCGCAGTTATCATTTCCTCGTATTGTTCAAACAGATGTAGAGCCAAGGGTTCACTAACTTCCTGGCTTGAGATGATTTGATTGTGGTCCATTCATCTTTTAAGGTTGTGTGTTCTTGAAACATTCTGCAGAAGAATGCATTTTACAACAATGTGAGATTCTTAAATTCCACATTATATTCTATGGGCTTCAACATTCTTTAGAACAGTAACCCTCCCAACATTCTCTTCACGCCCGTGTGACCGTGTACACCTTTGTACCTTGTACACCTTGTACGGATTGATGGATTGCTTTGTCCACCGTCACTTTGCACCAAATGTTCATGTGGTTGTACAACATAATCTAGCCCTCGAGAGAGTGTTCAAGTCATTTTTCAATACGAGTCAAACTTAAAGTTTACAACAAGCACAATTCTCCTCATCCTCGTTTGTCCTCAGTCCTGCTCTTCCTCACACTGTTTCTGCTCTTCCTCTTCCTCTTCCCCTTCCCCCTCTCTCTGCACAGCTCCTGGAGCAGCTGGAGCACCTGTGCGTGTGTCTGCAGCACCCCTACACGGCCGTGCGGCACATGGCGGCCCGCTGCGTGGGCGTGCTCAGCAAGATCGCCACCATGGAGGCCATGAGCGTCTTCCTGGAGCGCGTGCTGCCGTGGCTGGGCGCCATCGACAACAGCACCAAGCAGGAGGGCGCCATCGAGGCGCTGGCCTGTATCCTCCCACACTCGGCTCTTAAAAAACGCTTTAAGTTTGTGTTTATAGACTTGCGAGGTGACGTAATCTGGAAAATCTTGGCTCCTGTCTCCATGCGGAGAATCTTAATGAGGTTGTAATACTGCAGGTGTCAGAGGATTCTGAGATGCAGTACTTTTTTTTTTTTTTTTTTTTTTTTTTTTTTTTGCTGATACGCTTTTGTCACATTTTGGAAGCAGGATAGGAGCCAGGTTTTTGATTGTGTTGCTTCGTCAGGTCTACTGGCGCCAGTTATCTCTCTAGAATTTTTTTAGTGTTTGCATAATGACAGGTCTGACATATTTGACTGTGCATGGTGTACGTGTTATTTCCTGTTTGCGCGCGCGTGTGTGTGTGTGTGTGTGTGTGTGTGTGTATGCCTTGTATCCTGGATGTGTTTGATGTTCTGAGT
>CM050204.1:23363541-23396041 GCA_027475355.1 Coilia nasus | reverse complement strand
GTGTGTGTGTGGGTGTGTGTACGCCTGCTTGTAACACCACGGCATCCAGCCCACACGTGTGTGCTGTGGGCTACTGTAGACACACGCACGCGCACACACACATACTCAACCCACACACACACACACACACACACACACACAGTGCATTGTCTTCCCCTGGCCTCGGGTATTTGTGCTGACGGGATGAGGCATTGGCGGGTCTCCTCTTCCAAGCATTTCAATTACAGTCCAGTGCACTCAGCACTTCTCTGGGCCTGTGGTCCACCCCCCTTTTTATCTGTCAGCCTTACAAACAGCTTCTGCCTCCCAGCAACAGTGCCACTGGAGTGGGGAGGGGAGGAGAAGAGAGGGGAGCACGAGTGGAACAGGAGAGGAGAGGGGAGGGGAGCAACAGTGCCACTGGAGTGAGGAGGGGAGGAGAGGGGAGGGGAGCACCAGTGGAACAGGACTGGGGAGGAGAGGGGAGGGGAGCAACAGTGCCACTGGAGTGAGGAGGGGAGGAGAGGGGAGGGGAGCACCAGTGCCACAGCAGTGGGGAGGAGAGCAGAGCACCAGTGCCACAGGACTGGGGAGGGGAGGGGAGGGGAGCAACAGTGCCACTGGAGTGAGGAGGGGAGGAGAGGGGAGGGGAGCACCAGTGCCACAGCAGTGGGGAGGAGAGCAGAGCACCAGTGCCACAGGACTGGGGAGGGGAGGGGAGCAACAGTGCCACAGCAGTGGGGAGGAGAGGAGAGGGGAGCAGCAGTGCCATAGCAGTGGGGAGGAGAGCAGAGCAGCACCAGTGCCACAGGACTGGGGAGGAGAGGGGAGGGGAGCACCAGTGCCACTGGAAAGGAGAGGAGAGGGGAGGAACAGTGCCACTGGAGTGGGGAGGGGAGTGGAGTTGTGGGGAGGGGAGGAAGGGGTTGGGGAGGGGAGGAGAGGAGGGTTGGGGATGTTGACAGGAGGATGCTGACAGCAGATTGCATTTGGACATGACAAATGTAAAGGATTGCCCAGCTTGAGGGGAGGATTTGGCAGCATGTGTGTTGGTGTGTGTTTGTGTATGTGTGTCCTGTTCCTGTCCTGCTGTAGCATCCATTGGCCTAAACGCACACCAACCTGCAATCAGCTAAAACACACCCAAGGGTTACCAACGGACTGTAGGACAAGTGCCAGAGAAGAGAGAGACACACACACACACGCGTGCGCACACACACACACACACTTTCTCTGTATAAGTGATGCATGGAATTTGTTATTCAAGAGATGTTGTAGGGAAGGAAGTGAAAACTTCTAAAGATTAATGTCTGTCTCAGGTTTTTTTTGGAAAGTTTTCAGTTTTAAAAGTTTTGAACAGTCGTGCACAGAAAAGGGACTACTGTGCTTTATTTGCCAAGGACATAGGGGATTGGCTGCTTTATTTGCCAAGGACATAGGGGATTGGCTGCTTTTAAAAGTTTTAACGGTGGCAGCTTTGGCAGCAGAACTTCAGTTCAAGTTCAGTTTATTTATATAGCACAATTTATCCAACAGAAGCTGACCAATGTGCATAAATAAAATAAAATAACATGAAATTAAAACCTAAATTAATTAAAATAATAGTGGTAAGAATAAAAGATGAAAAAAACAAAAAGTGTATACAGTAAAACTTGCCTAAACCGACCGTGACTGGGACCACAGTTTATGGTCGGTTTTCACAGTGAGTCGGTTTGTTCAGGTGGGCGTGGCTGACGCTCGTGCAACACAATATGACATGCTGTGTAAATGTTTGTACTTCTCACACACAAATACTGTATGACAAGCAGACGATATATTACACTCCAGTTGTACTGTATTTATTTGCACACTTATATTTACAGTACAAAAAAATTTATAAACTTAATTAAAAAAAACGATGTCAGTGATTTTTACAACTGTTTCTAAAACATTTCACAATTGTCTCTGTCTTCGTCGCTGACGCCGCATAAGGTTGTTAAATTCCCGGAGGTACTCATTAAACAGGGAACCAGTCATCCAGGCTTTCTTGTTTGAGTTCCAATACACAGGAAGGGTCTGCACATCGGTATGCTTAAAACAGCGAGGCTTCGCAGCTTTCCCAATAACGAACGGCTTCAATTTCTCCCCGGTCATGCTACACGTAAACATTACTGTCAGTCTCTCTTTGGACACTTTCCCCCCCTTGCAGTCGTCTGCTTTGTGAGCGAGAGTTCTATCGGGGAGGGCACGGAAATAGACACCAGTCTCGTCTGTGTTAAAAATGTTCTCAGCACTATAGCCTACCCCTGACACATCTCAGCAATACGGCTTTTAAAGTCATTAACAACTAGGGCATCAACGTCTGCACTTTCACCATTCACCTTGAATGATTTCACAGCATATCGACTACGCCAACGACCGACCATTGTTTTACCACATGGACAATGTTTTGTTTTTGTCTGCCTGTGGGCGTGCATTTAGCGCCTAGTGCCTAGTGATTCCTTGGTCTTTGTGATCGCCGGCAGTCGGTCATTCAGTCGATTGGTCGGTCTATAGAGTGTGAATTTGTTACTTCGGACCGACCAAGGTAGTCGGTATTCAGAGTAGACAGTGGTCGGTTTATCCAGTGTCTTTTGTCATTAGTTCCAATGGGGAATTTTCGGGACCAATAAAGTCGGTCGGTTTTCAAAGGAAGTCGGTTTACTCAGGGGTCGGTTTGGTCAAGGTATAAATAAACCAGGGTATATCAAACAAATTACATTCTTAATAAAATAATAATACAAAGTATACATTATACAGTCATATTGAAAACATAGGATCAGAGAAAGGTGATTAAAAAAAGAAGGAAAAAAAATCTTAATTACAATTGTAGGCCAAAGAAAAAAGGTATGTTTTTCTTCGTGTTTTTGTCTTGTTTTGTGTTGAACACACACACACACACACACACACACACACACCTTGCCAACCCATCCGTGTGTTGCTCAATGGCTCCCCTGCAGGATGGAGTGAACTGGCTGTCCTTCCTGAACAAGTACAAGCTGCATGGCATCCTGTGTGACGACATGGGTCTGGGGAAGACCCTTCAGTCCATCTGCATTCTGGCTGGAGACCACTACCTCAGGTGAATACTGCACTTGCCTTACCTGGCTGTACCTGCATAGGGGTGTCATTTATTTTTGGGGGGAAAGGTGCTTAAAATCCACTACAGATAGTCATTCCCAATAAGAGCCCCTTGCTTGATCCATACTGTGCAGGGGTGGAAATTAACTTTGCAAATGTGAACCTTTACCAGCCAATGAGAAATAAATGATATAATTTACCAGAGAGTTAATTATTGTTTTATGTCCAAAATTTACCACTTTGTTTTGCCACTTTCATATTTTGTCAGCATGTGGCTAGTGTGAATTTCCATCCCTGTTGGTGTGATTTCAGACAGCTAATGCTCGTGTGTGTGTGTGGTCTGTCGGTGTGTGTAGGGCACAAGAGTATGCCAAGACCAGGGCTGCGGACTGTGCGCCGCTGCCCTCGATAGTGGTGTGCCCCCCGACGCTGACGGGCCACTGGGTGGACGAGGTGGGCAAGTTCTGCACTAAGGAGTACCTGAACCCGCTGCATTACACTGGACCGCCTACGGAGCGAGCACGGTCAGTACCAGTACCAAGGCCCACACTCACTCACCCTGTCAGCACAACACAGCCTGTACATGTTCTGATGTGAAAACAGTGAAGTGTCCTTTGTCTGTCTATCTAGCTATATCTATCTAGCTATATCTAGCTATCTATATCTAGCTATCTGTCTAGCTAGTTATATCTATCTAGCTTAGGGATACAAACAATTAATCAACTATCGATTAATTGTCGATAAGAATTTGGTCGAATAACTTAAATTAACTGTCAGTTAATTGTTTTCACTAGTGGTATCGCTAATAGAGGGCGCCGCGAGCGCAACGTGAAATGCTAACGCGAGAGACACAGCTCAAAAGACATGAAGCGGTCAAGACGAAAAGAAGCCAAATGTACTCTGCGTGGTGCTACGTTTAAATACAACAGTTCAACTACTTCACTGAGTTACCACCTCAACAACATGCAGTTGTGCTTCATGGAACAAGTGCATCAGAACAACCTGCTGTTACAGCACTGTTGAGAAGGCGAGCATGTGACGATGGGAGAGCAGAGAGCATTTCTAACAGGATAGGCACCGTGATTGCTATGGCCATGACCCAGACGTTAGTTCCATGCCTTTGGTAGTCAAGCTAACTATTCCGAAGTTCTGTTAAGCCTTGCTAAGCAAAATCACGTTCGTAGAGAGTCCAAATGCAGAGTGACAACACTTAAAAACGATCTCAGAGGCATATAACGTTGCAACTCTGTGTTCTTCCGTCTGCTCGTCATTTGCTAAAGCTGTCACATCTTTACTGTTTGTTTACAGTTCACCACGAACTTGGCGCATTGGCGCATAAACGTGATATGGTCGGAAAGCAGGGACTACTTCATAGGTGTGCCTGCCTATATAGAAAATTAATAACCGTTCCACAGAACGATTCACAATGTGAAATTGAATGAAGCCGTGGTATAAAGCTAAATAGTATTCGGTTTAGCTCTCTATTTAGAATGTCCTCTGTTTCTTTTTATGTTTCTAATAAATATATATTTCAAATGCAACAAATGAGCCAGTCCACAATTTAGTTTCATGTCAAAGTAGCCGTAATTTCTATAAAGAATGTATTTTGTTATACAACATAAATGCATTTGCCTGCACTGTGTTCCTAATGGTACAATAAATCCTTCAGTAAGAAATATTACATTTTTTGAATTCAGTATTTTAACTATGTGTAGCTTATATTCTCATAGACTCTATTGGAACACTGAAATTCAGGGAGAAATCGGCACTTATCAATTAATCGATCAATTAATCGACAAGGCCAGTCAACTATCGATTAATGAATTAATCGATAATTTGCATCCCTAATCTAGCTATCTATCTCTATTTTTTTATTTACTCTCTCTCTCTCTCTCTCTCTCTCTCTCTCTCTCAGGTAATATCCATTAAACTGCAGTTGTGTTTTATACTTTGTTAACCTCAACTAAAATGGAAGGCTTTTTCCATCTCTTGTTTCTGTAATAAATTCTATTTGTTCTGTATAAAAGACTTAGTAATTGTATAGTCCTACAGGGAGCTGGCCTTGTAATGAGGAGTCGATTATTGAATTAATAATATTTAACCCCACCTGTGACTCAGCGGATTAGTGTTTGGGAACTTTGCCTTGACATCAAGATGACCCACAGATATCATCGTTGATGCGTATCCAGACTTGAGATTATAATCATTGCCCTGCCCTTTAGATTTACTGTCTGGCAGTACAGAGAGCAGCTGTTACTCTTCTGAAATCTGCAAAGGAAGTTCAAGTTGATTCTTGTTTAATTAAGATTAGTGGTGAATCATGACAAACTAGCCTAACCTCTCTCCAAAGGTTACATTTGTCTATAAATGCAAGCGTCTGTCTGTGTGTGCGTCTCAGTCGGTCTGTTTCATGCACCACTTTCGAACCATTCGTTCCACTAAGCTCAAATCTGGCCATTGTCTTGCTAATGGCACAAGTAAGTGCGTTGCCAAGTTTCATGTTGTTGGACAAAAAAACGACAAATGTATATCAGTTGCCTTCAGTTTGTCTGTGTGTCACTCTGGGTACTGTAGCCACTCCCCCAACTATCACATCATGGCTGCATCAACGGGCTCTGCACTAGTCATGTATAATGGTGACTTGTGACTAACTAGTCTGTCTTCTCACCAAAGGTTACATCATGTGTAATGGTGAGTCGTGACTAACTAGCCTTTCTCTACTCCTCCTCCACAGATTACAACACCAGGTGAAGAAGCACAACCTGGTAGTAGCGTCTTATGATGTTGTGAGAAATGACATCGACTTCTTTAGGTAACAAAGCTGCCTTGCCTCCTTTTAAAAACCTTCTCACTTTTCCTCAGTACTCTTTAGTGTCTTCACCCTGCCCCTAGTGTGTATGTGTGTAAGACATATGCTGTCTTATTTGCAGAAATATAAAGTTCAATTACTGTATCCTCGATGAGGGCCATGTTATTAAGAACGGGAAGACCAAGCTTTCCAAGGCCATCAAGCAGATAGCGGCCAACTTCCGCGTGATCCTGTCGGGAACGCCCATCCAGGTGAGAACACTTCTTCCGGCCTGATGGATGTCTCACGGCAACTAGAGCCTGCAGAGTTGTGTACCGTCACATACATTTGTACTCATGTGAGACGAGGGATATGATTTGGTGTATTTCGGGTCCTGTAGACATGAGACCTAGCCTGGGCCGGTCCATGCAAGTTAGTCTGGCCAGTCTTTCGAGGAATTGGGCACCAATGAAAAACGAATGCTACGCATACGTCGTCAGAATCAGTGGATATTATTATGGGCCAAGGCCATGCCACCATACGCATATCGGTCTTTATTCATGAGATATTTTTTTATATATATGCAGACTTAACAGTAAAATCATGGCACTTGCCCAGTGTTTGCATAGGTATTGTTGTGCATTCAGTATTTTAGAATCGTCACAGAATCATTAAATCTGATATCATGATACTCAAATGTGTCAACTATTCTTTATCTAGTTTATTCTATTCTAGTAGTTCATCTCAGAAGTCCCTTAGTACTGTTAAACCTCAGTGCAGTGATGTGGTTTATTAATAAACGACTGTTAAAAAGATTCATCGTCCATTTAGACGTGCTTTTGCATCGATCACAATAAAGCAACGGAGTCTGAAGTACAGATGCGATGGCGGAGAGATGTCAGTCAGAACAGTTCCAAATGAAAAGATCTTTCATGGAAATTTCTTTATGGCGCCATTAATATAAAGCAACATAGTGGCTCAGCTGCGGGAGATTAATGTTGATTGCGGAGAATGTGAGCAAGGCTCCTGCTGCTGTCGACTGTGGTCCCTTTGTGTTTCCCACTGCACCACACCACACCACACCGCCCGCCTGCGATTGTACTTTGTTTGCGACGCCGGATCAATACCATTACCTTGCATTAAGCCCCAATAATGAATCCCTGTTCTGCTCAGCATGGCGGTGCACGTCACTGACGTTTTCCCTCAACTTCAGCGCGAGAGTGAAAGAGGCAGTGAGTGAGTGAGTGCATTGGCATCTCATGAAACTGCTGCTTAGTCATGATGATGAGGATGATGTTGATGTGGATTTGGACATAGCTTGAAACCTGCTTAGGGCTCATTCACACCGACTTGAGCGTGTACAGCGCGTATCCGTATACAATATGTTTCTATAGGGACAGAATATGCACAGATCACGTGTGCGGTGTGAACAGTCTAATTTGTTAACATGCATTCTAACGAATACGGACATAAAACGGGCAAGCGCTGAATGCGGACAGTGTTTGGTGTGAATGAGCCCTTAGGGGGCAACAGTCAGGCCTGTGTGGAGCTGAGCCTGTCCTTTTGTGGTTGCTGTAGTTGTATTTTGCATCTGAGCCATGTTTACCAACAGTTGGCAAGCTCAGCTGAGATACCCAGCTTTGCTCTCAAACTGACTGTGGAAGGTTGTTGGCAGGTGTGAGAAGTGTGGGGATTTGGCAGCGGTAGATGAGATAATTGGTGAAATGACGTGTAGAATGCACAGACTGAGCCTAATTTATATGGCAGAACTGTTTCTTTGTTAAGATGGGGTTACCCTAGCCTGGTAAACCCGCCCCTCGTACTTCATTTCATTTTGTACAGAGGGTCTGGAACAGACACCGTCAAAAATGATTTGTTCCTAGAGGTGTGGACTCTGCTGAAGTTTAAAAAGAGCCTCTGCCTTTACCCAATCGCTAACGCCTGGTTGTCACGTATGCAATTAGCCTACCTACGCACTACAATTCAAATGTAGCACACAAGGTCAACGTCACCGCTAACGAACACATCCTCTGTTTGCTGATTGGATCGGCCCTGCTGGGGCCGACTAAATGACCCTCAAGAGATTCCGGTCCAGACCCTCTGTACAAAATGAAATGAATTACTAGGGGTGGGTTTACCAGGCTAGGGTTACCCCCCTATGGATTTGTTTTTGTTTTTTTGTGTTGACATTGTATTGTTGATATAAGTAAGTTTATCTCATGTCAGACATTAAAACTATCCGAGGTGTTAGTTGTTTGCATGCATATGAGCAAGGAGGTTTTGGCTACTGTTCTGAAATCTGTCTTCCTCACTCCTCTTCCTCCTCCTCCTCCTCCTCCTCGTAGAACAATGTTCTGGAGCTTTGGTCGCTCTTCGACTTCCTGATGCCCGGGTTTCTGGGCACGGAGCGGCAGTTTGCTGCCCGCTACGGCAAGCCCATCCTGGCCAGCCGCGACGCCAAGAGCTCGTCTCGAGAGCAGGAGGCGGGTAAGAACAGAAGGGCCTGGTGTTAAAGCACAGCAATAGTGTTTGGTACCAAATAACATAAAATAAGCCTCCAGATTTTAGAAACAAATATCAAAGACTATAAGACACCAGAAAATGTAATGTGTCTGAGAATTTAAGATTAGAATCTAAGGCGGATTCTCAGACAGTGCCATAAACTTAATTTATATTTTCTTTGGCTGTTGTTTCTTTTATTTTGTGTCTTTGTTATCTGGTAGCTTTGTGTGTGTTTCTGCCTGTGTGTGCGTGTCTGTGTGTGCGTGTGTGTAGCTTAGCTATTCTTTATCAGTGGCTGGTACAGGTCCACATTTTGCAAAGTTAATTTCCACCCCTTGTGTGTGTGTGTGTGTGTGTAGCTCAGGTATAACTGCTTTGCTCTTCTCTCTCTCTCTCTAGTGAGTGCTGGCCATGGAGGTGCTATAGTGTGTGTGTGTGTGTGTGTGTGTGTGTGTGTGTAGCTTAGATATAACTTCGATATAACTTCTCTGCTCTTCTCTGTCTATAGGAGTGCTGGCCATGGAGGTGCTAAAATGTGTGTGTGTGTGTGTGTGTGTGTGTAGCTTAGATATAACTTCTCTGCTCTTCTCTGTCTATAGGAGTGCTGGCCATGGAGGTGCTAAAATGTGTGTGTGTGTGTAGCTCAGGTATAACTGCTTTGCTCTTCTCTCTGTCTCTAGGAGTGCTGGCCATGGAGGTGCTATAACGTGTGTGTGTGTGTGTGTGTAGCTCAGGTATAACTTCTCTCTCTCTGTCTCTAGGAGTGCTGGCCATGGAGGTGCTATAACGTGTGTGTGTGTGTGTAGCTCAGGTATAACTTCTCTCTCTCTGTCTCTAGGAGTGCGGGCCATGGAGGTGCTATAACGTGTGTGTGTGTGCGTGTGTGTGTGTGTGTGTGTGTAGCTCAGGTATAACTTCTCTCTCTCTCTGTCTAGGAGTGCGGGCCATGGAGGTGCTATAACGTGTGTGTGTGCGTGTGTGTGTAGCTCAGGTATAACTTCTCTCTCTCTCTCTGTCTAGGAGTGCTGGCCATGGAGGCTCTGCATCGCCAGGTGCTGCCGTTCCTGCTAAGGAGGATGAAGGAGGATGTGCTGCAGGACCTCCCGCCCAAGATCATCCAGGACTACTACTGCAACCTCAGCCCCCTGCAGGTAAGATCATCCAGGACTACTACTGCAACCTCAGCCCCCTGCAGGTAAGATCATCCAGGACTACTACTGCAACCTCAGCCCCCTGCAGGTAAGATCATCCAGGACTACTACTGCAACCTCAGCCCCCTGCAGGTAAGATCATCCAGGACTACTACTGCAACCTCAGCCCCCTCCAGGTACACCACAGCGCCCAAGCGCCCACCTCACACAGACACACATTACATCTTAGGGGTGTTGAAATTAATTATGTAATCGATGCATCGTGATGCAGACATGAACCATTAATAATCGTTTCAATAGCAGATCATAATTGATTATAATGTATTTTCTTGTGAATTATACTGTGCTGTTGCTTTTTATTTATTTATTTTTTTATTTATTTGCCATGAATATTGGTGGCTGTTGAGTTTTATTAAATAAAAGAGGAAGGTAATGACTGACTGCTTGTGTTTGTTGATAAAATCAAAGCCATGTGAAGTAATATAGAAAATTGATGTAGAATGATGTTGATGAAGAATCGTGATGCATCAAGATATCGAATCACTAGCTTAATAACCGTAATCGAATCGTAAGATGAGTGAAGGTTCACACCTCTATTACATATGCAGAGTCCTGTCTTTATGCTGCATTAAACCCTGCAGTTATGAGTTTAAAATATATCCTAAAATATATCAATGAATAACATAAAAAATAATTTGTATGTATAAAAAATAGTTTTTTTATCTCCTTTCATTCTTATTCCCACACTCCCAGCACTTGACTCAATTCTATGATATATATGACAAATATATTTCTTACTCTGTCTGGCCACATTTTATACTCCTTCCTCCCTCCCCCTCTCTCTCTGCAGTCTCTGTCCACTCTGTCTCCCTCCCAACACATTCTAATAGTGTGATTTATCGCTGTGATGTATGGACTAGGAGTTTTACTCTATTGTACTGCCCTGCCCTGCCCTCTCTTATAAGAATAAGAGTAATGTCGTAAAGCTGTCTTGAATCCTGCTTTGTTACGGCATGTACAATGCAACGTGGTGTCCGTGTGGGTGGACAGTTCAGTCGGGGGACCTCTGGCCGCAATTCCACACATCTGTGGGTGTGTCAGTGGTTGTGATGAGACGTTGCGCTGCATTTTTGCAGCTGGAAGTCAACCTTCATTCCTGTCCTGGTGGAACTCTTGATAACATGTGGTGTTTTAGTTTGAGAGTTCATGGACATTCTCAGGGTCGCGAATGTGAAAACTTTGCAATATGGGGGATCGCATTGGGCTGCATACCCATCCCTAGATAAACGGGGTCATTTCCTCCAGAGACTGTTTCGTTCTCTTTCATCTTGAGTGTATGTGAAGCTTACTGCCCCACTTAACTCACCCAGTCTCTCTGTCTGTCTCTCTCTCTGCTGTGTTCAGGTTCAGCTGTACGAGGACTTTGCCAAGTCCAGAGCCAAGGTGAGTGTGGACGACACCATCTCCACCGCGTCCCTGCACGAGGACGAGGACAAGCCCAAGCTCAAGGCCACAGGACACGTCTTCCAGGTACGTCACCCCTCCCATCCCCTCCCCACCAAAAATTATCGACGCAGGGGCTAGAAAGCTGAGGTGGACCATATAGCTAGTGTGAAAACACCATTTAATAGACCCCAGGGTTGAGTTTGAACACTGTTGTACTTTGTCCGGATGGTAATTTCAACATTAGCTGTGATAGCTGGCAGTATGTCAGACGGCCTCCATGATTGGATTGTGAGAATGTCCAGATGCTGTTGCCATGGCCACTGAGGCAGAGAATGAGGAATCCTGAGGCTTGCTATTCTCTAATGGGATTTTTAGACCTGTGCCATTAAGGTCAAGGAGTTTAATTAGGAAGCAGCCACCCAGAGAAGCTCCCACTTCTGACCTGTGCCTCTCACCTGTCCTCTTTCTCTCCTGTCTCCGCGCTCTCTTTTTTTTTTTTTGCCTTTCTCTCTTTTCCTTTCTCTCTCTTTTTTTCTCTCTCTTTCTCTCTCTCTCTCTCTATCGTGCTCTTTTTCGTGCTCGCTTCCCCCCCCCCCTCTCTTTCTCTCCCTCATCTGCTTGTGTGTCTCTCTGTGCCTTTTTATTCTTTTATCTCTCTCTTTCTCTCCCTCTCTCTCTGGCTCACATTTGCTCTCTCACTCACACTTTCCCTCCCTCACTCACATTTTCTCTCTCCTCGTCCCTGTGCAGGCGCTGCAGTACCTGCGTAAGCTGTGCAACCACCCGGCGCTGGTCCTCACGCCGCAGCACCCTGAGCACCGCCGCATCAGCGAGCAGCTCTCCGCCCAGAGCTCCAGCCTCCGCGACATCCAGCACGCGCCCAAGCTCTCCGCCCTCAAACAGGTCCCACACAGCCGCCCACAAACACGCCTGCCAACCCACAACCCAACATTTATTTATTTATTTATTTATTTATTTATTTACTTATTTATTTATTTACTTATTTATTTATTTATTTATTTATTTACTTACTTATTTATTTATTTATTTATTTATTTACACAGTAAATGTACTCTTCAGTACATCCAGCACGCGCCCAAACTCTCCACCCTCAAACAGGTCCCACACAACCACCCACAACCACACCCGCCAGCCCACAACCACACCCGCCAGCCCACAACCCTCATTTAACACTACATTTATTTATTTATTTATTTTTATTTATTTATTTATTTATTTATTTATTTTTTAATTTATTGCTTTATTGCTTTTGTTTTTATTCTTCTCTGCATTTCACATTCCCTTACCACTGGTAGCGGGGGATTACTGTATTATGTTATTACTACATTATACCATAAGGTTAGTGTTGGGTATGCACAGTGTAGGTATATAATGTTACATACAATTGCACTGTACCTAACAGGGCACAGTAGAAGAAAGCGTAAGCCAGATCCCATGTGATGAAGGTAACTTAACTAACACCGCCCCCTCCTCTCCTCTCCTCTCCTCTCTCCTGGTGTGCAGCTGCTGCTGGACTGTGGTCTGGGTGGAGCGGTGGGTGCGGAGGGCGCTACAGAGGCGGTGGTGGCCCAGCACCGCGTGCTCATCTTCTGCCAGCTCAAGAGCATGCTGGACATCGTGGAGCAGGACCTGCTCAAGCCCCAGCTGCCCACCGTCACCTACATGCGCCTGGACGGCAGCGTGCCCGCGGGCCAGAGACACTCCATCGTCTCCAGGTACGCACGCAAGTTATTTTTATTTCTCCATAGAAATAAGCTTTTCCATGCAAATACAGTCCACGCCACTTTCATTGCTGTCTAGTTTAGAGAAAACACAAGATACTTATGCACCTAGGAAGAGTACTACCTTTGGGAGAGGAAATTTAACCCTTCCTAACTACAAACTTTATACCTTATACTATTGTTTAGGAGAATACGTTAGGTCTATTATTATTCTATTGTTTCCTGAGTCCTTTCTCAGTCCTCCTGTTGTTGGCTTTGTTTGCCAAGTCGCTGGGTGTAGGAACATTTCCAGGCCGCCTCATCAGTAGTGCACCTCAGGATATATACTGTACTGATACTACATGTTTTAAAATTTATCTGATTTAATCATTGCATTGTTACTTCATTCCAAAAGCCGATAGTTAAATCTTAATTTTAGGCCTGCCCCAGTCAAAACTGAGATGGAGAGATGGATTCAGAAAAACAACTGAGGTTTTACCCTATATTGGAAATGAACCTTTTTAGGCAGTTGGTTACTCATGACACCTCTTCCTGCCTCCCCACCCCTCCCACTCCTCACCTGTGTCAGGTTCAACAACGACCCGTCCATCGACGTGCTGCTGCTCACGACCCATGTGGGCGGACTGGGCCTCAACCTGACGGGCGCCGACACGGTGGTGTTCGTGGAGCACGACTGGAACCCCATGAGGGACCTGCAGGCTATGGATCGCGCCCACAGGATAGGACAGGTATGGCACGCCAGCAGGGACAAACTTGGACTTTTGCTTTTTCTTTAGTCTTATGTTTTACTCAGTGTTATTTTCTTATTCAACTTTGTTTCCAGTGTGTTTTTTTTATCCCTCTTTTTAAATGGCCATTTCTCCATTCTTGTAAAATCTGCATGTGCTTACCATATAAAATGTCATCTGTATGAAGTTGAGCTTTTTTCCCGAATCATACAAAACAGTGACTAAATGTAAATGCCACATTTGACCCAGTATTGCGTGGTGACTGTTTATCGGCTGATGTTTGGTCAGGTGTCAGTGTTGAATTAGTCTTGAATTAGGTCTTTCCTCCCCATATAAAATGTGCTTAAATGTAAATCGGTACAAAATGGTGATTTAATTGTGTGACAGAAACGCGTGGTGAACGTGTACCGGCTTATAACGAGGGGCACCCTGGAGGAGAAGATCATGGGGCTGCAGAAGTTCAAGATGAGCATCGCCAACACCGTCATCAGCCAGGACAACGCCAGCCTGCAGAGCATGGGCACCGACCAGCTGCTCAACCTCTTCACACTCGACAAGGTCAGCATACACACACACACACACACACACACACTCACACACATCAGAGCATGGGCACCGACCAGCTGCTCAACCTCTTCACACTCGACAAGGTCAGCATACACACACACACACACACACACACACACACACACACACACACACACACACACACACACTCACACTCACACACATCAGAGCATGGGCACGGACCAGCTGCTCAACCTCTTCACACTCGACAAGGTCAGCATACACACACACACACACACACACACACACACACACACACACACACACACTCACACACATCAGAGCATGGGCACGGACCAGCTACTCAACCTCTTCACACTCGACAAGGTCAGCATACACACACACACACACACACACACACTCACACTCACACTCACACACATCAGAGCATGGGCACGGACCAGTTACTCAACCTCTTCACACTCGACAAGGTCAGCATACACACACACATACGCACCATCACACACACACACACTCACACACATCAGAGCATGGGCCCCGACCAGTTACTCAACCTCTTCACACTCGACAAGGTTAGCATACACACACACGCACCATCACACACACACACACACACACACACACACACACACACACTCCCACACATCAGAGCATGGGCACTGACCAGTTACTCAACCTCTTCACACTCGACAACGTCAGCACACACACACACACACACTCGCACTCACACACATCGGAGCATGGGCACGGACCAGCTACTCAACCTCTTCACACTCGACAAGGTCAGCATACACACACACACACACACACACACACACACACACACACACACACTCACACACATCAGAGCATGGGCCCCGACCAGCTACTCAACCTCTTTACACTCGACAAGGTCAGCACACACACACACACGCACCATCACACACACACACACACACACACACACACACACACCAGAGCATGGGCCCCGACCAGCTCCTCAACCAATTTACACTCGACAAGGTCAGCATGCACACACACGCACCATCACTCACACACACACACACTCACACACACTCACACACATCAGAGCATGGGCACCGACCAGCTGCTCAACCTCTTCACACTCGACAAGGTCAGCATACACACACACACACACACGGGCACACACGGGCACACACACATACGGGCACACACACATACGGGCACACACACACACGGGCACACACACACACGGGCACACACACATACATGCATACAAAGAACACAAGAACAGCTGAAGTTTCATTGAGCTCAGAAATGGTATAATAACCACATGTGTGTGTATCCATATGGTCCATAAAGTAGTACCACACCTACAGCACATGCACGCACACACACACACACACACAGACACACACACACACACAGACACAAACAGTGACTTTTTTGTGTTTCTCCATAATTTCAATGTCATGCATAATACGTACACAGATGAATCCTATGATGCATGCATGTAAAGGCACATATACACTCTCACACACACGCCAAAAATGAATTTGCCACATGCTTGCATTGCGTTACAGCGCTCCCATACATTACATTACATTACATGCAGCAACTCTACATTCCCCCACATGCACATGCATCATCACTGACACACACACACCCACACTGCTCGCCCACATGCCGATGTGTTATCACTGACAAACACACCCACACTGCAACTCTGGGAGTCATAAATAATGCAGCGGCTTTTGCCATGCCCCACCTCCCTATTCACGCAAGCACTGTCCCTCCCCATCCGCCCACTTAGACACACACACAGACAGACAGACACACACAGACAGACAGACACACACAGACAGACAGACAGACACAGACAGACAGACAGACACACACAGACAGACAGACACACACAGACAGACAGACACACACAGACAGACACACAGACACACACACAGACAGACAGACAGACACACAGACAGACACACAGACAGACAGACAGACAGACACACACACAGACAGACAGACAGACAGACACACACACAGACAGACAGACAGACACACACACAGACAGACAGACAGACACACACACAGACAGACAGACACACACACACAGACAGACACACACACAGACAGACAGACACACACACAGACAGACACACACACAGACAGACACACACACAGACAGACACACACACAGACAGACACACACAGACAGACAGACAGACACACACAGACAGACAGACACACACAGACAGACAGACACACACAGACAGACACACACACAGACAGACACACACACAGACAGACACACACACAGACAGACAGACACACAGACAGACACACAGACACACACACAGACACACACACAGACACACACACACACACACACACACACACACATAAAGTAACTGGATAGATGCTCAATGATTCATTTTTCATTTTTGTGTGTCCTTGTTTGTCTGTGTATGCTTGTATGTTTGGGCTTAATTGTGTGTGTGCATGTGTGCTTGCTTGTGTGTCTGTGTGTGTGTGTGTGTGTGTGTGTGTGTGTGTCTAGGATGAGAAGAGGGAGCGGGGCGAGTCATCCTGCGCATCCAGTGAGAAGGCCTCCATGAAGTCTGTGCTGGACGGCCTGGGCGACCTGTGGGATCAGCAGCAGTACGACACCGAGTACAACCTGGACAGCTTCATGCACTCTCTTCAGTAACCCCCCCCTCTACCATCACTCACCCAATACCATCACCCCGTTTCATGGACAGTATTACGGACTCAGCCCCCTTGGACAAGAGAGGGGGCCTTGTGTTCTCCAGAGTCATGGGTGATTGTGTGTGTGTGTGATTGTGTGCATGTATGTGTGTGTGGAACAATTTAATATGTAGGGTACAAACAAACACACCCTTCCTTCCCTACCTCTCCAAACAGTCCTGTAAATACCCTGTCTCTCTCACACTCACACACACGCTTAGACACACACACACTCCCTCCGCAGAACTGAACTGGGTGGAGTGAGCGTGAGAACTTATTTCTAAATTGGGACAGTCACCTCTCATCAATGACTCACAGTCCACAGACAAAAACACAGAGGCCTGATGGGTGTCCCCACCCCTACCCCCCCAGGCTGGAGATTGGGGTGGGTGACATTTGTACTACAATGGACACAGGACCTGTTTTGAACAGTGCGGGGCCTGCTTACCTCAGCCTGTGTGGAGTTAATTGTACTGTGTACTTGCGACATGTTACTGGGAGGACAGAAGAAGCCTGTAGACTGCGTGGGAAACACCTGACTGACTGGAAATGACCTCCAGGCCACAAGGTGGCGCACTTTGCCTAGCTGAGGTTCCACACAGTCCCCTCTCTCTTTGAAGACCTCCTACCCTGATTCACCCCCCCAGTCACGTTTGGATCTGAACTGCTGCTCTGTGCACCCAGATTACAAAGACTTGTACGCCCACACGTCAACTGCATGGCTGACAACAGAGTTCTCCTTACAAGCGACCCACCTTGTGGAAGAAATGCACTGCTAAGGGCTACCAGAACATGCCCCTCACCCAGGGTCCCCCCACCCTAACCGGACCCCTGACCCCCCCTCCTCATTGCCAGACTTTTGTAAAAGGAATAGGTGTCGGTGGAATCTATAAAAAAAGACACTTGTAAATATACCTGTAATTTGCCTTTGTAAAGCTGATAGAATGGTAATAAATTCTACTGAGCTTTGAAGCCTGCATTTTTACTTTGCCATAAAAGCGGTTAATAAACACTGACTCAATGAGGCCATCTAGATATAGATTAAGATAAAGGGGAACGCTTCCTGACCCTATAATTCACTCTTTCTGTGCAAGTAGGTCATTAATCCCGGAATGCTGTATTTGAAAGGTAGAGTAAAGATTGTTTATCCTGAAGGACATTAAGGTAAAAGGCTAAACGGTAAACATGTCATTACAGGTGTGTGTATATGGATATAAACATTTCATCAGTAAAGTAAGATCACTTGTTAGGCGAATGTGTATTTTTGCTTTATTCTCACCATACCCATGATAGTGTCACTGTGAGTCATCGCAGTCTCAGAATGACATTAATACTCGTCTCTCATTCAAACGGTTCCTCTCAAAATGGAGCTCTCCTTCAAACCTCTTATGGAGAAATGGGCTTCACTTATGTAGTGTTTTTATTTTTATACCCCATAGAGCCCCGAGTGTTTTTCATGTAAATGCCTTACATTCACCCATTCATGCACAAAGACACACACACACACACACACACACACACACACACACACACTCATTTTGATGGTCAAAGACTGCCATGCAAGACATGAACCAGCATATTGGATGTAGTGTCTTACTATGAATCCCTTCTGCCCACAGGTCTAAACTGCTCTTTGGACTAAAGTACTATGAGGAGTTGAGCACGTCTTCGCTCTTACCCTAAACCGCACTAGTCCTCCTCATAAATGCAGACACATGCCACATAATGAAAGACATGAATCTCGGGCCTCGTTGCCTCTTTGAACAGCAGATGTCCTGACCCTTTTCTTTCCCCGACAGTGACCTTCAGTTGACCTCTAAGCCGTAACATCTCTGGCTGTGTGTGTGTGTGTGTGTACCGCTAAGGTATTGACTCATCTTTAAACACTTCCAGTTTACCAACATTCTCATCCCAGTTCTGCTGTAGGCCAGTACTGAGCATGGCCCCGTCATGTGTTATAATAGGGCGATCCTTATCCACAACATTAGGTCATATGTGGAGATTTATCTTTAAATAGTACGCGTGTCAGTCAAGAGACCGAAGCTCGTCATACTGATGAGGATTTTCCGATTTCTCAATCCGCAATTCATTAACGTGGCACAGCTCGAGTGTGTTGCCTCATGCAAAGCCAGCCAAGGCCTTGAGTGCACGAGTCATATGAAAGTGTTTAGTGTGCACTCCCCCCCCCCCCCCCCCCCCCCCACACACACACACACACACACACACACACACACACACACACAAACACTGCATTGAGCTCAGGGGCTGTGTATTTGGGAGCGCCTGTCTGAAGTGGGTCGGAGACATTGCTGCTGCTGCTGTTCTCGGGCTGTTTTTAGACCCGACCGTTTAGCTAAACGCACAGAGCTGAACAGGTCCAAGTGAGTATTTCTGGAAGCATCCTTTTCCACTCCTGAGTGTCTTCATCCGTCTGTGTCACCTCCACCACTAATAACAGCCGTCCCTCCCCCAACCCGGAGCAGCAAGATGAGCAGAACGGCTAATTACTCACCCTGATGTCCATCAGACCTTGAAGGAAGTTATTCACTGTTAAGTGCTTAATTATTAGGGCCATATGCATGTTTTGGACACACACACACACACACACACACATCTCTGGATCTCTGTTATTTCACGGTATGTATAGAAGCAGCTATTGTGACAGTCCAAGTGTGCATAATATGCTACAGCACAACTACGAGTGTGTGTTCTTGTCTTGGTGATTTAAGCTTGTGCACTTGTGTTGCAAAGGCACTGTAATCCATGACCTGAGTTTAGCAAACAGCCATGCAGGTAGTACAGCTAAGTTGCATGGAGAGAGAGAGAGAGATGAGATGCTGAGTGCTCCTATGAGTCTAGCTGCATCAAGCCGCCCATGTGTTTTATATTTCTGGAGAGTGGAGTGCAAAGCGAGAGAGCAAAACCTCATCTCAGGAACAATCTCTGTGCCTTTATCCTCATCTTTGAAGCCTGCAGAGCAGCAGCTGCCCTGGGGTCTCTCTCCCGATCCGCTCCCCCCTCACAAGGGTATAAATGCAGGTCTTATCAGGGCAGATCAGGGCACTAATGACTGGCGAGGGGCCTACAACTGGACATCTGCACCCCGAGCACATCTGGAAGCAGGCACCCTGCAGAGAGTGCCCAGAAGGAGGTAGGCTAGGCTGGGTAACATTAAATGTGAGATGTGCACTTCAGAGTAGGCTACCGGAGGCCAAGGTAACAAGCATGATGAGTGCTTTGCAGACAGAGAGAGAGAGAGAAAGAGAGAGAGGCGTTATTAGTCCTGCAAAAGTCAAACTTACAGTCCACAGGCAGAAGAGAAGGAAACCCAACCATGCAAAAGAAGACAAAACGTTTCACTGCGTCATACAACTACATTTAATAAGATTTTGCTTATTAGTACAGAAAAGGGGGGTGGGGGTGGGGAGGGGAACTCATGTAGGTGGGAACTACAAACTCCGAAGCAAGTAGAAAGCATTAGCAGCATTGCACTCCATGTTTTGTTTTTTTTTCTTTGTTTTTTTTTCTTATATCACAGTTTTACTGCAACTTCAGACAAGCATAGGTCCAGGTCAACAATCTCAAAGCCGTGTCAAGATAGAACCAGTAATGTCACTTAAATTAAAAAAAAGATAAATTAGGGAAAAAATACATCTTTTAAAAAAGGTACATTTATAAGTAGTGGTTAGTTTCAGAACACAGCTAGGGAGTAGCAGTTTTCCTCTTAAGATTTTCTTTTTTTTTTTTCCTTTTTTTAAATCACAACATGATTGAGTGGGCTATAGGCTGCCCAGAGAGAGAACATCCATGGAACTGAAGTGAATACATACTACCCAAATATAGTGTTACATGAAATATATAGACATTTATAGAGAAAATGAGATGGCCACCTCACCCAACACGTGACTTTTTTGATGTTTTTTTTTTTTTGTGTGTTTCTCCCTTTTCTTGTATTTTTCTTGTAATCTTTTGTGTCCCCCACCAACTCTTGTGACATCTTCAACCATTCAGTTGTCACTTGTTGGGGTTTAAAAAATGGTTGCACAAAATGGATCCATAAAATTGAAAGTAATAAATAGATCAACACTTGGTGGTATGAACATAATACTGGCCCTTGAGGGGGGAGGACCATGGTGGTGTTAATACAAGATGTTGGGTTTAGTGAAGGACCACCTGTACAAGTGGGAAAGGGGAAAGGGCAAGCTGGGCAGAACATTCTCTGATAATACATAGGAATATGGCCATGCAGGAGATGCCAAAACCTCTCTGGAATCTCTAAGCAATAGACCGACCAGTACGAGAACACTACAAGCCTAATTCAGACATCCACACCATGAAGGTGCAGACATCTTGCTCTTTGTACTTAGCATGGGGGAGGGGATCTATCAAAACTCTGGCCTGACAGTGCTGTCAGCAGATTGAAAACTGAAAATACAGCAGCCAAAAAAAGACCTGGATGTTTATGCGGTAAAACTTGAGTATAAAACCTGTGGTGTGTTCGAGACAGTCAATCAGTCTGAGCTGAAATCCAAAATTTAATCAGAATGACTGCATGCTGCAGAGCCAAATGAACTAATGTGCACACTAAATTGCCGCCTGTGAGTAGTCATAATACATTCAAGCTGAGTTACAATCACACCAAACCCTCAGTGTGGGAGCACGCGTCGCGAGCACAGCATCCTTTGAAACAACGGAGAATGTGAATATGTGGGGGTCAGAGAAAGTTCCAGAAATCATTTTAACATCTCCTATGGCCGAGTAAAGGGACGTTTTTTTTGGTTTTCTGTTGGGTGGCACAGCGCAGAGGAGGCGGCATCGGTAGCGATCAAGCATCTATGTCGTCTGCTTTGCACAAGACCAAAACATTCCAAATGGGTGCTGCGTTCTTTTATTGCCCATTCATTCATCACAGAGCCAGATTATGTAAAATTATGAACCATCATGGTGCTGTGTGGTTTTTGGGTTTGTTTGTTTGTTTTTTTCTTGTAGTAATGATTATTTTCACACTGTCAGCAATATCAGCAAGGTAACACATAAAGCTTTGCATTTCAAAAATCTAGACACTTTAGTAACAATATTACAAAGGTTTTCAGCTTCAAAATAAATGAACAAAGAAAAAATAAACCTTTTAAGAACTATCATAAAATTAATTTATTCCAAGTAAAAATACAAAATAATATTAATGACATTGACCAGATATGAAAGTCTCCCCCAGAAATAGCTATATTAATGGTTGAGAAATAAGTCTGTAAAGAAAATACGAAATAAAAATGAAAAATATGTAAATATGTTTTAATTATTTTCTTTTTTGCAAAAATCTCTAAAAATAATGAAAAATTTCTCAGTACAAAGGCTACATTACTACTGGAAGGTACTAGCATGTAGAGTAGGTAAATACACAGTAGAAAATGATTTTAGTGAATCACAATGCTTGCAATGAAAATAAATTTGCAATAAAGATTTACGCCTCTTTTTCTTGTCTTTTTTATCTTCTTTTTTACAAACAGTACAAACAGTATTGCACATTACAACAAAGAAGGTTCTTAGCCTTAAAAAAAATGGGTCTAATTCAAGTCTCACGTGAACAGAAGGCCACCACTCCTCTGATGCACCTTACTGGGGGCTTTCGATCAAGTTACAGTTTGAAACACTTTTGTATCTTTTGTAGTTTTTATAAAATAACATTCTTTTCTCACTCCCTCCATCTTTCATCAAAGAGCCTCTCTTAAAAGTCTCTGTCTCTATTAGTGATTTCAGGTTTACTAAATCAGGGTTTATGTTGCTTTTTTTTTACAAAACCAAAAAAGTGAAAGAAAAAAGGGAGCACAGTTTTTAAGGAAAAAAAAACACAAAACAGAAAAAAAAAACCTTTAAAAAAATAACGAGAACAGAAGATTTCTTTCACAATTCTGGTCAGAGTAGTTAATGATTGATTAGAAATATACAAAATAAGGGAACATCTCTTCAGTTGCCTGTCCTCAGCACCCGATGGACTAGTCTCTCCTGTTCTCAGGCTCCATAGGTGGGGACCACTGCTCTACCCACACCACCACACACATGGTGGGGACTCCAGTGAGGAGAAGCACTTCTCCTTTAGCTTGACAATAAGGTAGACTCTGTACTTCAGCTAACTACGTCATTATATTAAAGTTATAAAGCTCGAACTCCTTCAGTATTTTTTTTTTTATTTTCTCCAAAAATAAAATTAAAAATAAAAACAAATAAGCATGACAAAAATAAAATTAACCATCTGTTAAATCATTTTTTCTTGCAGAATTAAATTAATATATCCTTTTTTTATCTGAATAAACTTACTTAGAAAATATCAATTTCTCTCCTATTATATTTCAAAATTGAGGTATTGCAAAAGATCATGTCAGTCAGAAAGCACACATATCTCTTTTATACTCTTTCTCTCTCGCTCGTTCTCTCTTTTAAAAAAAATAATTAGAACTGACTGTCCAAAACTGTCCAGATAAAAGAGTAGTGCATAACATAGGTGTTTCCTAGGGAACCAACATAGAAAAAACATCTGGGTGCAAAAAGAAACATCACAAAAACACCCAGAATTCACGTTTATAGGGATAATTATTACTCAGGGTTAGCCACTTTTAAGTTTTTGTCTCTTTTTACAAAAGAATAGCTTTGTTTACATAAGCTTCCTGAAACCAAAATGACTATAAATGCTCACCCTAAACCTGACAGCCTGTATGACCAGTTGCAGAGAGACTGCGGGGGCCAAGCAGTATATCAGGGTCTAATCCCGATGCTGGGAGAGAGGGGAACGGGACACACATACTTTATCTACCGCAGTGTTGGGGACTGCAGCTCTGGGGAATTATCCTCAGAGCGGCTTAAAGGAAAAAAACTAAGAATTAAAAATTAAACATAAAAAACTCTTGAATCTCCGTCCCCTAACTCCACCCTCCACACAGCTTGACCAATCCGTTCATCGGCAAACAAAACTGGGCTTCTTAGCCGCTGCATACTGTAACTAGCCAGCATGGTCAATCCCCAGATCTTCAAACCCATTTCAGCCTCTATAGTGAACGTTTAAAACAAAACAAAAGAAAAAAAAAGTCCACCATTTTAGCAGGTCGTTATTCTATACTTCAAGCTTTGCAGGAAAGAATCTGGATATAAATGCACATAATGTCCTGGCAATACTGTAGCACTGCCTCGTAGCCACGCCATTGAAACATTATGTGCAGGCTGAGAGCTCATAAACTTAACCACCCTTCTCCACCTCCACACAGTCCTGTTTTTTCTGTTTTTCTACAGAGCCAGTGTTCTTTATTTGTTGTTGTTGTTTAATCAAATCCACTTTTTTTTTTACCCAAAATGCATCTGTCTGCATCTGCTTGTCAGGCTGTTAGCCTAATGGCCCAACAACGTATCAGCCTCTCTTGGTAGTGTGTTGGTGGTTTAAATGTTCAACAAGTGAGCTCTTTGGTTGTTTTTTTTTCTTTGTCCATTTTTTTAAGGGGGGCATAATCATATACTGTGTCAATGGAGTAGACTGAGAGAGCTGTCGTTTGCAGTCAGACTCACCTCCAGGACTGTGTCTATGGGTGTGTGTGTGTGTGTGTGTGTGTGTGTGTGTCCATGCTTGGTACACAGTACATAAAGTACTGGAAAGGTGTGTGGGAATACGCAAGTGTGTGAGCACAGTTCTCTTGGGGGAGTGAAAGAGAACTATCTAGACATGTGTAAGTATGTGTGCTGTATGTGTGTGTGTGTGTGTGTGTGTGTGTGTGTGTGTACACGTGCATAAGCTCTGACATACAGTATGTATACATACACTGGATATGAAGTTTCACAGGACTTCTATGTCGGACATCAAAAAACAGTTAAAGCGAGTCACAGTTCTAGGCATACTCAGACCTAACTACCTACTGTATAAAAAATTGCACAATTAGATTAACAATCACTGCAAAAAAGTACTTCACCTATCATAGACAGTTGTTTTGAAAGTATATCCTACATCTAATTTTTTTTTTATATCGCAACTGTACTTACTGATTCCTCAGGGTTTGTCATGCTCACCTAACAGACTGCGAGCCAATACCAAAGGAGTTTACTTGGAGGGTCCTATTATAATTTTCATACTTTTAAGCATTTTCAAACTAACTTCCCCCTACCGTGTCCAAATCCGTGCTCAGAACAGAACAGTAAAAAATAAAAAAAGAAGTCTTATGACTATATCTCAAGTTGTGCAAAAAGAAGTGGGCCAAGTTGAATAGTAGACATGATACTGGAAACTATTGCATGCAGCAACCTGATTGGAGATAAACATGCAGCTGGGGGCGATGTCGCGCTCCCCCCCCCCCCCAACCCTGGGCCCAAGCCAAAAGTGATTAGTTCAGAGGGGGGCGGCCCACATACCACCCCCCTCATGCCAGCCTCTCATCTGTTTACAAAAACACCCAAACAAACTAAACAAACGAAAAAGATCAGGAGGATATTCCAAGAAGGCAGTTTAGAGACTAATGTTAACTCAGAGTGAGTTGTAACCCTCCTAATAGAAGAGTGCTAAAGGTTTATCCCGCTATCAAAACAAAACCACAGGGCTATTCTATTAGAAGATTTACCACTTGCTCTGAGTTAACATACTCGGTAAGTGACTAAACCTGCTTTCTGGCGTACCCACCAGGTGTGTTTACTGGGACTATATTCAACACCCTAGGCCTGTATAAAGTACTAATGTATTCGCCTCACATCATGGGTTTAGCAGCAAAAGCTATTGCAGCATCACATTTACATAACACTAAAAAATTAATATCTTGTTAAAACAAAGTTCAACAAATTAAAAATGAGGAAGGGAAAAGGAGGAAAAGTATGTGATTGCTTGTGTGAGGTATTAACATTTTCAAAAAATTAAGGTCCAATATAGAGTTTGTGAAAACAGTTTGGGTGCCTTTAACCACACGCCTGAATATTGGATAGCGGTCAATATTGCCACATTTTTGCCACCTAGTCAAGTTATTTTTCTCTTAAATATTAGTTTTGCTTTTTTACCTTTGGTAATTGTCTTTTTTTTATTAGGGGCAATCTTCTACCTTTTTTCTGAAAATAAGTGCATGCTCTTTTCACACAAAAATTAATCTCTACATGAACAGATAGATATAAAAAAAACAAAAATATAGGATTTATAAATATTTATAGATGTGTTATGTCACGCATATTCACCTGAAAGTGGGCTATGGAACACCCAGACCCACCCCAGCACAAGGGAGGAGAAGGAACAGCTAAGAGAATAGGCGTGGTGATCCAGATCTGAACTACTGTGGAACATGGGTGTGGTCTATTCGGGTGGGTGTGGTCTGTTTGGGTTGGCGTGCAAAAGCGCAATTTCTGAGAGGCTAAACTGTCACTACTGTTTGTTTGTTTGTTTGTTTTGTCATCTGTTTAGTTCTTATTGTTTTTTTTATCTATTACAAACCAAACACTGGATTTTTCAAGAGCATTAAAACTGCATTATTTCTTTAAAAAAAATCTAAAACAAAACCAAAAAACAAAACAAAAAAGTTAGGTAAGGAATTTTAAAAAGACCCATGTATTCGTGGTTGTTGATTTGGTGGTTGTGGAGTAGGAGGTCGGTCGAGGTGTGGATGGATGGGAGGCTGAGGGGGGGAACAGTGGACTGGACACTGAGTACAGAGGTGGGGCAGGGTTGTAGGATGAGGTGGTGGGGCAGGTGGGGTGATGATGGGGGCATTTAGCTGGGCTCCAGGGGCAGAGTGGAGTGGAGGAGTTGGTTGGGTCTGGTTGGGGGTGGGGTGGGGTGGAGGGGCAGGTGGTGAGGAAGATGGGGCATCTAGCTGGGCTCCAGGGGCAGAGTGGAGGGGTGAGTTGGGTGTGTTGTTGGGGGTGGGGGGGGGGGGGCAGATGGGGTGATGATGGGGCATCTAGCTGGACTCCAGGGGCAGAGTGGAGGGGTGGGTTGGCTGTGGGGTGGGGGGCAGATGGGGTGGGGGGCAGATGGGGTGATGGGGCATCTAGCTGGACTCCAGGGGCAGAGTGGAGGGGTGAGCTGGGTGTAGGGTGGGGTGGGGGGGCAGGTGTGTCTCTAGCGACCCCCCTCCTACCCATCAGCTCCAGCGGAAGGACACGTGGCGGGGCCGGTCGCCCCCCTCCTTGACCAGGGGCTTGTGGAACTCGCGGCCGGCGCGGGAGTGGATGCTGGCCCAGCAGTACTCGCAGTAGTACTGCAGACAGGTGACGTTGGCACAGAAGAAGGGCGCAAACTTTCCCCCGCAGCGGGCCCCCCTGGCACTCGTCGCACATCTGGTCGTCCAGGACGTAGGGCTTCACCTCCACCTGCTCCCCGACCCCCCGAGAGGACAAGAAGAGAACAGAAGAGAGAAGGGTTAGCCAAGCTCTTAGGTGATCTTCTTAACTGGTGTGGCGTAGGGAGCCACGATTTCCCCATCACCATTAAGTCGCGACCCAAGTTTTCAAACCAACTCAGAGACACCCCAACCCCCCACGGGCCTATTTCATCCATAAAACCAGGACACATCATGAACTAAACTGATTTGTGATTAATGGAATTTTCTTTTACATTTCAACTAATGTAATGACCTGACATTAGATCTCACATGCCAATGTTTTTTTTTTTTCGGCTTTAACTACAAGCTCTGTGACCCACCCAGAACGGCTCCGCGACCCACTTTTGGCTCCCGACCCACCAGTTAAGAAAACCTGTTCTACGAGATCAGACCATGGGTCATTTTAATCACACTGACCATGACTGCAAGCTGGACTATAGGGGTCACAAACCACTGAACATAAACAACAGAAGACATAGATGAAATACAAACGAGTTTCTAAATATACCCCAAATTGGGTTAAAGTCCAAAGAAAAACTATCATTGCCTACATGACATTTTGAAGATCTCAGCAAAGTTCTGACATAGAACAGACCTCCAAATGCCATGCAATTAGCAAAAGTGTAGTGCTTTCCGAAACATGAGGATGGACCCGGTCTGTCTGAAAAGTCCAAAAAATGTCACTCCATTCCAACCTTGAAATAGGTTTAAAAAAATCCAACCTCTCATAAAATGTCACAATTATGCAGATATTTAAAAAGGTCACTGTCTCTTTCATAGGCAAATGTCATGCACAGCTGGCCAAATGTAATTAGGTGGCGCTCGACAGGCCAAATTATAGTTCACCGCTGGAACCAGTGAGACATCGGAACCGAAGAGCACACATTATTACAAGACGAAGGTGGATACACGTGTCAGTCAATGACCTATGCTGGCGTTAGGAGTAAGGTAAGTAACAGCTATGTCTGTGTATCAAGGGTCAAGAATTGGAACAACTTGAAGTAAGTGGTAAATTCACCAGTACCAAGGAGACAAGTATGTATGGAAAAAAATCCAGTCAAAATCTCACACTTTAAATCTGCAATTCAGTGGTAAAAAAATCTTTAAAGAATTTTAGTAATTAATTAATTACTGTAGAAGATAAAGATTTATCTTCTACAGTTATGCTCATAAGTTTACATACCCTGGCAAAATGTATGATTTCTTAACCATTTTTCAGAGGATATGAATGCTAACTTAAAAAAAAGAATCACCCATGGTTAGTGCTTGGCTGAAGCCATTCATTTTCAAATACCTGTGTTTACTTTTTTTTTTTAAATCACAATGACAACAGAAACTACCCAAATGATTCTCTGAAAAATGGTTCAGAAATCATCAATTCTGCCAGGGTATGTAAACTTACAAGCACAACTGTATATGTTACTTCAGGGGTTTGTCTTTTTGTGACTCTCTCTTTTCTGTCATACACACCCTCGCAGGGCTACCAGACACAATAGCAGCTCCGGGTCCAGCGACTCGGTTCTGATGACAGACTCGGCAGGCTTGGCTCACTGGGAGGCGTCCAGTCCTAGCTCGACTACCCTCAAGCTAAACACGATGGAACAACGCACCAAAAATAGCCGGCCAACTTCAATGGGGATCCACTGAGTGAAAGACCTGCAATTAGCTAACTAGCGTCTGCTAAGTTCAAATGGCTGTCAGCCGTCCAGAGAGCAATGGTTTCCATGGCGGTGGTCACCATGGAGAGGGGATTCCATACGTATTGTTAGCTGCAGTGATTGGCTGCTGGACTGCAACCAGGCTATGGCTGCCAAGGCATATCTTGAGAGCCCATGCATGAAGACAGAGACTCCACAGAGCCCTTAAATCTGTTCCCAGTTTAGCCTTTCACCAGCAGTCAGTGTGCATTTTAGTCAGAGGGGGAGGACACAGAAGTGCAATCACACACTAGGAAACATCTTTTTCACCCTAATTCAGTCCGGCTGGACCAGGAGATGTCATAATTCACAGAGGACACACTGATGTCAGGTAAGGACAAAGTCTTAAGACACTCAACGAAGAAAATGGATACAGAGAAGTCCTCTGTGTGTACCTTGTGTTCAGTTTGTCCTTAATCCTCCAAGGAGGTTGCAAATGTTTAAAACAGACTGTATGGTCAAACATCCAACCCACAAGACACATGTATGCATGGCAGTGACAGAGATAATGTTTTGGACTGATCAATGGCTTCATGCTTTACTTTATGTAGCCATTTTATACTACTTACAAATAATATATAATTACTTTGAGCATAGAGCCATCATGTTTTTAGAAAACAATACTTCATATGTTCCAAAAACACATTATCTCACACTGAGGATTGGGTCCTACAATGTTCACTCACCCGCTTGTCAATGTCGTTGTGCTGCAGCTGGACGAATCGGGCGCTGATTGCGGCGATGTAGCTCTGCTGATTGGAGAAGGCCACACGGCCCGCCCCCTTGGGGTACTTCAGCTCCGGGTCAGTGTCAATGCCAGCGTAACAAACACCTCCATACAGCCTGTCCATGATCATAGCCAGTTCCACTGAGGGAGAGAAACACGCACATGTAACAGCGCATAAATGAAGACTCTGTATTCGATTTGAAATAACTTATGAGGTAGAAAACCCATTCTGAGGTCTAGACTCTGAAAGTGATCAATTGGTTAAAGTAGCTTTTGGCTAATTTCAAACATCACTGAACACGCTAGCCTAAGTGATGGGCAACTTGGATTCGGAAGCTACAATGCAATACAACATATTCCAAATCACCTGGTTCTACCTGTTATCTAAATACTGGTTATTTAACAAAATTAACTCTTTTTATCTGGCTACAGAGCTGTGCTAATTACCATCAGTAGATTGAGTCAATGGCTGGAACTAATAAGACACTACTGGATCGTAGCTTCGGAAGTCAGGTTGCCCAACACTGTTTCAGCCCCTTCATCTCACAACAACCCAACCCAACAACCCCCTTCAAAGGAAACTTAAGTCATTCATCCCTCTCTTCTATCCCCCACCTGCACGAAGAGGTCGTGGGACCCCGCCAACAAAAATAGTTTTCCTAGGGTCGAGTGGTTGTGATCCGTCCATCACATAGTCACTGTCGCTCAGGTTCCAGGGGCGGATTTGGACCTGGATGGGATGGGCGGATTGGTTGGTTGCTCAGTCCTCAGAATTGTTCAACTCACCAAATTTAGATTCTGTGATAAGCTGTGAGCCATGATGCATCGTATTTTTAAATGGGCAGTATGTGTGGGGGTGTAAAAACAGGGTTGTTTTTCTCACCGGTTTGTCTTTGATGGTAGGGCTGGAGACACACAGGTAGAGCTTCTGGTCCTCCTCGATGCAGGCATCGATGAGGGCCTGGACTGAAGACTCCTCCTGAAAGAGTAGGAAGGCGTAGCCTGGAAGAAAGATGACAGAAAGAGAGTGAATATTTTAAAAGGTCAAACGACCTTTATCTTATCTTTGGCTTTGCATTTGGAATTCCTTCCGCGTTAACTAGCGATTAGCAAGGCCGTTGTCAGTCACATATCTACCCAAACAATAGTGTATCACACAGGAAGGGATTATGGCTTTGCTTGTGGCCAAAAGGAACCCAACTTGACAGCATTACAAATTGACCTGGTAAGGATTTCAAACATGCAAAATAGTTGGCCCAACCCTGTCTCCAGTAAATGCCAAAGCCACAACACTAGTAGCGGTTAAACCCACAATAGGAACCTTTCGCGTGGCACAGAGTAGTGTGGCAGCATTGTTGCATGTGGGGGTAAGGTGTGGTACCAGTTGAAATGAAAATGAAAGCATAGTATGAAAACACCTCCCTCTTTCTCCCTTCTATTCAATTTCATTGCATTTAAAGCTGGATTGAACTCAATCATGCTTTGTTGGCATGACGGAGTTAGAACTTAAATATTACCAAAGCAGTCATTTAACACACATAAATTTACACCTACATAAATTCACACATAAATTCACTCATACATATACACACACACACACACACACACATATACACAACACACACACACACACACACACACAGCTGGAGTGTTCACATGCTAGCAGAGCATATGGTGGTGTGGGGTGGTGTGGTGCGTAGCAGTACAGAGGACTGAGAAGGGGAGCACTGAGCACTGGGGACCGTCAGCTGGGGAGGCTGCATTTAGCCGCAGACTGGCAGCCACTCGGGCGCACGAGTGGAAACGGAAGGCCACGGAATGCGCAACTGTCATGCTTCACTTTCAGCATTCTGGAGTGGAGGGCATGAGGATGGGGTGAGGAGAGCATGAGGTGGGCATGAGGAGGGGGTGAAGGGGGCATGAGGAGGGCATGAGGAGGGGGTGAGAGGGGCATGAGGAGGGCATGAGGAGGGGGTGAGGGAGGCATGAGGAGGGCATGAGGAGGGGGTGAGGAGGGCATGAGGAGGGGGTGAGGGGGGCATGAGGAGGGGGTGAGGGGGGGGTGAGGGGGGCATAAGGAGGGGGTGAGAGGAGCATGAGGAGGGGATGAGGAGGGGGTGAGAGGGGCATGAGGAGGGGGTGAGGGGGGGTGAGGGGGGCATAAGGAGGGGGTGAGAGGGGCATGAGGAGGGGGGTGAGGGAGGCATGAGGATGGGGTGAGGAGGGGGTGAGAGGGGCATGAGGAGGGGATGAGGGGTGAGGAGTGAGTGAGGGGGGGGGTTAAGAAGGCATGAGGAGGGGGTGGGGGGGTGAGGGGGGCATGAGGAGGGGGTGAGGGGAGCATGAGGAGGGGGTGAGGGGGGCATAAGGGGGGGTGAGGGGGGCATGAGGAGGGCATGGGGGGGGTGAGGAGGGCATGAGGGGGGGTGAGGAGGGCATGAGGAGGGGGTGAGGGGGTGAGGGGGGCATAAGGGGGGGTGAGGGGGGCATGAGGAGGGCATGAGGGGGGGTGAGGAGGGCATGAGGAGGGGGGTGAGGGGGTGAGGAGGGGGTGAGGGGGGCATAAGGGGGGGTGAGGGGGGCATGAGGAGGGCATGAGGGGGCATGAGGAGGGCATGAGGGGGGGGTGAGGAGGGCATGAGGAGGGGGTGAGGGGGGACATGAGGGGCTAAAGTCTGATTCAGCAGTGACTGGGCGAAAGTGAAAACACCGGCTTCCACTCAATAGTTTAAGTGAGCGAGAGACGGAGGTAGTGAAGATAACAGTGGCAGGAAGAAGAGAAGAAAGAGAACAACTAGAACAACACAACAGAAACACACTGACAGAGAGAGAGTGCTCAATGGACCATGACATGAGAGCCCACTCCAGTGTGTGGTGGTTTAAGGTCACAGTGATCCATCATTCCCACAAAGACAAAGACACACACAAACACACACACACAACTTGTTTACACAACACAACCTCCTTCAAGAACAAGAGCCGATACAGACATCCCTCTGTCATACCTGTAAAACAAGATGTCAACTCTGTGACCTGGTCAACACACACACACACACACATACTTCCTGGA
>CM050204.1:23351041-23353541 GCA_027475355.1 Coilia nasus | reverse complement strand
GTGCTGGCTGACACTGGCTGGTGGCACTCAAAGGCTCACAGCACAGGCCATTATTACTGCGCTCATTGTGCTGCTCACTCATGGCCTCATCACGCTTGCCATCAGGCCAGGTGGGCGTTATGAAACCAGCCTTTTGTGTGTGTGTGTGTGTGTGTGTGTGGGGTGTGTCAGTGTGTGTGTGGGTACAGTGCAATGTTTTCACCAGTATACTGTGTGAGCGTGACAGTATCTGTACAACTTGCAAGCATGTATGAAAGTGTATGAATGTGTGATGTGTGTGTGTGTGTGTTTGTGTGTGTTTGTGAGTGTCTGTGAGAGAGAGAGAGAGAGAGAGAGAGAGAGAGATAGAGAGAGAGAGAGAGAGAGAGAGAGTGAGAGAAGAGAGATGAGAGAGATGAGATGAGAGAGAGAAGAGAGAGAGAGAGAAGAGAGAGAGAGAGAGAGACCATCATAATGAGTCACTTTAAATATGAAAATGAGTTTCCATTTTAAGATAAAGTAGAATATTCCTTCCTTGACCCATCTTGCACCATGCGTTTCCATGACTTCACTTTTAGTTCACGGTCTTACATTCTGCATTACACAGGTCACTGTAAATCCGCACAGAGAAAGAGAGGGAGACAGAGACAGAGAGAGAGAGAGAGAGAGAGGGAGGGGAGGGGAGAGAGATTAAGAAAAGAAGGGGAGAAAAAAAACGAGTTAAGTGTATATCTCTGTGTGTATGTGTGAGAGAGCGCAATGGCACGTGTGGGAGTACTTGGGTGTGTGTGTGTGTGTGTGTGTGTGTGTGTCCAGTCTGAATTTAATAAAGGGGGCTTATTTAAAAGGCAGCCAAGATGGTGGATTCCCAGAGCTGCCTGCTGTGTGTCCCTGTGGCAGTGTTCACACAGAGGAGAGCGGCCCACACATCTGCCCTAAGGCAAACACATTGGTGGGGAATGGAGTTAACCTCACTGTATGTGTACGTGTTAGAAACAGTGTGACCAATAAATAAGATAAGATAACCTTTTATTGCCCACTCAGTGAGAATCTGTTTCCGCAGCCAATGCAGCGCAATGCAGTCCTCACAAGCATACGCATAAGCACACAGAACACAATCAATTAATCAATCAATCAATCAATCAATCTATCTGTCTGTCTGTCTATCTCTCTATCTAGGTCTCTCTCTCTCTCTCTCTCTATCCATCCATCTAGAGTTTTAACATTTGACTGATATATGAGTGATATTTAATATGCTTTTGCTTGAAAATGCATTCAACTCTTTGACTCTGACTTTCTCTAATGCTGTATTACTTAGGCCACGTCCACACGACAACGTTCCTGGATTTTTTTCTTGCCGGGTTAAAAAAAAAGTTGCGTCCACACGACAACGGAGCAGTAAATATTTACGTCCACTTCGGGAACGTTTCATTGCGTTTTCATTGCAGAAGGTGCGCTGTCCCAGCTTGAGGGGCATGATCAGAAGCCAATGATTCACTTTAAACATGTAATGTATGTTGATTTCAGCAATGTGGGTTCTAGTTTAGATGGGTCGGATGCAGCGACAGTTGCCCTATTTAAAAAGAATAACGTGAAAAGCGTTTGTTGGGCTGAACTAGCGATGTATACACAAACATCCTGTAGTTCAATGTCAGAAGGTAGAAACAGTTGCATTACACATAGCCTACCACTGCAGACGATTTTTACCCCAAAGTATCCCACAACAACCTGTTGTAAAAGTTTGACGCTGTTGTGTGTGAGATGTCACGTCGTTAAATTGGACCCATTTAAGCGATACGGAGCAGAACATGAAAAAATAGAAGGAGCTGCAAATAAACTTGAGACAACTGCGCAATTATTCGCTTAAACATGCCATATGTTGATTTTAGCAATGCGTGTTGTTACTGAGGGGAGCTGAAAGCAGCGACAGTTGCTCTTTAATTAATTAAGAATAATGAAAGCCTACAAGAAGTAGCCTACTAGCCATACAGACAGTTTAATGGCAAAGGATAGAACAATTGCACAACAGCCAGCCTACAGTACAAGCTAATCAAATCACAATTTATTCGACAGCAACCAGTTTGGAAAAGTTTGAAGTTGTTGTTATATGTGCAGAACAAGGTGAATGGGCGACGACGTCATCGTTTTCAAAAGAGTTGCGTTTTGCCTGTCTACACGATAAACGAAACGGCGGCGTTGTCAGACTTTCTCACTTTGGAACCCGTTCTCAAAAGTTATCGTTTTCGGTCACCCAAAACGCCGGCGCCGTGTGGACGGAAGGCCAAAACGCAAACAAACTTTACCGTTTTCACCCGAAAACGTTGTCGTGTGGACGGGCCCTTAGTCACTGTCTGGTGTGTGTGAGTGAGTGTGTGAATCTCGAGTCTTGGCACCTACTGCCCACACACCAGTTATCATACGGACATATGACCTGACGATTCAGTGTGTCATGTGTTTCCTAAATACAAATGAATCAATCTTGTATCTTGAGTCTCGGCACTGTTCTACTGCCCCAGAGTGA
>CM050204.1:23346041-23348541 GCA_027475355.1 Coilia nasus | reverse complement strand
AAAGGGAGGAAGAGACAGAGAGAGAGAGAGAGAGAGAGAGAGAGAGAGAGAGAGAGAGAGAGATGAGAGAGGAGAGAGAGAGAAGAGAGAGAGAGAGAAAAGGCCGTAGGGTAAGGCATTTGGACATAACTAGAGTATAGTTGACAGATACAAACAGCAATGCCTGAAGCAAAGCTGCAATGTGCCAATTAGTACACTGAGCTGAGAGACATGTGGCATTTAGAAAACAGTCACTGTTCACGCAGAGAATGACTGTTAACAGATGTAACTGAGAAACTCAACAAGACCTCGGAATCTGATCCTGAAATGAGAGTTTCTCCTTCTTTCTAAGGCATAAAAAAATCAATTGTGCATTTTGGACAGATTTTTGGTTCTGTTTGATTGGTATATTTTTTTAATGAAATGTTAACGTGAAGTAATTTCAATATTCAACAAATATAGTATTTGAGCAAATATTGTGTCACAACCATGTGAAAAGCGTCTTTCAGAAGTCAGATTTTCAAATTGTCAGGCGTGTGTACAGAGGAAATGAGAGAACTGCTTGCTTAGGCCCAATGACGGCCGTTTTCACCATTCCCGGCAATGGCTCCTCTGACCTCTCATATGTCCACATATTTAACACTGGTCAGAGTTCAGCAGATGAAAATAACTGCAGGCCCCTGCAGCCTGCCTTCTCTAATGAGAAAATGGCTACAAAAATGGACAGGGAATGAGACCTTAATGAAAACCACCATTACAATGAAGCCTGCGGAAGCGAAGCCTATTATTATTGTGCTGTAACCCAACACCACTGCAAGGCCAAACGCGCTTCCAGAATGCTTGCTGAAATATGATTAGCCATGAATGGTGAAAACCTCAACTGATGTTCTGCTAAATTACTGACTGCCGTTAAGTTTTCCCTACGACCATTTTTGGTCTGAGGATGAAAAACTGCGTCCTCGTGTCTTAGAGAGGTTATACGGACACAGTCTACGACATACGTAGCCCAACGTTAGCAGCAGCTCTGCTCAGCAGCCTACATTCTCACCTCCTTGCATGTCTGTGGTGACAGGCAACCCCAAAGAAGTGCGAATGTTGCTGTAGCAGAGCCATCTTTTAACCATCCCCGCCATTAGTTAAAAATTCAGTGCAAAAATAGTAAAACAAAAGTGCACAGTACCTGTTAAGAAATTAAGTGTTACACATAAAAGACACATCTGAGAGGCTTCATGCTCAACACTGTTTCTGTGTCCTTGTGCCAGCTTGAGGACTTCAAGTGTTTCTTAATAAATAACAAATCTTGGAGTATAATTTTAACGAGTTTCTGTGCCGTCGATGTTTGTGCGTACACCATAAGAACAAACATGATTTGGACATAACTAGAGTATAGTTGACAGATACAAACAGCAATGCCTGAAGCAAAGCTGGCAATGTGCCAATTAGTACACTGAGCTGAGAGACATGTGGCATTTAGAAAACAGTCACTGTTCACGCAGAGAATGACTGTTAACAGATGTAACTGAGAAACTCAACAAGACCTCGGAATCTGATCCTGAAATGAGAGTTTCTCCTTCTTTCTAAGGCATAAAAAAATCAATTGTGCATTTTGGACAGATTTTGGTTCTGTTTGATTGGTATATTTTTTTTAATGAAATGTTAACGTGAAGTAATTTTCAATATTCAACAAATATAGGATTTGAGGCAAATATTGTGTCACAACCATGTGAAAAGCATCTTTCAGAAGTCAGATTTTCAAATTGTCAGGCGTGTGTACAGAGGAAATGAGAGAACTGCTTGCTTAGGCCCAATGACGGCCGGTTTTCACCATTCCCGGCAATGGCTCCTCTGACCTCTCATATGTCCACATATTTAACACTGGTCAGAGTTCAGCAGATGAAAATAACTGCAGGCCCCTGCAGCCTGCCTTCTCTAATGAGAAAATGGCTACAAAAATGGACAGGGAATGAGACCTTAATGAAAACCACCATTACAATGAAGCCTGCGGAAGCGAAGCCTATTATTATTGTGCTGTAACCCAACACACTGCAAGGCCAAACGCGCTTCCAGAATGCTTGCTGAAATATGATTAGCCATGAATGGTGAAAACCTCAACTGATGTTCTGCTAAATTACTGACTGCCGTTAAGTTTTCCCTACGACCATTTTTGGTCTGAGGATGAAAAACTGCGTCCTCGTGTCTTAGAGAGGTTATACGGACACAGTCTACGACATACGTAGCCCAACGTTAGCAGCAGCTCTGCTCAGCAGCCTACATTCTCACCTCCTTGCATGTCTGTGGTGACAGGCAACCCCAAAGAAGTGCGAATGTTGCTGTAGCAGAGCCATCTTTTAACCATCCCCCGCCATTAGTTAAAAATTCAGTGCAAAAATAGTAAAACAAAAGTGCACAGTACCATGTTTAAGAAATTAAGTGTTACACATAAAAGACACATCTGAGAGGCTTCATGCTCAACACTGTTTCTGTGTCCTTGTGCCAGCTTGAGGACTTCAAGTGTTTCTTA